>OZ020247.1:24421026-25021026 GCA_963971285.1 Astropecten irregularis | reverse complement strand
TAAAGAATAATGGATATTGGATACATGTGCATGTGCAAGTTCACAGAGTATTACCGAGTAACATTATCTAATACCGTCACAAACAGTGCTCTAGCCTGTTATAATGACATGACCACATGTACAGGCAACAGAATGCAGGAATTGAAGTCTGTTGCGCCTATGAAGTGAATAAGTACCACACAGCAGCCTGTGCATGTACATGTAATTTACTATGGAACTAGTCGAGTGGTTTTAATGATCCAAGCCTCCTACATGCAACAGATTGCATCAGATCAGGACGGCTGTGTTGACAGGTGCATTGCTGATGGTTCATACTGCAGCAATCATCGGGTTTAAACTTAGGTAAAATGTCCAAGATGCACTGGGACAGCTCTGGGGTGCGTTCCACTCTAGCTAACTACGCGCACGGCGCACAATGTGCGCCACCCTTTTCAAACCGGAACACACTGTTCGCCAAATATGACACAACGTTCACCTAACATAGCTATTACGGTGTAGAGGAGGTGTTTGCTGAAGTTGGGTAACTACATTCAATGAAAGATGGACGCAATACGCAACACATATTCGTCATTTGTTGCATGTGTTCCACTTCAAAATCCAAGTGTAAGCCAAACGTTGCGAACATGTTTGCGTATGTTCACGCAAGCGGAACGCACCCCTTTCTACAAGCTTGGTAGACAGGCAGATGAACATACGAGTGGTGACCAGTCAGATTACTATAGTGTACCGGTACTTTTCAATAGGGAAATTCAGACACAGTCTTAGCAATAGTTGGTGACATCAGCATATATACATTACATTACTACATGTATTACACTTCCTTGTTTTGAAAATGGAATTATGACATGAAACTGATCCGCAAGGTCAACAGATGCCGCGATACTCAGTACGTGCATATGGCTTTCAAGGCTAAATTGCTTGTGAAACCTCCCCAGTACATAAGCACACAGGCAGTGGGCAGAAACCTGGTTGTGTAAAAGTAGGTCAGCATTTCCTCGCATAGGGACATTTCTACGAGGGAAATTGAAATGTTTGAAGGGGCATGAAGGTAATGGTAAGGATCGATGTGGGCAATCACTTCTGTTTCCTTTGTGAAGTTCCCGTCCTCAGTGCCCAGCATATGGTGGAATTCATATACATGTACTATGAAACATGAGTCATAACAACTGAAATTATTACCGACGTACTAGTCGTACAAACAAATAAACAATCCGTACATAATTTAAAGGGCATGGGACTATTTGTATTATGACACATGTAAATTTCTAAACAATTAACGTTCTAGTAATTATCGATTATTTGCAAATAATTCTAAAAATTGAAATAACTGCTGTACGGTATTCAGGAGGTCGCCGGTTCGAATCCCGCTCCAGTCAATTTTTCTTTGTTCACCATTCAATGAAATAAATGATTATTAACGTTAGAAATTAAACATGCAAACTGAATTTAACATGTTCAGAACGTTTGTTTCTTTGTATCGTCCAAATTCAATTCAGAAAGTGCACACCTAGGCTTAGGCCTACTACTAGTACTAGTACAGTCTGCTACACTTTTTCAGGTTGAATTTTGACCGATCATTTAAAGGTAATCCTGGGTTTTCTTTTAGGGGCATAAATTATGTAGGCCTACATACAAAACTCAAAAGGGCCATCACTAACTTCAGCGTATCACACTGACATTGTCATATGGGCGGCCAATTTATCGTGCCCCTAAAAAAGCTAAAACCCAGTACCAATTTAAATACATGTATGTAGCGCATTGGGCTATAGCCAAGGAAGCATACTGCACAAGACCTAGGCTCCTAATTGAATGCAATTTGTATGCAAAGACTAAGACTGAGTTCAAAGACAATAAACGCATGATTGATCTAGGGCCTAGCTGAATGAATTCCAACACAACACATAGACTATGGGACGAGTCCGTTTTTTCGCTTCGTTCGTGGTCTCCGTCGAGGGAGGGCATGTAAACTTCACTGTCGACTGAAAATATTATTCAATACAAGAAAAGGGTTGTTCCCCCTGCAAATACTGGCACAATAACGAGAATTTCGAGAAAACATGCGACCGTTTTCGAGAAAATACGATTCTTGGTCGAGCCAAAATTTGGACCAATTGACGGTTGGTTTTCATTTGAGAAAAATTTCCTCCAATCAGCACCCTCGTATTATAGCTCACACAGACTCCATCTCGCGCGGAATCCAACATGGCGGGTAACGAAAAGGACGTCGGCGAAAAGCCTCGCAAAACTTGCTTTTTGCATTGCGATCCGAGCGCAAAAGGCGTTGCAACACCCTTCTCAGAACATAGCTGGGCTCGTTTTCTGGAGTTTGTGGACAAAATTATGGAAGGTTCTGCGAGGCACACAGTTTGAAATACCGAGAGAGTTTGAGTCCAAAATGTAAACAAACATGACGATCTGACCGGCATAGCTATAGCATAGGCCATAGCCAAGGGCAGCCAGCGGCTCTAGGGGGACCGCGAGCAGGCCACCGACTCGGAACATCGCTGGATATCATCGTTCCTTTTACGCTCGCTTCACCAACAAGTACAAGCTGCAGAGGGAGCAGGCTGCCGAGGAGAGACGGCTAGAGAAATTCCCTGGAACTGGTATGAAATCACTTAAGTTTATTTTGTTGTTCAACACAATGAATGATGCACGATGACCCGACTAAATTAGGCCAAGCATCGTTGACATTGTCATTGATGTGAATTTGAGAGTTGTGTGTTTGTAAAAAATAAAGTTAATCATCATTCATGATCGTCATGTTTATCATCAATTAAGTTGTATTTGTTTATCATGTTAAGCATGGAATGTTGTGGATAGTCATAGCTTTGTTAAATTGTTGTTACCAAAATTGGACTGCACCTGCAAGGAAAATACA
The DNA here is from genome assembly GCA_963971285.1 of Astropecten irregularis. NCBI lineage: Eukaryota > Metazoa > Echinodermata > Asteroidea > Paxillosida > Astropectinidae > Astropecten > Astropecten irregularis. The sequence continues at coordinate 25,018,145 of OZ020247.1, read as the reverse complement.
TAATTTTATATTTAATGTTCATGGAGATAAAATGGTCATTCCATTTGTTACCTGAATTGGAATATTGTAAGCTTTGTCCTTCCGAACTCCATCTACATAAATATTTGCAATCCATGTTAAAAGCTTATCGGGACCCACTTTTCATTTTTCTTTTCTTGTTTTTTTTTTCTCCACTCACAGTGCTCACCGACTTCTCATGCAGTGGCTGATGATGACACGAGGCACGTGCAGTGATGAGGACAGTCCACCAAGGAATCGTGGGAATACAAGAACAAATTAACCTTAGAATTTGATGTGCTGTGTTGCATTAGATTTTTGTCCTGTATGTAGTAATATACCAACAATATTGAAACTGAGCATGACATTCATTTTCTGTAATTTACGTAAATTACGCACACCATTTGCATGAGAGTACATGTATTCACAAACTGTAGTGTACATGTACCTTAACATGCTCAATAACAAGTTATGGTTTGGGTTTACATAACATGTACATGTTTCGAAAGAAGGTAGGTTTCCGGTGACACCGTGTAATCTTTTTTGTGAGAGTGTGTGGTTCTGAGAAGAACCGATGGTATAATCTCGACGTTCCAAACAGTGTGCTCTGTTCATCCTCGGGTTCGTCCTAAGGAGAGTGTCGCTCTCCTGAGGACAAACAGAGCACACTGATCGGAACGTCGAGATAACTTCCACCGGTTCTTCTCAGAACCACACACTCTCGCAGAAGAGATTACATGGTGTCACCGCAAACCTTCCTTCTTTTAGTAATGTACATGTATACATACATGTGTACTTAAATGGGTTTGTGTATCTGCAGCTTTTTCGTGATACTTCTCCAGGTAGAACTTTTAACTATGCTTCCATAATTAGTTGTAGCCCATCACTTATTGGCAGTCTGCAGAATGAGATTGTTTTACTGCAAATTTAAAACATGCCTGTTTCAAAGTGTTGTTACTAAATAAAAACAGTACTTTGAAAGTTTTTGAAAAGCTGCAGGTTTATCAGGTTTTCTGATTTATAAAAATTTAACATTTATAGGACCTTACAGTAGTGTGATGTGTGTATTGAAATATTGTATTTCAGTTCACTGAGTATATGGAACTTTGAATGATGCCTTTATAATTTAAGTTTTTAATATGCCACCATCACTCATTGGCAAATTGCAGAATTGAGTTTTACAGCCAACTGACAAGTATGGCTGTGGTGCATATTACTTTAAAGCTACGTAAAATGGTACGGTTTAAAACTAATGTAAATTTTTGAATGAAAAGGTTAAAAGACTTCACAGTTTCATCACAGAGAATGATTACACCCTTCAGCTCTGTGCACATATAATGCACATCTACCTTGGAAGTTTAGTTTGAACACATTTGTATTATTGTACACTCAAGCATACACAACTTGAATAATGCCATTATACTCATAAAGGTTTTAATTTTGCTGTACATTGTTGTCTTGTACTTATTAATGGGACAATAATTATTTTACTAGAAATCAGTACAATAATTGGTTTGTTTGTTAAGTAAGGGGGATTATTTTGACACCTTATACCAAATTTCATGAAAGTGGGGTACATGTTTGAGACCTTGCACCATATGTACATACATACATATTTTCTACCATTAATTATGTCAACGTTGAACATGTTTGTTTTACTATGCTTGAAAACGTGTCATATAGAACTTGTGTTTCAATCACATTATTTATGCTCGGCCACTCCTTAGCAGGTTGAAAAATTCTGTCATATTAATGAACACAGGTATCATAAGACAAAATATAGGGCATCTAGGACAGTTACCGTCATTGCCACTGTAAAGTATAGGCTTGATAGTTTGTTAATAGTGGTATTTTTAAGGTATAATGTTTAGTGTACTCAGTTCCTCAAAGAAAAAATAAATACATGCACATTTATGTGTTACATGATGAGAAATACAGATTTTGGTGACTATTCTTTGCTTGAATTTTTGTGTCAATATAATTATTATGAAAAAATAATTATTATAAAAAAATCTTTTAGATTGCCTTGTCACACTATCTCAGAAAGTGCTATACTTTTAGAAAGATTATCAAGAAAAGAAGGCAGTATTTTCAAACATCTTCATCGATCTTTATTCAATAAGTAAACTGTTCAAATCATGTTAAAAACAATTTCACCAAAACTGGGGAGGTACTCATTAAAATAATCAGATTTTTTAATCAGCCAAAAGACTGTACTTAAGTATTGGGAAGTGGGGTTTTAAGAAGGAAACTCGTATAAAACGTTCCTTCTCGATGACTCATGAATGTACATTACAATAGGATTTCTGTTGCTGTACTACATTAGGCTAACGTACAATGGGGCGAGTTTGTCTGATACGCTATGAAATTGGTGGCGAAATTCACGGGGGCGAAGTGACTTGGGGGCGAAATTTTCATAGAGTGCACGCGAAAAAAACCAACTCGCCCCATATTACCGTACGTACAAGTGATTTCGCCCCCATCCTTTTTTGCCAAATTTCTCCCAAACGTGCCACTTTTGCAAGGGGGAACAAGCAGATATGTGATCAGCATGTCCTAATGGTCAACTGGTGCAAAATTCAGTCCCTCCCTCGGTGGTGGCCACGAAAATCATTTTCTAGAAGACTTTTTGCACTTCGTCCCATAGTCTAACAACACAACAGCATTGTTTTCTCAGTTTCTGAATTTTGGCCCTATATTCAGCAATGAAATTCAATAAGCAAGCAGATCAAATTCAGCACAGCACCGGGACCGAGTTAAACCATGTGAAATGATCAATACAAGATACTACGAACGGAATTGAAAGGAATTTACAACCACACGGCAATGCATAATTTAATTGGGGAATGAGGTTTGAGTAAGTGGCCGCCCCTAGCCAGCTTGCCCGAGCTGGCCTGGGGCTGGGAGCTGAGACCTCCTCGCCAATTCAACCCCATTCAAGAAACATTGCTTACCCGAAACAACCATTGCTTCATTTGGTCCTACAGTATAAATGTTCCCCATCGTGTTGCTGTAAGAAAGAACGATGGATATGTATGAACCTGACTCGTACACGGCCGAACAGCTAAGTCCAAGTCCAACAAGCAATCTAAGCTTGCATGCACATAGTACATACACACTGCACACGATACGCCTTCCGTACGGTACGCACGTAACCACATCAAAAAAATTTCCACAACACAAAACAAGCAAAATGGCCGACTATATCACAAATTTGTTTTCCTACGACCATACCGGGAAATATTGAAAGTGAATTAATAGAGTTAAACAAACAGTATCGAGCAAGAAAGTAGCATAAATTATGTTATAAATTCAAGAAAAATCATACAGAGTTAAATATTTATATAATTGGTACAAGAATGAGGATTTTTGTTGGGTAGTGCCAGAAAAAGCGTAGGAATAAAATTAATAGTGGTCACGTGACTAAGGGTGGGACGCGAGCACAGAAGGCATGAGCGAGATATGCGCACTGTGCATGTTTATACACATGACTATTTACACAATAGCTCTGTCACTCGCTGGTCGAAAAATTTTCCACTTTATGAATCATCATCACTCTGTTTAGAGCTAAAAAGGAGATCGATATGTGACTGGTGAATGATTTCTTCCATTCCCTTCCCGAACATCATAATGTCATCCTCCATGCTTCTTGTCTCAAAACAAAACTAAGCCAGAGCCTTAAAATGGGCGGCCAATGGGAGTGGCTCATGCATGATTAAAATAATTATTACAATTAGATAACATTTATATAAAGTCTGATATTATTGAAATCAGAATTTCTTAGAATTGATCCTAGCTGCGTAACACATGCAAAATATTTAGTCAATTATTTTGAAATGCAAGGGAGTAGGGACCACAAATGGGACCTCATGCGCGTGGTTCCCCAAATTATAATATTTATCTTTGGGTACAAATCGGAAAATCGCATTGATTAATTATTTTACAAATTAAGTCAATTATTAGAAATCAATTCCAATGTAATTTTTCAAGTTCAGAATAATTCTAAAAATGTTGAAATTGTGGGCCGGGCATCATACGTTTTCTTATGTCTATGATCATCCGTACTACCATAATGTGCTGAGATGGCGCCCTCATTTAATTGGTAAAATATATTTAGCCTAATCAGCACTTAAGCCTAGCTTAATCGTGGTTTAATCAAGACCAATGTTTATCACAGCATGGCGGCCATACTTTCCAGCAGATAAAATAATAAAGTCTAGAGAAATTATTTGAATTTTAGATAAATGTAGACGCTTGATCTAAATGATATAGTATGCGCTGATTTTATTAATTAATGTCTATGAATATAATGAAATGGACAATTATTATACCAAGTTGAAAATTTGAATGTTAATTTCAACTCGATCCATAATTATGATCATACAAAACAAGAATTGAAAATAATGGTTGAGGATGTGTAGTCGACCTGTAAATGAAAATTTTAGAGTAAAAAGTATGTACCAAAAAATTATAGGCTTTGTGTAATTTTGATTATTAATTTAAATTTGTCATAGTTTATAAATAATACTTCAGCCTGATTGATCACATGGGAAAATACCTAAGCAACCTAAGACGCCTGCGTAGTCTCCATTCAAGTTTGTATACTAGTGTCTCCCCCATATTGATTGTGCACGTGGGGTACGGTCGACGGCTAGGAAACAAAGAAAATATAAAATTCAGTCTTGAATCAACACTACTACTACTCAGTACTGGAGAAAAATGGCGGAAGATAGCGGTGGAAACGATCTCGGTACGGCATGTTACCGATCAAGGGACCCAATCAAGAACTTTAAAATTAAGTAAGAATAGTTTTGTAAAAACGGTAGAAAACTTGGTAATACTACAGCAGATTCTTGGGTTGTTTCTGGGAAGATTGCAGCGTTTTGTTGGCCTAAGTTATTGTTGTTTACGAATGATGGTATTGCCACGTGTTTTCCCCGTGCTTTCTCTAGTTAACAGTTACACTTGTATTTCATGTGATTCGCGCGCCATTCGCATTCGTGTGAATTCTTTCTCCTGTGGAGTTAAAATTTAAGTTCCTAGAAATATTTGAATTTGTGGTGATTGGCGGGAGAGAGCATCTTATAATTGGTATCTTCATCGAAAATAAATTAAAGCTTGATTTAGGCTTCGGCCAGCTTTTGTTTTGACCGAAGCCTTTCTGGAAACACGTGACAATAAGGCCTATCTTAGTAATTGGCATTGGCCATTTTGTCATTTTGTACACAGTTTTGCTGGTGATGCATCAGTATTTGTTATGAATTGTGTGTTTTTCATTGACCATTGTAGGTTTTAATTTAGGAAAAAGCATTAAAAAAGCCAAAAATGTTTTAAAAATAAAAATGTCATAATTTAGAAATCACCAAATTTTTATCTTGAATTTGAAACCAGCATATTTTAGTGGATTCTCAATCCAAGTATTTACTTTGCACCACAGTCAAGGCAGGGACACATTTGTGGAAATTGTTAGGCCTAATTTGACCCAGCACAGTCTGACTGCCATAACTCTGCCTACGGAGTACAAATAGTTTTCATTTTTTATGTGGCCTACTGTTTGTAAATTTCTCCCACAGGGTGCACTTAAAGCGTGTGATAGGAACCAGTCTGGTGCCAACAGCTTTTGGTGGTGCGAACAACGATGAGGCCGGGCCCAGCCACGAGGGGATGCAGTTAAAACCACTGGGGAGCAGACACTCCATGAAATGTACGTATCCTCCACTTATGGTCAATTTATTTCAAATTGGTAGGACATGTTCTTGACGGTTAATGGAATGGTTTGCGGTGCGGCTATCTTTTGAATTCTTCTGCCTTGTTTATGTACTCAGTTTTTCCGTTTTCCTCTGACAGCCCAAGTCCGACCCGAAGATGATGAAATGTACACCTTTAAGTGGCAACAGAAGCTGTTCAGCAAACGGGAAGTGGAACTCTTCCGGGACCGGGAAAACTGCAAGCGACCGGTCGAGGAAAAATACCACCGCGAGATCACGTCCATGTACGACGATGGCGATGGCCGTCCTACGACGCGACTGTTCTCATACGTGGACCACGATACTTTTGCCAGCATGGAAGATGTAGGTATTTGACACAAGGAAGAAGCAGAAAATTGTCAAACTTTGAGGTTCAAGGCCTTTTCACACTGGGAAAATCTCAAGGGAGTGACCCCCTTCGGAGTTAAGTTAGGCCAGATCTAAATGAACAGCCATAGATTAAGCTACTGCTGTCTTAGTGTGAGGTACAAGGCCTGTTCACACTGGACTATATCCCTTGCAGCTATAGCAACAAGGCCTCCTGATGACGACTAGAGCAGGCTTGTCGAAACGTTGAGACCCTACGAGAAGTGCGAACAAAATAGAAGTGCAAAACTACGAACGATTCTTTCACTGCAAACTTGTGCTTCTTTTTCCTTTCAAAAGCAAAAGTCGGTGACGTCATCCTACAACGAGACGCCGACCTTCCTCAGTGAAAAGATGCAGAATGTTCGTAGAAGGACACAGGCTGACAAGCGAAGAACAGGGTACAGATAAATCATTGGTTGTTCCTTTCTTCATCCGGGCACAGATCAAGGATTCCTATAAAAGGAATCACTCCATAGACTTGAAGGCATAATTACAAGATCTTGGGTTCGATGTTTTTACGAAATACTGATAAATCCTAAATGTGAATCAATCTTTATTGCTATTAAAGTAAAGTGTAATGTCACAGTGTAAGTCACTTACTGGCCTGTTTGTTTCGAACAACTTATCTTTTTATCTTTATCGTGTTTTGCGAAATCCAGCACTATTTAAAGCAAGAAAAATATAGGGCCTTTACGAAATGAGGCTTGAGACTAGGCTTGAGATTTTTTTTGCTACTGCCATTTTGTGTCCTAAATGAATTGAAGGATTTGAGATACATGGCGAAGCTGGAGCCTTTCTTCAGCTTCATCGTGTGACCCAATCCCTTCATTTCGTTTTGAGGGCCTCAAATGGCAGTAGCGAACCAAGTACCAAGCCTAGCCTCAATTCTTTGTTCATAATATTCAATTCTCATAACAAATAGTATCGGGAGTGAGTGAGTTAACCATGTTATTTTGTGTTTTGTCAATTTCTTTGATTGTTTGTTTGTTGTTTTGCATGCAGGTACGGGGAAGTTGGCACCTTCCAGCCGAGGGTGAACCCAGTCATTCAGGCCCCATCGGAGGAGCACAAACGCAGCGCCCACGTCATCAACACGCCAGTGCAGACCATGTTCATCATGGCTGACCTGAGTGCAGTAGAAGAGTAAGCAATATCTCTTACTGTCTCCTTGATCCTGTCGTGCAAAATCACTAAACTGGGATGCTGTGGCCTAGTGGTCAGGGGCAAATTTCATAGAGCTGCTCAAGCACACAAATTTGCTTAAGCATGAAAAGTCTTCCTTGATCAAACAGAATTACCAACCAATTTTGTGTGTGATGTTTACTGCTTTTGACTTGTATTCAGCCATTGTATGCTGAGCATAACACTCACAAGGAGTTTTGGCTGGTATACTGAGTTTACTTGCCAAGGTTTTTGGTGGTTAAGCAAATTTTGGTGCTTAAGCAGCTCTATGAAATTGGCCCCTGATGTCTCAATCTACAGATTGTGCGTTCGATTTCCAGCCATGGGGTTAGTGGTGCTTGCATCCTTGAGCAAGACGCTTTGTCACATATTGCTCCTCTTCACCCAGGAGTAAATGGGTACCAGAGAGGGTAGAGATGGCTTTGTGCTTGATTAGCCTTTATTGAGCCCTCCTGTTCTTTTTGACAGAACCATGCTTGCTCAAAAGGAAAATTAGTTGTACAGCAAATCCTATCCTATTGTAGTGGTGGTGCAAATACAATATGTCGACACTCCAGGTTTTTTGTTTATAAACCAGATTTGAACACCAATTTCTTAATTCCTGCCCACTGCTGAAAAATTAAAAAAATTATTTTTAATCCTTTCCTTTTCCTGCAGTGAACCCACAGTGCTTGATGAGTACATCCTCTGCACAATCAAGGTGTGTAGCTTTGCTTGTTTTATATGATTTCTTTGTAATTTCAAATATGGCCCAATTTCATGGCCTTGCTTAGCACAAAAATTTGCTAACCATGAATTTTCTGTCTTAATAAAATAATAATGTCTTAATAATAAAAACAGGATTAACAACCAAATTTCCATATGTTGTGTATCGCTTGTGACTTTTCTTTGGCTGTTGTTCTTTGACCATGAATATCAAATGGAATTTTAATGTTGGTTTTGTTTTAATGGGCAAGCTATTTTGTGCTAAGTAATTTTTTTGTGCTTAACAGCTCCATGAAATCGGCCCAGTTCTTACACGAGATCCTATTTCATGAGATTAGCAAGGAATGTTTATGTAGTTTGAGTTTAAGATTTCTTGCTTGCTCGGCTATTGTAGAAATTTGGTGCTAGCCCTGTAAGCATAGAATGAGGATCGTAAGCGGCAAATTCTGCGGTAAGCAGAACCATGAAATCAGGCCTTGTTTGATATAGAAACAATGTTCCTTTGTTAGAATAAACAATGTAATAATATGACGTTGTTTGGAATGTCTTGACAGTATGACACACACGGTGTTCTGTCCATCACGCCGGACTTCACCCGCCACCGGTCCCCCTACACCATCGTGACGGAGTCCACCCGCAGGGACACCTTCGAGTACACCCTGCAGCTGGCCTCCCAGCCCATGGCCAGACGGGACCAGGACAGAGAGGCTAAAATGTTCCGGGAGCTGTACCAGAGACACACGGAGTACATCGGCGCCATGGTGGGCCACGACTTCGAACAGGTTTCATCGGGTGTGTTGAGACTGATGGTCTACGGTGAAATCGAGTCCGCCAAGAACTACGAGTACGACAACCTCTACGTCCACTTCTTTGTCGAAATCCCGAAGAGTAAGTCAAGCAGTCAACTTCTGTGTGGGTCATTGTGTTAAATCAACCAGTCAGTGGTCCCAAGGTGACCCTTGTTCAAGATTTTGATGAAATTTCATCACAGTCTGAGAGGGTCAAAGAAAACCGTTCAGAAAATTGGTTGATTTGACACGGAATGACCCTCGTACTAAATTTTTCAAGTTATGTGTCCTGAGAATATCATCCTAGCTTAAGATTGGCCCCAAAATTTGTAGCAGTTTTAATGGGAGACTTTAGAGAACCAGTCTTCAAGTCAACAGCGCACGTGCACGCAATTGTGAGCATGCATGCATTGTTTTGCGTGTGCGCTGTTGACTAGAAGACTGGTTCTCCAAAGTCTCCCATTGTTAAGTGTGAAGTTACCATGGCCATATTGACAACTTGTCTAAACCATGAATTATCATAAGCAGTGGTGTAACTAGGGAAAACAGCGCCTGGGGCAAGCACTAAAATTGTGCCCCTAATTCCAACTTCTGATGCCAATGACAAAAGAAAATCAGACTTTTGAATTTGAAATTGAAATTTGTCTTTCTTTGTTCATACTTCATTGGATTAGATTTACAAATTACAACAGAACACCTCCTTTTAAAATTGTTTTGCTTTTGCATTTTTTGCGCCTGTTAAAAAGTGGCGCCCGGGGCACGTGCCCCTGTTACCCCACCCTAGTTATGCCACTGATCATAAGGCTTTGTGATGTGGCACAATTGAAATGTTGTTGTCAATAACTCATGACAAATCACTGGCCTTTTTGTTGTTTAGATTGGTCATCGGATCAGAACCAGCTGCTGTCTGGTGTCACACAGACGTGCAGCACGAAGGAAGTCAACCATGTAAGTTTTGACATAAATCTCGACCCCCTAGGGCATTTATGAAACAGAGACTCAGGCTCAGGCTCCGGCTCCGGCTCCATTTGGTGAATGCATTATAAAACAACGGGTATCAAAATAGTTTAGGGTTCGGAAGTAGATTGTCTGATTTGAAAAGAAAAAGTTTCAACTTCAGTGAAAAACCACAATCTATATTTTCAGCATATGGATGACAGAGCTGGAGCCTGAGCCTCCGTTTGTAAACCCCCCTACCCCAAATCCTTTGCATTGCAAATTTGCAATCATCCCCAAGGCCTGTTGGACCAACAAACAGTCATTGCAATCTAGTATTTTCTGCTGGGCTCAGTCCACAAATTGAAGCACTTTATGGGTGCGTTCGTTTAGTTTCCACGAGGCAGCCCTGACCTGGGAATTGTCATATTTACTGCACAAAACAAGCGAGAGGGCGGGGACGAGGTTGACTGGTGTTGACTTGTGGAAGCTAAATGAATGCTCCCAATATTACCTTTGTACACTCTTTTCTTTTTCGTAGGAGTATGTGGCCTACTTCAGCTACCCCTTTGACTTTGAGCTGTACTACAAGCACGAAGAGACCGGCGATGAGGACGGGCAGTCATTACCCCAGTGGCCTCAGATCTTCCTAGAGGTCTTGTCTATTGACTCCTGGCATAGGTATCGCACAGAAGGATATGGGTACCTGACCATTCCGCCAACACCTGGTGAGACACCAAAATATAATTTTATTTTTAGCGCCTTCAATACCTCAAGCTTGAACATTTTCTGCATAATTTTTCTGATTTGCACTTTCCATTGGAATTTCATATAGATATTGACCAGGGGCCACTTTCATGGAGCTGTTAAGCACAAAAAAAAATGCTTAGCAGAAAATGTCTTACTTGATAAAACAAACCACCATTAAAAATTCCATTTGGTATTCATGGTCAACGATTTATAGCTAAAGAACAATCACAAGTGAAACACAACACATGGAAATTTGGCTGTTAATCCTAGATTTATTAAGACAGACATTTCTTGGTTAGCAAATTGTTGTGCTAAGCAGGGCCTCGAAATTGACCCCTGCTCTGAATATCCAAATTAGACATGTACACTAAAGCCGTGTTCCAAACCTCTGGTTGCGGCCGCAAATAACATTCAAGTCTATTGAAAGGCTGTGCCATAGTGGCGTGTGTAATTTGTAGCCGCAGCCAGAGATTTGGGACACGGCTTAGTGGCACTTGTTAACCAGTGACATTGTACTTCATGGTACACTTCACGTCCAAAAGGATTTTGCCATTTAGCATTCTAAATGTTGGTGCTTGTGTCTAATTTGTATATTTCGTGGAAAGGCTTGATTTTCCTCATTTTCTTCAAGGAGCTAACTGGTGGTCAATCCTAGCTTCACTGCTTTCTGAAATCAACTTTCACAAACGTTTTGTTTTTTTCCTACCCAGGCACTCACACCATCGATGTGCAGACATGGCGTCCATGCGGCCGACACACCTTCGACAACCTGCGCCGGTTCTTCATCGGCGGCTCGCCCGAACTGGAGGACCCGACGTACGTGGCTGTGCCGCCTACCCACGATGGTGCCGTCATGAGCCGCTTCGGGTTTCGAACGGCAGCGACAGGGAGCGTGAGGGTCAAGCTGAACTTGCTGCAGCAGAGTCAGTGAGTAGCATCCAAATATAGCCTTTCACATGTCAAGTTTCAGTCAAGTCTGTTTTATAGCCAATTGAGAAACGAAGAATTTGAAGACATTGCAGTGACAGGAAAAATTGAAGGAAAAAGAGCTAGAGGAAGGCAGAGACTCACTTTCATCTCAAGTTTCAGCCGCTGGATGATGAGATCAGTGAAATTGAAATAATAAGAACAGTAAAGGATAGAAGATTATGGAGATCCTTGGCCGTCAACGTTGTAGAAGAACAAGGCACTTAAGGAAGAAGAATAGCCAATCGCCTGCATATCCAATACAATTCAATTCAATACAAAATTTCCACCAATAAATATGGTTAAATTTATGAATGTGTTGAAGCATCATCTTAACTAAAAGCCAGAGATTGAATTGGATGTACCTGTATAAACAGACAATATAGAGAGCGTGCACATGACGTCACTTGTCAGCTTTTCGGCTATTTTGGACGGCACACGTACGCGTGGTACCAGGCAGCATCATATGCACGCACGTCTGTGTCCTGTTGATTTGCAAGCTACGCGAACGCGTGTGGGTTACATGTACACTGTACGTACGTGCATTATACATGTCGTCCAAAATGGCGTCCTGGTTACAGCTGATCACGTGACTGCACAACCTCTATACAGACAACAGATATCAACAAAATCCAATATTTTAATTTTAAATTGTCTTCCTATTTTTCTATTAAGTCAGCTTTGATGCTAAATTTAGATGTAAGGCCTTCCTAAGTCAGGGCAGTTTGTGTTTAGCTTGTTCAGAAAGATTGGTTGGAATTTCAAAATCTTATCTCGGATGATTTGTTTGATTTGCAGGATTTTCATGGACAAAGTTGACTCCAGGCGGAAAGTGGGAACATTGCTGGACAGATTGGGGTGAGTTATGTCAAATAATCCTTTGAAAATATGTAATTAACCAAAAACAGTCGTTAAATGTCAAATAAATTGGAGAAATACTGACAAACATAGAAATGAGCATGGAAAAATGTAGTTTCAGAAAATTTTTTAATAAAATTGTATAAATTATGACAAATTGAACTGGTGTTCTTTTTTTGTAATGACAATTTGATACATTTCATAATAATGTTGTGACGCATGATTTTGATAGAATATGTCATATCCATTTTAATAATAGATGATTTTTCATTTCATTTTCTCTTTTTCTCATTTAGGGGCCTCACAATGCAGGCATCCGTTCAGAATGTTTTAGGTGAGTTGTTCTATTTTTCCTAAAAGCATTTCAATTGTCCATAATCTTTCTGTAATTCCACCACTGGATAATGCAAATAATGTATTTGTGCATAAATTGTTAAGAATTTCATGGAACATCCTGAACATAATAATATCATGTTTGGGACCTAGAAGACACGCAGCTCCACGATTTGTCCTCCCTCCCTCTGAAAAATATAATTGAAGCTCGCGGTTCCAGTCAGAAGCTGTGATATTGGATTCAACTTTATAGCCTGCTGACCCCAGCTAGCTTGCTGGCCTAGTGGTATGGCATCTGCACTAGTAAGCAGGAGATTGTGGGTTCGAATCCCACCTGAGCCAGCAGATTTATTTTCATGCTCACTCAAAAAGCACTGAGTATGTAGTGCTCATCTACGTTGGTGAAGGGCAAGCCTAATTTGCATAATTCTATTTGCCTGACGAAAAACTTTAATAATAATAATAATTTAGGTATTTTTCTTTTTATTTGTCTCGTTACAGAGTTGTTCCAGAAAGCCAGGAAGAGAATGAAAGCTGCCAAGGACACGCTCTCAACTCTCTAGTGAAATTCAGACCTACAGAATGCGAAGCAAACCACTTAATAATGGGACAGATTCACTATAGCTACATAAAGATGTATTTGTATTGTTCTTCTGGGGTCATTATAAAGGGAAAAGCAAAGGCAGTATCCTCTGAAACTAGTCAAAATCTTAAAAATACATATTTTCTGCAAACCCATTCAGGGGTCAATTTCACCAAACTCATCATAACTTACATTCAATTGTAGGACTTATGATGTATTGCAGCCCTACGTAGGATACGATGGGTTATTCTTCATAACTCGAGTTATGATCGGTCGCAGGTCTTTGTGAAATCGACCCCAGGTCTTAGTGGAAAAAAATGACACGAAAGTCTGTTTGGGTAGGATAAAATCAAATCTGTATATAAAAGACAAGATGTATATAGTTCTTGAAACTGACCAGAGGGAGACAGACAGATGGACAGATAGAGAGAAGTGTTTTTGAAGGTCTTCGGATGTCTAGAGTTTCCTCATATTGTTTGTGTTTTCCAGGAGTGGCAGCCAGATGGCATAGCTGTTCTGCTTTGTATGTTCATGTTGGCCAGCTGGCAGTCACAGATACAGACTCCTGGGGACAATTTCACGAAGCCCTACGATCGATCTTAACTTGAGTTACGAAGGATAACCCATGGTATCCCACGTACGTATAGGGCTGCAATGCATCACAAAGTCCTATGATTGATAGTAAGTTACGATGAGTTTGGTGAAATCGACCCCAGTGCTACAATCACATACAATACACATAGGTAACAGGTTGGAATAAAAGTACTTGTATATAAATTCATGATACAAACACAAGATTTGGTTTCGATGAAAACATTTCATTCGAAATTAAGTTTATAATGTATTCTTTTTCAGTACGTTTTTACATGTTAATTTTTTTTTTATATACAAAATTTGCCAATTATTGAATAAACATATATACATGTATGTAACATATTTATTTACAATGTGGTTGTACATTTGTTTTTGTGTAACAATAAAAAAGAAAGCAAAATTTGAAATGTTATTGTAAGCTTGTCATTGGAGCAGGATTTCATCCTGTGACCCCCAGAATACTGCACCAGTGCTCCACCAACTGGAATATAATCCAAACCTATTTTGGTGGTGTCCCTAATAGTCAATTATCGGGAGCCATGAAACCACTCACATATTGCCATACCCCAAGGATCATTTAAGATACATGCAGCATTAGCAATGCTGCAAACCTGAGGAATGGTACATGGAGGATCACTCAGAGGATGTAGCCTAAATCAATCAACATAATCATCAAATAACCACGAAGGAAATTGACTGGATTTATTCTTACTCATTGAAAGGTGTACAGAGACAAATTCACTGGAATTACATAACAGATTGTGTTACTTCATAAATAGTTCCTTTAAGGTTGTGCATATGGCCAAGATGATGCTGTAGGTGGTTGGGTCAACTGCAGACACCAGTCTCATCTATCTTAAAGGAGCAGCGGATGTTGACAGGCTGAAAAATAGAATGAAACACAAAACACAGCAAACATTCAATTGTGAACGACACTTTGGCAATTGGCAAGGAGTGTACTTCTCTTGTTCTTGTTAATAAAAAAAGACCAAAAGCCTGGGCCTATTTAGGGGAGAGTTGAGAAACAACAAACCTCAAACCCTTAAACAAAACAAAATTAATGAATTTCAGGCTAAAATGGAAAATCAAATTTTGGAATTGCCAGTTTGAAATATGTTTCAGCTTTGTACCTGAAATATTTGTATAAATGCCACAATAATCAATTACAAACATAATTCGGGGAATTCCAAATAGTGCGCCACTAAAAGTTTGAAACACGTTGGCCAATCACAATTGCACGGAATCAGTCGACCCTTTCCAGATGCGCATTTTGTCAACAAATTATGTGAATTGTGATTGGACAATGCGGTGCAAACTCCTGGTGGCGCACTATTTGGAATTGCCCAAATTGATAACAGTTTTTGAAACTCATTCAAAATGTAATTGTATGCTCCATCAACGGGGAAATTGAGCTTTGTGCAAACTGCAATCTAGAAATTGAATTAGTTTTCAGAAAGCTGTTTTACTTGTCTGTTTGACTTGTTGAGTTTGGCCTCTCTGATGACGTCACGGTGGGCCGAGCGTAGGCTGGCATCGCTGGGTCTGTTATGGGTCAGTGTCAGGCGACAGTGCGGCACGTGGGACCAGGAACGACCCAGGGCTGGTTTCTTCTCCGTGCCTTCACCACGGACTTGATTATTTGTAATCTAGCAGAAGGAATGAGTGTTACAATTTACTATTTGGTAAAATCAGGAATGTACACAGGGCTAGACCTTAGCACTAGCCTGGCGGTCATTGTCTAGTAAAACCAGCCATGGGCTACTACCACACACCACTTTGTTAGCCCAGCGGACTAGTAAACAAATATCACATGGTTAGAGGGTGGACAGTTGATTCTAGCTCCCGAGGTGTTGGAAGTTGACAAACTATAGTTCCAAAGGCGATGTGATATTTGTTTTACTATACCTCAGAAATATTCTTTATTGTCCACAATTTCGTCGAGAAGTGCAGCAAAACATTCCTTTTCGTGAACTTCACTATGTAGGGCGAAGTTCATGCACGCGCACTGCAAACTAGGATAGATGCACAGTGAGATGTTACATGTGGAACAGTTCCTTCGGAGATTCCCCGGACTACTCGCTGGTGATCAGCAAATATATCCACTGGCACGTGATGGTGAATTGACCAATTGGGATTCGGTTCTAGGTCATGAATATTTATGAGGTATAGTCATAACAAATGTACCTGAGACACCGTAGATTCCAAACAGTTCAAGTCTAATTTCAAACACGAAAGGAAACAGAACATGTTCTTCTATGACACAGACAACTTTTGACTGGATTTCATAAAATATCACGAGCAGTCCGACAACCCTTAGACTGCCATGTTGCGTCATGTTTAATTAATCTTGTGTTAAGGGCTAGTAAAACTTCCTGCAGGCTGGTAAAATCTTGATTTTTCTAGCCCGGTTGGATAGTTAAAAAACAAAATTAAGCACGAGGCCTGGAACATGAGGGAAGATGGACTACTCACGAGAACTGCCACTGAGTATTCCACAGCGAGCGCCTTGAGTGACCGAGCTAGATGCATCATCATTCCATGACCTGTAAAGAATGACACTCAATTCAAACTCTGAATTCTCAGTCCAGCCCTTCAAAATACTCCAGCACCTTCGGAATTCAGAACTGCCTCTTGTTTGAAGATACAGTACAGGATTGGTAACATACCCCAAACAGACATGTTCACAGATTTACATATAACTTTCAGGATATGAAGATGGTGCTGGTAGAAACATACCGTTCAAATATTTTAACCTGAAATGCTGTATTTATCCACAAATGAGTCAAACAACGAAAACAGTTTTGATCTCAGGGTATTAATCAAAACCATTCTTCATGTTGTATAAGAAAAATTGTGTCGGTTTTGCGCTTTTTCTCGTGAATCAGATGTTGAATTGGGCTAAAATGTGTGTTATTTTATGTACATTTTGATTTAGACAAAGTATCAGTGCTCTTCTGTGACCTTTACCTATCATGTATTATACCTTTAATGTACTTCTGCCCTGGAATGGTGGCCTTGGTGCCCCAATCAAATACTCCAATACACAAGTTTGGTCTAGCGATGGTAATACCCCTTTTAAAGGAACAATTGGTCTTGTCCCTGAGGTCTTCTTCAGAAAGCTTGGTTTCCTACCGTCAATTTGCTGTCCTCCCAGCACCGGGCTCACCACGGCGGTCACCGAATCCACGACGACTAATTTCAGCGATGTGTAGAAGGAATCGCCAGCGCTGTCGATGGAGGCCTTGGTGGCTTCCAGCAAGCTGAGAAGCTCAGAGAGGTCAAAGATCCTGCAACAGCGAAGCCTCTTGAAGGCCGCGACCATGGTCTACATTTGGAGCAAGAGAGATTGAGAAAAGCATTCAAATGCCTAACATAATTTCCCACTCTGTCAGTACTCAGGAAGAATCACAAAGAGGTTCAGAGGACATAGAATCGACGATTACCTTGTCTGAGGTCCCTCTGGCGCTCATAACATCTTGCAGTCTCTGGCTGCTGAAGGCTCCGTTGGTGTCGATGTACAAGACATTCTGCTGGGCGGTGAGTGTGACACTGGCTGAGGCTGAGATACATAGCTGAAATAGAATCACACATTCATTAAGCATCTTAGGCTTGCCCTTCACCGACGTGTATCAGCACTGCATACTTTTTGAGTGCACATGACAAAAACCACGCACTGGCTCAGGTTGGACTCGAACCTACGACCTCCTGCTTACTGGTGCAGGGGCCAAATTCATAGAGCTACTAAAGCACCAACATTTGCTTGAGCACCAAAACCCTTGGTATTAAATAAAATCAGTATGCCATCCAAAACTCCTTGTGAATGTCATGCTCAGCAAACAATGGCTGAATCCAAGTCAAAAGCAGTAAACATCATATGAAAATTTGGTTGGTAATCCTGTTTTATCAAGGAAGACTTTTCATACTTCAGCAAATGTTGTGCTTAAGCAGCTCTATGAAATTGCCCCCAGATGTCATACAACTAGACCAACAAGCTTGCAGGGGTCAGCTAGGTTCTAAGCAAGTTGCAGACCTCACCTGAGTTTTGCCAGTGGCTGGTCCTCCTGTAACCTCCATGACCTCTGACGTGTACAAGCCTCCATCGAGCATCTCATCGAGACTATATTGGTGCAAATCAAGACCAAGTCACGTAAGTTCAGAGAACAAGTGGGTCTACTTCTCTTATATGCAGCAACAGATTCTTGGGGACCAGTAGGCCCTACCGGTAGATCTTTTGCCACTATATTAAAAATCTTCACAGCTATAATATTTGGCTGGCATGTGGAGACCAATCATAGGCTTCCTATGCGAGGAACGACTAATCACAAATCAACGCAAAAGCTGGTCTTAATCTGATCAACAGAGGGCAGCAAACAAACCGAATCTTGCAAGCTTTAACAGTCAAGCATAGTGACAAACTTTGTGACAATTAAAGATTGATAAAATGTCATTGAATTCAAAACTGGAAATTACATGTTGTCATTTATCATTAACCCTAACCCCCTACAGTTACCACTTAAGACAAGTGCTGCTTACCACACACTACCACAGTCTCTACATGGGAACTAGATCATAAACCATGCATTACCACAAACGGGTGTAGCGTTGTCTTTGGAATACCAAACTTTCCATAGTGTGGTAAACTGTGGTAAGGGTTAATAGAAAAAAGTAAAAAAGAAGTGGATCTGGACATCAATAGGGTTTTAGTGAGAGGGTCAGCGCAGACCACAGGATGACCTTACCTAGTACAACCAGTGGACAAGATGGCGATTGATGACATCACGTCATCGTAAACATCGCCACCATTGATGGGGAAGGCAGAGTACTGGGCTAGAAGCTGCCTCCTGATTGACTGCAGGACCTGACAGATAAAAGAGACATCACAGCTTAGATCCTGGAGACATTTAATATCCAGTCTTGCTAAAAATGAGATACTGATTCTGTGAGTGTAGCCAAGTCTTTCTAAAGTAGAGACTTTAATGGCACCTAGCCATTAAACACGAGTCCCTTGTGAAATTTTTCAATATTATTATATGCCTATATTATAATAATTATAATTTTATATGACGACAACGTAAGAATTGTAAACAAGGAGTAATATAGGGCTACAGTCATATAATTATATGACGACAACGTCAGAATTGTAAACAAGGGGTCATATAGGGCTACAGTTACTGCAGCTAGATTTGAGTATGCAGTGCTCATCTATGTCAGTACGTATGTCAGTAAATGCCAAGCCTAATTTGCATGACAACTCTATTGTCCGTACTTCAGTGGAAATCTTCCCCTTACAAAGCTAGCCCCAATTGCTACTTACCTTATATGAGATGCAGCATTTCTTTGCAAGGTCCTCCATATCAGCACAAATAAACTCCACAACTAAAATTCATGAGAAGGATTGTTTGATAACATGATTAATAAAATACAACAGAATTTGCTTGCATTTTATTTTTTTTATAAATGACGAGGTCGATTATCTTGTCACTTGGTCTGTTCTTCTGTCTGTCTGTCTGTCAGAGACTTATACTTGCCTGTCTTTATTCCTCCGGAATTCAGAGCGGGAAGTATTTGCGGAGTCAGCCCTTGACACAAGCCAGCTCGCAGAAGTGTCATAATGATATTGCTGCAGCCTACACTTACAACTTGCACAACTACAAAAAGTACAAGTTCTAGAAATTAGAATCCCTACTACTCAACATTTGGCTTAACTAACTTAAGACGAAAACCAAAGCATTTCTCTAGTTGTAACCACTAAATACACTCATAAATTGTCAGCATGTTTTAAGAACAATTTTAAATCCTTTCACAGTGAAGAGAAAAACTCCATACAATAACATCATGACATCTTCACTTCCAAACTCGAACATCCCGCTGTCATTTTAATTTTGTCCCCAAAATGAGATTAAGCCGGAAATGAACTATAGAGGGCGCTCTGAACCCCGGGCATTTTGTCCATCCAAGAAGGGGAACCACCTTCCGATTATGTGACAAAAATTAATGCAAAAGGCTTTGTCAATTTTGTATTTGTTTTGGAATGAAAAGATAGAATAAACACAACAGAAACAAAAATTATGAAAGTTTATTATGCAAATAATTACGAAAGAAATGTTAGTATGAAAGCCTTTACAAGGTAAGTTTTTCTGTCAATGGAATAATAATCAATTGTGACTTTTTGCATTTCACTTATTCACCACTGTCATTGTACTTGTTTTAATTGTTGGCCAAATAAATAATAATAATAATATTTACCGATAACGGGAACTTAGGGAGACATTCCCATGGGCAGCACGTACGTGCATACGACTTTACTTACCTTTTCCTAAACATCCTCCAAACCAATGAACTTGAAATTGACATGTGTTTATTTTGAGAGCATTCTCTTTCTAAAATGGACAGTAACAATGTCTATACGATGTAGAAATAAGTTTGGGGAGACAACAAAATGTCAAAATGTCTCCCTATTGACCGATGTCTTCCAAATGTCAACTTTCAGATGCGAAGCTGTCTCCGTAATATGCAATTTAGAAAAATATTATAACTAACCCACAGAAGTGACATCCATAATTGAACATTCATAAAATTAAATGACAATAAACTAGGTATAGGAGCATTTTGACAAGGTAACTGATGCCAAGACCAGAGCAAAAATCGCCGTAGAGTTCATAGCAACCATCTGAAAAACATTGATTTTATTTGTGTGTATAAAATTAATGAACTTTCTAAAATAAAAGCGAAACAATTTCCGTGACCGGAACAAGTATGCAACTATCGCACCATAACAACTTTAAACAATATAGCACTCTCCCGTAAGTGTTCTACTTTTTCACTACTGTTTTTCCTTCATTTTGTCGTGATATTTAATTGTGTTCCTTCTTTGTCTTCAAATTAATCAAAAACTTTCCACTCTACAAGAACGGGGCACACTTATCGAATTAAAATAAAATGAAATAATAAATATACACCAAAACAATTAATCTTTGATCAAAGAAAGTTTTAATAATTACAAACTTCACGAAATAGATAACTATTTTCAGTTCAGTATAGCTTTACCGAAATTGAAAACAGGAATATTAATTTCAACAAAGAAACTTTAATAGGAGAAATATTTACTGACCGGAACAATAATACAGATGTTGCACAATCCACAACCACACGTACGTAGATCTATGTGCAATGTAATCAGTGCTGAAAACTCCTGGGTTATAATACATAATTGTGAAATCGAGCGAAGTAGTAAGAGTGAGCTGTGATTGTTTTTGTTTTCATCCTGATTTCTCCACGGTGTTGGCCTTCGAATCAGGCACGAGTGAACGGGCCCGTGCAAGTTATAGGGCCTTTTCGAAACGGAGGCTTAGGCTCAGGCTCCAGCTCTAACATCCATGCTGAAAATATATAGGTTGTGGTTTTTCACTGAAGCTGAAACTCTGTTTTCCTTTTCAAACCTGAGAATCTACTTCCGAACCACATCCAAAAGTCTCTATTTTGATACCCGTTGTTTTAGAATGGATTCACGAAATGGAGTCGGAGCCTGAAACGGAGCCTGAGCCTCCGTTTCGATAATACGTTACACAAACATCCATCATCAAAGAAACAAAATGGTCCCACACGGGAGTCCAAACTTTCTAATTTCTCAAATTCAATAATATTTTGTTTTCATTTTGTAAATTTAATTTGTATATAATCTACATACACAGTTCTGCGCCCCCGTTGTACAATACATTGATTGGAAATGTCTAAATTGAATATTTGCAAGGATGGAGGTCTTCTTTGTTACTTTGTGCACAAGGGCCAATTTCATAGAGCTGCTTAGCACAAAAAATCGCTAAGCATGACATTTCTGTCTTATAATAAAAACATGATTAACAACTTAATTTCCATGTGTTGTGTATCACTTGCAATAATTTACGGTTCTTTGGCTGTTGTTCGCTGACCACGAATATCAAATCAATGGTGGTTTGTTTTATTGGACAAGCCATTTTTGTGCTAAGCAATTTTTTGGCGGTAAGCAGCTCTATGAAATTGGCTCCTGGTCTGCAAGAATTTCATCATGGTTCGGACCTTCAATAAATCAAGCAACCAATTGCGTTCCTTCAATACAGCACGCCCCTTGACCCAATGCATTGCCATAGCTAAGCCCCGCCCTTGGTTGTTCTCCACAAACACTCAGTCTTCTCAAACCACCGTCCATGTATATTCATAAAAATAGCAAAGAAATTAGAGTTGAACTGCAATAAAAACACCTAAACTGAACTGACCTGTTCAATTGCCTACACTAAAAAAAAAAAAATCTAAAAAATGCGGCCGGCACGGACTTCTTTGCCATTTCTCTGATTTTCTTTCCAAACTGCAATACTGCATCCGGAGACAAGAAGCTAAAAACCCTTCCATTAGCTGTTCCATCTCTTCCTGTGTCCTTTTAACTGTGCGTCTGCTGTCAGTGGTGTTCTTTCGTTTTGAACCGTTTGGAACCCGTGCAGATAAGTACGACGAGCGCTGTCCAATCGTATGCAACCAACAACAATAGAACCAGTAAGTCGTGTATCAGTCCAATCAAATGCTAGTGCTTGACGGATTAGGCAATGATTAGGCATATATACATATTCAGTGAAAGTGAGACTCTAATCCCTTTGGCCATGCATTGCTAATAATATGCGCGCAGCTCCCGCAGACAAGCATTCCACAGCTTCCTACGGGCGTGGATTTAAGCTCAAACTTTCAGGCCTGTTGGCATTTACACTATTGTTACTTCATTATCGAATAACTGCTAAGTCTTGAGAACATGTCCACGATTGAGCCTATACTCACTTCGTGTTTCATTTTTCAATGTCGGAAAACATCCAGCAAATGCAGTTCATTCAAGTATTGTAGATCTGCCACACAGTCTGCACTTGGGTCAAAGGAATGGGCAACATAACAATGACAATAGCGTATTCAGGTTTTGCGTCCTGGGCTACATTTCCGCATTTATACGGCGTTCTAATTTTCTGTCGATTTAAAAATGCCATTCCTCTTATCCAGCCCCCTTCCCCCGTTGCAACAGCTCATTAATATATATATATATATATATCTTACGGTCATTATAGCCGTATATGTATTTATTTATTTATTTAATAATAAACAAACAGGGGCAACTTTGCGAACAAATTTTTAAATTCTACATTTTATGTGTATGTTATATGAAAAAAAAACTCTTTATATCGGGTTAGCACTATAATTCAGTCTGTAAAATTGACAATTTGAAAATAAAGACAAACATTGACATCAATTTAGTAACTTTCCAAATCTTTCTTTCTATTACATCTAATACATGTACGTCACATGAATGCACACTGATTAAAAGCCAGCTGAGGAAAACGGGCGTCCAATATCAAGGAGCATCGAAAATTATTTGCATTTAAAAGGATTTTACGGTTGCACCTAAATAACTATGAGCATCGACGGTTCACTGATAAAGGAACGACGAGGAGAACCGTCGCATCTAAATATCAATGAGCATCGACGGTTCACTGATAAAGGAACGACGAGGAGAACCGTCGCATCTAAATATCAATGAGCATCGACGGTTCACTGATAAAGGAACCACGAGGAGAACCGTCGCATCTAAATATCAATGAGCATCGACGGTTCACTGATAAAGGAACCACGAGGAGAACCGTCGCATCTAAATATCAATGAGCATCGACGGTTCACTGATAAAGGAACGACGAGGAGAACCGTCGCATCTAAATATCAATGAGCATCGACGGTTCACTGATAAAGGAACCACGAGGAGAACCGTCGCATCTAAATATCAATGAGCATCGACTGTTCACTGATAAAGGAACCACGAGGAGAACCGTCGCATCTAAATATCAATGAGCATCGACGGTTCACTGATAAAGGAACGACGAGGAGAACCGTCGCATCTAAATATCAATGAGCATCGACGGTTCACTGATAAAGGAACCACGAGGAGAACCGTCGCATCTAAATATCAATGAGCATCGACGGTTCACTGATAAAGGAACCACGAGGAGAACCGTCGCATCTAAATATCAATGAGCATCGACGGTTCAGTAATAAAGGAACGACGAGGAGAACCGTCGCATCTAAATATCAATGAGCATCGACGGTTCACTGATAAAGGAACCACGAGGAGAACCGTCGCATCTAAATATCAATGAGCATCGACGGTTCACTGATAAAGGAACCACGAGGAGAACCGTCGCATCTAAATATCAATGAGCATCGACGGTTCAGTAATAAAGGAACGACGAGGAGAACCGTCGCATCTAAATATCAATGAGCATCGACGGTTCACTGATAAAGGAACCACGAGGAGAACCGTCGCATCTAAATATCAATGAGCATCGACGGTTCACTGATAAAGGAACCACGAGGAGAACCGTCGCATCTAAATATCAATGAGCATCGACGGTTCACTGATAAAGGAACCACGAGGAGAACCGTCGCATCTAAATATCAATGAGCATCGACGGTTCAGTAATAAAGGACGGACAGGGAAAGCCGTCGCATCTATTAATACGCATCGACATTTGAGGTCCCTGCATTTGAAAAGAGTGAAAGAATAAAATAATTTTACGGCTTAAAAAAAGAATTCATGTACATGTACATGTACGGCCACAAATACAGATTCTCCAAGCGGCCACTTATAAATCCTTTGAAATTGAGCCGTTCCTTCTAACTATAGCCGAAGTTGCGATACTTCCAAAACAGTACCTTTAGTTTAGTTTGTGTAGATTTATGAAAACTTGGTCCAAACAGTTTACAACCGGGGGAGCGACTGTATATGAGTAAAGTAAGTTGTTTTTTGCGCTATTTTGCATTTTAGGTCGAAGGTTGCTAATAACATGAGGAAACATTCCTCAACGACTAAGTTAACCTGAAAGATGTCATAATTATTAGATCGTTAATGACAAGTGTTTTTTTCCAACTGTTACTGTTTTATAAAGATTTTTTATTACTCTTACTGTTGTTGGGTAACTTAGAATAAACATTATCAAAGAAAGTCATAATAATTACAAAGAAGAAGCTCAAAACATTTCAGATTCTCATCTTCATTTAATGAATTTCCTCAGACAAAGTGATGTGTCTTTGTGCCAAAAAGGCACACAATTCTGTTACAATAGGCAACATCCAACGTGGGTGTCGGTACACATCCTTCACAGCGCTATATGATTTGAAGTATGCCATGACATGCTCGACGTAAATTCTATATCTGGCGTGTTCCTCGTTGAAGATACGCATGGCGATGCGGTCACCATTGTTGAGAACCTGTTGTACTTGGTTTGCTCTGAATTTGGTCATAATAGGGTAGCGATATGCATATCCGTTGTCACCAAGAAGGTATGTTTCATTTGGAAACGGCAGATGCATCCCTATTCTACTTGAATATCCTGCTCCCTGTGCGCCATTGTTCAGACGAACAATGACTTCACGTTTACCTCACTTGCACGCCCCACGCCCTATTGAAGCCGCAGCCATATTACTTTACACCGTTAGTCTAGGCTGCGACTTGAAATTGCATGAGACCCGATGTTCTTCAAGCTGTAGCTAAATTTCCAAACATGCTTGGCTGATTTCAGGCTTGATTCACAACCTGTTCAATATTGAACAGCCCACACTTCGTGAATATTTAAATACGGTCTGACGCAGGCGCAACGCACGTATATGATTGGACACTTTCCGATGGGCGGTCTCTTTTGTCTGCCCTGAATTCTAATTGGATACTGAACGTCAACGGTCTAACGCATCTGGCCTACGGTATAAAACGAAAGAACACTACTCAGACCGACGAGTGGTCGTTGAGTCTGAGACTGGGAACTATTTGTCGTGAGGGGCGGAGGAAGATTGGAGTGATGCGTCGGCCAGATAACTGCAGTTGCACCGGCATCTAAGTATAAAAAGAGGACCCGTCTCCTGACAGTAACACCATTGGTCAGATCATAGAGCTACAAACAAAGATTCAGTCAGTGCAAACATCGTCGAGCTGCTCACAACAGAGTTGAACAGATATTTTGTTCACTGTGAACTGCTGACTGTAACCTCAAAACTTTTTCTCCAGCCCATGCGTCAAAGACATGCTCTGAGGATATCAGTCGTTAACATCTAAGAATTTCACTCGTCTATGCCAAGAATCTTGTAATGAGCCGATCTTCAGCATCTCAAGATGTGCGCGATACGTTGCAATTGGCAGGCTGTAAAACTAACAATCCCAAGCTGTCCGAGTAGTTATACCTAACTGTCAAGAACTATTACTCATACCTATTTCATTAATTTATTTATATCAAAACGCGTTTCTTTACAACACTATAGAATCAACACCATCACAGATTGTTCACTCCATGCTATGAACAGTCTGTACCGATTTTCCTTTAAAATTTTTGGAGGGAAATCAACCGCTTGCGTATCTTGAAAACTGAAACCAGGTTAAAGTGACCAACAAGACTCATCAGCAGAGAGAAGAGAGTTATTCTCCTCTGTCCTCAGACCAGCAGACCACTGGTGAATTAGATTCTCCAGCAGCACCACTTTCCTGCAAACTCCAAGCTGTGAACGCGTCAGGCAGGTAAGTGTGAATAGATACTGTATTTCTTTTAAGCGCAGTTTGTCAGACTGAGACAAAGGTCCTATCATAAAAGCTCCTATAAAAGATCCTATTATGACTTTTATCATTTGTTGATCAATGTATGGATGAGGGAGATCATTCTTTCTAATATTTTGTCAATTACTTCTATTAATTGGTGTTGTTTGAGGAGGCTTTTTAATGTCTGTCAGATGTTTGGTTTGGAGGCTATTGTTGATATTTCCTTGGTCGTGGTAGGCTACTATACAGTCCCCGTCACATTTTTCTATGGAACAGAGTGCCGAGACATCTACAGTATAAATAATTATAACTGTCATACATTGGGGCTTGAAAATGACTTTGATGAATGAACAATTTCACCAAACAATTTCACAAATTTTGGTTACTTTTCTGTCTACATAATTATCCATTAGCCACTTTAGGCTTCATTCATCACTTTTCAGGTTGTTTTGGTTAAAATTCAAATGTAAGGCAAGTCTGAAATTAAATCCTAACAGAATCTTGTGATTAGCATAGAATAGTGGTAGAGACGATGCTGCAGATAGCAATGCGTTTGCTCGGTAGTATATACTTTTATGTATCTTCAGCGATCAATAATTAGAGGACCTACAATACACTGCTCCCTTCTAGCTTAAGTAGAATTTAGGTGAATATTAACTGAATTAGCCATGCATGTTTGATATTTAGGTCATGGACAGGGTGCAAGTCTAATGCATCACTAATACCCATCGCATACAAGAATTTGCCCTTTTGACATCGCCATAGGCTTGCTGACCTTATAGGTATGCATGACCAGAGCCGCCCCTTTCATATAAATTCCCAATGGACACTGCCGATATTGCTCATTTTAATAAGACCATACCCATTATACACCACTTACTATGAGCGTGTACAACGTCGGTAAGACAAAACAGCACTCTCACTTTTATACAAAAAAAAATGTACATGAAATAATAAGCCTGTGAAAACTTGAGCTCAATCGGACATCTGAGTCCTGAG
Source organism: Astropecten irregularis (assembly GCA_963971285.1). Lineage (NCBI taxonomy): Eukaryota > Metazoa > Echinodermata > Asteroidea > Paxillosida > Astropectinidae > Astropecten > Astropecten irregularis. The sequence continues at coordinate 24,990,755 of OZ020247.1, read as the reverse complement.
CAAAAACGCGACTCAATTGTTTTCTTATAAAACACAAAGGAAGGGTTTTTGATCTTGCCAAGATAAACAATCTTTGGTTTTTGATGTTTGGTTTTTCTCTTTCTGGATAAATACACCATTTCATGGGAAATATTTTAATGGTATATGTTTGTACCATGCAGCACCGTCTTCATTATCCTGAAAGTTTTACACTGTGTACATTTCTGTTTTGGTTATAGTTACCAATGTTGTATTATATCTTGCCACGTCGCACTGTGTGTAATTTATACCTGTGGCAAACTGGCAATATGCCGGCCTTCTTAGCCTATACATTCTGAGCACTATCTTTATACATTCCCTTTAATGTAAGGCACGTTTACAGTTGTGAAAAAAGGTGCCTTCTAAAGTCACTGTGACCAACAGATGGGTTTCAGTTAGCCACAACCTTTTGAGTATTGTAATAGTTTTTAAGCTGCAAATTAACTTACCTAACTTATCCGAAGCCCTGGCCTATGGCCTCATTATTTTCTTCGTTTTGCGGTTGACACTGCTGGTCGAGTGTGACTGTGAGTTACTGCTTGCTCCAAGTCCAAGCTACGCTCACACAGACTCATGGAGTGACACCAGGGGCCGATTTCATGAAGCAGTAAGATTGATCTTAAGTGTGGATTCATAATTGCTAAGCAACATGTGATGTCACAATAAAAATCACTATGGTGATACTGAACAACTCATCTTAAGATTAATCTTAGTGCTTTGTGAATTCCAGCCCTGTTTTCATTTAATGTAGACCTATGAATGGCCCCCAGTGGAATGAACGATGTATTGTGGTTGTTCCAAAATGTATCAATTTGTTTGTTGGTTGTTATAGATACCGTACATGCATCATGGGATCAGCTCTAGCACCGCCGATGTGTGACGCACAGAACACTTACAACATCACCGAAGATCAAGTATCCGCTTGGATCTTTGATTCCTTGGACACGGCCATCATCACCTTCGTCATGCCCGTCATCTACGTCCTTGGTCTCCTCACCAACTGCACTTTCCTCTTTGTTGTATACCGAGTCCCCAAGATGCGGTCCGACACTAATATCTACCTTTGCCACTTGACGGTGTCCGATCTGGTGTACCTCCACATGACGTTGATCTTCACATTCATGCGATTCGCGTCGTCCCCGATCAATGTTCACATGCCGTTCGCGAACGTCGCACAGATCGCCACCGTGTTTTTCATCACGAGCGTGGCCTACTACTCCTCCACTGCCCTGGTCACCATGGTGTCCTTTGAGAGATACCTGGCCCTGTGCCACCCCATCAAGCACCTGAAGATTCGCGGGCGACGGCGCACCTACAGAATGATAGCGATTTGCTGGCTGGTGGGATTGGCGCTGGCAGGGCTTGTGCTGCCACGCAGCCTGTATCTAAACATAGCATGTCTGATCTGGCCAGACGGAGACGTATACCAGGACTATCCTTCAACCTTCACGCATGTGGCCACCGTTGAGTGGGTTGACTACTACGCCCAGCCTACCACAAACATCTCCTGGCTGGTGGCTCTGATCGCAAACATCTACATGTACATCCGGATCATCTACTCCCTGAGCAAGCGCAAGTCTATCGATGGTCAGGCAGAGAAGGACCTGAAAGCCATACATGTGCGCAACCAGGTCGCCAAAATGCTGGTGGTGAACGGTATGGTGTTCTTCATCTGCCAGACGCCCTACCCCGTCATCGACCTGACCAACTGGGTCTACACGGTCCTCGGCCTCGACGCCACCTACTTCAACAACCAGATCCACACCTCGATTCGCTGGACCTTCACCATTCTTGAGACGGTCAACACCATCATCAATCCCATCATCTACGGCACGATGAACGCCCAGTACAGAGCCGGGCTCGTCCAAGCTTTTCGTTGCGGAGGTAAAACCGAACGACGCTCTGGCGGCACAATGTCCTCAGCCCTTGACACAAAGAGCAGCACGGCAGGAACCTCTAGTAAGGCTAAGGAGATAGCGATTTCATCATAAAGGATGGAATCCCTCTTCCTTTCACGTAAGACCAAGGCTTGACTGGAAAGGTTAACTCTAACCCTCGGCACCAACTACACCTGATATAGCTGTTTACCACATAACGACAGTCTCCACACTTGGGCCGATTTCACGAAGCACTAAGATTGATCTTAATTGTGAACGAATCCTAATTGCTAAGCAAAGCGTGATGTCACAATATAAATCACTATGGTGATACTGACAACTCATCTTAAGATCAATCTTAGTGTATGATCATAAACCTCGCATTACCATGAAAACCAAACTGTGGTGTGTAGCCGTATTAAAGATACCACACTTAATACATGGAGGTGGGCTATAGGGTTAATGATGTTTTGGAAGGCAATGGAAGTGGTTTGGTATATAGTCACAGGACGGAGCTAACTTTCAATAGGGCAAAATCGTATATCTCATTTACACATCACACAGGTAGAATAATTATTTTCCTTCTTCAAGTATTTAAAAGAATTCACTAATGTTTATTTTTGAAAAGTGAACAAAGACAAATTGACTGGAGTGGGTTTCGAAATAGTGACTTCCGGAATACCGTACAGGCGCTCTTTAACTGAGCTAAGCCCTATGTTGGTGGTGTGTTCGTAGAATATTAGGGACACCACCAACATAGGGCTGGATAGCTCAGTTGGTAAGAGCGCCGCAACTGTATTTCGGAGGTCGCTGGTTCGAATCCTGATCCAGTCAATGTTTTCTTTGTTCACTTTTCGATGACTTCTGTCAAATTCAGTCAGTTTCCCTTGTGGTTATATTTGATGATTATAATGTATATCTTGTTAAAACTGTGAATGTTAAATTGTTTACCTTTATGGAGACTAAACTAAGGGTTTTAAAAAAGGAATGGATGTAACACGAGGACCATAACATGTAGCAGAGACAGTCTCCTCAATGTTCTAGCACCTACTTTATTTCTCATGTTCTCAACATTCTATTTTAACCACTGCAAATTTGATAATAATTATTTATCCGTTAGTCCTAAACCTTTGTCTCACAAATTTAGCTTGAAAAAAAAAGGTATTGGGAAAAGGGGGATAAGGCTGAAATTCCTAAACGCAAAGTGCGCACCATTTTTCTTAAGAGTCATTTGTATACCTAATTGTAAATTATCATAAAGCAGTAGTTAACGAAAAAATAATTTGATCAAAGTCATGCAATGTCGTGTTGCTGGTAGCTATACGTTTCGGCTGCTGAAACTGCTAGCCTTCACCAAGCAACTGAAGCACGAGAACGTTTTTGACATCTTTGTTTTTTGTTTGCATATGATAATCAAGACATCCAAAAGAATGTGTGTTTTTTTGTAAATAGACAGCAAAAATGTATTCTTTCTTCTCTGTGGAAAACTCCATAGTCCATTATTGCCCCCTTAGAATGTACATAGTCCACAACCTTGCTTGGAAACATTATAAATACAAATTGGAGCTGGGGCCAGGCTAGACAGGAAACTATTCTCTGTAAGAGAATTTCGTGACGTCTGAACGACGGGCAGAATTAAAAACTAATGTTCCCAGACCTACTGGTCAGAGAGCCGATGCTCTCTGTTGCCTGGCAACCACCATAAAGAGGTTAAAATATGAGGCAGTGCCGGGATGCGTACTAATTGTTTTTCGCAGGATTGTTTGGGTCATTTTTAGCACAAACGCGCGCTATTGGTTGGATTTTATCCAGGCATGTGGAGGGTGTGGCAGTATGCAGGCAGAACCGTCAGTAAACAGACAACAAGGCTGCCTTATTAAATATTAAACTTGAGATATTAAACTTGAGGGTGAGGCCTTAGGGTTTGAGGTTGGGGTGAGGGAATTGCCAGTTGAGGTTTGGGTGGGGCTTGAAGTTGGGGCGGGGTGGGAGTTTAGGTGAGGCTTCAAGTTGAGGTTTGGAGTGGACTCAAGGACTCCGGTTGAGGTTGTAGTTGGGGGTGAGGGTTCAAGTTGGGGTGGGGGTTGAGGCTGAGGGTTGAGGTTCAGGTGAAGATTGAGGTTTTGGTGTGGGGGTTGAGGTTGAGGCCGGGGTGGGTTTAGGTTTTGGGGTGGGTACTAGGGGCAGGGATGATGAGGTTGAGGTTCGGGGGCGGGGCCCGAGGTTGAGGATCTGGGGGTTGAGGTTGAGGTTGAGGTTGGGACGAGGGTTGTAGTTTGTGGTGGGGGTTGAAGGTCCTCCACACTTATCAGCAAAAATAAACTCCAGAATGTATTTCAAATGTTTGTTTTAATTTGGCTGATAAAATTAATGACGAGGTCGATAATCTTGCCACTTGGGCTGTTCCTCTGTCTGTCTGTCTGTAGGTGTTTTTACTTGCCTGTCTTGATTCCTCCGGAGTTCAGAGCGGGAAGTATTTGCGGAGTCAGCCCCTGACTAGTTGCGATGATCGTAACCCTAGGTCTGACCAGGGACTGGTCAGACCTAGGGTTACGATCATCGCAACTAGCCCCTGACCAGCTCGCAGAAGTGTCATGATGTTGCAAACTCTGTCTAATTCAGCAAGTTTGGCTAAACCTTTCTTAAGTTGCATACTCTTTGAATGCCCTCTACCGTCCGGACTCCGGTAAATACCATCAATATATAAAGTGTCAGCATGTTTCAAGAACAATAATCATTACAACGACACAATCACATCTCATTTTCCAAATGAAACTCGAACGTCTCGCTGTCATCATTGTCCCCAAAAATAAGATAATTATTAGCAGTAAATTAACTACAGAGGGCGCTGTTATACTTAAGCTGTAAGGTAAACAAACGTGTTATCGGTCGAAGTGGTTGATATTTGCTATTTTTGTAGCAAAGTCTTGATGAACTGGACGTATTCATCTACCGGTAATTGTTTCTAACTCATATCGCACTGTGTGGCAGGCTTCAAATCATGAGTTTGCCGATAGAAAAGAGGGCCCTCCACGTCCCAGACCTCCAGGAGTTAGCGTCAGGTGAGTCAAGTCGTTTTTCGTTTCATATTAAAGAATCATTGACTGACACCAGCTAGACCATGCATGACATGATGATCGTAGTTTTGTACCAAAAAACCCCATAACGTTAGAGCTTAAAATTATCAAAACCGCCTAGGCTTATAGGCTAACTCAATGCTAAAGTTTATCGCCAAAAAAAAAAAATTTCACGAACAGAGGGCGCTTCCGCAAAGCAGTGTGGGATACATCTGGGTCGAACAGCAAGTTCAGGAACACAGTGCATAAGTTTGTAAGGAGAATTTCACTCCGACTGTCCAAAGGTAAGCAGGTGGTGGCGCCCTATCGACCCTTGTGCATCCCATAATTCCTAGCGGTACCTATTTGCGATATACCTTATGGTTAAAATTCTGGCCTCACTGATAACATGCGAATTTGCCTAAAACTGGAGTTGCACAAAAGTGCGCCCTCATGAGCTTGTAATGCGTTGGCCAATTTGTTCGACAAACTGCGTACTTTCAACATGCGCAGTTTGTTGACAAAATTAGTTCTGACGGTGCATTGTGATTGACCAGCACGTTGCAAACTCATGGTGGCGCAATTGTGAATCGCCTGTATTGTTTATATGATGTAATACTTAATTTGTAGAAAAATAATAAACTAATTGCATATTTTGTGCAGCGTGACAGTGTGTTTTGTAATTGATTTATATCCTTGACCATGTTGACAGGGACAGTATTTTTTGCTCATTAGATTCATATTTTCACTATGCGCAAAGAAAGTGCTGCTTCATTCAACTCTTAAAGGTAGTATCATACTTTGGTTATTGTCAAAGAAATACAGATTCATTGGCAAAAATATCAAGGAAGATACAATAACAGTCATCTGTGAACATTTTAGTCCCATACGGTGCCCATTTTTTGAGAAAACAGTGAAAAACAGCCACAGCATTTCTTAAGTCTTTTCTCTTTTATTTTTGATCTTTTAAAAGATCAAACAGATTTTCTGTCGTTGTTTTACTAATTTCTTGATACCATTTCAGGTGGAAAAAATTTATCGGTATGTTTCTACCACCACCATCTTCACACCCTGTAAGTTATACGTAAATCTGTGAACATTTCTGTTTTGGTTTCTTACCAAAGTATGATACTACCTTTAATGTATTTTTTCTCAGTTCAAATTCAGTTAAATTTTATATTAGAGTCTGTATGAGAATATATCTGCAGTTAATTTATACTTTGACTAATAATCAACATATTTTTACCGGCAGTTTTACAAGATGGCCTGAAGTCTAACTTTGAATCAGTGTCTGTCAGTGTGGTGGATTGCCCAGACTTGACCCAGAAGCCATTCACACTTGCAGCATCAGGTAAAACGCCGATGAATCTGGTAGATTTAACCCAATTTCCTTCCTCAAGTTGAGGTTAAAATAAGGTAGGTTTGCGGTGACACCATTTAATCTCTTCTGTGAGGGTGTGTGGTTCTGAAAAGAACCGTTGGTAATAAGAGATAATACACCTACGGTTCTTCTCAGAACCGCACACTCTCACAGAATAGATTACATGGTGTCACCGCAAACCTACCTTATTTTAGTACTTCCACCATGCATAGCTTCAAGTCTTATTTATCAAGTTGAGGTTCTAGTTTGTTTTCTTGGTATTTAGAAGCATATCATCCTTGGAATTCCAAAGTCTCACGTCTTAAGTGCTCTTAAGTCCCGCCCACCTTTAGCAATGCCAGTTGGTTTACATACCAAATATCTCCGAGTTTGAAGATGGTTAGATTAAGTTTTCACAGCCTCCAATGGACCCCTCCGGCCTGTCAATCAAACTGTGCACATTGACCAATTAGGAGGACACCTTTTAATCAGGTGACCACGAAAGCCTGGATTAAACTCTGTCACATGTGGTATGTAAAACCCACACTTGGGCGGGGCTTAAGAGCAAAGCTTGAACAGTCCATGGGTCAATGCGCACAGTTTGATTGACAGGCTGGAAGGTTCCATTGGCTGTTGTTGTAAAGACTACTGTGCAAGATGCTGCTTCTACGCCAAACAACTTTTTGAAGTCCTAAAATAACTTTATCTTTGTGTTTTATTGTTTCCATTGTTTTGCTGTTCACTTTAAACGATAAGGCATGTTATTGCCAAATCATTTGTCTGGTCCCAGGTATTTTTGAGTTTTGTGAAACTTATGGCATGCGATGTTTTATGGTCTTATTCTATGTGTTCTTATTTAGGTCTATGTGGAAGTTCAAGGGTCGTTGATGTGGGCGGTATCCCCAACATCCATCCCATCCCTAAGTTGGAAAAGGTAAGAGGTCAGGGAACCATACCGGTATTCTTTTTTTTCCAACAGTTGGTAGTTAAATGACATTCATGAGTATTTGACTGATCTTGGATGTGGAGTCTAGGGTACAGGAATGGAACAAACAGGGCTCTCTGCCAAAGTCTATCTGAGGTTGGGGCTTTTAAAGTACTAATTATGCAATGTGGTAAATGGGGTCGTGGGAGTGTGGAAGAAAAGGAATTTGTTTGTTCACTGAGGCCTGTCTGTAACATACACACACAGCGTATGTGCATCAACACCCCAGCCCCAACCTCAATCTCCATTTCACCCTCAATCCTCACCGTCACCCCCAACCTCAACCCTCACCCCCAACCTCAACCCTCACCTCCAACCTCAACCCTTACCCCAGCCTCAACCATTATCCCAGCCTCAACCATTACCCCAACCTCAACCCTTACCCCAACCTCAACCCTCAGCATCAACCCTTACCCTCAACCTCAGCCCTTGCCCCACCCTCAACCCCAATACCCAACTCCCACCCCCAACCTCAACCCTTACCCCAACCTCAACCCTCAACATCAACCCTTACCCTCAACCTCAGCCCTTGCCCCACCCTCAACCCCAATACCCAACTCCCACCCCCAACCTCAACCCTTACCCCAACCTCAACCCTCAACATCAACCCTTACCCTCAACCTCAGCCCCACCCTCAACCCCAATACCCAACTCTCACCCCCAACCTCAACCCTTACCCCAACCTCAACCCTCAACATCAACCCTTACCCTCAACCTCAGCCTTTGCCCCACCCTCAACCCCAATACCCAACTCTCACCCCCAACCTCAACCCTTACCCCAACCTCAACCCTCAACATCAACCCTTACCCTCAACCTCAGCCCTTGCCCCACCCTCAACCCCAATACCCAACTCCCACCCCCAACCTCAACCCTTACCCCAACCTCAACCCTCAACATCAACCCTTACCCTCAACCTCAGCCCTTGCCCCACCCTCAACCCCAATACCCAACTCTCACCCCCAACCTCGATGCCTGTTTAGGTCTTCAGAAAACACAGAACTTAAAAACGCTGGCTTTTGGGGGTATTTCTAGTGCAGTTAATTAATTAGTTTCTTCACCACATCTTCAGTTGATAACTAACAACTTTAATACAAAGCTTCTGAAATCAAACAATCAGTCCACCAATAAAATACTAGTACTACTGACATTAGGTAGAATAATTAACAGTGTGCAATGTACATGTATGTGTACAATGTATGTACATTTAATTACATTAGCAGCCTTGCTGTCTATTTCCTGATCAATGTTGATGTTATGCCTACTATAATACCATGCCCTCCCCTATCCCAGTACTGCCTCATAATGCTTAAACCTGGGTATGGTGGTTGTCAGGCAACAGAAAGCATCAGCTGCTATAGCAGTAGGTCTGGGAACATTGGCTTTTAATTCTGGCGATCGTTCAGCCGTCATGAAATTCTCTTGCAGAAAAGACAGAATAGTTTCCTGTTGAGTCTGGCCCCAACTCCCCTTGTATTTATTTTTCCAATCGAAGCTGTACATTTCTGGAGCAGAAATATGGACTATTGGAATCTTGTCACAGAGTAGAAAGAATACTTTTGCTGTCTATTTAAAAAAAACCCATTCTTTTAGGTGTCTTGATTATGCAAGCAGAAACAAAGATCACAAAACGACCACTTTATACTGATGATTTACAAGGCAATGGTTCATAAGGGAAATTGTGCACACTTTTTGTTTTGGAATTTCACTCAGTCTTTTTCCTTTTTTTTCAAGACTCTTTTTTCGAACTAAATGTGTGAGACATAGGTTTAGGAGCACAAACAAATATTGATCGAATTTACTTGATAAAATTAGTACAGTATGTTGACAAACATAGTAGGTGCTATAACATTGAGGAGACTGCTTCTGCTACATGTTATGGTCTCTGTGCTGTGTTACATCAAAATCATCCATTTAAAAAACAAACAAATTTAGTCTCCCTAAAGGTAATCAACTTAACATTCACAGTAACAAGGTATACATTAATGAATTCTTTTAAAGACTTGAAGAAGGAAAATCCACATCAATGTGCTAGATGTATATGAGAAAATAGGATTTTGAAGTAACAAAAGTTGATTGGCAAAACATGAATGAATCTTTTCAATCAAGCTTTGGTCTTACTTACATGTAGGCCGAGTATCACCCGTTCTACTCCGTGCCACTACGTACGAACATCTGATACATGTGTGCATGCAAATTTTATGCAACATGGCACATTAGCCAATCAAATTTGTTTTGAGAACATTTCCGTCAGGATCATGATGGAGGATGTTGATTGGTCAATTTGGTGCATCTCGCAGCAGCTACCTAGTCTACGTGATAAATGCGCTCGCCACACGGTATGATAGTAGATGCCCCTTGATTGGTCAAAACATATAGGTCAGTGCTAGTTGAGTGCTGCATAATTAATCATGAAATCTGCACGCATGTGATAGACGCTCGTTTGCTGTTATAATGGTGAGTGCGTCTATCACATAGACTATGTCTTACTGGGAAGGGATAGGGATTCCACCCTTTATTGTGAAATAGCTATTTCCTTAGCCTTACTAGAGGTTCCTGCCGTGCTGCTCTTTGTGTCAAGGGCTGAGGACATTGTGCCGGCAGGGCGTCGTTTGGTTTTACCTCCGCAACGAAAGGCTTGAACGAGCCCAGCTCGGTACTGGGCATTCATCGTGCCGTAAATGACAGGATTGATGATGGTGTTGACCGTCTCCAGAATGGTGAAGATCCAGCGGAGCGAGTGGAAGTTTTGGTTGTTGACGTAGGCGGCATCGATACCGAGGACCGTGTAGACCCAGTTGGTCAGGTCAATGACGGGGTAGGGCGTCTGGCAGATGAAGAACACCATACCGTTCACCACCAGCATCTTAGCGACCTGGTTGCGCACCTGTATGGCTTTCAGGTCCTTCTCTGCCTGACCGTCGATGGACTTGCGCTTGCTCAGGGAGTAGATGATCCGGATGTACATGTAGATGTTTGCCACTAGTGCTACCAGCCAAGAGATGTTTGAGGTAGGCTGGGCGTAGTAATCAACCCACTCAACAACGGGCGTGTAGCTGAAGGTCGGGGGATAGTCATGGTAAGCATCGCCGTCTGGCCAGATCAGACATGCTATGTTTAGATACAGGCTGCGTGGCAGCACAAGCCCTGCCAGCGCTAATCCCACCAGCCAGCAAATCGCTATCATTCTGTAGGTGCGCCGCCGGCCGCGAATTTTCAGGTGCTTGATGGGGTGGCACAGGGCCAGGTATCTCTCAAAGGACACCATGGTGACCAGGGCAGTGGAGGCGTAGTAGGACAAGTTCGAAATGAAATACATGGCAGAAATCTGCGCGACATTTGCGAACGGCAGGCTTACTTTGACCGGGGAGGAGGTGAACCGTAGGAATGTGAAGATCATCGTGGTGTTCAGGTACACCAGGTCGGACACCGTCAAGTGACACAGGTAGATGTTGGTATCAGACCGCATCTTGGGGACTCGGTACACAACAAAGAGGAAAGTGCAGTTGGTGAGGAGGCCAAGGACGTAGATGACGGGCATGACGAAGGTGATGATAGCCGTGTCCAAGGAATCAAAGATCCAAGCGGATACTTGGTCTTCGGTGATGTTGTAAGTGTCCTGTGCGTCGCACATCGGCGGTGCTAGAGCTGATCCCATGATGTACGGTATCTATAAAACCAACAAACAAATCTAAATTAGGAACAACCATAATACATCGTTCATTCAACTGGGACCATTTCATAGGTCTACAATAAAAGAGCACAGAAACGTTTTGCCAAACGAAGATAGACGACCAGTACCGAACCAAATTCATTACTTTTATGCATCATCATCCCTGTCACTGTAAGATTCTGTTAGGATTTTAATATCAGACTTGACTTACATTTGAATTTTAACCAAAACAACCCGAAACAACCTGAAAAGTGAATGAAGCCTAAAAGTAGTTAGTGGATTTGTAGACAGAAAAGCAACCAAAAGGTATGAAATTCGTTAAATTGTTTATTCATTAAAATCACTTTTCAAACCCTAAAATTTGTAACAGTAATATTTATACTGTCTCTGCACTTTGTTCCATTCAGAAAATAGCCTCCATAATTAAAAAGCATCGTTATTTTCCACCTGAAATGCTGTTTTTATACAGAAAAGAGTAAAACCAATGACCAAAAGCAATTTTGATCTTTTAAAGTTAACAAATAAGTGTGAGAAGATTTTTGAAAATACTGTGGGCGGTTTTCACTGTTTTCTCAAAAAGTGGGAACCGTATGGGACTGAAAATTTCACAGATGACTGTTAACTGTATCTTTCTTAATATTTTTGCCCATGAATCTGTTTTTCTTTGACAAAAATCAAAGTTTAATACTACTGTACCTTTAATAGAAGTAGGCCTTGTTAACACAATATTAAGAGAATGATCCCCCTCCTTCAAACACTGATCATTTAATGATAAAAGTCGTAATAGGAACATTTATAGGAACTTTTCTAATAGGATCTTTTTTAACATCATTGAAAAGTGAACAATGAAAAATTGACTGGAGCAGGATCCGAACCGATGGCCTCCTGAATACCGTACAGGCGCTCTACCAACTGAGCCATCCAGCCCTACGTTGGTGCTGTCCCCAATAGTCAAATATCTTTGTTCGTCTTTTTTAACAATTAGTGTCGCTTTGCCTCAGTCTGACAAACTGCACTTAAAAGAAAACAATAACTACAGTGCACATTGTTTCGTATACGAGAAATACAGTAACTATTCACACTTACCTGCGTGATGTGTTCACAGCTTGGAGTTTGCAGGGAAGTGATGGAGAATCAAAATCACCAGTGGACTGCTGGCTTGAGGACTGTAGAGATCAACTCTCTTCTCTCAGCTGATGAGTCTTGTTGGTCACTTTAACCAGGTTTCAGTTTTCATTAAAAGAGACGCAAGTGGTTGATTTCCCTCCAAAAAATTGAAAGGAAATTTGTCAGCACATAGACTGTTCATAGCATGAACAATCTGTTATGATGCTGATTCTAATGGTGTTGTAAAACGCGTTTTGCTGTTGATAATGAAAACGATTTTAGAAGTTCTTGACAGCTAGCTAGACAGCTTGGGATTGGTCTGTTAGTTTTGTGGCCTGGCCAACTTGTCGCGCACCTGAAGATTTTGAGAAGATCAACTCATTACAAGGTTCTCAGTATAGACGAGTGAAAACTCTTAGATGCTAACGACAGGCGTCCTCGGAGCTTGCTGTCTTTGATGAACTGGCTGGAGAAAACGTTTTGAGGATACAGTCAGCAGTTCTCAGTGAACACTCTGTTCGATTCTGTTGTGAGCAGATTGCCAGTGTTTGCACGGACCGATTCCAACCAATGGTGTCACTGTCAGGAAACAGGTCCTCTTTTTATACTTAGATGCCGGTGTAACTGCAGTAGTCTGGCCGACGCATCACTCCAATGTTCCTCCGCTCCTCACAACAAATAGTTCCCAGTATCAAACTCAACGACCACTCGTCGATCTGATTACCACAGACAGAAGAAGCACGGTTGAAAGGACAGGAAACGATGGGACAGCTAATGGAAGGCTTTTTAGCTTCTTGTCTCATGGCTTCCGGATGCAATTTGAAAAAATGTCAGAGAAATGGCAAAGGAGTTATGTCCTAGCCCTGGCATTAAAACAGTCTCTGGAATATTGTAAAAGCTTGCTATATTTAGATTTTTGTTTTTAGTGTAGGCAATTGAACAAGTCAAATCAGGCTGTAAAGTAAGTTGTTGTTAAGGCAGTTCCACCATGTATATCGTTGCCGTTTTTTATGAATATGCATGACGGCAGTGTGAGAAGAAGCAATTGTTTGAAAAAAAAACAATCAAGGGCGGGGCTTAGCTATGACAATGAATTTGGTTTGAGGGGTGTGTTGCATTGAAGGAATGGGATTGGTTGCTTGGAGTGTAGCGGGCCGTGAAGATGCGAACTTTCGCAAGCGGTGAACAGTTTGCTGAACAACTACAGAGGAGGCCTATGTCCAAACCAAGATGAAATTCCTCCAGTCCCTTGCACAAAGTTGAAGTAACTAGAAGACTTCATCTCAGGGTCCTCCATCTTTGCAAATCAAATTTGGTATCTTTTCCAATCAAAATACGTCCAGTGAAGTGCAGTTCTGTGCATGTGGAACACATGAAAGATTTACAAAATGAAAAGTGAACCAAGCAAAAACATTGAATTGAATTTGAGAAATGAAAACTTAGTTTGGACTCCTGTGGGACCATTTTGTTTCTTTGAAGATGGGTGCTTGTGGACCGTGTACCAGGGTAAACTTACAGGTGCCAGTTCACTCGTGCCTGATTCGGAGGCTCACGCCATGATGAAATTTGGGACAAAACAAACAATCACAGCTCACTCAAAATTTTCCCTTGATTTCACATGTATTAAAATGGGAGTCTGCAGCAATGATTGAAGAATGATTATTTTACATACTGTAGGCTTGGTTGTGGATTGTGCAATTGTTAAAAATTTGTATCAGACCATTGTTCCGGTCGGTAAATATTTTCCTATTAAAATTTCTTAGTTGAAATTGATATTTCCGTTTTCAATTTTAGCAAAGCTACTGAACTGAAAATAGTCATCTATTCCGTGAAGTTTGTTATTAATATTTTCTTTGATCAAAGATTAATTGTTTTGGTGTATATTTATGGGTTTTTTTTTTTTGTTGGCCAGTTTTTATTATTTTGATATGTTTCTTTTATTTGATAAGTGTGCCCTGTTCTTGTAGTGTGGAAAGTTTTTTTTAGGGTTACAACTAAATATCATGACAAAATGAAGGAAACACGGATGTTAAAGGTACATGTAGTATCATACTTTGGTTTTTGTCAGAGAAATACAGATTCATGTGCAAAAATATCAAGGAAGATACAGAAAAGTAATCTGTGAAAATATCAGTCCCATATGGTGGCCACTTTTTGAGAAAACAGTGAAAAATTGCCACAGTATTTCTTAAGTCTTTTGTCTTTTATTTTTGATCTTTCAAAAGATCAAAAAGATTTTTGGTCGTTGTTTGATTAATTTCTGGATAAGTACACCATTTCAGGCGGACACAATTTTAACGGTAGGTTTCTACCAGCACTATCATTATACCCTGAAAGTTATAAGTAAATCTGTGAAAATTTCTGTTTTGGTTTCTTACCAAAACAGTATGATACTACCTTTAAAGTAGACTAGTAATGGAAGAATATGTATTGTTTAGTTGCTGTGGTGCGGTAGTTTACATGAGGCAAAGTGATCATTGTATTGCAGGCCCTGTTAATGTGTGTACTGTGTTCCTCTCTTGCAGATCTATGATATGGAGAAGATAGCTGAATCAGTGGAGCTACCTGGTGCATTCATGATCGGAGCAGGAGCAGGCCCTTACAAGCATGTTGGAGTGAACAGCGAGGTCAGTACACTAATGCATCTTTATATATAGCTCAGTGCGGAGTGACGTCATTCCAATTCACCGATCTTGGAGCGATGAAAACAAAGCAGCAAGTTGTATGGGTTTTTAAGACAAAAACTGCCAGAATTGTTTAATCGTAGTATACGGTACTTCAACATGTTCAAAGAAGGATTATTGTCTGAGGAAAAACTATGACTCGACAATGAAAGTCGTACAGAACATGATTTCTGCTATTCGGAAAACAATTCTCGATGACGGACGGTTTGTGCGTGATTTGTCCATAGCTTGCGCCATATGTTTGGTTTCATCGGTTGTCAAGTTCATGAGAATAAAAGTACCCAGATGTCCGCGCTGATCTATACTGTAATACGAACGCAGGTTTTTGAGTGGCGCCCTCTTTCGATTATAACAAGAAACTGCAGAGATGTTCCTGCTCGGTACGTGGTGTGTGATTCATTCCTGAAAGGAACACAGAGTTAGAAGAATATTCAGCATGGACAACATGTCCCCGATTTCCCCGCCGATCTTTGCTCATGATTAGCTTTCCAGCTTCCCTGATTTCAATTAAATATGATTGGCGGTGTACAAAATAATATACTTTCACTGTTCAGATTACTTTATACCCATAATCATCAAAATTGCAGACATATTCCAAAATTGAGATTTGGGGTGGCGTACGTAGATTAGCTAGAATGGTAAAGCACTCACCTCCCAATGTAATGACCTCAGTAGTGGTCTGGCGTGTCGAACTCAAGGTCTTGTGGTCAATATACAGATTGTGGGTTTGAATCCAGCTATGGGCTAGTGATGCTTGCGTCCTTGGGTAAGACGCTTTGTCACATATTGCTCCTCTTCACCCAGGAGTAAAAATGGGTACTTGTGAGGGTAGAGATGGCTTTGTGGTTTAATTAGCCTCTGTGCACTGAATACGGAAGCCGGGGCTGTATACTCCCCAGGGAGTTGAGATGGTTTCAGGAATGTAAATTATGTCCCGATGACCAGGGATAATAGGGAGGTTTCGCATGCGAACGGATACGCATACGCGTACGTTTAGCTATCCGTAAATATCAACAACCGATCCGATGTTTCGCTACATCCGACAACGGAGAACCACTTTTGTACTTGACTTTAAGGCTAATTTTGTCTTATTCTTAACTTTTGAAATGCACAAAAATGACATATTCGTGTCCAGAAAATCCTTTCGTTTTAGTTTTATCATGCACATGACACAAAATGAAGCGAGAATTACGAAAATACTGATATTCGGTACGCGTTTAACACTTACGCGTATCGAGCAAGATATCCGTTCCACGAAGACGTATAGCGGATAGCGGAACAACTGTGACGTCATAATTACACAGATACTGGTGACGTATCCGGCGCGCTAACTGTATCCGTTCGCTTGCGAAACCTCTCTAATAATCAATTTGCAATGCGCAGTGGAGTATATTTATATAGTAGCTGTACAATAATTATGAAATGTCCTATACTATTTGCAACTTATACACACTTGAGAACTTGAACATTCAGAATATTCTGAAATACATGTATTCCATTCACATTTTGAAACTTGCTTTTAGATTCGCGGAGAGATAAGATGAGATTATTCCAGTTGGGGATAATGCAACCATTTTTTGGGATGCCATTTTGTAAATTTGCCTTTTGCCTTGCAGCTGATGCCAAACCTTGTTGCCTCCAGCAGCGCGACGAAGGGTTGTAACTGCACGCATAATATAAAATTGGACACGAAGGACGGCAGCCCCATCCTAGAGAGATGTACCAGCACGGAGTGCGCCCTCATGGTCAACCTGTACTGCTCCGAGGGCAAGCCAGGGAAGGTAAACATAATGAAAACAATCTTGTAGGTTAAAGACAATGATCTATACAAACTGGATAGGTCACGGGCGCAGTGATTAGACGGTGAGCCGTGAAGTCACCAGCGGCCATGTTAGGATATTCAGCACAATACTCATTGCACTGCATGACTGCACAGCATGCAGTACGGCAATTCTCTGTATATGCTGGATGCTGCGCCTGCCAATGTATTGAATATAATAATAATAATAATTTGGGAGGCTGATCATCCTTATTGGCAGCTGGGGTGCTGAAAATTGAATATCCCAATATGGCAGCGCGGATGCTTCACCTGCAAAGTTGCGCGACCTATCCAGTTTGTATAGATCAGTGGTTAAAGAGAGGGTTGTTTAAACCTTGACCTGGGGCTGCCTTACCCGGGGTTAAGGGGGCATAGATGGCAAGTGCGTTAGACACTTGCCTCTCACCAATGTGGCCTGAGTTTGATCCCGGCTTGGGTCATATGTGAATAGAGTTGGGCGTTGGTTGTCTCCAATGCTACATAGGTTATTCTTCGTGTTCTCCAGTTTTCCTCCCTGCACAAAAAAACATTAGCCTCCCAAATTATTATTATTGAACTCGGGGCTAATAGTGACTCAAACAGAATAGAATGCAGAGTTAGAGAACCCTGGTTCAAGAAAAGCCTAACCCAGGACGGCACATCGCTGGGTGAAACAGTTTTTGGTAAGAAAAGGCATAACAGTCACATCATGTCCATTAATATATTGTATAATATCTTAATTTGGTTATTGATTGATCGATCAATGGATCGATTAATCAATTAGTCATTTTCTTGGAGTAAGGAGGACCTGACGCATTTCGATCCTAGCAGGATCTTTTTCAAAGGCTAAAATTTGATTGATTTCGTCCAGGTTTTAGAGGTGAAGGCCAGCAAGCGAACGGGAGAGGATGATTTTGTGACGGCAATGAGGAACGTGATGCAGGCCAGGTATGGAGACAAACCTGTGGGTTTAGGAGGAAGTTTCCTGATAGAGAAAGGGAAAGCGATGCTCCATATCATGGTAATTACACCTTCCAGATTGAGGCCTTGCCTACTGGCTATCATTTTCATGAAAACAAATTTCCTCAGAAAAGATACAAACTGTAAACTTACCTTAAAGGTACTATCATACTTTGGTAGCATACCGAAACAGATATCTCCACAGATTTACCTATAACTTACAGGGTTTAAAGATGGTGATGGTAAAAAACATAAACAATTTTCTGCCTGAAATTTGCCTGTATTTTACCAGAATAGAGTAAAACCAATGACTAAGAACAATTTTGATCTTCGGAACATACAAAATAACGGTGAAAAGATTTTTTAAAATACCTTGGGCGTTTTTCACTGTTTTCTCAGAAAGTGGGACTGAAAATTTCACAGATGACTGTTACTGTCTTCATTCATGGGTTTATTTCTGGGATCTTCACTATTAAGAAATTTATTACAGAGAGGAAAATTTTTCAAACAATTTTTCAACCGCTGCTGTTTATTACATTTCTGGCTTTCTTTTGATTTTGTTAAAGGTAGTATCATACTTCGGTTTTTATCAAAGAAATACAGATTCATGGGCAAAAAATATCAAGACAGATACAGTAACAATCATCTGTGAAAATGTCAGTCCCATACGGTGCCGACTTGTTGAGAAAACAATGAAAAACAGCCACAGTATTTCTAAAGTCTTTTCTCTTTTATTTTTGATCTTTTAAAAGATCAAAAAGATTTTCGGTCGTTGTTTTCTAATTTCTCGATAAATACACCATTTCAGGTGGAAACATTTTAACAGTATGTTTCTACCACCACCATCTTCACACCCCGTAAGTTATACGTAAATCTGTGAACATTTCTGGGACCTTAAGGGACCTTAACAATAGATTTTCTATGATGTTTTGAAAAAGAAATAAAGAAACTTATATTCCATTGTTTGCAGCCCGACTTCTGCCCAGATCCCATTACCAGCATGGCAGAGTCCAAGGCGTGGCTGAAGTTCTTTGATTTTGAGGCACCGATCATCTGCCTGAGCGTTTTCTACTCCTACGATCCGGTGAGTACGCCTACCTGAGGGCAGGTTTATTGCAAGTTTGGCCCCCTAAGCTGACGGTACAGCTTGTTGGCTCAAGCAAGAGAATTGCCCCCTCCCGTTTGGGGCAGTCAGGGTGGACGCTAGTGGTACTTCCACTTCAGTGGTCCCTGGTTCGAATTCTACGGAGCATGATGTTGATTTGGTTTGATTTGCCAGTCGTATTTCCATAATTCGAACCTGCAACCCCTGGAATACCGTAACAGTGCTCTACCAACTCAGCTATCCAGCCCTATTTATGCAGTGTCCCAAATAGTAAATTACCTTTGTTTGTTTTGCGGTCATTCCCAGTCAATTTTCTTTGTTCACCTTTTAATGACTCATTGAGAGCTGCACAGTAGAACTCCAGCTGACTCGGGCTAGCAGTAGGCTAATCAAGAAATAAAAATGAGTGCAAGCCCTGAAGACTTTAATTATATTTGGTCAACCTCCCACCCCTCTCTGAACCCTCCCCTTCCCCTTATCTCAGGGTCTGGACCTGCGTATGGACCACACCCATTGTTTCAGCCACCATGGGGTGGGCGGCCACTACCACTATGACACCACGCCCGACGACATCACCTACCGAGGCTACTTCCACCCGGCCGACTGGGTGTACCGAATCGACAGACCCTCAGGGAAGTGGGTACCCATTGAACAGATGGGAGTCGTGCCTCTGCAATGTCCGAACAAGACACTGCCTGAAACTGGACACTAAGTGCCTTCCGGGAAATCAAAATTGATTTGAACGCTAGAAAATTGACTTGAAATTGATAATACTGCTATGGGCCGTGCTACACAAGGCAACTTTTACTGGCAACTTCATTGGAGGCAACCAACTAGACAACAAGCAAGAGGAGAATCTCTCTTGTGCTTGAGTCATTTTTCTGGTAGTTTTATGTGAACATTGAAAGTTGAATGTTATTTCTTCTCGGAGATTGCCTGGAACTGGTTGACTGTAAATTGCCTCGTCTGGTATGGACCTATCACTTAAACCATAAAAAAGTTAATTGTTGTATTGGCGTAACCCGCCCGACCCAAAAATATGCCCCGACCGTAAACATTAAAAAAAAAAAATAAAAAAAAAATCAATAAAAAAAATCAAAAAAAAAAAAAAAAAAAATCGCAAATTTGATTGTGCTTCTCTGTAAACACGGAACTTCCAATATTAAACTGGAAGTGCGTCGTATTTTCACTGACCTCAAAACACTGACCTCAAAAACCAGACTGGTTAAAGTTGTTATGTAATTTCTTGTCTTAATTTGTCAAATACTGTGATATACAGGGAAAAAAGCATTTAATACAGGAACAATTTAATAAAAAAAAAAACATCCGCCCGCCCTACCCTATTTTCCAACCCTCCGTTACTCCAATACAACAATTTTTTTTTATGACCTTACCTTGATTTAATTACGGTGGTATTGGGTCCTTCTCTTTTGTAATATTTGCACATTTCGGACCTTTTTACATCTTGCTACACGACAGAAGAGTCTTCAGATTAACTTTGAACTTTTCATAATTTAATTGGAAAAACACAAGCTTCCCTGTGGCCAATTTCATAAAGCTGCTTAAGCACAAAATTTGCTAAAGCATGAAAAGTTTTCCTTCATCAAACAGGATTACCAACCAAATTTTCATGTGATGTTTATTACTGCTTTTGACTTGTATTCTACCATTGTTTGCTGAGCATAACATTCAAAAGGAGTTGTGGCTGGCATACTGATTTCATTTAATCAGGTTTTGGTGCTTAAGCAAATTCTGGTGCTTGAGCAGCTCTATGAAATTCAGCGGCCCCTATTCATCAGCCATGGCATCTCTTCAATATCCAGACAAAACGATGTCATATTTGAGGTTAGAAAGATCTGTAATATTATGTAATCTCTTGCGAGACTTGGGGGCTGCTTCTTGCGAAGTTGGGGTTTCAGTTGAGCCGAAGAAAGTAAGAAAGAGGCGATGAACAACGGAATCATTTGATTTATGTGCACACTCCGTGAATTTAAATCAACCTGCTGTAAACTCAGCAGTACGTCTTCTCTCTCTCCTGAACAATCTCCAACTGTCTCTTAAATTAGCATTTAATCTCCTTTATCCACTTCTCTTATTATTGTTCTTCTCTTCCAAAAGTAAATATTATCCTTTAGAACAGGTGTAAACATGCCGGCGCTCACGCATGCCAGCGTGATCGCGCGCACAGTCACTTACTACATGTATATAATATATTATATAATACAATACATGTATGTAATTATATCGTCTTAATTAATACACGTATCCCTACAACTCAGAAATTTGTACTGTTCAGCAATAATTCTTATTGACCTGTAAAATAAAAATAAAATCAGGTTTAGTGACTTATGACTCATTTTGTCCAGTCAAGTCTCATCTATTATTGTATGTAGCTCTATGAGCAGTGCCAAAATATACCAAATACACCCTCCAGTTTTATGATTCATATGGCATGGTATTATTTTTGCAGGATTTTGGTTGTGTCCGAAACGGGCTTCCAGAGCTACGGCTAGGTCTATTGTCTTGGTGTCTGCGCGTATTTCCAATGGAGCGAAGACCTAGACCTAGCTCTAGACAACAGATTCGGATGTAGCCTTAGTTTTATCTGAGGCCCAATATCAGGGTGTGTGACTTACCAGAGAACAGCTGCTTGGACAATGGCAGGAACTTTTATGCTTTTAAGCATAAACATTTGTATATGGGTTAGCTTGGAAATATTAGTCATTTTCAATCTTTTCAGTATCAGTATTTCAATTATCAGTATTTTCGATGTACGAAGGATAATTTGCTTCACAAGACAAGCTGCAGGGTGTTGCAGCCGTTGAAGCTCAGACTGGTATTGATATTAATTGGTTACAGAAATATTCCCTGTAACACAAACCAGAGAGTCTATGCAAAATTATGGATACATTTTGTTTTTAAAACCAGGCTCAGGCCTTGGCCACTGTCATCGAAATAGCTTAAAATACAGGTTGCGGTCTCTCGTTGAAATTGGAACTAAATTGTCTTCTTTTAAACAGAGCATCTGCTTTGTAATGTCACCCAGAGGCCTCTATTCTTACACCTATAATGTAACTGAAAAAAACATCATTGAAGAAATTGAAACTGAAGTGCAGCTGAAACTATAGCAAGCGTTTCAAATATCATCTGTGCCGCATAATCAATGTAAATTTGATTCAACTTGTGTAATATCATTTATATCAAGTTGTGTATGAATAATTAATGAGAATTTCATAACCTGTGTAATTAATATGTTATTATATCATAATGATATGAAAATACTTTTCTTTTACAGGGCCTAATGTGAATTAGATATTATTTTAATACTGAGCGCTTGTAATAAACACAGAATAAATTGGAGTCATTACAACAGTCAGATTGGTTTCCAATGGGTTGTTTGTTTATCTGCTTATGGTTAGGCCGCCATTTTTGTTTGAAAAACACTTTTTTCTCTTCAGTTAGACCTTTTCTACGGAGCTCTACGAGTGTCATTCCACTTATCCAGATAACCACATAATTTATCTCGCCAAGTCAACTTTTGGAGTGGTAAAAGTCGTCTTGTCTCAATAATATTATCTCAACAAGATGACTTGTAGGGAAAACGAAAAGTCGACGTATCCTGACAATTTATCTGGCCAAGTCAGCTAAGCACATCTAAAAAGTCGTCTTATCCTGATAATTAGCCTCAGTTTTAGTAAGTTGTCTTTGCAAGGTAAACTATCAGGACAAGTCGACTTCCTTCTTTCAGTAAGTCGTCTTGGCGAGATAATTTATCGGGATATGTCGACTTCTTAGTTTTCTTAGTCATCATCTTGTACGAATAAATCATCTCGATAAGTCGACTTTTAGGGCTTATAATAAGTTGACTTGGTGTGATAAATTATGTGGTTATCTGGATAAGTGGAATGGCACACACAGAGCTCCGTACTTTTCTAACACATGGATGGAGATTGCTTAGAGAAAGAGGCAAAACTGATAATTTTCATCTCACAAGACTTCGAGATGAAATGACTCAGGCAAATTCGCTGAGCCAAAATTTGAACCAGGTTGAAAACAAATTAGAGGGCATATTGATGAATGTAGTACCAGTGCTAAAATTGAATGACTAAATAAAATGAAATAACTATGTTTGAAAACATATTTTAAAAGCATTAAATTAATCAATCAATTGAATTCAACTTTATGATTTTTTTTTATGATAAAAAAATGAAAGTATTTATGTTGAAAATAATTGTTTAAAAGCTAAAAACAATATCGAATATTCATGAATATTTGTCAATTTTAGTTGGTTAATTAGTTATGTTAATTAGGCTTGATAAGCACTGCATACTCAGTGCTTGTTGTGTGCACATGAACAAATAGTGCTGGCTCAGGTGGGATTCGAACCCTCAACCTCTTAAGCTCTTACGATCTTACGTTATGAAATATTTTTAACTTAAAGTGAAAGGATTTTAAAAAATAACTCTTTTGGGGGAAGATTTGGGTTTTATTTTATGTGAAAAACATCAGAAATATCAGTGTTGAAACAAAAGTACATAAATTAAAAAATAAATAGAATTCTTGATTTAACAAAAATAATTTATATTATCAAATGGCCACTCTATAAATAAATGAGCAAATATGCAAAAATTGTTTACGTATAATTGGAGACAATTCGTCTCCATAGAGAATTGTTTTCTCGTGACTGTTTTGGACACACTCATAAAGATTTGAGGAAAAATAAAAACCTGGGGCCAATTTCATATAGCTGCTAAGCACAAACATTTGCTTAGCACAAAAATATCTTGCCCAATAAAACAAACTACCATTAAAAATTCCATTTGATATTCCCTGGTCAGCCAACGACAGCCAAAGAACAATCACAAAAACATGGAAATTTGGTTGTTATTTCTGTTATTATTGAGACATAAATGTCATGCTTAGCAAATTTTGTGCTGAGCAGCGTCGTGACTAATTGGCCCCAGGGTCAATTAGCCCATTTAGCCGAGAGCCATTTTAATTATCAAAGATCAAAATATGAAATCGTGATTCTTTCGTGTTGTTTATGTTTAGGAAAAAACAATTACAGTAATTAATGGTAGATTGGTTATTGGCATGGCTTGTAATTGTGTATTCACCAAGCAGAACAAACAATAACCCTCCCCCCCCCATCTTAATAACAAATTTTCGCTGCCGGCCATGTTCCATAAAATACATGTAGCTTCAACTATAGAGCTACATTCCGATCGTTTAAGAATTTTCCGGATAAGTGAGTATTCGGTCTATTACGTGCGTAGATATAATGCGTGTGGTTGCATGGTGAAATGTAGGATGAATATCGGGTTTTCAGGCCAATTTCAGCGAAAGAAAGTTTATTTTTTACTTTTTAGCAACAAGGATTCAGATTCGGACAGATTTGTGTTAATGTTCAAATATGTGTAAAGTCGTGTTTTCTTCATTATCATGTTCTATTTTGTTGTCCGTAGGCCTAAGTTTAACGTATTTTTTTTTTTTCGTGAAATAACCACAAGGGAAACTGACTGAGTTTTAAGTCATTGAAAAGTGAACAAAGAAAAATTGACTGGAGCGGGATTCGAACCGGCGACCTCCTGAATACCGTACAGGCGCTCTACCAACTGAGTCATCCAGCCCTACGTTGGTGGTGACCCCAATAGTCAACCATCTTTGTTCGTTTGGCAGTCAGAAGCCATTTTAGAAGCCTATTTTTTTTTGATAAGTAGCCCCTAGGGGCCGAAGAAATGTGAGTTGTAAGTATTATGCAGTGAAAGAAGACTAAACTTTAGTAGGGATTTTTCGGTTGAAAAAAAATGCTTCTTCCATGTACACGACACACAAAATATTATCTGGGTAAAGTGCTCAGGAGTCAGGACGCCGACTGAGCTAAAGTCCAAAATTTCTGTTAGGCGCCAATTTTGTGATAATCTGTTACTGCACAATAGCCTATACGGGTGCAGACCAGTAAATAATTTCCCATTATATGCTCCCATGCAAAATGGCAAATTAAAAAAAAAAATTATAAATACTCAGAAGTTTCTCAGGCAATCGAGCCATACAGCAAAATAAAGCTGAAATCTTCAATTTTCATTTTCTTTTCAATTTCATATAGGGTAACCAATGACTTTTTGAGAAAAATCCATGCAAAGAAAAATACCATGAAAACGGCCAAGTTGGTGCCAGACTAAAAAAATGTACCCCTCCATTACATGCCCAAATAGAGCGATTTGGGGGCCTGATTTCACCCAAACAGCTCAAAACTGAAAGTCCAAACTCTGGTGACCGGGTTCCATCCATTTCCTTTACAAGACTTTGTCTGTAGGCCTCAGCATATTAAACAGATTTTGAGGGTATACAAATTATTAATGAGCTCCGCGGATTGATTTGGACTTATTTACTGGTCTGCACCCAAACGGATTATTATGACATGGACTTTGGACCCGGGTACCTTTGTACCTTTCATGACACGATAGAAACACAGGGGAAGTAATGGCGAACCATCGAAGACTGTTACGGAGGGAATTCCATATTTGAGTTTACAATGAATATGTAACTGAATTATGTATTACTGCCCAAAAAGAAAAGCCTATAAGGTAACAAAGTCACTGTCCTGGTAACATGAGTATTAATTTAAGATCATCTGTGTGTTATTTTGATTAGATTATGAGTCATTCCAATAGGTTGGGGTAGGGTTTTGTTACACGTGTCCGATGGCAACGCCGCAGAGGCATAGGTAGACTGATTGTTTTGTTATTCTCCGTGTTGATGATTATTCGCACTTATTAAACTCTCAATTGGAATCGTCAATAGACCTATTTGTCACAAGAACCGTAAATGAGAGTTTTTCAGCCCAAGTTGAGAAAGGTCCTGCCAGCCTGGTCGAAATTCGTATCGAATATTAAAATTATTTGCATATCGACCACAGGCAGTGGGAATGAAGTTTCATATGTTGACGTATTTTTGACGCTGTTCCGAGTCCTGCGGGCGATTTTCACGACAGCGGCCCTACGACTAGATCGTAATTCGAGATACGAAGGATAACCCAGTGTATCCTAAGTAGGGCTGCAAGTGCATCATTTCCTACGATTGATAGTAAGCTGTACGATAAGTTTGGTGAAATTGACCCCCGTGCTTTGCGAAAGATTGACATACTGTATAGTAACTATAGTAATTTATTAAGTAGGCCTATTTAAGACCTATATATCGTCTTCGAAGACGAGAAACAGTGAAAAATGTGAAAATCACTAATAGTGGCGAACCTTCCTTCTCAGACCATAAACATAATTACACTTGGAGAACTTCAGCTGATTCTTCATTTGTTCGATTTGTTTTACATTCCCTCCGACTTGAAGGTATTGAGATGGATTTGTCGTCGAGTGGTTCTTCGCGTTCCGGTGATCAGCGTGAGCGCGCTCTTCCTGTGGGTCTGTTTTGTCGTTTTGATCGGCTACCATCAGTCGCGAATCACGCTCCGTCTTCCACTTCTCGGTAAAGTAGGATTCGGGCTCGGCGCAAGTCCAAGATTGGATCGGGATGGTTTTTACGTGCGGGACAGGAGGGAGTTCATCAGCAAGTACCGCTTAGACGCGGCGTCTACGAACTCCAGTGTATTCAGGGAGTTTGTGCTGCATGGAAGCTTCGACAACATGGAGGACTTCCCTGAGTTGGGAGGCGTCCTAGGCATGTTTGCGCGAGGGCAAGTCCAAGGCGCCTACTGGAGCCGAGCCGCGGTGTCCTGTCCACAGCAGGGGTCCGTGGTCGGCGTGACGGTGTCGACTCGGATCGAGACGTTCCAGGCCAAGGACGCCGTGGTGTTCGGCATGATGCCCAAAACGTTAGCCCCGAACCTGGCGACTCTGATCTCCCACGAGCCGCCGTCGGGACAAACCTGGGTCTACTTCAGCACGGAATCTCCCTTCCGAGCCATGAGGTGGGTGAAGGATTCGGACTTTGGGAGGCTGAGGTACCACAAGTTGATGACGTATAACTCCGATGCCGACATCCCCATGCCTTTTGGTTACACCGTCAGTGCTTTAAGCAGGAAATATCCCGCCGGACACAACTTTTCGGAAGGCAAGACCAAGCTGATAGCCTGGATGGCCAGCAACTGCGAGGAGATCTTCTGGCCTCGCAACGAGTTCGTTGAGCGAGTCAGAGAGCTGGTGCGAGTGGACACGTACGGGCGCTGCGGCCTGATCGACTGCCTTCCCCGTGGAGACTCCGATCGAGACCATTGCAAAGACCTGATGGGCGAGTACAAGTTCTACCTAGCCCTGGCCAACACGGAGTGTCGAGACTACATCACGGAGTCGTTCTGGGACACGGCGCTCCGTCACGGGACCGTGCCCGTTGTAGGCGGTGCGCCGAGGGAGGACTTTGAGCGCGTCGCCCCGCCGGAGTCCTTCATCCACATAGGAGACTTCCCCTCAATCAAGGACCTCGTGGAATACCTGCTAGTTCTCGACAAGGACGACGGGATGTACAACAGGTACTTCGCGTGGAAGCGGACCAGTGACGTCGTCAGGAACTTCCCGCCCGGTCCCGATGTCTTCTGCCGAATTTTGGCGCACCTCGGAAGGGCTTCCGATTCTGAAGAACGACCGCGACTCAAGGAACTAGGAGATTCACCTTGGTTCAGAACTTGCAGAGGAGAGGTGAACATTAAGTCCGCTGTCCGCGTCCGATCCAGAGTTCTAGACAATCGGTTTGACATGTGGACGCCGTGGCGATTGTGAACATCATTCCTGGTTTTTATTGATAGTGCCAAAACGTGTCCTGATTTGATGCTGTTGCCGAAGAGGACCACAAGGACGTTCCTCACTCGGGGATGTAGTGGCTTCACGATGGCGTTGGTCACGATATAAACTTGAATGACGCTACACATGTGATACAATTCGAGACTGAACTGTGGCCCAGTGGCCCAGGTGTAGATATATGTTGTGGTTTTTTTGTAGTCTAGTGGCCTTTCGACCGTTATATAATCGCGTATACATTAAAGGTACAGTACAAGATTGGTATTAACATACAAAAACAGATGTTCACAGATGTACGTATACCTTTCAGGGTATGAAGATAGTGATGGAAGAAAAATACCTTGGAAATGTTTCCGCCTGAAATGGTGTATTTATCCAGAAATTAGTCAAACAAAGACCGAAAACAGTTTTGATCTCGGGGTAATATCAGAACCATTCTTTACGTTTTATAAGAACAATTCCGCTATATTTTCGTGGCTGATATGTCCGATTAAGCTCGTGTTGGATCAGACAAAGTGTGAGTGCGTGTTCTGTGACCTTTACCGATCAAGTATTACTAGTAAAAACTATCTCGCATTAGTTTACGTTGAACTTGCAAAGTACGCGTTTCTCGTTATAGCGTCCAAATTAACTTCCCATGCAGAAAATTGATATAGCGCACCTTCTGCACCCACAACACCAAAATGTGATTATCATTCGTTTGTAGTGTGGAGATACATAATTCATTTTCATGGCGTTTGCAATTTCAATTTTTCAAGGTAATACGTTAATATGCTTTGTTCTTTTGTTCAATTTTGCGCTGTGTTATTAAATAATGTCGACCGACTCGGCTCTACACAAAAAAAAAGCTTTATAATGATGTACATGTAAACACTTGACCTCTATGGTAATAATGGACCGTTGCGACATGTATGATTTTTTAAAATTTTGAAATCTTTGCTGAAAAATTTCTCATTGCATTCTGCGCTACTGATCACCGGCAGAAAATTGAATCCGGGCGAGCAAGTGTGATGACACATAATGCATAATATACACAGCGAGGATATTCATTATTGGAAAGCTAGAGGAAAGCCAAGCAATTTTACTCTGAATATAATGAAATTCAGAGAAGGAAAATTACAAATATTGTTAACTGAAATGTCAATTCAAGTATGAGCTCAATCATGGAGCGAGCACCTTGCTCGATGGCTCAAGCAAAACAAATTTCTTGGATTGGAGGATTTTAACACGCCCCACCGAGGCTCCGAGGAGATAGGACCGTGTAATAACGGTACAGTACAAGATTGGTAACATACCCATACAGAAATGTTCACATATTTACCTATAACTTTCAGGGTATGAAGATGGTGCTGGTAAAAACATACCGTTAAAATATTTCCACCTGAAATGCTGTATTTATCCTGAAATTAGTAAAACAAAGACCAAAAACAGTTTTGATCTCGGGGTAAGATCAAAACCATTCTTTATGTTTTTATTAGAAAAATTTAGTCGGGTCTTCGATGTTTTGTCGTGAATCAGATGTCTGATTGAGCTCAAATTTCCACAGTCTTATTATTTCATGTACATGTTGGATCAGGCTAAGTGGGAGTGCTGTTCTGACCTTACCAATAATGTATTATACCTTTAAAATCGCACTCAGCCCGTGATTTCATGCAGATTCGATGGGGGAAAACAAAATGATAATTTTAATTGAAAAGATGGAATATGTCTCAACAATAGACAACGGGGATGTCAGCATGGTCCATGATCCAGTACATGTACTTTGTATTCTTATGAAACAATGTTTCCAAAGTATGGTAGCATGATAGTATGTTTCAATATAAATAATTTACGTTCAAATATACACATAAATATACACACAATTGTGTTTGCCTACTGGTGGTACTCAAGGGCCAATTTCGTGGCGCTGCCTTAGCACAAACATTTGCTAACCATGTAATTTCTGTCTTAATCATAAAAACAGGATTAACAACCAAATTTCCATGTGCTGTGTATCACTTGTGATTGTTCTTTGGCTGTTGTTCACTGACCATAAATATCAAATGGAATTTTTAATGGTGGTTTGTTTTATTGAGCAAGACATTTTGCGCTAAGCGATTTTGTGTGCTTAGCAGCTCCATAAAATTTGCCCAGTCACTGGAATCTTTTCACGTGTCACAATAGACACAAATATAGAGAATTACAAAACAGAAGGTGTTTTTTTGTTCGCGCGTCTGTTACGTCATGCATTTCCATGGAAACTGAATCGAGTACCTTTCGAGAAAAACAAATTTGTTATCGAAGGTGCCCTGATTTTCTAAATTATACTGTCAGTTAATAAGTCCATATTCGTTGTTCCATGATTACATGTGCCCAATTACCACCATTGCGTCACTGGGGACTTGATGGACAGACTGGAGAATTCTAAGGGTATTTTCAAGTGTAATTATTGTTAGCGGTTTTTGACGTCAGTCGTATGTTGCTACTATACTCACTATTATACTACTTGGACTATAATGAATATCCCAATAGGCCAATACTGTGTAGTTATTACATACTGAAAGCCAAAACATTGTAGTACTTCCAAGCTGCAAGGCCTTAAACCTATAGACTTGCATGGGCTCAGGCTCCGGCTTCGGCTTCATTTCTTACATCCATTTTAAAGTACCAGGGGTCGATTTCACCAAACTCATCGTAACTTATCGTAGGACTTATGATGCATGGCAGCCTACCTTCGTAACTCGAGTCAAGAGCAATCGTAGCTTCGTGAAATCGACCCCAGGTGTCAAAACATAGTTTTTTGGGGTACGGTTTTGAAGTAGATACTCTCAAAACGGAGCTTCAATCTCAGGGAAAAACCACAACCAATTTTCAGCTTGTAGATGATGGAGCCTATATGCTCAAGCCTAAGCCCAAGCCTTGGTTTCGTAAAGGGCTGTACATGTATAAGTAAAACTGTACACTCGTAGTAATGTCAATAAATATAACTGTTTATTTGGTTTTGGCATTATACATGAATGTAACTCAAAAGTCTGCATCATTCGTGTTCATTAACAAATATTTCTTGGCATCTTGTCATTTCGATAGTAGGAAATATGAAAAATACTCACAACAACAATTTCATTTGCGCATTAAAATCATATACATTATTTGTCATGTTTTCACTTTAGGCCCATTATACAGGAACTTTTTTATTTCATTAAATAATTGTAATTTGGATAAAAAGCAACACACTTTCATACCATGCATAAACATGTAGGGCCTATATAGGTCGAAAAAGAAACAAAAACAGCCAATTATTAATAACAAAAACCATAAATCACGTGCCTCATTGGCATATGCATTATTCATGAAATATTATGCATAATTATTCATAATTAGGACATATGTGCTACATTTTGCTTTGTGTACCGGCATATAAATAAATATCTGAGTTTTAAGTTTGATGGAGGTGAAGTAATTTTGATCTTACGTTCGACGTCGTAAGTCTTTCCATTTGGTGGAGCGTGCTTCTTGATCGTCGCCCACCGTTCGAATGAAACCTCGCTATATGCAACCCCCGTAATCTACAAAAATATATTTAATTAAATAATATGATTCATTAATATGAATCATCAAAATTCTGTCACCCATCAAGAAAACAAAGACAGCGTTACAAACATTTTGTCTGGTGTCCATTCCCACTTTGATTCAGTCAAGAACGATGGAAGGTCAGTCTACACAACCTCTATCTCATCATCCACAAAGACCTGCTGAGCATCCAGCGGCACCAACGGTCCCAGGGGCAGAGGATACATGGGATCGAACACTAGCTCGTACTTGAGGTTGTGCTGGTCAAAGATCGGCCGGAACTCCTCCATGACCAGGGCTTCCTCCTGACCGAAGCCAATGGTAGTGATGACCATCCGGAAGTGCGTCAGGCGAGGTCGCAGGCCCTTCTTGATGTACTCGGCGTCCACGAAGTCGAAGACGTCGCGGAGGGTCGGCCAGGCGATCCTCCCATGGATCTGGAGGTTCTCGAGTTTCTGACACTTCTTGAAGGTGGACTCCAGTCCTCGACCGTAGGGGTGGTACACGGGACCAACATCGATCAGGATTGCTTGCAGGGTGTTTGGAAAGTGTCGGGCTAGGTGGCGAAGCGTCCTGTCCGGATTGAAGCCGCCGTCGTTGTGGCCGAAGAGTCGGAGGTTTGTCAGTGGCATCCCCGGGGAGAGGATGCGGTAGACGGTTGGCATCGGCATGATGCCGCTCATGGAGAGCTTGACTCGGGTACCGGGTGAGGCATCCCGGAAGTCCATCCAGGCCTCCTGGCCGACGACGTGATCGTGACTGTCCTGTCGGTGGGTGCTGATGTTCAGCAGCTCCAAGGTCGAGTGGCAGGCGGCAGCCAGTCCGGACAAGAGGCCGGCGGACACGCAGCTGTAATTCAGAGTCACATCCACCAGGTTGGTGAAACTTCCCATGACGTGGACGAAGCTCCTGTCGGCGTGAACGGCGGACCCTGGCCGGAAGGTGTCGTCGATGTACATGGTTTTGAGACTCGCCGATGAATGCTCGCTTGCAGACGACAACAAGCCGACGCCTTCGTCCGGCAGGAGAGTGCTGTCGCTCAGGTCCAGCTTCTCCAGCATCGCCTGCCGTCTCAGGAATCTGTTCAAGGACGTCATGATGCCCGTTCTGGAGCGGTCTGTGTCGGGCGCGTGGAAGTTCCTGTGGAACTGCAAGGAGGTGACGAAGAGCTCTCTCAGTTGGACGGGTCCTCGTCGGTACAGCTCGGCCAGGATGGCCGTGAAGAGCTTCTGCATCCGGCGGGGCCGGCGGAACGACCGGAAGCCAAAGGTGAAGTAGACGTACTTCAGATGGCGACCGAGACTCCTGGCGTAGGACAGGTGCTGGCCATCCCTCCAGTTGCCGTGGATGCGGAACTCCTTGGTCCTCCAGAGGTGCGGAGTCTGCATGATCGCCCGGTTCCAGCTGGTGCAGGTCATGGCCATGTATCCGCGCTGCCAGGGCAGGAGGTAGGAGGCCACCATGGCCGTGGTGACGTCGGGTAGCGAGGTCCAGTCGCCGTGGTCGGCCTCTCTGCACTGATCTTTGCTGGGACCGGGCACTTCCTCCACGTCCAAACCGGAAGACAACTGCTCTGAACTCGTCCCTAGAGAATTCCCCTCTTGCTCAGTTGTGTCCACCTGCTCAGTGGAATCCCCCATCTTCATGGACTTTCACAGATTCGAAAGAAATACGCCATGACACCGCTATACAGTAAGTTGCTGTTATCCAATAAGTTTTAATATACTTCGACACTTTTTTACACTGTGCATAATACACGTACAACGGAAACACAACACAGAACACAACACAAGTGTTCTCCTCCACAAAACATATCTACGTGAATCTTTAATGTACTAGCAACGTTTACTGTCCAATGTGCGTGCGCGTGTATAGCAACCGGTCGCGGTTCAGGTCACGAGTTGACCTGTGCGCCACGCCAACACAATGTATATTTCGAATAAACCGCGTTTGATTGTGACGTCACGCGCCTTCCTTTGTCGAGATACAAAAAACAATGCCCGTGAACGACATTCCACACGTGGTTAATGAATACGATCAAAAGAACGTGTGTAATTTCACGTTGACATAGACCCTTCGTGGATGGCCTGCCTGTTAGATTATGTGTGCAGAATTTGAATGCAAACTGT
Organism: Astropecten irregularis; assembly: GCA_963971285.1. Classification (NCBI taxonomy): domain Eukaryota; kingdom Metazoa; phylum Echinodermata; class Asteroidea; order Paxillosida; family Astropectinidae; genus Astropecten; species Astropecten irregularis. Next base: position 24,957,709 of record OZ020247.1, on the reverse strand, counting down.
ACAGTGTATTGCTCCGTACCTACACCGAATCAGTAGTTACGGAGTTGTGTGCATCACTGATCACTGGATAGGAGAAGTGTACCGTTTCGATTGTTGTTGTTGTTCGTCCTTCATGGTCGAAGATGACCATGGCTGGATTACACGATTTTTAAAGATTAATATTAAGATGAGATGTCAATATCACCGTGGTGACTTGTATTGTGACATCACACTTTGCCTAGCAATTAAGATTTTTTTACGATTTAAGGTAGATTTTGATATGATTGATCTTGGTATATACTTGGTGGCTTGGTGCATGACATCTAATTTGTTGATTAACTGATTCGATAAGGAGAAGAAGAATACACTTTCACTGCACAAGTTCCCGGTCCGTGCTTGAGTTTGTCAAAAACTAGCTATAGGCCTTTTCACACGAGGGTAAAACACTCTCAACAATTGGGAAATTCTATCAAAACACTATCAACATGATTGAAATTTACAACAATAATAATAATTCTTATTATTAAAACGGAAAATCGGTACTTAGGAAGACATTCCCATAGACTCGTGCCCCCAAATAAACCCTTCTTTTTTTCACTTGTTAAGAAACCCTGCTGAACCAAACTTTATAGACAAAGGTTTTAGACTATAGGACTTGAACAAAATTCCGACAGCAACATCATCTTTCAGGTTTTCGTGATAAAATATTAGGGCGACACCAATTTGGCGCCCTAATGTGGTCTATCGCCTTAAAGGTAGTATCAAACTTTGGTAAGAGACCAAAACAGAAATGTTCACAGATTTACGTATAACTTACAGGGTATGAAGATGGTGGTGGTAGAAACATACTGTTAAAATGTTTCCGCCTGAAATGGTGTATTTATCCAGAAAGTTACCTCTTTTTTGCATTATTTGCATGCATTTCAAGGAACCACAAGAGGTATACTTCCTGATTCCAATAAGACACTCTTAAATTGGAGTCTTTCAAGAATGATTGATCAAGGAATAGGTCAAAGTCACTTAACATGTAACTTACAGTACCGTGGAATTGCCCATTAATAATTATGCCCGACGAAATAAAACAATTTTGATCAACATGGTGCAAGAAACTTATATAAGTCTACTCTTAAAACTAACACAACATACGGGGTAACCGTAACTTGTCAACTTGGTCTGGCGTTCCTACGTGGTTGTCGATTAAAGGGATGGTACAGAACTGGTTGTTGCGACAAAACTGTTGCTGACAGTGAAAGCACATTATATAATCCATCATATACCTTAACTGACAAACCTGTAGAAGTTTGAGGTCAATCAGCCATCTGGGTCACGAGAAAATAGTGAAAACCCGTGTACAGAGAACTGTACACATTTCAACGAAAATGAATAAAACGCTTCGAAGCGATTTATTCCGATCGGAAAATAGTTTCATTTATTTCTCAACGAATATGGCATTTCAGACACAAACATTTCATGGGATGTTTTCTCCTATCATCACCATTATACTGTGTAAGTTTTATGTGAATCTATGATCATGAAGTGTATTTTGTCTTACCAATTCTGTACCATCCCTTTAAGCAAATTGTACAAACTAGGATCAAAATCTGCAATTCCAGTAAACAACTCTGCACTACATATCTTAATTAGGTTTTCATATTCGTTTTCATTATCTCCACCGTGACCTAACAATGGACGACCAACCATAATGAAAATCACGATCTGAATGTTTTTTTTTTCATCAGCTAAGAAAAATAGATCCATTTCAAACGAATTGTTAAGAAAATACTGTATAGGCCTACGGCTATAAGGGCATAAGTTTAGGGTGAAATGAACGGCGAAATGGTTACAACAAATTATTATTTGATTTCTGTGTTGTTTGCTCTATGTGCTTTGTGTGCTGGAGATGTACAGTGAAGCAAAATCAACGATATGTGGACTATCAAGTAAAGTTTTGCCGTTTTGATTTGGGCGACTGGGCCAAATGTTATATCGCTCGAAGCCAGCTCTTTAAACTCCAGGGTGGATAAGGGGGTCAATCAGCACTTTTGAGAGTGGCTGAAGAGTCTGATTTTTGAGTGGCAATCTCTGCTGCAGACAAACAACGAAGCGAACTGAGGTTGATGTTGTTGCTCCTTCCTTCTGGTCCGCTTGGCCATCAAGTTCTTATTTCTGACCACCTCGGCTTCCTTGACGTCCTTCCTAAACTATAATGCCAGTATTTTGCCCAAGATTTAACCAAGCCTAGTTTTGGGCTTGTACTTGTACAAGCGTGGTAATTTAGGCCTACATCGTTTGTACATTTTAACCAATCGGTGTTGATGAAGTTGGTTTACCTATACGTCTTGGTGTTAATGGTGAGCAGTGCTATAGAATCTTTGGATGAGCATATCAAACTCGTGAGCTTACGGCTGCTCTGTGTAATTGGTGCATAGTCTGACAAACGTCCATGTTAGGTGCATCCGTCCGGCCTGCAGGACGGTGGACCGTTTTTGAGTGTCGACTGGGTGGAATGCATGGGTCCGGTAGCTTGGTGCATGCAAGTCCGATGTTCAGGCCGTAGACGCGGCGACGGTGGACCGCGTGCTCACCGTCGCCGCACGCTGCCCGTCACTCATCTCGCTCTGTGGCGCCACGGCTGCCGACGGCTTCATGCCCAGGGCCTTCCTCAGCCCCTCCTTGAAAGGCTTGTTCTTCAGCGTGTAGATGAATGGATTGATGCAGGAGTTGCAGAGTGCCAAGATGACGGACAGGTGGAACGGTAGGCTGGAGAAGCTGACCGGAGCGCCCAGGTTGTAAGCCAGGAAGATGGTCTGGTTGGGCAGCCAGCATGCGGCGTAGGTCAGGACCACAACCAGCAGCATCCGGCTCAGGTCATGGGCTACTTTTAGCTGCCAGGATTGCTTCTTGTCGCGGGCTCCGCCGCTGGAGACTGAAAAAACGGACAATGACAACAGTTAAGTCGATGTCACTGTCACTGTCACTGTCAATGCACGGCTGCAAAGTAGATGTCATTAAGAATGGCGATTTCGATGACTACAATGGAACTGAGTGTCATAGCATTTTTTTCAATAATTTATTGTTCTGGAGATCAAAAGATACTGACATACATTGATGATTGCAATGCGAACAATGACAATGGCCCCTCCACAATGTCATTGTCAATGACAATGTCGAAACAATGGCGATGAAAAAATAATGAATAATGACTGTGAGAGTACAACAGTTACAATGAACTCATTCGAGACAATTAAAATGAACACATTAGAGACAAAATAAGAGTATAAATGTCCTGAATTTTAAACCAAGAAATCCACAGCTGCAGCAATAAAGATCGAATTAGCCGAATTGATAAATGCTCAAATAACAGACAGACACAGCCCTACAGACGCCAGACGGACAAACAATCAATTCAAATGATTCCATGAACTAACTTTCTGCCATTTGAATTTTAGTTGAACGACGGAAAAGGTTCAGCATCTTACCTTTGTCATCCAGAGCTGCCGCTTGGCTTCTCAGCGACTTGATCATCTTCCAGTGAGCCACTAACATGGTCGTGATTGGGATGAAGTAAACTATGGCAAAGATGTAGACTCCAATGACTCGGCTGACTGCCTGGCTGGGCCAGGGCACGAAGACGCAGCCCTGGCCGCTGACGTAGTCGTAGTTGTACATGAAGAACCAGTTGGAGACCGCGCCCACCAGCCAACATGACACCATCATCGGGACGATGCGTGCCCTGACGAACAGCGCCTTGTACCTGAGCGGGTAGACCACGGCGAAGAACCGCTCCATGGTCACGCAGACCATGCTGTACACCGAGGCGAAGATGGTGACCCACAGCGGATACTTGGAGACGAAGAAGCGGCAGACCAGCTCCCCGCCCAGGCCGTCAGGCACCTGGGGAGTCACGGACAGCATGTGGAAGGGGATGACCCAGACGGAGGTGATGAGGTCGGTGGCAGCCAGGTGGATGATGAAGTAGCTGGTGCAGTTGCGCAGGGAGGGAACACGGACTAGGGTGAATATGACTAAGGAGTTACCGGCGATGCCCAGCAAGGCGATGACGGTGTATGTGATGCGGATGGGGAGGCTGTTCTCGATGCCTCCTACACCCCATCCCATTTCCTGCTCGATCGGTACCTCGGTGGTCGACCAGGCATCATCCACAGGTATGTCGGTAGTCATGATGAATATTTAACAAATCTGTCTCACTCGACTCCTTTGCCAGATAAAATGCTCAATTCCTCGTATATACTACGGCAGACTGACAGACACACACGAGGTACGTGCCCTGTTACTTTAGCATCTCCAACACCACCATCGAGCGCACAGCGTCCACCTCACTGCCTCAATCTTAATCTTATTCTCGCAAGAAGTCAGTTTGATGTGGACTGCATGCAACGCAATCATCAGCAGTGTCGGTTGCCTGCGTCGGCTTTGTGATGACTGAGTCCTTTTGATTGTTTAGAAATTTTACTTTGCAGTTCTTGGGTTCCACTTGAGCTAGGCCTACATCAGTTCTGGTAAAACATAGGATCCCCTTCTGCCATTAGGCCTATGGTATGGAAGCATTTTGAAGACTTCAACTTCATCCGAGTGAAAAAGTTATTTCACGATCACATGGACTGCTTGTTGTATGTTTTTTTTCTGTAGATAGTAGACACAAAAGAAAAAGTGTCAAATGTCTAGAAAAATCGTTTGGAAGGCAGCTCTTAGTAAGGCATTTCGAATTCTTTAGTGATGCAGAAGATCAAGTAATACATTTTCTAATCCGAAAAGGCAACGGTTCGTACGTGAAATTTACAAATACGTAAAAGTATTAATTTACTGCCTCTTTAACCAATACAACTGTAGAACATCACAGGAATACTCAATGCATTTTCATCTAACGAGTTTAATCGCACGGGGTATACAGTATAGGCCTCGGTATATTAAAGTGCGATATGCGCCCAAAAAAACAGCCAGTTATACCGACCGCCAAATGGCGTATTCCTAAGCGACTGTCAGCAAGCTAGAGGTGAGCCGTTCATCCGAACGGCAACCCACTTTCATTCACTTCAAAGTAACTTCATACTTTGGTTTTTTTCAAAGAAATGCAAATTCATGGGAAAAATACCGAGGAAGATCATTACAATAACAGTCATCTGTTAAATTTCCAGTCCCATACGGTGCATACCTATAAGAAAACAGTGAAAAACGCTCAAGTTATTTTCGAATCTATTCACAGGAGTTTTGATCTCCCCGAGAAAATGTTCACAGATTTACGTATAACTTACAGGGTATAAAGATGGACCTGGTACAAACATACCGTTAAAACGTTTCCGCCTGAAATGCAATATTATTTTATCAAAAAATGAGTAAAACAAAAGACCGAAAACAGTTTTCTCCGAGATCAAAGCCTCACAATTACAATTAGGCCTATACGTTACAATTTCGAGAAACAATTTCAACGGTTTTCGCTGTTTTCTATACCGTTTCCAATGATCAATTGAACTGAAAATTTCACAGGTTTGTTTTTATTCCATGACAAATCAATCATAAACAGACTGCAGATGTTCTATCAATATTTTACCAAAGTATGATACTACCTTTAAAACAAAAATGTCATCCGTCAATAAAAAAGGGTACACTTACCACCGTGAGTTGGATGGAGGTGACGCCGAGCTGTAACAGCAGTTCCCGGCCCTGTAACTCCATGAAGAGCGGACAGCGAGAATGCCAAACTATGCAATTTTCACTCAAATAACCTATAGGGACTGCTTGCGGCGCTCACCAATAGTGACACGCCATTTAATTGGTCGCCTGCCAGTAACGGAGCTCGGTTTTGTTCAGAAACCCGACCCACGTGCTCATCAACTCTGACTGCCGCCGATGATGGATGTGAAAACCGATATTTTATATCATTTTGTTAATTGCAAGAGGCGATTTGAGGATGTTTGTGCTAAAGGTTTGGACAATCTGCACGTTGTGACTTTTTTGTCAATTTCTGTTTAAGCTACAGGATGTGATGAGATTGACCAATGATAAAAATATCTGAAAACAATTGACAATAACAAATCTGAACTCTGAAAATCTCCTAAATACTTTTGCTGGCTGTCGGGAAACAAATTGAAATCCAAACTGACAGGAAATCTGAAATCGGATTTGAATCTGAGAAATGTCACCTCTGAAGCGAGCTATAGCTAAGGTAGTATCATACTTTGGTAAGAAACCAAAACAGAAATGTTAACAGATTTACGTATAACTTACAGGGTATGAAGATGGTGGTGGTAGAAACATACCGTTAAAAATGTTCCGCCTGAAATGGTGTATTTATCCAGAAATAAATCAAACAACGACCGAAAATCGTTTTGATCTTTTCAAAGATCAAAAATAAAAGAGAAAAGACTTAAGAAATACTGTGGCTGTTGACCACTGTTTTATCAAACAAAAAGTGGGCACGGTATGGTATGGGACTGAAATTTTCACAGATGACTGTTACTGTATCTTCCTTGATATTTGTGCACATGAACTTATGTCTTTGATAAAAACCAAAGTATGATACTACCTTTAATCATGAGATCCGCTTGTGTCCCGTGTGACGGGTTTCGTGGATAAGCAAGACTGAGCTAGGCCTAAGGGACATTTCATCGGGCATTTATATTCCCCAAGCGCACGTCTTAAGATATAACATAAGAACTCCCCTACTTTCTTATTTCATGAATTCTCCTCCCGTGACTCGCGCAATTGGATTTCATGACATTTCAAAATGGAATGGACGGTAACACTTCATTTTGCAGGGGAGTCAGTTAATGATGTGGTCGTCCCATACGAAAAGTAACCAAGAATACTTCATTATAAAGCAAATTGGAAGCTGTAAATCAGAAGAATTCTAAAACTGAACAAAATTCATGTTCTTCTCTTTTCAATTTCCATTGTGGTTATTTAATGATAATATTATTATTTTTTGTATAGGCCCACACACCTACCTATTTGCATAACACATCCAGTACTTATAATCATATTTGGGCATTTCGTTCTGAGAAAATATCAAAGGGGGGTCAAAAGAATATATTCTATTACTTTATTTGATTTTTATTTTATACTGGAGTTTCTTGCTGTGACATTGTGAGCCCTAATTTCATTGAAGCCGCGGGAAGGGGGTGGGGGGGGGGGGGGGGGGGTCTATTGTGTGTCTTGTCTTAATTCTGTCCTGTGTGTATATAATTGTGTTTTCTTCAAAAGCATTAACCAGGCTGCCATTGTTAAAATCCAATAACAACATATCAGGCTTTTACTATACAAGTAAAAGATTTTGTGCATAACCTTGTCGCGTATTATATAGTAAGGGAACATGCTTTTCAAAACGAACTGCCAACATGGATAGCTCATGTCAATTTTTCTCTATTCACCTTGCAATGAATCAAAATTATTCCAGTTAGTTTACCTTGTGGATTATGATGATTGAAGGTAATATCATACTTATTAGGTTTTTTGTCAAAGAAATACAGATTCATTGGCAAAAATGATATCAAGAAAGATACAGTAACAGTCACCTGTGACATTTTCAGTTCCATACGGTGCCCACCTTTTGAGAAAACTATGAAAAACGGCCGCCACAATATTTTTAAAAATCTTTTCACCGTTATTGTTGATCTTTCAAAGATCACAATTGGTTTTGGTCATTGGTTTTACTCTTTTCTGGATTAATACATCATTTTGGGCAGAAGCAATCTTGTAACGGTATATATTTCTACCATCACCATCTTTATACCGTGTAAGTAATAGGTAAACCTGCGAAGATTTCTGTTTCGGTATGCTACCGAAGTATGATGTTATCCTTTTAAAATAAAAAAAAAGAAAACGAACGAAACAAAACCAAAAATCAAACAAATAAAAAACACACACATTTATGGTGGGAATGCAACTATTTATGCCTTAATAAGACGATAAAACAATATCATATACATCTTCTTACTTTATAAATTCAATTCTTAGTATTTCCTCAAAATACAAATAAAAAATAAATGAACTCAAATTTGACAAACTTTGAAAGGATATCAAAATAAACAAAAACAACAACAATAACAAAGAACTCTTAATTAATTAAGTTAATGGATATAGAAAATGTACACATTTATCTGTGAATGGTATCCAATTCATAATGTAAACAAAACAAAAATTAAAGCAAAATATAAAATAAATACAAAAGAAAATCATAAAATCTGTTTTTATCCTAGTGAAATATTCAAATCTGTGTCAACTCCAAATCGTGTGTGCTATGTCACTAGATTTGTATAATTCTATTATTGTGGCTTTGATGTAGCATTGTCAGGTTTGCCTGTAGTAAATTAATATGTATATTGATTTTATACAAATATCGTGGAGGACTGTAAATAAATTATGGCACTCCTATAATAAGGATAATTCATTGTCGTCTCTTAGAGGGGCAACCCAATCAGTTATCAAAGAACTGCTTGCTGACGTAACGTGGACACGAAATTAACTGTGTGGGTCTAACAACCAAATCTTCATTTGTATGCTTATATTGCTTTAGACTAGTATTCAGCTACTATACCATGGCGTTCACACACAGTATATACATACAGCATTGGAAGCGCCATGCTCAAACAATTTTATACAATTTGTACAATAAACATGGATGGAAATTTAAAAATCTGTTGCAATAGAAACAAGGAATGTAAATTATTCACTGTGGACGGAATTATAAATGGCAAATTCATGTTCTTAGAGTAAATTTGGTGGATTTTGACAAGCATTCAGCTATTTTTTGCTTAGCATGGCATTCAGACACATCATGAAGTACAGCTGGCTGGTCAGTAAATTTGATTTTGGAAGGCTTGCACACTTTCTGCAAACTGCAATGCGAAGCGATTGTTGGAATGAGCAACAATCCACATGCACTGTTTCTTCTATCGTGACTCTACTGAAAAACAAAATCCACTTTGTTCTGCAAGTTCGCCTGAAGTATGAAACATGCTTCAGGCTTTACTTACATCAATTTTCCTGCTTGAGTGGCTCAGTGAAATCAGCCCCTGGTGGTAGGACAGGTCTGTAGTCTGAGGCAGGCGCGGTTCTAGAGTCAAAATTTTTGGGGGGCTAGAAGAGCCATTATTTTTTGGGGGGGCTAGAAGACCCAATACCCAACATTCGCTTCTTCTATGTCTTATTAGGGGTCGAAAAACATGCACATTATAGCCCACACAACGCGTTTTTTATGTAATTGGCGCTTAATAACTGAGAAAATCCAGTATTTTCAAGATTTTCTTTTTTTCACTTGCATTTTTTTTGGGGGCTAGAGAAAATTTTTGGGGGGCTACATCCCCCCCTAGCCCCCCCCCCCCCCCCCCGTAGAACCGCGCCTGGTCTGAGGGTTTACAATCTCATATTCCCATCCCAGCAAAACAACAGTTCTTACCATTTCTAACATATAATTCTCACTCCATTCTGTGTTTTGTTTATGGTTTTGATTTGGATTTTTGTTTTGATTTTTGTATTTATTACTACATTGTAATTTATTGCAAAATTCCTTACTTATTGTCTAAAATTATTGTTTCATGTTTGTTTATACTTGGATGGAATAAATAATAAAGATAATGGCATTAACAATAATGATAACGATAATTTATCCAAATGGCATATTAGGGAGACACTTTAGTGTCTAAAAGTGAACATTTGGGAGACATCTGCAAATAGGGAGACTTTCCGATGTCTGCCTATTATACCAGCTACCTTTTAAACACATATTTATAATGTCCATATTTTAATAGAAGACAGAGAATGTGCTCAATATGAACATAATGACAATTTCAAGTTCATTGGTTTGGACGATTTTTACAAATAGGTAAGTCAAGTTTGTGCACGACCCGAAGAGAAAGTCTCCCTAATGACCCATTCCCGGTAACTGTAATAACTAAAAGGAGGTTTGAGTAATACCATGTAAACCTATGATCTTCTTGTGAGTGGCCAGCTAGGTTCTGAAGGCAACTGCTTACACGGCGTTTCAAACAGTCGGAGGAATGACTTCAAATATAAGACACTAACGGTGGAGAGAATTTAGGCAGTATAGATATAGCATTGAAAAGCAGCGCGCTTTAACAATTATATACAATCTGTAGTATAAACGTGGACGGTTCTTTAAAAAATGCATTGCAATAGAAACAAGGAATGTCAATCATTCTCTGTGGACGGAATCATAAGTGGAATGTTCTTGTTAAGCATAAGTCTGGTGGGAACCAGTCGGAAGCAATATACATTCTGTGGAGTTCTGATTGGTAACCGGTGGTTGTTAAGCCAAAAAAAAATGCTTAGCAAATTGGCGTACTTAGCAGAATCAGTCTATAATTAATTCATATTGCAAGTCATACAGAATACAAAGACAGGGCTAATAACGTGTCTGTATTTTGATATTAAGTGTTACCGTTCTACAGGTGGAGCTTTAGTCGGTATTCAGCACCAGGCAGACGCCTTGGAGCACCCAGTGGGAGATGTGCTCCGTTGTGCCCAGGTCGGCCTCAAACACCAGACCCACGCTCATGGCGTTACGCCGCTGGGAGGTGGTGTACACCGGTGTCCGGAAAGTATTCTGCAGAAGAACGAAAAACGCAATCGCAAAATTTGATCGAGGATTTCCGTGGTCAATCTCACGACGGACTTAGATTAATTTTAAGTTGTGAAAGAATCTTAAGTGCTGAGCCTTTTGGTTTAAGACTTTGAGAGACTTTGCGAGACTTTGAGAGACTTTGAGAGACTTTGAGAGACTTTGAGGAGACTTACCTGTAGCTTCAGACGGTGGGCTTCGATCGGGATGACCTTCAAGATCGGCAGTTCCTCGATCAGCTGCTTGGGCTTGGGGCGGGACAAGCACGTGTCTTCACGAGACCAGGAAGCACCCTCTAGGTACAGGCCGGTCACAAAACAACCTGTTGACGAAAAAACAATCAGCACGACAACATTATTTTTGGGTTTTGGGTTTGTTTTTTCCTGTCTGTTTTTCTGTCTGTTGAGGGGACTGTCTGTCTCTCTGTTTGCTGTTTGTTTGTTTTTTTGTTAGACGATTGGAAGATTGGAAGATTGGAATTTAAAACCATCACCGCTGAAGACAACATCAAAAGATAAAAATCATTATTTTGTGTTGTGATTTCACTAAATATTTCAAGCCCATTGGTACTTTATAGATTTAAATTTTGGACCGTTCCACAGATGTGGCCAAAGTGACGTGATAATAAGCCCCATGATCAAGTGACTTACCCGCGTGAGCACGTTCGCTGACTTCGTCCGGGGTCATGTACTGGGTGACGGAGGTGTAGAGGGTGGACTTGTCCAGGGGCCAGCCATTCTTGCGACAGGTCGCCTGGACCAAGGCCGTCAGGTAGGACTCAGGGATGTGCAGGCCACTCAGCCACATGACGGGCGGCTCGCTCTCGTTCACCTGACGGAAATCATACAATCCAAAGCTTGACCACTGCTAGTTTTAGACACAATCCTCACTTAATGGCCACTGCCAGTACACTGCTAGGCAATGTTGATGGTAAACTCTCATCACAAACACAAGCCAAAAGGAACTGAAGGATTAGCTTGATGTTGAGGACAGAAAACTCTGCCCATCTTCAAAAAGTGACAATACTTTTGGTTCTTTCAGAGCCAGCGCTCTTCCGACAGGAGTTATTCACCTGGAACCTTTTACTGCATCTCTCCTAAACAAGAACTGAGGGCTCGATTTTCACCAAGGACTAAGGGCCATGGCGATTTTAACAAGCAATCTGTAGACAACCAAGCTGGATATCTCATTCAATAGAGCACTGGTGAAGTATTCCGGAGGTCCCGTGTTCGATTCCCTCTGTTTTCTCTTTGTCCAGTTTTACACATGATTCAAACCCGATGGAGAAGACAAAAAAATGTTCCCGAACTCACCCACGTCGTGTACTGCGTGAATCGTCGCTGGAAGTGTATCATCCAGTTGCCCAAGGACTTGAGGGTGTCTGGAGCTAGTCGACGCCAGATGTTGGGAATCTGACCGTTGAACAAGGCCCTAGCGACATCGTCCAACTCGCTGCTCATTCCTACCTCTCCCTTTAGAGCCTGTTCAAACAGAGAAGGAAAACAAGGGGCTTGGGTTTAGGGTTTAGACAAAAACATTCAGTACAGGGGCTTTTTTCTTTTCTTTTCCAACCTCAATTGTCTACCGTAACATTTGAAGGTGATTACAGGCAATGTTGACCAGGGGCACCAAGGCAAAGATCTGGGGGACCAAGGCAATGTTGACCAGGGGCACCAAGTTAATGATCAGAGGCACCAAGGCAATGGGCAGGGGCATCAAGGCAATGGCCAGGGGCATCAAGGCAATGGCCAGGGGCACCGAGGCAGTGGGTACGGTCAGACAGCCTTGTATTTAAAACGAATTGAGTTAAACCGCTCGGCAACCGCGGGGGGTAAGTCGTAAGTTAAAATTCTGTTGTGTCCATAAAGCGTTTTACTGTTTGCAGTTAAAACAGATCGGTTTTATTTTTGGTTTTAAGAGGTCATGCACTTTGCCTTGACCCCGTACTAGCTTCCAGTTATAAAATAAAGCGCGCGGATTTATCTGTGTGTTGAATATAAACAAGCGCGCCACAACATGTGTTACGTAACCAGCTGCCAGGCTTCTCTGCACTGAAACAGGATGTTGAAAAGTTATTCTGTCCCAGCAGCGTTTTAGCAGTAAACTTGATCGGTTTTAAGCGCTAAACCCTCCTCCCGAGCAGTTTTAACTTTGGTATTTTAGCGGCGGATAAAACCGATCTGTTTTAGATAAATAACTGTTTTAGAGCGTCCAGACACATATTGCTTAAAACCGATCGGGTTAAAACAGTTGTTTTAGCGAATTTAACACGCTGTCTGAACGTACCCAATGATCATCATTCAAGACAACAATTTACAAAATCATTACTCATAAACAGTATTATTATCATGATTATGATCGCCATTTTATATGACCAAGTAAAAAAAAACTTCTTAAGGTCTTAAGGTGGTCTTTCTATCAATGGGTTAAAAATTGAAATCAGGTGGTAGGCCAATTAAAGTTTAAAACAAAATGTCAATCAGCAAGAACAAATGGACAGCTCAGTAGGGAAAGTCAAACTAGGGAATGAATTCTAAATGGAAAGACATTTTTACTGATCTTCGGAACAAAGTCGTAGTTTACTAGAATAAAATTCTGTCTGTCAACTACATTGAGAGAGACAACTACATTACAGCATGTACAATTTGCACAATGTGGGCAGGCAACTGTTGTACATGTACCTACAATGTAATTCTGGCGCTAGTCAAGAAAAGAGACAATAGCACTGCGCACTTGCGCTAAAAATAGCACCGAACCTCAGACAAACATAGTCTGGTTCCCTGCCCAAAGATTCCCTGACGACTCTTATTAAAAATCTTTGGTTGGGTATCGGCTACGGTTAAAAATAGAACATGACACAGCTGTCAAGTCTGCGCCTGTGCGGAAGCTAGTTTTAGAGTCTGGCGAGCTACCATTTTAGCATTAGTTTTTGCACTTTTGAAATTACATGCAATTTTATCTGGGCAAAATAAGACTTAAAAGAGTAGGAAAAAGTCATGCAACAAAATCCCCAAAACGTGCACACATGAAGAGTGCTCTGTTGCATGTGGACAATAATAATGCTCTTTTTTTGACTAACTATAGCACGGGAGCAAACATATTTACACGACGTTTCAAATTGCTTGCGTGACCTAGCGTGACCTGTCGGAAATAGCCGACAGCATGTCGAAACTATCCGAAGTTGGACGAAAACGAGTTTGTAATGTTTCGGATAAAACCGTAAAAAGTCAGAAATTGACATTTTTCGTCACGTGACCCTCCAGTGAATTTAGCCGATACCGGACCCTATATTTGACAGACAATAGTCGGGAGGTTTTTGGGTCCGGGAACCAGACTAAGACAAACATTGCAACGTGGCCATGCAAACGTGTGGTGAGTGGAGGTATGTGTGCGCGTGCATGCATGGTGTGACATCATAAGTGCGGAACGCTATTGAAGAAAACAGCCCTCACCACCCAAACAGTGGAATCCTGTTTGGTTTTGTTCGTCACGTCTGAACATCTGATTAGATTTCCAATTCATTGACCACATTAATTCCCTCCACGGGGCAAATGAATGGAAATTGAGGGAAGTCTTTGAATGTCTGTCCCTGGCTGTGAATCAATTCAAACCATCTGCATGAACTTGCTCTTCAATTTATACATTTGATTACTGTACAAACACACTTCCGATCTTACTTCTTTTTGTTTTTCTCGTGGAAACACCTTCGAAGCTCAAATTGTTTTTTTTTCTTCATTTTCTTTTTTTTTTTTCTTGCGGAAAAACCTTCAAAGTCCATATTGTTTCTTTCTTTCTTTTTTTTTCTTCTTTTTCTTACGGAAAAACCTTCAAAGCTAAAAACATTTCTTTCGTCTTCTTTTTCTTATGAAAAAACCTTTGAAGCTCAAATTATTTGTTTCTTTTTTTCTCTTCTTTTTTTTTTTCTTGCGAAAAAACCTTCGAAGTCCAAATTGTTTCTTTTTCTTTTTCTTGTGAAAAACCTTCGAAGATCACATTATTTGTTGTTTTTTTTTCTCTCTTTTTTTCTTTCTTGCGGAAAAACCTTCCAAGCTCAAAATGTAATCAGCCTGAAGTAATTGTGAAGGAAGGAGTCCTTGCACAACATGAGAATCATTGCATTTATTAAGTTCAGCTGGCGGAGAAATTATGTGAGGAGGAAAGACTGACGATAAAATGTGAGGCTTTTACCAAACCTTGGCTTTCACTCCATCTAAGTCATTAAAATGCTGAAAATGTAGGCTGCGGTTTTTCATTAAAGCTGAAGCTCTGTTTTCTTGTTCAAAATAGCGTTATCTACTTCCAAGCTGTAGCCAAAAGCATCCATTTTGTTACCTGTTAGTTTAAAGGTATTATCTTACTTTGGTTTTTATCAAAGATATACAGATTCAATGGCAAAAATATCAAGACAGATATAGTAACAGTCATCTGTGAAAATTTCAGTCCCATACGGTGCCCACTTTTTGAGAAAACAGTGAAAAACAGCCAACGCATTTCTTAAGCCTTTTCTCTTTTATTTTTGATCTTTTAAAAGATAAACAAGATTTTCGGTCCTTGTTTTACTAATTTCTGGATAAATGCACCATTTCAGGCGGAAAAAATACCCTTCATACCCTGTAAGTTATACGTAAATCTGTGAACATTTCTGTTTTGGTTTCTTACCAAAGTATGATACTACCTTTAAAATGGATGCATGAAATATAGCTGGAGCAAGAGCTGAAGCTCAAAACTGAGTTTTGGAAAAGGTACATGGACTGGTTTCTGCCCCGGTTACCAACCAAAATAACAAGTCATTATTATTAATTTCTGGTAATGAAACCAAGGATTCCTCAAAAGCGCCCTAGGCACTGTAGCTCGAACGCCTGATGAAATATATTATGGAAAGATGATGAGAAGAAGATACAGTTTTAGAGGCGGGAGGAAAATCCGAGATTAATATTCTGGGGGAAAACCCACAGAATCAGGTAGGGACTGAAAAACGCAATCCACTTGTGGACCGAGCCGGACTTGAACCCGGTCCGCCAGAGGTGAGAGGCGAGGAAAGAACCGCTACGTCAACCTGACATCCCTGGGTAGTGTGAACTGTGACCGATTTCCTGCTAACATTCTGTGTGAATTTGAGACCCAACTAGGTTTTCTTTATACTACGTATGGGAAGGCAATTTCTCAGGGACTCATGACCACACGTATGCCGCCGAAAGTAAAGAAAACAATGGACTGCCTTGTGAAAACAAATAAGGCAATTTATTTCCCCATCTGCTCTAAATCCAGCAGCAGCGAATTAAATGTTTAGTTTGTGGGTCAGTTATCAGCTATCGATCTGAAATAAATTCAAAATTATGCTAAACTATGCCACAGGAACCCTATAAAATGGCAGGCTTTCAATGCTGAGATGACTCTGATGCTTCAGATGGTGATTATACTGTCTTATTTGCATGTTAAAGGTTTTTTCATACTTTCGTTTTTGTCAAAGAAATGCAGATTTATGGGCAATAATATCAAGAAAGATACAGAAACAGTCATCTGCGAAATGTTCAGTCCCATACAGTGCCCACTTAAAAAAAAAACAGTGACAAGTGCCCATGGTATCATTAAATCTTTTCACAGGATTTTTTATCTTCCGAAAGTCAAAATTGTTTTTGGTCAATTGCTTTTACTCATGGATAAATACAGCATTTGAGGCAGAAAATTGTATGGTATGTTTCTACCATCATCATCTTTATACCCTGAAAGTTATATACGTAAATCTGTGGATATTCCTGTTTTGGTTTCCAAGCAAAGTATGATAGTACCTTTAAGAAGTCCTAGCTGATCATCAAAGTACTAACAAGGCCACAAGTTGTATAACAAATGCAGAAAGGTTTGAATTCTTCATTTTTAATTACAAAAGAAATAGAGAAACTAAGACAGAAAAATGGTAGAGTATAAACAAATAATAATAGTAAGATAAATGGTGTAGTATAAAATTTTTTTAGAAAGATATTGAGTCAAGGCACTGCTGTTTTTTTTTCCATTTTCTTAATTTGGTATGGAAATAAATGTGAACTGAATTTAATTTAATTTGATTGGCAATAAGCATCGCAAGAAGATTGGGTTTGGTGATCTTGTTTTTTACCGAGATTTTTTTACCAATTTTTGTGTGTCTAATTACCTTTATTCATTTCAATCATTTTTGAATTTCGCTGTATATAGGCCTACAGACAACAC
Source organism: Astropecten irregularis (assembly GCA_963971285.1). Lineage (NCBI taxonomy): Eukaryota > Metazoa > Echinodermata > Asteroidea > Paxillosida > Astropectinidae > Astropecten > Astropecten irregularis. The sequence continues at coordinate 24,940,929 of OZ020247.1, read as the reverse complement.
TTACAAATGTCACACATAAAACATATAGGACTATATTTAAAACATTGACAACACAGTAAACATTGAAATTTCAGATAAAAAATTTAAAAATTTAAATTTCAGAAAAAAAATAGAAAAATTTAAATTTCAGAAAAAAAAATTGAAAAATAGAATTTTCAGACCAACAAATTGAAAAATTGAAATTTCAGACCAAAAAATTGAAACATTTAAACAAATAAACAATTTAATGAACAAGTAGCAATCATGACCCCTGCAGGATTGCAGAAAATCAATCTAAATCACTGTGTGGTTGGTCTACTTCATCAGTGCTACTATAGCAAACCAGAATAACAAACATTACCCACAGCACACAACTATATACAGCCCCACTTCAGGGCTCGAATTTGTGAAAAAGGGCACTGGACAGCAGGTCTAGTAATTGAAGCATTTTACTAGACCTGGACTTTTTTTCACTAGACCTGTGGCATTCATGTACATAGGAAAACTGTAATTGTATGCAATATTGTGTCAAAAATCAACAATTTAGGCACCATTTTATTTGTGCAAGGAAAACAAAATCACTAGACAGCCGGACTAGTGCAGAACACACTTTACTAAACTGACATTGAAATCACTAGACTCGGTCCACGGTCTAGTGGATATTTCCAGACAGCCGTGCATACAGACCCACTCAATTTTCATCTTTAATTTAATAACTGGTATAGCACTTCTCACATATTGATGTGTAATACAATTTGCTGAGGGTTTTGAATGTTTTTGTACAGGCCGGCCCTAGATTCCACTTTTATGAATTTTAGATGAAAGGTTTGAGGCTTTGCATGGTGACAAATTGTATGTGGAAAGGTTTGCTTAAAAAAAATTTTTAGATGCCTTTTTCATGGCTGGATATTCTTAGTCTGAGTTAGTGTTTTGTTTAAATAAAGCAACTTCATGTTTCTTTTATTTACTTATCTATTCAGGTTTTTTTTTTAAAGTCTTTATCTTAAAGGTAGTATCATACTATGGTACCATACCGAAACAGAAATCTTCACAGATTTACCTATAACTTACAGGGTATAAAGATGGTGATGGTAGAGACATACCGTTAAAATATTTCTGCATTATAATGCTGTGTTTATTCAGAAATGAGTAAAAACAACGACCGAAAATCTTTTTGATCTTTTAAAAGATCAAAAATAAAAGAGGAATGACTTAAGAAATACTGTGCCCGTTTTTCACAGTTTTCTAAAAAAGTAGGCACTATATGGGACTGAAATTTTCACAGATGACTGTTACTGTATCTGTCTTGATATTTTTGCCAACGAATCTGCATTTCCTTGACAAAAACCAAAGTATGATATTTATCATTATACAAGGACATGTATACTGCACGTAAGAAAACAAAAAAAGGCAAGTAAATGTCAAAATTAAAAAAACCAAATTGGCACCTTGTGAGATCTATATCAGTAAAATTTGTGTGACATGTCATCCTGTTCTGCCGTATCATGCTGCATATTGTTACATTCAGGCACTGTGCTTAAAGGTAGTATCATACTTTGGTAAGAGACCAAAACAGAAATCTTCACAGATTTACCTATAACTTTCAGGGTATGAAGATGATGCTAGTAGAAACCTACTGTTAAAATGTTTCTGCCTGAAATGGTGTATTTATCCAGAAATTAGTAAAACAACGACCGAAAATCTTTTTGATCTTTTAAAAGATCAAAAATAAAAGAGAAAAGACTTAAGAAATACTGCGGCTGATTTTTAACTGTTTTCTCAAAATGTGGGCAACGTATGGGACTGACATTTTCACAGATGACTGTTACTGTATCTGTCTTGGTATTTTTGCCCATGAATCTGTATTTCTTTGATAAAAACAAAAGGTATGATACTACCTTTAAATTACGGAACGACTTGAGTATATTGACAACCAAAACAAAAGAGGCATTTCAGGATCAAGATATCACAGTGGTAGATCTTATCCAATTTCCCGAACAAATAGCACAAAATATTGTCCGGATGCTTTATATTTCCATCATTTTTTTATGGATGCTTGTCTTTGCATCTTATTTCTTACATGTCGTGTCAACGCCGAGCGGGCGTTAATCGGAGTCGAGACAAATCTTCCAAGAATAAGGATCTCAGGGGCGAGATGTTCACGACTGATTTGATGTCAAATTTTTCAATTGCTCGCCGACCGTAACTCTGACAACTCGATGGAAATTAAATCTATCGATCTGGAACTGGATCGGCGTGGACAGATCGACAAATGTCGCGTGACGTTGAAGAAAGTCCAGGCTCACGACTGAAGTCACTAATTTGACCGTAATGGCATAAGAAGGACGGAGGCCTCTAAGAGCAGAAATCATGACCGAACAATACACTCCAACAGATATTTAGTATGTATAATTCACTAAAAACCAGGAAATAAAAAGCATACCTTTTTTAAAAAAAATTATAAGATTTAAGCCTAGATGGAGCAGGGAGTTTGTTGTCAATGCAGTTCCTGCAAGACATTAATTTAGTTCAAGCAAGTTTTACGTTTCATGAATTTGTAAGGAAATCTCAACGTATGTAGCAGAAAAAAGGGATTTTTAATATGCCTGGTCATTCTGGGAGCACACGGTTTAATAAAAAAAAAAGGAAACTGAGATTAAAAGGACCAAGGAATCAAGTTATTTCGTGAATTTGGAAGGAAATCTCAGAGTATATTGCAGAACAGGAAAATTTTTCATGCAAGCTCTTTCAAGGAGCCCACAGAGAAAAAAAAAGGAAATTGAGATTGAAAGGGCCAAATTTAACCTTCAGAGATGGTTTAACAAAAGAAATGCTATACTACGGTAGACGTCTGCAAGAAACATAGTCCGCACAAAGGTAAAGAGTCTACCTGAAAAACACACAAAATGACCTCATAGGACTAGATGGCTCAGTTGGTAGTACAGTATTCCACAGGTTGCAGGTTCGAATCCCACTCAATTCAATGTTTTTGAGGGTTGGCCTTTCAATGACATTTTTAACTTGCTACAAAACTCAGACATGCAACACAGATTTAACATATCAAAAACGAGGAAATTTGAATGTAAACCATACATTGTACAGCGTATTTCTATTTTCAATGGCATGAATGCAATAACAGAGCATTTTATAATGCGCACAGTATCTGGAAAGTTCCATTCAAAGGTGCAGATTACTATTATCCCCTGGTCATTGGGCTACATTAACATTCCTAAAACAATCTCAACTCCCTGGGGAGTATACAGCACCGGCTGCTATAAGCACACAAAGGCTAATCAAACACAAAGCCGTCTCTACCCTCACAGGTACCCATTTACACCTGGGTGAAGAGGAGCAATATATGACATAGCATCTTGCCCAAGGACGCAAGCACCATTAGCCCATGGCTGGACTCAAACCCACAATCTGTTGTTTGATCGCAAGATCTTGAGTACGACACGCCAGACCACGACACCTCACATTGTGAGGTGAGAAACGAGGAAATCAGTTGATCAAAGGTTGCATGCCTGAAAACTGCTGATATTGTATTTCGCTTTGCATCGCAATTGACATTAAAGTGTTGAACCTCAGCAGAGAAGAGGAAGTGGAATCAGGGACAGAGAATGAACAGAAAAAATGGTCCTTACCCGTTGGAGCTCGGCCAAGGACTTGGACATGCGAGCGATCAGCCTGTTGAAGCGCTCCAACTCCTGCAGCAGCACCACCGTGGTGGGCGTGACCTCCAGGCCGTACTTCTTACGGATCTTGTCCAGCTCAAACTGCTGGGGTAGCTTGGCCTGGATGTCCGAGGCGATGTTGGCGATGAAGTCCTCCCGACTGATGCCGGCACCTGACTCGCCTGGGAACAGAGAGAAAGAGACGGTAAGTGAGGACCAATACCCGGGGTCTTTCTCAAAGCTTGGCTATGGCTCAGGCTCCGGCTTCATCTCTGCCATCCATATGCTACAAATAAAGGTTGTGGTTTTTCGTTGAAGCTGAAGCTGTTTTCATTTTCAAACCAGAGAATCTTCTTTCAAATCGCAGCCAAAAGCCTCTATTTTCATACCCGTAATTTCAAGATGGATTCAGGAAATGGAGCCGGAGCCGGAATCAACTATGAACAATGTAAGAAAACCACCCTCAGTCTTTTCTCTACATCACAGCCTACCACAATGAACCATTGAAAGATAACTACAAAATGTGAACACTTTAGATGGGTTCGTTTAGCTTCCACAAGTCAACACCAGTCAACCTCATCCCCACCCTCTCGCTTGTTGTGTGCATTATACACAACCATTGCCAGGTCAGGGCTGCCCCGTGGAAGCAAAATGAAGGCACCCAAAGATGTTGTGTCATCAATCAATATCAATATTTAATCAAGCCAACCCATTTATGACCTGTAAATGGCAGAATTTGAATTTCCTAATAAAGTTTCACGTCCCTTGTACAGATATTGGATCATTAAAGAAAACCAAGCGATCAAGTTTAATTCGACCTCAGTTGTGTGAGAGATCAAGGTTATGTTTTTATTGTTGTCTTTTTTTACCTGTTTGTGGCTGAAGTTCAACCAACTGTGACCACATGTCCCTGGCAGCCTGTGTGTAGTAATTGATCTCGGCATTGGGGTGCAGACCAAACACCTCAGGGGTGTTGGCCAGGGGTAGCTCCTCAATGGCCTCTGCGTATGATAAAGAAATGTCGCAATATGCAGGTTATAATATCAGCAACACAATTGTTGTACGCAGTCCCAGGAAAAACAGTCCAGTTATTAAGATCCAACGACATAAAAACTAAAAAAGGTATGGGAGTGGTTTCATGGCTCTGACTGGCAAAACAAACAAAGATAATTGACTATTTGGCACACTGCCAACACAGGGCTGGATGGCTCGGTTGGCATTGGTACGGTATTCCAGGGATCGAAGGTTCAAATCCCACTCCAGTCAATTTTTCTTTGGTCACATTCCAATGACTTAAAACGAATCCAGTCAGTTTCCCTTGTGGTTGTTTGACAATAACAAAACTGTTACTGTTTCAATATATTTCAGGTCATTAATATTGGTTGATGAGCTTTTTGCAGTAGTTTATCACTTGTATTATTAAATAAATGATCTTAAATTGGAAACCAACAAATCAGGCTCTGCTCAGGATGTTAGAAACAAGCTTGTCCTCTTCGTTCGATGAACCAGAAAATGATAAACGGATATAAAAGATTATACTAGGAAATGCGCTCAAGTTGACGGGAATACTGGACAAATCAATAATGTGAGTGAAAGTCTTTTAAATCAGAGGGTATCTACGAAATTGACGACCGTGTAGACCTCTTAGTCAGGCAAAACAAAATAACTTGGCACGGTGAAGGACAAGCAGCTAATTAACGACCGAGGTCAACGCCAAGGTCAGATCGGAGGTGGATGGGATTTGATCAAGCGCAATGGTGAGTCATCCACGGACCTTTCCAAGAGAGGTCGTTTATTGCGTCCAGTCAGATCTCACTAATGGATTGACGTTCAGAGTTCAGTGGAGTAAATCAAGCGTGCCCAGCTCGATAACGTTGTTGGATAAACATGCCTCAGAAACAAGAATCCACCGATGGTGTCAATTTTTCACAGTGGCTGGACACGCACTTGTTAACGGTCATCCTCTCAATCCAATGTCCAGATTAATGGAAGTTCACTCCTTTTTTATTAATAACCATCAATCATTGTGTTTGCTTTAATAAACGGTGCTTGACCAGGGGCCAATTTCATAAAACTGTTAAGCACAAAAATTTGCTAAGCATGACATTTCTGTCTTATAATAAAAACAGGGTTAACAACCAAATTTCCAAGAGCTGTGTATCACCTGTGATTGTTCTTTGGCTGTTGTTCGCTGACCATGAATATCAAATGGAATTTTCAATGGTGGTTTGTTTTATTGGGCGAGACATTTTTGTGCTAAGCAAATTTTTGTGCTTAACAGTTATATGAAATTGGCCCCAGAAGCTCAATGCTACTACACCCTAGCCTGTACGTGAAAGTCATTTACTTCTTGCATGCCGTTAAATTGTAAACTGAACCAAGCTTGGCACATGGCCCAAGATGGGAAATAATGCAGAGCCTTCATCTGTAGCTGCCATCTTGACAGCCCCCATAAGGGTGCAGACCAGTAAATAAATTCCCATAAGCTCCCACACAAAATGGCCAATTTAAAAAAAATATTAAAAATACTCAGAAGTTTCTGAGGCAATCAACCAATATGGCGAAATAAAGGTGAAAACTTTAATTTTCATTTTCTTTTCAATTTTGTATAGGTTAACCAATGACTTTTTGCCGAAAAGTACATTCAAAGTACATTCAAATACCCCTAAAACGGCCGAATTGACTGGTGCCAGACCAAAAATAGTACCCCTCTACTACAGGGCAAAAATAGAGCGAATTTAGGGCCTGATTTCATCCAAACTGTTCAAATGTGAAAGTCCAAACTCTGGTGATCTGGTTCCATCCCTTTTGTCTACAAGACTTCCCACGTAGGGCTCACCAGATGCTTTAAGAGAAAAGATCCGCGGACCGATTTGGGCCTATTTACTGGTCTGCACCCTTTAGCTAATGAAGGCAATAAGTCAGGTAAAAAGGCTGTGTCAAAAAAGTGCTTCCAGATCTATTGCTAGGTCTATTGTTTTGGTGTCTATGCATATTTCCACTGGAGCGAAAACTATTCAGTGTTAAAAAATGAAACAAAATGTACTCACGGACGTAATTATCTTTGGGTCCAATCTCAGGAATGCAGTAGTCCACTTCCTTGTTGCAGTAGAAGTGGAAAGGCTGGAACGTATCAAAGATGAAATCACCCATGTACTCATCCATGTAGGTGTTCAGGACACGCCGGTCAAAGTTGTCTATGGCACGGCCTCCGTACATCACCTGACAGGGAAGAAGAGTAAAAACAATTCTCATTAATTAATTAAACATCAAATAACCACAAGGGAAACTGACTGAAATCAAAGTCATTGAAAAGTGAACAAAGACTATTTGACTATTTCAATTGACTATTAGGGACACCACCAACTCAGTTGGTAGAGCCCCTATACGGTATTAAGGAGGTCGCCGGTTAGAATCCCACTCCAGTCAATATTTCTTTGTTCACTTTTCAATGTCATTAATTAATTTATAAATAAATTATTTAATTATCTAATTGTTGTACATCATCATTGCATAAGATGATTTCCCAAGACCCCCTTTTACACCTCACTGAGCTGTGGTGTCGACAAGGTCTCCATAACCTCTGTCTCCAACTGTGTTGAAGCCTTCTGCCGTAGATGGCCCAGATCATTCAAAACTCTGTAGCCCATGACTGATAGGACCCAGATTTATAGACTTTATTTGGTGACAAAGATTCTCATGACAGAAATCTCTACTTAGCTCCTTACATAATTACCTAAAAATCCTCTTTTTGGAGAAAAGGGAATTAGTTTTGTCCCAAAAAAGAATAGTAATTTTTTTTTTTTTTATGATGGAGATGATTTTTGATGTTCTCTAAAGAATCAGATGGCCCAAACTTTCAGAGGTGTGTGAGTGCTGTTCTGTGACCTTTAACCATCAACAGGCCATCCCTGTGATAGAAGACCTGCATATCTATCAGCAGCTTGTGCTTCTCTTAAGAATCAGAGGCCCAAACTTTCAAAGGTGTGTGAGTTCTATTCAGTAACCTTAAACCGTCAACAGGCCATCCCTGTGAGATCTGTGAATCCACTGGCTGACTCACCTCTCCGATGAGATACTTCAGGCTGCCCCAGGGTATCTTAGGGTCGCCCTGCTCATGTGTCTTGGTCAGGTAGGTCTGGAGGATGTCCATGCAGACGCGGAAGTCCGACTCGTTGAAGTCGTAGGGCACGTTCCAGCCGATCTTGCCGTACTTGCGGCGCTCCTGCACCACGGCGTGGAAGAAGGCCAGCACAAAGACCAGCGGCTTGAAGGCCCCGTGGGGGCAGTCTTCCAGGACCTGGGCCGATATCTTGTGGTAGCTGCTGCGCAGGTTCAGCTTGAGACCGTTGGGGGGTTCCGTCACCACCTGCAAGATAAGCAAAAAGCAACTACCATTGAAAACAACGCTATCATTGAGTAGTTGCAAAGAGCAAGCACGGCCACTGTAGGGAATTTACCCCTACTATGCATTGCTGCGTGTCTATCAGCACCTTGCGTTTGCCAGTATTTAAGTAGAACCCACATTTTTGCTGCTATGGTTTGGTGGCCATGGCAGTTTCTGCTTCAACAAATAATAATGACAGTGCAATTGTTTTGTTCAGCGGCTTCACTGTTCAAGGGTGCTCTAAGCATCTTTCTTTGAAGGGAGAGAGATGGTTGGGGCCAGCCACTGAAAAGCCAAGCCAAGCCAAGCCAGGCCAGGCCAGGCCAGGCCAGGCCAGGCCCCTGCTTTGTCCTGGATCATTGCTGGCACTGACTTGACTGAAAGATTGAGTCTATATTGATCACAGACAATATCCAGAAGCCAGGCTTGATAGATTTTAAGCAGCTCTATTGTAGTGAAGTTCAGGGCTGACAAGAGGAGGATTACAAGCTTGGGCCTGGCCAGGCTTTTTTTCACTGTCTGAGCCTGATCAGTATTTAAGTTTCTCTCTCTAAAAGAAAAATTTTGCAATCTTACCTTGAGGGACCTCTGCAGGATACCGATGGGGAAAGCCGGGGTAGGGTCGGTGGTCAGCCAGAGTCTGAAGTCTGGATGGGGCTTGGTGATCTTCTCCAGGGCTTTCTCCAGATCGCGCAGCCACTTGGCCAGCAGATGGCAGTTCTGTAACATCAGCCACTGGCCTCGGGCAATGGCCGTCTCCAGCAGCTGCAGGGCCACCTGATCAATTGGAACAGAAGGGGGTAGAGAAAAACTCAGTTACATCCTTAAAAACTTAGTCAGACAAACACCCACGCACAGAGAAGTTCGTTGAGACGGGCATCCGTGGCTAGAGGTAGGAGCAAGTAGCTCACTGCCCCGCACTGTGTGGCAGGATTGCACAGATACGGATGTCCAACAAGACTGAAGCGAGGAGAAGTCTTGAAGACAATTTTGGCTCATTTATCCATTCCAAGTTTAAGCAAGCTAACTTCCTAAAAACAAATAAGCGACAAAAAGTCAGGCTTTGCTATATTACAGAAACCTTTCTGAGCAAAAATACAAGCAATGAATTGCTGTAAGCTGCTCATCAACACAAATAACGATTTAAAATGTATACAATGCTCTGAGTAAGAAGGGACCTGATGTATTGATCACAGCAGGATCTTTCCGAACAACGAGAAGACAAGAATCAATCATCAATCCAGGAAAGCTCACCTTCTCCTGTCCCTGCCCCATGGACAGGAACTTCAGCTTGTTGCCGCCGAATCCTGACCTCTCAGCCAGCTTGGTCAGGTCGCTGGCCGGGTCAGAGCCGGGGCTGAGGATGAAGACGATCGGGGAAAAGGGCGTGCTCTGCTCGAAGATGGCCTCGAAGCTGATGACCGGCGGCGTGACGTACTTCTCACCCATGCGGGAGGTGACGTAGTCAGTGACGGCGCGGTAGACTCGGTCGATGCGGAAGCAGCGAAGCAGGAGGAGCTTCTGGAATTCGGAGAGGGAGTCCGAGTACTTGCCCGGCAAGGGGCTCTGCTCCGGTGTGTCCAGGTCATACCACTGCAGCAAAGGGAAAAACAACTCAGCGATCTCTTTTTCAACCTCAAGATCACAAAATTCAGGAACCATGACCCACTGTCTACCATGAGCAGATGATTCTGCACTTACAAATGTACATTTCACTGATTGTAAAGGAACATCTGGGTTGGTGTGCAACATACTTCCCAACCTGATGATTCTAAGCTTACTAGGTTAGAAGCAGATTTCTTGTCTAGCACCTTAAGTCAGAGTATGGGGCAAGTATAAGTAGGGGGATTCCTTAATAAAGCAGACTAGAGCCATACAAATGAGGCTCTGATGATTCTAAAGTTAGCTGCGTATGGAAAGGTTAGTTTTGCATGAGGTCTCACCTCCTTCCACTTGGCGCCGTTCTTCTCCACGTCGTCCGGCAGCGTGGTGAAGACGTCGGCGATCTGGGCGCACTTGATGATGTCCTCCCAGCCCTGCTCGGGGATCCACATGTGGGGGCGTGCCCGCCGGCTCTTCTCCAGCGACAGGTTGCCCTTGATGAAGAAGTCCAGCTCGTCCTGGGGCAGCTGGTCCTCACTCTGCTCCAGCTTGATGGTCATCTGGAAGGAGAAGAGAAGCTTGTGCTTCTCAAACAACCCTGTCCAAAAAACAAAAAATCGATGAATAAAATAAAGAGTGTTTCTCCAGTGTTTAACCCCTTCCGCCCAGGAAGCATCTATAGCAGTCCACGTCATGGCGTGAGAATATTCATGATTGCTTTGTTATTTCCATGCTGCATGCATGGATTAGAGTCTGCCTGGAATTCGGGTTATTGTACGGCGGTACAACTGTGTGCCAGCACTGTTTACACCGAGCTGCCTGCACACATAGCCTGGCCAGATGACTTCTATATGACCGGTGACTGATAATGAGGTTGATACAAGCAAAGCAAAGCAAAGCAAAAAACCCGGGCTGAAGGAGTTAACAGGATCCTGCAAGGGCAAGTTAACATCAAACTCCCAGCTGGAATCAGGCTGTCTCCTAAAGACATAAAAGTGTATTACAAAAATGAAAAGAACTGACGTTTAAGAGAGAGGTCTTGCTGTCAAATGTTCAGAGGGAAACTTGAGTTATCTCAATGTGTAATTTATGATTGAGCTGTAAGGATTTGGGATTTCTATAACAGAAGCACCCTGCTTACCGGTGCAAGCATAGTTGTAGATGTTATGGGTCAGTGTGTCCATGATGTTCCTGAGGCGCTTGACCAGGATGGAGTCCGGCAGGCTCTTCTTCAGCGAGAACTGGAAGACATCCAGGAAGGACGCCAGGGAGTACTGGTACATGGTGTTGATCAGGGCCATCTCGGACAGGACAAAGAAGAGGATGGCGCCCCGCTTAGCAGCCGGGCGATAGCCGTCTCGAAGCTTGTCGATGTCGATGGCCGTCTTGGCTGCCAGTGTGAGCTTGTCCGCTACCTGAAGAGGGAAAGATTCAGAATATAAGGGGAGGATCCTCAATAATCTGTTGGTGCTTTAGGGTTGGTTATCAAGTTCCAGGGGCAGATGAGATTGACAGGGAAGCTCACCTCGGTGGCTTTGGACTTGGTCTCCTCCAGTGTCTGTACCAGCTCCACGTTGTCCAGCATGTTGCCCGTGGAGGTGGCCAGCTCCCTGAGCAGGGAGTCTTCCAGATCCTTCAGGAGTCTCTTGTTCTCGCTGGTCTCCTGAATGAGACGCTCTCGCTGCTCCTCCAGCTCCTTGCGCTCAAAGCCCACGATGACGCTCAGCAGCTGGTCTTCCAGACCCTGTTAAAAGAACAAGACAATCTCCATCAGACTTGAACTCTTGGAATAGCACGTTTGTTGTCGGTGGGAGAAAATGTCTGACCTGATGGTTGGCATATAGCATATACCGTAAAGTTCCATGTATACGGCGCACTTTTTTTCACCTCGGCAAAAATCAAAAGTTGGGGTGCGCCGTATACATGGGTACAGCCCGCTGGCGGTCTCGAGAGTGTGGGTTGTGATCATTGCGCCGCGCCAAGTTAAAGCATATGATGCACCGGCAGCAACGGTAACCAATTAGCACGATGTCTGACTGAAAATTGAGCGAATGATTCATGAAAAATACCACTTAAAAAATCTAATATTTCCGACTCTTGCGATTGGCCAAGGAAAACTGAAGTGCAAAAATCGATAAGGGTTAGGACTAGAGACACCGAAAATAGCGTGCGAAAACACGATTGGAGCGCCGTAATGTGCACGCGACGACGGGCGAGTGGACATGTGCATTTACATTACAGTAAATGCAATCTCCGGGCTGTGACGGTCCGATCGTTGGACTATGGTCGGACGTACATATTTCATTTAAGAATGTCGTGATTGTTCAATAAATTATCAAACCTGTGTCTGAAGTCATTATTTTAATCAACAATAGTCACGTTTCCATTGGGAAATATCCTTATCCTCATGGGTAAAAACGTCAAGTTCGCGACAGCGTTTCGCTGCAACGTGAACCGCCATTTTGATTTGTTCTAATGTAAAGATGACAATTTGTAAAGCGCGCGCAGATCGTCTAGCCAATCACAAAATTCGCTCGCGCTATTGCGGACGTAGGATGAACAATTTGAGGTGCAATTGAGCCAACTCGTACGCCGTTCAACCCGTACGCCGACCAATTCTCCGTGCGCAACTCGTACGATCGGGTCGGCGTGCGAGTTGGTCGGCGACTCGGCGTATGGTTGGTACGAGTTGCCAGCATTCGTCGGCCCGACCACGTGCAAGTATTTCGTGCGAGTAAAATGCCGATAGCTTTGGATCGAGTCGAACGTTATGATCATGATAGTTGGACACGCAGCGCTTGCAACAAATAGTCCACTCACACAAAAAATACGGAACGGGAATGTACAATTGTCCGTTGAATATGTAGACTGCTGAGGAAGTCTACTATGGTGGAGATCGAATACTGTTTGCACGTGTGCACGACAGGATGTAGGCCGCGCCGCACGCTTAACGATAGTAGGCTACACCATGTAGGCCTCCGTACGTACTGCTTTCTGCGGCGTGGCGTGGCGCAGCGTTGTGTGACACTGACGCACTTCGGGTTGTTGCAAACTCGGGCAAAACATCCCTGAAAGTTGTGAGTTGGATTGAGTAATTCATTGTTTTTATTTTTCTCGAATGTGAAATTCTCAATTGAAATACAAATCACAAATGAGCTGAGAAAAATTAGCGATGCAGTTTTCTAATTTTTTTGGTCGTTCACGGCCGATTTTTTTTTTTTCTGCCGGCTGATGTCAAAAGTTGGGGTGCGCCGTATACATGGGTGCGCCGTATACATGGCACTTTACGGTACTCTCTATGAGAATCAGAACCTATCCAGTGGGGTTTCTGGAGCTTCACAAACATGAGCCCGAAGGTCCCGATATCTCAGACAGAATTTGAAATTCTCAATTGAAATACAAATCACAAATGAGCTGAGAAAAATTAGCGATGCAGTTTTCTAATTTTTTTGGTCGTTCACGGCCGATTTTTTTTTTTTCTGCCGGCTGATGTCAAAAGTTGGGGTGCGCCGTATACATGGGTGCGCCGTATACATGGCACTTTACGGTACTCTCTATGAGAATCAGAACCTATCCAGTGGGGTTTCTGGAGCTTCACAAACATGAGCCCGAAGGTCCCGATATCTCAGACAGCCCGCACTTACCTTGAGCGTGACCGTATAGTTGATGACCATGGCCTTGCCAAACACGGAAGGGGTGTACTTGGGGTTGGCCAGCTTGGTGTTGAGGTACAACCGGAAGTTGGGATCATAGTCCACCTCCTTGTCACCCAGGATGATGAACTCACGGCCGGCGGCACCTGGGAAAAGCAACAACAGAAAGTATTTCACTGAGTCTACATAACAAGGTCACGATAGTATATAATATTGAATAGAATTAGTAATCAATCAATCAATCAATCAGTGGGAGCGTAAGCCGCGACAACACGTTGCCGCATCTACCTTCAAGCGGCACACCTTCGGTCTCCTGATGGCCATCCCCCTGGCAGCCACGCGACCCATCCCCATCTCAGCAAAATAACAATCCATCTGTTGCAACCACATATCATGTGGAAGCCCAACCAGCTGAGTCCTACCAGTAGGTTCTCTCAAAGAGAGAATCCGCCTGGCAGGATCATTCATTGGTAATGTCTACGAAATAGTGCTATGGTAATGGCTCCTGATTAAGACATTTCAACAGACAGTGGAGGGCCAGGGGGACATAACCCATTCTGACGGAGCCAATCTGCCAAGAACTCACCCTTGATGTTCTTCTCCAGGACATTATCGATGACAGGGTCGATGTACTCATCCACGTCTTGGAAGAGGAAAGGGAAGCCGTACTTGATGGCAAGCTCCAACTGCTTCAGGAAGTCTGGATCGTTGAAGGTGCACACCTGTGGCAGGAAAGATAAAATGTTAACATTTAGGACATGGGTTTTACTGAGGAAAGGAAGGCTGGTAGTGTAGTAGATCGTTTTTCTTGACTTCAACCGCTGTGGCCCTATTTCAAACCGTTCTCTGGTCATCATAAGGATTGCTTTCTTTAATCAGTCTCTGCCTGATTCTGGGGGTTTTCTTCAGAATATTTAATAGGAGTTTCCTTCTGCCTCCAAAAACTTAACATCTCCTCCACACATCTTTCCTCACATTTCTCCAAGCTCACGAGCTACAAAGCTCTTTTGAGGAAACCCTTGGGTTCAATACCAGAAGATTCTTCCACAAAAGGAATTGAAAATCCCTTTATAAAAAAATATTATTGTTTCCGTTTCTGATGGCAACATATTTTGTTTCAGACACAACAGTGAGCTGTTTGAAACAGAACCTTTAGAAATCTTACACCAGAAATCTGAATATTTGACAGGCGAAATTTGAAAGAAGAACTAAGTAGACAAATTAATCCCTGCAATGTCTAGAATCTTTTATAATAAAGAGAGAGTGAAAAATAGTCTGGTACCTTGAGGTTGTTCTGCTCTTCCTTCCTCTTGATCCAGTTCAATGCCTGCTGCTGTGGATCAATACACAGAGGGAAGCGACTGGCTCGAGTAGTCAGGATACCGTTCTGGACGGACAGTTCGTCCGGCGGCAAACCCTCAGAGCCCCACCTGGTGGCGAAATTAATCAGACACAAAATCATAACCTGAAATCTACGTATCTGCTTCTCAAGTGGTTCTGAGATGAGACCATACATCAGGTCCATACTTTATGTCCAAAGCTCATTTCGAAACAGAATCTCGACAGCCAGACTTACTTGCTGATCTCCACTTCATCCGTCAACAGGCTCTCCAGCTTGTAGGGCTGGCTGAGGGGAATGTCCCTCTCCAAGACGTCCTCTAGCCAGTCCTTGTAGATCATCTGGTTGCGGAAGTCCCAGGTGAAGGCACCGACGTAGCTCAAGAAGGCCGAGGAGATCAGGCAGTCACCGAGGAGGCGGATGCGGCGCTGGCGAAGCTCCTCCAGATCATTGGTCCACCTTTAAGGGGATATCAGATTTTGTGGTTAGGGAACTCTTTGAGTGTTACGGCCGTGTCCTAATTGACTGGCTGCGGCCGTGGCTGCGGCCGTGGCTGCGGCAATTGGCTGCACGGCTTTTTTGTTGCCCCGTCCCAATTGTCTGGGTTCGACCGCGGCTGCGGCCATGACGTCACGTATATCACGCCACAAAGGAAGATAACTTTGTTGTGGCCAGGCCACAATCGTCAATTGAAGGCACGCCTACGTGGCCAAAAGGCGCGTCCCTATTCTACTGGCTGAATCTAGATCAAAGACGCAGTTATTTCACAGCCGTAGTAAGTGGCGGCATCCAGTCAATTGGGACACAGCCTAAGAGTGAGCTAGGAGGAAATGACAACAGGCACCGAGGCAAAGACCAAGGGCACCAAAACTGTCCACATTACCTCTGTGAAGCTCAAGCACTGTACACAAAGGAAATGACCAGACCAGGCATCAAGGCAATAACAAGAGGCACCATGCAAGGACAACCTCTACTTCTTCTGAGAAGTTTAAGTCCTGCACACCAAAGCAAAGACCAGGAATAAACAAATGGCTTGCACCGTCTCTGTGATGGTTGACGCCAAGATATCAAAGAAAATGACAAAGTTAATTGCCATCTTTACCTCTATAATGTTTGAGCCCTAGGTACCAAAGCACAGACCCAGGGGTGCACCAAGGCAATAATAACCAGGGGTCAGCAAAGCAGTTGCCAATACCATCTCCGTTAAATTTCAAGCTCTTGAAACTTAAACTAATTAAAAAGATATAAACCCAGCACTCTCATTTTTAAAACAAAAACAAAAATGTGTGTGCTCTTTTTGAATTCCCAATCTAAATCACATTGGAGTTTAATATCAGCCTAATTGGTGTGAATATCACATCCCTAAGTCAATGCCTCAAAGGAGACTTCCTCTGACCTGACGTTCTCCGAGCCTAGACCCGAGATGAGCTTGTCGGCAGCCACCAGCCGGCGCTCCATGATCTCGGCCTCTTCTTGCAGCTGCTGCTTCTCGGTCATGGCGCCCTCGTAGCGCTGGCCCAGGTTGGACAGCTCGTCCTCCAGGGACTTGACCTCGTTGGTGATCTTGTCCAGCTCCCGCTTGGCCTGGAAGAAATTCTTCTCCAGGCGGGCCACCTAGTGGAGGAGGGATGAAGAAGATACATGGGAGAAGGTAAGACAGGCACAGGTGGGAAGTAGGGGTGATGAAGTTGCAAAGGGAAAAAACGCTGGGGTCGATTTCACCAAACTCATCGTAACTTGCTATCAATCGTAGGACTTATGATACATTGCAGCCCTATGTAGGATAGGCCCCCTACGATGGGTTATCCTTCGTTACTGGAGTTACGATCATACTATTATAATTATTATTATTTATTTCTGGTTGAGAACTCCTCAAAAGTGCCCTAGACACTGTAGCACGAAAGCCTGATGAAACCTTTTATGAAAAGATGACGAGAAGACGATACAGTTTTAGAGGTGGGAGGAACACCACAAAGTTAAATTCTGGGTAAAACCCAACAAAATCAGGTAGGGACTGAAAACCCAATCCACTTGTGGACCAAGCCGGACTTGAACCCGGTCCACCAGAGGTGAAAGGTGAGGAAAGAACCGCTACGCCAACCTAACTCTCAATCGTAGGGCTTCGTTGAAACGACACCTGAACTTCTTCTTTCGTACCTTTTCTCGTTTGGGCTTGATCTCCCTGGCCACGGCGCAGTATCCCATGACGGCGAACACAAACTTAAACAGACCAGCTCCGGCTCGGGACACGGTCTTCATCTCTTCAGCCGTGGTGTCCATGTCTTTCAGGAAACCTCGCACGGTCTTGACCTAAAAACAAAAAATTACCGCAGACAAAAAAAGGAGATTTTTTAAAAATGATGTTAACTATGGTTTTTCATGATGGTAACCATAGTTTCATCTTCATGTTAGGGTTTTTCAATGGTTATCATGGTTTCTATGACGGTAACTATAGTTTTATGGTGGTAACTATGGATACCATGGATACCATAGTTAACTAATGGTTGCTGTGGCTTTTATGATGGTAACCATTGTTTTATGATGGTGTTTTATTGTTGTAATTCTTATCATTTGTCGTGAGCTTTTTTCAGTTTTGTTACAACAGTGGAAGGCCAACGAACACCACTATACCGAACATTTGGCTATACCGAACATCATCCTTAACTCCGATTTTTGTGCACAATACATATTGAATATGGTCCTTTATATCAGTACATGAACAGCCACTATAACGGACAATATCTGTGCATCCCACCATGTGCATTATAGCGGTGTTCCAATGTATACTTTGTAGTTGGTTACCAGAGTTATTTATAACAAACCTATGTTTTACACATTATTAAGGGGGATGTCCCTAGTTGTCAAATGAACTGACCTGTGTCTGGCCGATAGCATCAACGTCCATCTCCGTCAGCGACTTCAGGAAGTTGGCCTCGGCCATCATGGCCTTGGCCGACTTCCAGGACACCTCCCTGATGCCCCGAAGGACAACGATGCACTCGCACACCATCTGGACAAGCTTGGGAGGCTTGGCGAAGGCCCTGATGACAGACGAAGAGGAGGGACAAGAATCCAAAGATCATCAGTCAAAACCCCGGCTACACCTTGAGGGGTCTACGACTTGACTTTCCAGAATACAAAGCTGTGTCCACATTGACCGTTTTGGAATTTGTTTTCTTCCTCATTTTTAAAATAAGGTAGATTTGGTGGTGACACCATGTCACTCGACTGAGGATGAACAGAGCACACTGTTCGGTACGTCGAGAAAATACCACCGGTTCTTCTCAGAACCACACACTGTCACAGAAGAGATTACATGGTGTCATCGTAAACCTACCTTATTTTACTACATCCACCACGCATATCTTCAAGTCTTACTTTTCTTCAATTTTTAAACACAAGTGTCCTGGCTCGCTAGAATACGAAGAAGCATGGTCTAATTTATAACAGGAAGTTCTCCTCCACAAATTTTCATGCTAAGAGCAAATCTGCCCAAGTGTGTGTAAGTATAATGCGTATCAATATTGGCTGTCTCTTTTTTTGCCAGCACAAGAAGAGTTAACACAAATGAGGGACTTGCCTGATTTCAGTGACGTCAGACTTGTCCAGGTCCTGTAGGGCGATACGGGCGGCTTCCAGCGCCGGCAAGGCCTCCGCCAAAGATTCCTCCGCATCTTTCTGCATTATCAGAGATAAATTCATTCACTTTTATTAAAATTGTTAAATCATCAATGCTGGAATAACACTAACTGATAATGTGTAAAGTGCCATAGGGGGCATTCAGACAAAGTACTAACAGTGGTCTATCTTCGGTTTAAACTGAAAAGGGTCTGCCTACTTGTGTCTGAACGGTCTACGATAGACTCTTTTTGGTGCTAAAAATGGTCTATCTTCAAAAACTTGAAGTCTAGACTACGTAGACCGGTCTACAAATATTCCTCAAGACATCTGAACGGTCTATCTCAACCACATTCGGTTTAGAGTGACCTTGAGCGGGTGTATAACTCACTGGTGATTAATGTCTTGTTCGTTCCAAGGAAGAAGCACTCAACCTCACTTTAAGGCCCAGATCTTACCTTCTCAGCAGCTATGATGACGCTCTGATCCGCGATCTCTTTGCTCTTGCCCTGAGCGGCCTGCTTCTTCTCTGTGGCCTTGGAGGTGCGGGAGGAGATCTCGCCCAGGAGAATCTCACAGGCTTCCGTCTTCTCTGTCACGGCTACTTTCTGGACGGCAAGCTTCTCGTTCAGCTCGTTCAGCTGCACGCTGGCCTCGGCTAGCTTGGCCATACCTCCTTCCAGACGTTTACACTGAATAAAAAAAACAAAACAAGTAGATCCTTGGTTTACAGCCAGCCTAGGACTCTTAGGCTTTTTTGTTTACAGAAACATGAGCTACGGCTCTGGCAAAATGTTTCTCATCCAATCTATTAGTTATAGATATCAAAGCAGAAGCTCTTTGCTAATAGTTTGAATCTAATATCTATTTTGGAAAACAAAATGAAAGATCAGCTTCAACCAAAAACAGCACTCTATACTTTCATCTTTTGAAATGACAGAAACGAAGCCGCAGCCACGGTTTCACAAAGAATCCTTGGAAAGTGGACTTGGAAAGTCAATATGTGCCAAGTACCAATGGCAAGAAGCAGGCATGCCACTCAGACTCAGAAAAAAATTCCAATCTTTACTTTGTGAAGTGTTTTTCTATATTCAATGGCATGAGTGTGATGAGAAAAACGAAGAAAATAGCTGATCCGAGGAAAAGTTGCATGCCTGAAGAAGACAGGGAAAGAGTCTCTCCACTTGGAATGACACCCAAGACAGGTAGAGACGATGCTGAAACTGAGCTGCCCGATCGATCTGATTCCTATTACCTGAGAGAGGATGTACTCGTCCTTGACGTCTAGGAGCTTCAGGTAGGTGTTGATGAAGTCCAGGTAGTTCTTGGGAGTCACGTAGTTGCTGCGACGCAGCTTCTGCTGGAAGTGGATGCTGTGGTCGCCGACGGACTGGTGGACAAAGACGACATGTTTGACGACGGCATCCCGATGCTCGTCCGGTATGCTCTTGATCTGGTTACGAAATAAAAATCATGTGACAGGATTTCAAGAACAATTACTGGTAAGCAGCAGTTTGAGATGAAGTTGGACCCTTCTTGTCTTGTCAGTTTAGAATATAAAAGCTCAAGGAATCAAGGAGATACATCAGTACTTCTTTTAGAAGCAACAAGGAGAGACTGTTTCACTTACGTCTTCGTGACCGAGGAACACTGAGGCCACGGCGGTCAGAGCCTGCACGGGCCAAGGCATGAACCAGTCAATGCTGCAGTTGTTGACCAATCCCGGGAAGTTACGGCATCGGGTGCGGAGAGTGTCGCCCACGGGGGACATGGCCAGCACGATGTGCA
This sequence comes from Astropecten irregularis, assembly GCA_963971285.1. Classification (NCBI taxonomy): domain Eukaryota; kingdom Metazoa; phylum Echinodermata; class Asteroidea; order Paxillosida; family Astropectinidae; genus Astropecten; species Astropecten irregularis. Next base: position 24,920,889 of record OZ020247.1, on the reverse strand, counting down.
GGTTGTTGGCGCACTTGTTGATGAAGTACTGCCAGATGCTCTCCCGGGTTGGAGGTACGCCAGCCTTGGTGGCTTCATTCCTCATCTGCAAATAAAAGAAATCCAGCATTTGGGTAGTGTTTAGGGGTCAGGTAACACTCTGACAACTTGATGATGTATTCTTGAAGAGTATTCTTCAGACACTGACCTGTCCGACGATGGCTTCTTTCTCGTCATCCGGGAACAGAGCGGGCACCATGCCTGAGGTCAGCATGTTGTTAATGAGCTCCAAGAAGCTCTCCTGGGCCACGTGCTGGTCGGTGAAGAGGAAGACAGTGCGCTTCTGCTCGATGCCCAGCTTGTTGTACAGGATCTTCAGGTCATCCCGGAAGTTGGTCTCGTCGTAGCCCCGGCTGAGCTGGATCTCGAAGACGTCGCAGCCGGCGGCAAAGGATGCCAGGCGGGTCAAGCTCTGCTTGCCACTGCCGCCTAGGTGATTTGGGAGGATAAGAAGCAGCAAGGGAAGGTAAAAGGGGTGTGGAAGGGTCAAGGGGTGTGGGGAAGGGTTGAGGGGTGTGGAGGGTACAGACAGAAAAGTTATTTTCCTCAAAGAACCCAAAACTTTACATGCTGACAGAAATAGGAAATAAAAGCAAACTGCAAATCTTGTAGTACACACAATATGTCAAATAGATTGATCTAGCACAATGGAACCCGCTACAATGAACACTACTGTACCCAACACTCTGCTACAAGGAACATCGTCATTGGCTCCCATTTATTGTGTACCAAACACACAAAATGCAGAAGCACTGGTGTCTAACAATCAGTATAACGAACAATTGCTATAATGGACAAAATATGTGGGTCCCGTCATGTTCGTTATAGCTGCGTAACGCGGCAGTAGTTCCTCTCACTAGGCATGTGGGCAAAGAACACATGTACCCTTCTGATGCCACAATAAATCAGAAACAAATAAGGCAGGGTTTATGGATGTTTTTTTTGGTGCTCATCAATTTTCTTATTACAAAATGCAGACAGAGCTACTAGTGTTCTTTATTGCCGTTGACAACACAAACACAAACACACAACCGAGTGCTAAGCCGGTTCTTCCAAGAGCACACCACCAGAGATATCTCACAAATAATCTCTTGATTATGGAGTCCAAACTCACCGACTCCGACCAAGAGGGCGTGTCCTCTGTCCATGCGGATGACCCTATGGACACGGGTCAGATGGTCCAGGGCATCTTCAAACAGCACCAAGTTCATTGGGGTCTTGTTATCGTTGTACTCTTCCAGGATCTATTATTAAAGCACACAGCAAAAGTGGGGAATTATGTCCAATGTCCATACAAGCAGGAGACCATTAGGCCATAAAAAAAAATTGTTGTATTGGCGTAACCCGCCCGACCCAAAAATATGCCCCGATCGTAAACATTTTAAACCAAAAAAATAAAAGAAAAATAAATAAATAAATAAAAATCGGGAAAAAAATAAAATAAAATAAACAAAATCGCAAATTTGTATGCAGATTAAAAGCTTAAAAGGAGCAAAAGATGGAAACCAGACTGGTTAAAGTTGTTTTGTCATTTCTTGTCTTTATTTGACACGTCAAATACTGTGATATACAGGGGGGAAAGCATTTAATACCCCAAGAAAAATTAAATTAAAAAAAATAAAAAATCCGCCCGCCCTACCCTATTTTCCAAACCTCCGTTACGGCAATACAACAAATTTTTTTTATGGCCTTACAGTACTTCTTAAGGGTACAGTACAGGATTGGTAACCAAAACAGAAATGTTCACAGATTTACATATAACTTACACGGTATAAAGATGGATATGATAGAAACCCCCTGCTAAAATATTTCAGCCTGAAATGCAAGAATATTTTTACAAAAGTGTAAAACAAAAACATTACAACTCGGTGAGATTAAAAACATTCTTTATGTTTTGTAAGAAAAAAAAAGTCATTTTTGTTGTTGCTATTTTCTCGCGACTCAGATGTCTGATTAAGCTCAAATTCTGACAGGCTTGTTTTTTCATGTACGTGCTGGATTAGACAAAGTGTGAATGCTGTTCCTGTGACCATTACTACCAATCATGTATTTGTAATGTAAGTACCTCTTGGAAGAGTGCCTTAGCAGCATCGTAATCCTGTATGTCCTCGTAGAGCCTTGCCTCTCCTTCATCCAATGCTGTGCGGTAGTCTCCGTACAGCAGAGGTTCCTGCATAGCGTGCTCAATGTGTTCACGGGATTGCTCTTCGATGACAGATTTCATGTGACCCTGATTCAACAAGAAAAGATATGGACACAAAAATTACCACACGTCATCACAGGAACTGGATGTTATTTGGAAGTTATTTGACACGTGTGCCTTGGCTGTACAGGCAAAGCCAAACAGATAGGTTCCAGTGTTGCAGTCCTTTCCTACACTTCAACCCACCCAGGGCCTCCACAAACCAGCTATTAAACCACGTCTGTTGCATCCTGAATACACAGTGAAGCTAGCAAACAAGAGAATGACTGCTTCATAGTTGATGGAAAGATAAAACGACAAAGGTATTCTTTTCCCCTAGAGAAACAAAAAGACTACAACTTTGTTGAAGTGTCTTTCTTTCGACGGAACTTTTTGTGGAGCTGGTGTGAAGCAGAGGCACAGTGTAAGAATCTTGTTTACAGCGGCTGCACTAACTCCAAGTAAGAACTAGGACATTCGTTTGTCAGAGACAACAAGACAAGTTTTGAAAATGCAGTCCACAAACAAGCTTGAAATTCTTGAGGACCAAAAGAATTCATGGCCTTCCTTGATTTGGTCTTGGCCTTGGTATTAAACCTCTTGGCCTTGCCCCTTCCAGAAACATACAAAGGGGCAGCAGATCTTATAAGCATACCTGTACAAGGGTCTTGTCTTCTTTGTTAGTCAACCGGTCAAAGAACACCCTGAGGCACTCATTACGCCACACACGGATGAACAGCGACACGTTGGTGAAGCGGTCAGGCGTGGTCTGCAGCAGGCCCTGGGCCACCCGCGACAGATCCCTCAGGTTGAAGATGTAGTGGAACTTGGAGGGCGTCGGAGGCAGGTCGTTGACGATGGTCTTGTACAAGTCCAGCGTTCCCTGGGTTATCTTGTCGGCCATCCGCTGGATGCTCTCGTCGAAGGATCGCAGGTGGCCGGCCAGGATGGAGGAGTAGATGTGCTTGAGGGAGGCGTCCGAGGGGAAGGTGATGTTGAAGGTGCAGAAGAGGGAGATGAAGCGGGGATCCACCTCGTTACGACCTCCGCCAGCCTGGAGGAGGGACATCAAAATGATAACTAAACTGCACGTCTTCATTCAAATCAATTAATTCAGGCTCTACTAAAATATACCAAGATGTCTTAGAATTCAACAGAGTGAGGAAGACAGCACCCCAAGTGTCACATACTGTCGGAAAGCTCTTGTCCGTGCCATTTCAGTGATGACATCTCAACTTGAGGATTTGTTTAATACAACTTCCCACATATTTTTGTCAGGTCAAGTAAACATTATCAAGTGATTGCTTGTGTACCTTGCCCATGGAGGCAATGAAACCGATGTCCCTGATGTACTTCAGGATCAGATCCTTGCCACGGTCGTACATGCCTCCTCGTTCTAGGAGAAGCTTCAGCAGAGCGATGGGCTGCTGCGTGCCGTACACATCCACCTGAATTCAGAAGACAAAACATGAAATGTAGACAGAGTTGCTAAGTACTGAAACACATATTGTTCTAATCAAACAAGACCAAGTTTTTGACTGACTAGGTTACTGGCCAAATTTCGGGATCAGTCTAGTGCAGTCCTGGAGCCTTTCTCAAAGCTTGGCTCTGGCTCAGTCTTCGTCTCTGTAATCCATATGCTGAAAATATAGGTTGTGATTTTTAATTGAAGCTGGAGCTCTGTTTTCTTTTTCAAACCAGAGAATCTTCTTCCAAAGCGCAGCCAAAAACCTCTTCTTTGATACCCGTAATGTATGGATGGATTCCCGAAATGAAGCCAGAGCCAGAGCCTGAGCCTGAGCCTGAGCCTGAGCCTGAGCCTGAGCCTGAGCCTGAGCCTGAGCCTGAGCCTGAGCCGAGCTTTGAGAAAGGCCCCTGGACCCAGTTAATTCGATAGTGTAAGAGTCTTTTTCATTCACTTGTCATCATATCAGTGATTTTGTTTTGATCTTGATCTGACCTGCGGCATGTTCATGTCGTCCATGAAGACCAGGAGACGTTTGCCCGGAGGAGGACCGTAGGTGTCCTTGGTACGCTTCTCCACGTTGGCTTCCAGATTCCGTTGGACGTCCATGGAGGTGGTACGTGAGGAGAAGTTAATGTTAAGGATAAGCTGATGAGAGTAGAACAAAGAAACAAACTATCAAACCAAGACTCATGTCAGATTTTGTATTGAATTGTAGTTTCAAGAAGATTGCTTGACGTAAGGCTACTGTGATGGAGGATGACTACAAAAGGAGAAATACTAGGAGATCAAGCTGATTGAATTGTCTGAACTACACAGGACAGGAAGAAAAGTGGGTTCGAATCCAGTCTGAGCCACTGCCAATGCAATCAGGAGAATTTTGAGTAGACCTGTGTATTGCTTTCGCACAATAGGAAAGATAAAAACCTCATTCAATTTAGTACGGCCCAAGTCAACTCAACCGGCTCATAAAGAAATACTTGGAATCTACAAAATTTGTAAATAATTTTATGACAATCACTTGACCCAAGGCCAAAAAGGCCATTCTAGGTGAAAGATACTAGAGGAAAGCAATGCCAAGAGTAAACAGGGCTCAATGTGAATATCTTATCTTTTTTATGTCTCTCTATAAAATTCGAGAAAAATTAAGTAAAAAGAAGACGTACACGGTAGGAAGAATTTGGTCAAGGAGTCAGTTACAAAAGGTTGAATGGTTAGTCACAGAAGCTGAGGGTAATTCCCAGGGACCTACGTTGCCTTCCTGGTCGATGTTCCTCAAGAAGTCTTGTATGGTGGCCGTCTTGGACGTGCCGGTGTCTCCGACGAAGAGGATGGGCTGCTTGGTGTGTACCATGAGCTCCAGGAGCCAGGTGTTACGGACGGTGTCAAGCGTGGGCACCAGGATCTCGTAGAACTTCCTCTCGGGATCGTGGATGTACTTGGGCACCAGGCGGGACCACGGAATCCACTGAAAGCCAAACAGGAAAGTGTTTAGTTTAGTAACCTGTGAATGCTAAGATAAATTTCTTCCCCTGCTTAGTAAAAGTCTTTGTCGTCCAAGCTCAACAAACTAGCCCTCCCCACCAACCCAAAGTGGAAGACATCTGTCACCTTCTGTTTGTCCTGATCAAAGTAGTACTCGTAGATCGACTCCAGTTGTCCCGGCAGCTCGCCCGGTCCGGCGTCTGTGTCCTCGTCTGAGATGGTGGGCATGGAAGCGGTGCTCTTGATGAAACCGTCAAACTTGACTTTGCTCTCCTCGATGAGAGAGGCACCGAGGGACCAGTAGAGGGCCTGGAGGAAGATGGACTCCAGGACGTCCGACTCGTACTCTTTGGTGACGAGGGAGTCTAGCATCTTGCTCAGCTGAGTCACCTGGAGAAGAGTTAATACGCAACAAATGACACAATGAATTGCAAGTCAGATTTGCCATTACTTTGACGTATTAATTTGCACTGTACACTTTGTGGGAGTAGTTGCGTGAGGAAAACAAAAATTTGCAAGAGTTGAATCTGTGACTTCATGTGCTAGAGTGCAGATATCCTACCAGCTACACAACTAAGCTTGCTCTACTTGCTTTAATAGCCAACTGTCAAAGTCTTTTCCTAAATTGAAAGTCACGGCTTCCATAGTCTTAAATACCTGCATCCTGAAGGACTACACAACCTAATAACTTCATTAGCACTGTGGACTCAGTACAATTACATTCCTCTGATAAATATTTCATAGGACTGCTGAGGTTGGAATGAAAGTCGCCAATGCATGATAAAATTAATATATGCTCTTTATACTACAAGACCATGATTCAATGAGTGAATGACTAAAAAATTCAACAAGAAATTGACTCAATACAAGTAATAAACTGCTGCAAACTGCTCATCAGCCAAAGTAATGACCAGAAATTTATAAAATGCTTGGAGTTGGGAGGGCCTGACACGTTTCGATCCCAGCAGGGTCTTTATTGAAGGCTAGGCCTTGGATAAAGAACCTGCTAGGATCAAAATGCGTCAGGTCCTCCCAACTCCAAGAAATTGACTCAACGAGTTTATAAGCCAGTGAGTTGATGAGAGGTTCATTGGTCATAGGACAGTCAGTATAAAACAATTATTTAATCAGTACCATGTTGAGGTTGGTGAGTGGGATGATCATCTTGAGCTTTTCCCCCTGCTTTCCTTCCACCACGCCCTCCAGGATCAGGTCAATGGCTCCGGGGACGTACTTGTTGAAGAGTCTCATCAGATCCTCTTGCTCCTGCTTGATGGGACGGGCGTTGATCCACTTCTGCCAGAAGGGCATGTAGCCCAGATTCTTTGGGTCCACAAAGACCATACCGCAGCGAGAGACGGTGGCCGGGGAGGCGTATTGGAGGTCGGATACCTGGGCATTGAAATGATCCAAGAACAGAGTTGGTAAGGAGGGGGTTCTTAGAGCTTCTCAAGTTTAAGCCGAGGACGAAATGAGAGATCAAGGACCGGGAATAATGGCACCTTCCTCGAAGACAAGACTCACACCTTCTGTTTAGTGGAACTGATTAATGTAATGGATTGTATTAAGAGAACCTTCATAAAAGTGCAGATTTTGACAAAACAAGACATTTTTTAAAGACTACTTTTAGTTTTTCTGTCAGCTGAAGTATCTCTGAAGCTCAATTCACTACTTGTTATCGATGTCTTATAAAGAGAGAGAAAGAAGCAGTAGGGTGAAGCCGGAGAACTGTTTATGTCTCGATCCAATATAAGAGATTTAGGAGTCATCTCTGAAACCTCAAGAAGAGATGTACTCCCATCTGTAGGCTGGTCTCCAACTCCCGTAAAAAGAGATCAGAGTTCGATTTCACCAAACTCATCGTAACTTACTATCAATTGTAGGACTTATCATGCATTGCTGCACTACATAGGATACAATGGGTCATCCTTCGTAACTCGAGTTACGATCGATCGTAGGGCTTCATGAAACTGATCATGGAACCTTTTGTGTTTTAATGGTTAAGCTCAGTCAACGTCTATAAGCCGTCCTGGCCCTTCAACCTCTCAGGGGTACAGATGACAGACCCACCTCAAAGAGAAGAGCACAGTGCTTCTGCAGCCTGATCCTCTCCCCATTGGCCAGAGTCAGCAGCCGGTTGTCGTCCATGACCGAGTTCATGTTCTCCACCCACAGGGCGTCCACGTCCCCGTCGAAGACGATGTACTTGCGCTCGCTCTTGTCGGTGGGCCGGTTGATCTCCCGGAAAATGTTGGACAGCAGGCCGTCGGTCCAGTCCCGGGTGGCGGGGTCCAGGATGCCGTACAGCTCAATGACGCTCATGGCCTTAGGGTTCATGATGTAGAGCTTGGTGTGGATGTTGAGCCTGTCAGACGTCAGAGAGAATAAATGACTCCCGATTAGATTAGATCTTAAACTGAACCAAGGTCGATTTCACCAAACTCTTCGTAACTTACTATTAATTGCGGCACATCAGCCAATCAGATCTAATTTGAGAACATTTCCGCCTGGGTTGTGACGGAGGCCAATGATGTTGATTGGTCAAAACCTAGAGGTCAGTGCTGTGTTGGCCTGCATAATTAATCAGGAAATCTGCACAAGTGATAGAGTTTGTACGGTGAGTGCGTCTATCACATAGATTAGTATGCAGGTAGGTTAGGGTTGAAAACTCCATTACAGCTGGTGATTTTGAATCATTTGTCTCCAAGTTCTCCTTTTGTTTTGATCCCCATATCATTGGAGGAATGATTGAATGGGCTACTTACTTGGTCTGGGCCTGGGCAAGGGCATTGATGACGACTGTCTTGCCTCCTCCCGTTGGTCCCACTACCATGGTGGTGTGTCTGGTCAGCATAGTCTCGTACATCTGTACCACTTTGTCCACCTGTGTGGGGAGGAGCGGGTGTTAGGGGGAGGGAGAGAGTAATAGAGGAATAGTTAACTATGGGAACAATCCTACCCCACAAGTCAGCTTTTGTTGAATAATGCCCCACAAGAAATTTTGTGTACAAAGTTTATGGACATTTGAATAGAGGTACAGTGGAATATCATACTTTGGTTTCTACTAAAAAAATACAGACGCATGGGCAGCCACAGTATTTCTTAAGTCTTTCCTCTTTTATTTTTGATCTTTTAAAAGATCAAAAAGATTTTCGGTCGTTGTTTTACAAATTTCTGGATAAATACACCATTTTAAGCAGAACATTTTTAACGGTATATTTCTACCACCACCATCTTCATACCCTGTAAGTTATAGGTAAATCTGTGAACATTTCTGGTTTGGTTTCTTACCAAAGTATGATACTACCTTTAATTCACTATAACGAACAATCACTATGACGGACAATATCTGTGCAACCTGCCATGTTCGTTATAGCGGCGTTCCATTGTGCCCCATAAAGTGTCCATCTGTGATCATGGAAATGATGACTTGTAATGAGCTGTTAAACAACTCTGCTTAAATTCTATCCCATGACATCAAATCAAAGCTGGTCAAAGAGGCAATATTCAGTTTCCTATCAATCCAATCCCTCTCCCATTCTCTCCACTCAGACTAAATTCTGGGAGCCTTACAAAGCAGAAAGGGTACCTGGGGTACCTTCTCACCTGGTGGTCTAACTGGATGTAGTTCTGGTCCGCTAGGACTGCCTCCACGGCGTCGTTGAAGTTCGGGTAGCGTACGCGGGGACAGTCCAGGCCAGGGAAGAGATCGGAGATGAGACCCAGAAACAGGGGCACGTCCTCAAAGACAAACTTGGGCAGGTTCATGTCACGCAGAGCCCTCATCAACACGACGTCCTGAACGGCGGAGATGTGAGAGATGAAAGATTGAGACATCAAATCGTGAAGGAAATTTAATTGCGGAGTTTTATTTGCCTTGCTAGGTACAATTAAGTGCTCCCAAACTCAAGTCAAAAGTGCATGGGTCACATAATGATAAAAAACACATACTTGTGTTTACTGGTTAGTAAAATTTGGGTCAAACCACAAGGTTGGGACAGGATTATTAAGGGTGCCCATGTAGCATCAACAGATTTGTACTATTTATTTTATACTGGTCATTACAACAGGATGTGGCAGGATTATAAGGGAAGCCCATGTAGCATCAGCAGACTTGTGCCATTCTATTATGGGTCATTCAACCAGGATGGGGCACAACTTGTCTATGCATCATCAATAAACTTGTACATCTACTTTGGTTCAACAACTTTACAAATTGAAGCACAGATTACTGAACTTTTGTTCAAACTATGCAAGCCTGGAATTAAACTGAGGCCAAGGAGGCCATGGCCTTCGTTGCCCTGGTTCTTGGCCATGGTGCCCCCTCCAAATGTTTCCATAGACATTATGATTTTTCAATGGAAGTCCCCCTTGCAATGGAAAAGTGGCCTTGCCCCTTTCAGAACTTAATTCCAGGCCTGACTATGAGGCTATGAGGAAAGACGTTTACCTCTGCGAGGTCCGGAGATCCTCTCTTGAGCTCTCCAGCCATGACCAGCACCGACTTCAGGGCACGCAGGCCAAAGTCGTAGTGATACTGCTTGGACAGTTGCTCCTTGGCCAGCTTGTACAGGACTGTCATCTTCTTGGCAAGAACCTGACGGAGCAACAAGGGTCAAATTTAGAAGGTTACAACTGCTATGGCAAGATATAGATGAACAAACTCAGAGCCAGCTTGTGCAGCACCGATGTCTTCAAGAATAAGATAAACTTTCAAGATTGGAGAATCGCAACAGGTATGGTAGACCTAGGCCCTTGTCCAAATCTCGGCTCCTGCTAAGGCTCCGGCTCTGGCTCCATTTCGTGAATCCATTCTAAAATAACTGGTATCAAAATAGAGGCTTTTGGCTACGGTTTGGAAGTAGATACTCTATTTTGAACAAGAAAACAGAGATTCAGCTTCAATGAAAAGCCACATCCTATATTTTCAGCATATGGATGACAGCGCTGGAGCCAGAGCCTCAGCTGGGGCCGAGTTTGGATAAGGGCCAGAGTTGGACTGTTTGGAAAAACTGCTCAATGCCTAGCATGAATGGGTGTGCCACCTGCTTTGAACAAATCTAATAACGAAGAAGTTTCCAGCTTGGTTCGATTGACTTTAAGGTTAGTAGCCAACTTATTTGCTGAGTTAAATGGGACATGAAAGATTTGAGGCTTCACATGGTGACAGTTGGTATGTGGATCCGTTTGCAGTAACACCATGTAATGTTCGCTTTGTACTTTTCGTACTTCTTATTTTGTCACACTTCTCGTTCGGTCACAATGTTTCAACTAGCCTGCACTAGTCATCATCAGGAGACCAACAGTGAGAAATGCTTTCTAAACGATGAAACATGATCTCATAAGCACAGAACTTTCTGCTTCCGTAAGCGCAAATTTTATGCTTACAGTTAGTAGAGCTATGAAATTCTGCCCATAATAGACCTCTCACCAACATTTCTCAAAATCCTCAATTTGGACGTACCTTAGCAAGAATGAATCCCTCCGAGAACAGCATGATCTCACAGATCTGCCCCAGATCAGGCACGATGACGACCACGGGTCGGAAGAGAGCCTTGACACTCTCAGGCAGCTCGGTACGACCGGCATAGCCGGGATTCATGGTGATGAAGATACCCATACGATTGTCCATGGTGATCTCATTACCTTCAAACTTAAAAACAAGAGAGAGGAGGAGGGTATTAAAATGATTTATCAGTAACCTCAACCTTCCAAGAAGAGTATAGCAATGTCATTCTTCTCTCCCATGTGTAGGGGGAACCGTCATTTTAAAAAAAATGCTTGGAGTTAGGAGGGCCTGACGCGTTTCGATCCTAGCAGGATCTTTATCCCCACTCTAGGGAATGCTTGTTGAATCAAAGGAAGAAAAACTTTTAATACTGGTCTGACCCAGTAACTGAAAATTCAAGCCGGGCCTCGGCCAATTAGGCCTGATATCTTCTTGTAGTCAGAACTGAATTAACCTACAACAGAGCTGCTAACAAATTAACAAAGCCTGGCTTGTGGATACTGTCCATGATCAATGTGGTCTCAATCTTTCAAAAAGCCTGAATAGGTCAGTGCCAACTATGATCCTGGACACAGCAGGGCCTTGAAAATGACAGGCTAGGGATGATAGAAGCCCAAGACTTCAGGGGCAAAGCCCAGGCCTGGCCTGGCTTTCTCACCCTTAATTTTGTTTTGTTTTATCTCTGGCTTGTCCTTCTCCTTACCTGGAACTTCTTGAGGTTGTGTATGAGAGCGTTCCTGATGGTTTGGATCTGAGAGGAGATGACGGAGAGGACGGAGACATCGATGCGGTTGAACTCATCGAAGCAGCCCCAGGCACCGCACTGGGCTAGACCCGAGAAGATCTTACCGACAGCCTGAGAAGATAAACACAAGGGGATCAGATCACAATAAGACGACGAAGAGGATTCTGCTCAGCACTAAAAAGTTCTTGCTCATGGCAAAGTTCTGGAGCCAATTTCATGGCCCTGCTTAACACAAAAATTTGCTAACCATGAAATTTCTGTCTTAATAAAAACAGGATCAACAACCAATTTCCATGAATTGTGTATCACTTGTGATTGTTCTCTGGCTGTTGTTTGCTGACCATGAATAGAAATTCTGTAAGTTACAGCAAAATTAGGTTGCAGTACAACCAGATATGAATGAATACTTTTGACGTTGAAGAGAACCTAGATGAATAAACGAAGATAGAATTGGTATTGAAGGTCTTTTTCTTTACCTTGTAGTCCATGCCTTCACCGCAGTTGGTGACCACGCACAGCAAGCCTAGAGCCTTGGCTAGATCCTTGGTGGTCTCTGTCTTGCCCGTACCTGCTGGTCCAGCTGGAGCACCGCCGAGCTGCATCGACAAGGCCTTGCAAAACCAAAAGGAGCAAAATATTCAAAAATAACGACCAAAACCACAAACTTTTGTCTCTACTCTGGCAAGCAGACCCTCCCGCACTAACAAACAATAAACACCAGCTTGTGACAGTTTGTATATTGCAGACGTTTTGCATTATTTCATGAATTTTAAGAAAGAATGGCAAATTCAAATGATACACATTTTTTTTTGTTAAGTTCTGGAGTGGAAGACTTGAAGGAATCAGGAAATGAACCTGTATCCTCTGAATTAACAAATCTGTGGTTGATTTCACAAAGATTCATCATTTAGATGAGTTGTTCATATTTCCATAGCAGCTAGTATTGCGACATCACACTTTGCTTAGCAATTAAGATTGATATGCATGTTGCGATCTGTCTAAGCCTTTCGTGAAATCGAGCCCAGGATTCTCGTATTTGAGTTTGGACCTGGCCGTGTTCGTTATTGCACTGTTCCATCACACTATGATAGGCTTGTTAGGTTAGACGAAACACTTCAGGGTCCTGATGCTGTTCATTTCATACCTGCGTGAGTGTGAGATAGATTCTGTCAGTCAGCGGTGTGATGACCAGACGACCGTTCAGGCCCATGTACTCGTAGCCGTAGCCAAAGGTCCCCGTGCACTGTCGGACGTTCAGCTCATCCGGCTCCTTGTCCCAGTAGAATCGCAGCTGGCTCTCCCACTCAAACTCCTTAGCATCAAGGATGCTGCGGTGGTGACAAAAATATTAAAAAACGGGAAGATTGGTCTTTGGCCTGGCACACATGCTTCACAAGGACAAGCCGTAACATGTGCAAAAGAAAAGAATTTCTTTGGGCAACACAAAATTCTGAGGTAGATTTCATCACAAATTTCATAACACTTTAAAGGTACTATCATCCTTTTGGTAGCATACCGAAACAGAAATCTCTACAGATTTATCTATAACTTACAGGGTATACAAATGGTGATGATAGAAACACACCGTTAAACATTTTCTGCCTGAAATGCTGTATTTATCCCGAAAAGAGTAAAACCAATAACCCAAAACAATTTTGATCATCAGAAGATAAAAATAATGATGGTTTTTTTTTTTTTAAATACGGTGAGTATTTTTTACTGTTTTCTCAAAAAGTGGGCACCGTATGGGACTGGGAATGTCAAAGATGACTGTTACTGTATCTTTCTTGATACTTTTGCCCATGATCGAGTCTGCATTTGTTTGACAAAAACCAAAGTATGATATAACCTTTAAAGTGGCTTTCCATAAAAAAGATCCTTTCACATCAAGGGAAGTTAAATTCCTAAAAACCCTCACCTGTCCCTGACAAAGCCATCGATGATGTCCCTGGCGTGGACGTCGATGATCAGCACCGAGTTGTACTTCTTGCGATCATTATTGGACAAAGGAGACCGTACCTAGGGGTTGGAAAGAAAAGAAGAACAAAAGGGTTAAAACCTACACTTTCCAGACAAGTTCCAATGTGGGGAGGGCTTGGATGTTTGGATCCTGATTGAACCTTTCCCAAAGCCTGGACGATGGAGAAGGAGAATGGAATGGAGCGACCCTTTAAGCGCTGCCCCATTTGCTTCTGACCAATCACACAGCAGTGGCTTATGTCCGACATGCATTCACTTACGTCTGAAAGATGCACACATATAGACTACCTACCTGCACGACAAGGTCGTTGATCTGCTGGTGCATCTTCTTGGCATACTTCTTCATGGCCGTCTTGTCGCCCAGCTTGACGACTTTGTTGAAGACGTCCTCCACCTCCCAGGTCCACCAGACCTGGTTGGTGGCCAGGACCACCATGCCCTGGTACTTGTACATCCAGTTCACTCTGTCAAGAGAAAACACAAACAGAAATCAGAAATCACAAAAGATTTGAAGTGCTTAGAGTTGGGAGGGCCTAAAGCTTTCGATAAAGATCCTGCTAGGATCGCAACACGTCAGGCCCTCCCAACTCAAAGTATTTTATAAATTTTAGGTCACTACTTTGGCTAATGAGCGGTTTGCAGTAGTTTATTACTTGAAAAGATTTGAAGGACTGATAATCCCAAGACAAGAATCTGATGCCTCTATTTGTAATAAAAAAACCAAAAACAAGCTGGGGTTTGTGAAACTTTTTGACCACCATGACCAGCATGTCTTGGTATTTAGTAGTGTATCTAATTCATCCCCACTGATCAACAACACCAAAAATTTACGACTAAAAGCTGAGGAAAGCTGAGGAAATTGATCTGACGATATAAAGATCCAGTCAATTCCCCTTGTGGTTATTCAATGGTTATACTGATTACAAAAAGCTCCATGGATCCTCTTTGAGCTATCCCCCATGCATCCATGTACCGTTTCTCAGGTTGCACCATTGCTTAATGCTACCCATATCTTAAATGATCCTTGGGATCTAGTGGTATATGAGTGGTTTCATGGCTTCTGACTGCCAAACGAACAAAGATATGGACTATTAGGGTCACACAAACATAGGACAGTTAAGTTGGTAAGATCGCCGGTCCGGTATTCTGTATTTTCTCTGTTCACCTTTCAATGATATAAAGATACAAATACACATCATATAAGTTTCATACAGTAAGTTGTTAATTTTTGACTCGCCCAGAAAGGCTTCCCGGAAGCAAGCCTGACTAGCCTGATGCGCTCTTGACTAATGCTAGTAAGGGCTAATGCCTAAATTGAGCTCTGCCTCTGTGACAATCAGTAGGCTTTTGAAATTCAAAATGGGACAAGTTCACGGACCTGGTGATGTTATCGGCGCAGTAGGTAAAGATGGCCTCTTTGCTGATCAGTCGGTTAGTGCGTCTCATCTCCACCAGTACGCTGGTCATCCAGTCCTCCACTCGTCCCTCGGCAGGGATGGCCTGACGGAACTCCATCACCTCCCCCTCGGCTGACACCATGGCTGTCACCAGGGTCTCCCGGTTGTTGCCCTCCTGCAGACGCAGCGAGGCGATGTTGTCGTACATCTGCGAAGGGTTGACAGAAGAGAAGCGGGTCAGAGAACCTACTTATATAGGCGTAACTGAAGAGTCCTGTCAACTTTCAAAACAGCTACCATTCAAGCAAGTATTGTTTAAGACCCTATAAACCCAACCAGTCCTGAGTCTATCAATTTTGAAGAAGAATCTGAACCATTAGGGTCTTTCTAATCTCCAAACAGAGGTGGTAGGCATCTTGCATGAGCCTATTTTTTCAGATAAATGAATTACCATTTATTCCTCCCCCTTCAACTTGGCTTTAAAAAAGGGGACAGGTTATCTTCATCTGACAGACTGAGAAGCTAGTGAAATTAAGGGCCTGTTTGTTTTGGCACGCGATCAGGGATCCTGCAGATCCGAGTCCCATGCAGGATACACTAAAATGTGATTCGAATCAGCAGAATCACTGATCTCGTGCCTGAAACAAACGGGCCCCAACAAGACCATTAAAAGTACCAACCTTGATAATGTGCTCTTGAACACAGGATGGGTCGCTGCTCCCAAGGATGGACAGGAGCTCATCGTCGGAGATGAAGAAGAACCTGGGGAAGGCATTCCTCTTGGAGTCCAGGTAGTCGTTCAGACTCTTCTGGCAACGCTCCAGCCCCGTGCTGATCATCTCCAGGTCCTGGAGCCGGTTGGTGGCGTGGCAGGCATCCTTAATGCGGGGGTTGGACACGGTCTCTTGCATGATCTGACGGTCAGAGAACAATGATTTAGAGAAGGGTGAGAGGACGTGACTCTCAAAGAAAATTCACCTCAACCCTCTGAATTAAAAACCCAAATCGACTGCTAGTAATTGCAAGATTTTGAAGGACTCAGGGTCTGGCCACCATAACTTTATTACTGGAGTTGTTGAGCTGGTTGGACCCAAGTCCAGAGAACATGCCACAGGGATACTTTTAGAGTTTTGACAGTTTCAAGATGGTTCCCAGATATATTGCTAAGTTGATTAGAGAGGGTTAAGCTCATGAATGCACTTTCTTGCTCACAGGCTAAGATGCATGTAAGTATTCTGGGTTTACCTTCTTGAATGTTTTGTCGATTGCATCAAACTTCTTGGCTTCTTCGGGAAGTTGCGACCTGATGTCACCGCCAATGAAGATGCTCTCCAGGTACATCCACTTGCGCTGGACAACCATCCACACCTGAAAACAAGACAAGAAAGAACATATCACATAATCTAATCCTGAAGCAGAATCTAATCCTGAAGCAGAATCTAATCCTGAAGCAGAATCTAATCCTGGAGCAGAATCTGATCCTGAAGCAGAATCATATCTTGGAGCAGAATCTAATCCTGAAGCAGAATCTAATCCTGAAGCAAAATCTAATCCTGAAGCAGAATCTAATCCTGAAGCAGAATCTAATCCTGGAGCAGAATCTAATCCTGGAGCAGAATCTGATCCTGAAGCAGTATCTTATCTTGGAGCAGAATCTAATCCTGAAGCAGAATCTAATCCTGAAGCAGAATCTAATCCTGGAGCAGAATCTGATCCTGAAGCAGAATCTTATCTTGGAGCAGAATCTAATCCTGAAGCAAAATCTAATCCTGAAGCAAAATCTAATCCTGGAGCAGAATCTAATCCTGGAGCAGAATCTAATCCTGAAGTAGAATCTAATCCTGAAGCAAAATCTAATCCTGAAGCAAAATCTAATCCTGAAGCAAAATCTAATCCTGGAGCAGAATCTAATCCTGGAGCAGAATCTAATCCTGAAGTAGAATCTAATTCTGGAGCAGAATTTAATCCTGAGGCAGAATTTAATCCCAGAGCAGAATCATATCCTGGAACAGAATCATATCCTGGAGCAGAATCTAATCCTAAAGCAGATTCTAATCCTGAAGAAGAGTCTGTTAGCAGACTTTTTCAGACAGAATCCGGAGACAGAAATCCAACAAACCTCCAGGACTTCGCCGATCAGCGACAGGCTCTTTTCCCAGGTCTGCACTGTGTTCAGGAAAGGTCCGATGAAGCGGGAGGCCGACATGCTCTGAAGATTCATGGAGTTGTCGTCCAGGATCTGCATGACCTCGTCCACGGCCCCCAGGATGTAGCCTCGCTCCTGGGTGCCCTTCATGTACTTGTTGACATTGAACTTCATGCTCTCCCACACGTCATTCACTTCCTTGATGCCCTGGTTCGAGAAGAAGAAAGACAAAATAGACAGGCTTAGGTATGAAGGCAATCGTCCAAGCAATTAATTTAATCGATCAGTTTATTCAACCATGGAGAGCACGGGTTCATCGTGCTGATCTCCTGAGCTAGCATGGCGTAGCCTCACTCCATGTCCTCTCTCAAGATTCCCAGTAATTTCAATCTGACATTCTAGGGCAGCCAATAATAGCCATGATTCAACAAATACCAATGCGCTTTTTATCTTGCAGCAATATGATGCATCCAAACTGATGATGTTAATTTTCTTCACTCTGAAGCAAAACTTACCTCCCTAAAAATCTGTGCTGACTACTTTTGTCCTTTAAAACATATTGATAGTAGATATCTTGTATCACTGTACAAAAGAGCGGTGTGGGAGAATTTTCTTTGAAGGGAAAAGAATCTGAGTCTTTATTCTAGTTTGGGGAAAATATATCACAGGTTGCACAGCTTCTGCTGTGAAGAAATTGACAGGGCTTGGTTGTTGGTGTGAGTTGGTGTACCTTTTCGATGCTCAACTCTTTGGAGGCACTTGTGACTATGTCGCCGATGACGTCCTTAAAGTTGTGAAGCTCCATGGCAAACAGGTTCTCCAGTGTGAACGTGTCGGGGTTCATGTCAAAGGACTTGCCCGTCTTGTTCATCAACTCCTTCCAATGCCTGGGTGGGGTCAAGGACAGAGACAGAGAGAGGGGACAGAGATGAAGGGTCATCAATAGGTTGAATAAATCTCCAAAAGTTGCCTCTTGATCTGGATCATAGTTGTCGCTAACCTGATTGATAGATTGAGTCTACGTCTTGATCATGGTCGGTGTCCAGAAGACAGGCTTGATTTATCGAAGCAGCTCTATTTTAAAGAAGTTCAGGGCTGACAAGAGGAAGATTACAGGTCCTGAAGGCTTGGTCCTGGTTTTTCAGTGGCTAGGCCCGACCAGTATCAAGTTCTCTCTCTATAATTGCAGTGCAAAGTCTGATGTCACAATTCACATCACTCAAGTAAATATTGACAACTCAAAATGTTTAAATCCCAAAATTTCATGAAAATGACCCCCACCTTTCTCGGAGTGCCTCGTTCTTCAGGTCCACAAAGAGCGGGATGGAATCCTTGAACTCCTTCATGCGGCCCTCCACCATGTGGGCCGTGGAGGTGCTCTTGACCTCCCTGGGTAGCTTCTTCAAGCTCTTGATGTAGGTGTCGATGCCGTCCACCAGATGGTTGACGTTCAGGTTGGCCCACAGGGTCTGAGCCCACTCCTCCCGGGCAGCCTGCAATGTGAGACAGAGAACCAGACTTTGTCAATTCTAAACTGGGTAACGGTATCCTTGTTCATACGCAGGGAAAACAAGGATCTGAGGCTTTGGCCGCCCACTGAATTTTTGATTTTGAAAGTACCTTCTGCTGCTTGTAGATCTCATAGATCTTGTCCAGTCCGGCCATCTCCTTCTGCACCTGGACCAGCTCAGGGTACATGGTGATGGGCAGATCAAAGAGCTTCTCCGCATTGGCCAGCTCTTGCCGGTCCTTCTCGTACATGGACAGCTCACGCTTGAAGGTTTCCAGGACCTCAACGCCTGGAGGTGAAGAGAGAAAGTTGGCATAAAAAGGATGTGGACATGTACCTCTTGGAAGGCTAGAGAAAGTTCAAAGTGCTTCTCAGTATTAAGTTCAAGTTGTAGGCCACATTGTGAGCAATGAAAGACTGATGGTCTCATCCCACTACAAACTGAGGGCTAGGATGTGCACCTTGTCTACATTAAGGCAATAATTGATGCCTCTACCTCAGTGGCAAGTAGAAATCAATCACTCGCACGGAAATAAGATTGATGATCCATTCACAGCTAAAACATTATAGCAAGGGGTACCTAGTCCACAGCAAGGCATGCTATGGCTGTGTCCGAAATGGGCTTCCAGAGCTATGGCTAGGTCTATTGTCTTGGTGTCTCCGCGTATTTCCAATGGAGTGAAGACCTAGACATAGCTCTAGACAACAGATTCGGATGGAGCCTATTGCAGCCATCCATATACAGTAATCCGAAGAAAACATAAAGACGCTTGGTGGCGCCACACAGATTGTAACACTTAGTCTGAGAGCTAGCCACATAAGATTTCAACCCATTTTACCCAGAAGGTTTGACCCCTTAAAGTTGCTTAGGTTGTCCATGTGATTCAGAAAAAGTTGGTCAGCCTGCCCCCAGAGGTTGGACCTTGACCCCTGACCCCCTTGAAAATGCCCCCAACAGGACGGGTTATTTCAACCCATCGTACCCATGGACCAAACTTGGCCAAAACAAAGTAGTATGATAGTACATCACAAAAAAACAAAAACTGACTAAATATCTGGTTGGGAAGGTGAGGTCAGACCACCCGCAAAGTACCCAAAAGGGCGCCCTCACAGACGGGTTATTTCAACCCATCGCACCCATGGCCCAAACTTTGTCAAAACAAAGGAGTATGATAGCACATCACAAAAAAACAAAAACTGACTAAATATTTGGTTGGGAAGGTGAGGTCAGACCACCCGCAAAGTACACCCCAAGGGCGCCCTCACCGACAGTCTATTTCACCCCATCTCATTAATGCACCAAAACTTTGTCAAAACAAAGCAGTTTGATAGCAAATCACCAACAAACAAAAACTGACTAAATATTTGGTTGGGGAGGTGCGGTCAGACCTCCCCCCTCCAAAAAAAAAAAAAAATACAGTATCCACGTGTGGTTTAATATAACTGTGTGTACAATACATGGAGAAAGCATACTTGTGGCTCTCGTGTATGTAACGGGAAGAGCAAAATCGTACGTTTAACTTTCCCTGCGGAAAACAAATCATGAAATAAGACCAAAGAGGATGACCATTATGCAAACAGTTTGATACATCCATGGTTTGATGAACATCCATTATCGAGAGAGTCATCTTGGGTATATGTCTTATTTAACGCGGAAATATGGAAACAAAAGGATTTTGCGCTTTAAAGTTTGAATAATCAGTTTAATGTCTGCTTAAACATATCGAATGTTAGACGAGTACATTACGTAAAGCCAAAATAAACTTTTGAAGGCAGAGTACACCCGTTCTTCAAGAAGGTTTGAGGGGGTCATGTTTTTTGCGTGAATGAAAAGGTCAAAAGGAGACGGAATATGACGAGGTGGAAGGGATGAAGACGGCAAATCTTAAGCAAAGGGAGTGGGAAGAAATATAAGAGTATAGAAGGATAATGATGGGAAAGGTGAACTAATTACAGAAGAAAAGTAGAATTGGAAGAAAAGATCGGAGTTCGGGAAGCTTGATGTGGTAAAGGAGAGGTGTCCAGTCATTGTTCAACCTCATTGACGGGCCTCCCGATCATATGGCAATGTGTATAGACAGAAGTATGCGTTGTTCCAAACCCATTACCAGTACAGTGGCACATACAGGGAGAAAAACCAGGCAGAAACCCTGCGTTAATTGAGAAAACGGGATATTAGTGAAACTTGAACTTATAGGTTATTTAATATTCCAATATTGTTTTAAATGTTATGTTGCATGCAAGGGAGAGAGTTGGAGGCAGGGGCTTCTCAGCCTTGCGCAATAGTCCAAGAATAATACCCAAATGTATATGTTTGTATCTAGGCAAGTATGTAGGAAGCAGGTAAAAGATGATAACCCTTCAAAAGAACAACTCTGTCCGGTGATAATATGCCGAGTGTTGAGCTTTTTTAGGAACAAAGTACAATATTGGGTATTTTATTAGTTTTCTGAAGACCTTTATAAAGGGGGACGCGTTCAGCCGTTTGCGATATTGGATGAAACATGACGGTCCATGAGATGGTGGCACTATTTGGAGCTATCTGACCATGCCTTCCGAGTTCCGAATTTCAGATCATACTTCTTTGATTTAACAAAGTATGGTCCACGAATGAATTAGGGTTGAAATAAACTGTAAGGTGGGGCTCTTTGTGGGCATTCGACATCGTGGGAGATTCTGACCTCCCCTTTATTTGCAACCAGTCAGTTTCCCTTTTCTGTCGGATGTGGACGAAATAAGCGTAGCGGGTACTTTCATTTGTTGAACAAACTATTGAAATCAAATATTCATGTAGTTTTCCCTTTTTTTTATTGTGATCTGCCATCATCATTAACACTGTGTTAGGGGGGAGGCATAAGTGAAAATAAACTGTGAGTGTACAGGTGTTGGGCTTTGGGCGCCTTGGGGGTCTGATCTCACCTTCCTGATATTTAGTCAGTTTTTTTTGGTAATGTGATCTCATACTACTTGACAAAGTTTGGTCCATCCGTTCGATGGGTTGAAAATAACCCATCCCGGACATGTCAGGTGAGGTGCACTTTGTTGTACGGTGGTCTGGTCTTCCCAACCAGTTATTGATGTCTGTACAATAGCCCATTACCCCTACTGCTTCCTTGCTGTATGTGTATTTTTGTGGGTTTGTTTTACAAATTGTTACATTCTTGCAATTTGGCCCGAGGGCCACGATATGAGTGCAATAAACCAATACATGCACCAATACTAATACAGATACCAATTTGACAAATACCGTTTGAGCCATGCATTCTCCGGGGGGGGGGGGGGGGGGGGGGGTCTGACCTCCACTTCCCAACAAAATATTTAGTCAGTTTTTGTTTGTTGGTGATGTGCTATCATACTCCTTTGTTTTGACAAAGTTTGAGCCATGGGTGCGATGGGTTGAAATAACCCGTCTGTGAGGGCGCCCTTTTGGGCACTTTGCGGGTGGTCTGACCTCACTTTCCCAACCAGATATTTAGTCAGTTTTTGTTTTTTTGTGATGTACTATCATACTTCTTTGTTTTGACAAAGTTTGGTCCATGGGTACGATGGGTTGAAATAACCCGTCCTGGGGGCATTTTCAAGGGGGTCAGGGGGTCAAGGTCCAACCTCTGGGGGCAGGCTGACCAACTTTTTCTGAATCACATGGACAACCTAAGCAACTTTAAGGGGTCAAACCTTCTGGGTAAAATGGGTTGAAATCTTATGTGGCTAGCTCTCAGACTAACTGTGGTGGTGTCAGTATAATATTATGCACACAGCCAAATCATCTTTGATTGAAATCTGGGAAGCCGGAAAGCTAATAATGAGCAAAAGACTGGCAGGGAAATATGAGACATGTTGTCCATGTCAAATATTCTTCTAAGTTCTTACTACTTTCAGGAATAAATTGCACGCCATGTATCAAGCTTGTGTTGTAGTGGACGGTAGACCGAAAAACACCACTGCAGTTTCATTTTGTATCAAAAGAGGGCGCCATTTCAAAAACTTGTGCTTGGATTACAGCATAGAGTGGAAATACAAGTCTCTCACACTGAAAGCACTGGAACAGGTACCTAGTCCACAGCAAGGCAATGAATGCATCCAATATCCTAGGATATGGTTTGCATATATATTAAGAGTCAGTCTGGTACTTACCCTTGTCTAGGTTGTTGCCCATGGCTCCGGGTCCCTCCAGTCTAAACTTGCTCTGGAAGCCGTTTAGCTCAGTGCTGAAGGTGCTGATCTGGTGTTGAGTAATCTGTCCAGGAAAACAGAGCAAAAATAACATTATTGAAAGTGAATGACCTGTCGTCAACACTGACTAGGCTTCAACAAATCTCAATGTGCTACAAATATTCCTGGAATTTTTAGCTCATATCAACTGAAGCTGTTCTAATTTGAAGCCCAAACTCGCTATTCAATGCTTGATGGCGTCAACATGGACCAGAACATGCCAGCCCACTTGGTTCAAATACCCTTAAGTAAATTTCCTTTAATATTCTTTTATCTACCATGTCTGCTCTTCTAAACAGAGAGCCTGACAATGGCTAGGAGGAAAGGGATTCCCTACTTGGTGAACTTCTTCTAGACCTAGGGCCTGTTTGTTTAACGCAAAGGATCCGATATTTAGGGATCCACCTCCTATGCAGGGTACGCTAAAATTGGATCCGGATCCGCAATTTTCGTGATCCTGTGCATTAAACAAACAGGCTCCTCGTGGTCACGGGTTCAAATACCCTTTATTCAATTTTCTTCGATCTTAAAGAGCTGTAAGATATTTTTAAATGGAGAGCCTGACGATGTCAAGGGAGAAGGAAACTAGCAATCTCACCTCTGTGAACTTCTTCTTGACCACGATCAGGCTGGCATCCACGTGCTTGGACTCCATGAACAGGTCGTCCCACATCTGCTTGATGTTCCGGCACATCTCTTTCTCCCTGTCGGCCACCTCTATCTTGTACATCTGCAGCGTCCGGTAGCGCTCCAGGATGTCCTTGATGCGCATCTCCACATCCAGGGACATGTGCTTGATGTCCGAGATGATGCGCAGGACAAACTTGAGGTCCTCCAGAGTGTCGGGCGTCTTCTTGAGGTCAGTGGAAAAGGTCTGATGAATGGAAGAGATCATCAAGATCAATTATGGCATAAATTTGCGTATTTTCACATAGGATTTGAAGTTTTACATGGTAGAGACTAGAACTGAGTGAGATTTGCGGACACACTATGTAAAGTACTTTGGAAGAGGTGTGGCTCTGAGAAGAACTAGTAAGTTAATAACTCTAAGTTTTGACCAGTGTGCTCTGGCCATCCTCAGAAGAGCACATCACCACAGTCTGGCATTCTCTCTCCTGAGACGGCCAGGAGACACTGGCTAAAACACATCCCATGACCTATATTCCAGATTCACAGAGGTGCTGGTTAAGAAACACTGCTAAGTATATGCCCCAAGCAAATATTTGCAGAGTACCGGTTTCAAGCAACTGATATTACATGGAAATTGAGTCGGTACACTGCAGCCTATTTCGCGCTATAAAGAAGCAAATGAGGCAGGCACCTGTAGCTCATTCTGGAGGCCGTTCAGGTCTTCGCTGGCCGTGTCCCGGAGGAGCGTGCCCAGGGACTCCACCCATTTCTGGGCGTGGAGCTTGACGGTGTCAGCCAGGAGGCTCATGTTCAGGCGAATGGAGTCTTGGTCCTTGATCTTGGGCTGATTGTCAACCTACAAAACAGAAAAACCATAAAAGGGGAAAACAGTACAGTTAGAAATCATAAGCGCTTCCGCGAAGAGACAAATTTGGCCATGGGGCGTTGAAACTAGTGATAATAGGGGTCATATTATTAAAATTTGCTGATGCCATAAAGATGCCAAACAAACCGTGCATCAACCTCATGGAATGGCCCCCACACATAAATCTTTCCTATTTCACAATGACTTGGACATAGTTTGCCAAATATTTCAGAGAAAGAACCCAAATAACCAAATATCAGAAAAAGTCTGAGAAAAAAAAGAAAAGAAAGGGGCAAGTCTGAAACAACTGATGCTGACTAGAGATGACAGAACAAAAACTACCACAGGACACTGAAAATAACCCTAACGGAGAGTAAGTCTGTAGTTTTAATACCAACCTCCTTGGCTAAGTTTGAGTAGAACTGCAGCTTGTCGTCGTATGCCACACAAGTCGGCTTCTTGCTGGCAAACTTCTCCAGCATGATGGTCTTGTCCAGCTTCCAGAGCGGCCTGTACCTCTTCCACCTTTTTGAAAAAGAAATGTTTTTGTTATTGGTATTAATGGAGAGAAACTTTCATACTGGTCGAACCCAGCCACTGAAAAGCCTGGTCAGGCCTGGGATTTCGGGCTTGTAATCTCCCTCTTGTCAACCCTGAACTGCACTACAAAAGAGCTGCTTGAAATCATCAAAGCCCGGCTTCTAGATACTGTCCATGATCAATGTGGACTGATCAAAAGGATTCTCAATTTGTCTTCGTTATAAAAATTACACAGAATGAACAACAGCGACTCAGTCAAAACCATCTTCAGCCCTCACTAACCTGCTTAGGTACTTGGTCTGATTGGTCAGGGTCTTCTGTATCTGATTGGACGTCTGCACCACCAGGTCGATGATGTTACCATCGGCCGAGATGTCCGAGAAGAAACTGAAGATGAACGGCTCGTCCTCGCCTTCCACGTTCTGTGGCGGTGTCTCGATGCAGGTACCGTGCATCCAACGTACAAAGTTCTTGGACCTGGAAGACGGAAAGAGAAACAGGCATGCTGAGTCGGTATTAAAGAAGCAAATGTGGAGGGGCTTCTGTTTTTCTAGTTCAGACATCTTTGTACTACCAAGGCATTCAGTGAGGAAGTTTGGAGTCAATTATGGAATCTGACTCCGTACAGCTACTGGGAGACTGTGAAAAGATCTTCCTCCTAGGACCTTTTTGTTTCCATTCCTCCTTGGTAAGGGAGCAATCTGCCGCTCCTGCTTTCTTCATAAGATGTCTTTATGATATCAGAGTGACTGGTTAGTAGAGCATGAGGGTCATTTGGTGAGGATGACAGCTGGTAGTCACAATGACAGGACAGACACAAGGGAATGTATAGGTGCAAGGATGCAATTAGAGAGAACTTGAGAAGCTAGGAGTGAGAGTAGAAGGAGAAGAAACATTTCAACTACATTGCAGACTCTGCAAGAAGTCAGGCATGGCATACGTACCCTTCCACGCAGTCCCGGACACACTGCATGCTGAGCTTGTAGATCTCGTTAGCGGCTGGCACGAGGATAATCTCCGGCGCTGACAGCATGGCATCGATCTGAAACAGTGGCTTCCCGGTGTTCAGTGCAGTGTTGAACTCAGTCATGTTACGGGTAATGAGCTAAAAGATATCACAAATAAAAAAAAACAACAAATTAAGCAGGTTACTATGTGGGTCAGGAAATCACAGAGTTTGGTACCAGAAGCTGTTAACGAATCACAGATCATCTTTCGCTCCCTGAGTGCCTACCAAGCCTGGGACTGGAATACCGACTTGGGTCAGGAAGTCATACATCTTCTGCAATTCAAGACGTACCTTGGTCAGGGAATCGTACACCCTCCTCTCCCAGTAGGCGTAGTAGGCCTGAAGCCGGGGAGACCGGCCAGTGTTGGTGTGGACCACCAGGCCCTCCATCTTGGTCAGCAGGGGTCCGATGGCCCGGTACTTGCGCGACAGCTGCTCGAAGGTGTGCATGCGCTCACGCTCGATATAGTCATAGTACTCCTGGAGAAGGACACAAAACCCAAGATGAACATTAATACAAGCAAATATGTCCTCTGACTTTTCTCCCAGAAGCTTATTAATGCTCTGAAAGCTGTTTTCAGGACACTCCGGTCAGTCATCCGTTTTTTTCCTCTACAAACCTTTTCATTTAAGAAGAATTAAGATTACTCTCCTACAGGAATCCAGACATACACATCTGACTTCATTTGATAACATGGGAAGAGATACAAAAGACTAAAATGTCGAACAAGCCTTTGAGAAAGATCCTGCTAGGAACAGAACGTCAGACCCTCCTAATTTCAAGCATTTTGAAATATTTCAGGTCATTATATTGGTTGATGAGCAGTTTTCAGGAGTTTCTTTCTTGTATAAATTGTAAAAATGGTATTCTACAAGCTAACATTTGCAGTATTGTTTCAGTTTAACTTGAAGCAAGAATTCTACAAGCAGCATCAGAGCAAGAATTCACATTCTGTGCAAAGGTGATCGCGGAGGGCCACACGGAGATCGACAAAGATGCTGAAGTGAAGACTTGAGCCTAAGCTACCCCCGGTCCAAACCCAACCCAAAGACAAAGGCTTTTACCTTGCAGGCTGGGAGTAATTCCCCGTTCATCTGACTGGGAGGTCCCTTGAAGAGGTCCGACTGCTCAACGGCTCTCAGTCGGGCATCAATGTCCTTGGCATTCTTTTGGATTTGGTTGACCAGGGATTCAAACTTGGAGATGGCCTAGAATTCAAACAAAAGAGGGGAAGATTGGGCAGTCAATGAAAAAGTGCATTATCTTGTTGGATTCTATATTTGGTTTGTAAGCAAATGAGATCTTTTACTCATGACATCATTTTAGAAAGGAGAGGTTTAAAACAAAAATTGTTTATTGTTTTTACCTGTTCACAGCGGGTGATGTAATCTGTGATGCCCAGAGAGTTCCAGTTGAGACGCTTGTGGCCAGACTTCAGGGTTCTTCTCAGGTCCTTCAGGTGCTCGTCAAGCAGCTGAGTCTGTGTCAATGGAAGTGAGGAAACATACAGGCTATTCAATGCCATGGCGCAATGGCTGAA
The DNA here is from genome assembly GCA_963971285.1 of Astropecten irregularis. Classification (NCBI taxonomy): domain Eukaryota; kingdom Metazoa; phylum Echinodermata; class Asteroidea; order Paxillosida; family Astropectinidae; genus Astropecten; species Astropecten irregularis. Next base: position 24,893,634 of record OZ020247.1, on the reverse strand, counting down.
GAATGGCGCCTCCGCACCGGACTATTCAACAGCCGAAGTTTATATCATGTTCAAATTTGCCTGGCTACGGCTTGCACTTGAGTCTATGGGAAAATTGTCTGCAGCCACTACAATAGACGTATGTAAATTAAAAAAATAAAGCCACTGCCGAATGATTTAAAAACACAACCTTTCTGTGCAAGAGCTTGCCTTGCATCACATACAGGGCGCGCAGTACGCACACCAAATGTGACGTATCAGGAACTTGGTCCGCCGCACTCAGTGAGACTGCTCAGCACATGGACAGTCTATCCCTTAACACCAGGTTACAAATTGGTCAAGGATGACCGAGAGTACAGTTTTAAGGAGATTCTACCTCTGCATTGTTGATAGAGCTGATGGCAGAGTGGTATCGTCCCAGCATGTGTCTCAGTCCATCATTCCATCGCAGATACTTATCCTCCTGAGGGCAGCAAATACAAGATCACACAGACTTATTCACTTTATTCGCTATGTTTAATGTACTCATTACTGAAAATAATGAATATGTATGAATATGATAATGAATGTTGACAACCTGACTAACGAGTGGTGTGGAGAAAGTGGACAGAATTAATGGATCTGTCCTTCTAAGGGCCTGTTTGTTTTGCGCACGAGATCCATGATCCTGCTGATCTGGATCCCATTTTAGCAAATCCTGCATGGGATGTGGATCTGTAGATCACTGATCTCCTGCACAAACAAACAGGCCCTAAAAGTGTCACCAAGAATTTCTCTTTGTTCACTTTTCAGTGTCACCAAGATTGTCACTTGAGGGTCATTAAAGTGCCCCTAAGTTTTCACCAAAAGACAACACACTGACAACGTGACATGGTGGCTGTCACTATAAGAATGATCCGCACTGACCTGTAGTGCCACATTGCGAGCCAGCTCAGGTATTGAGAAGCCCAGCTGTTCCATGTACTTGGTCTCCACTATAATCTCAGATAGCTCGGGGGCAAAGTCCACCACGTACTTCACTTCAGCCCCTGTAAACAGTCAAAAGACACTCAGTTATACAAGATGAATGTGTCATGGATCATAACCATACGGGGATTTTTCTAACCCCGGACATTTGGCTTAATTGGAACTGTCAAGATGTCCACATTTTTGTGCTAAGCAATTTTTTGTGCTTAGCAGCTCCATGAAATTGGCCCCAGGAGTTACCCTTACCGTGCATAGCGTGATTGCTGGCCGAGCTTGCTCCGTTACCCTCTCCGTCATTGTGGGCCACGGCGATGACGGCGGTGGTGGGAGGAGGCTTGGTCAGAAGGTTCCTCTTCAGCAGCCCGGGGAGGATGCCTTCCACGTACTCCCGCCACTGCTCGTACTTCTTCTCCTCAAAGTCCCGCATCTGCCTTGCCACGCCCAAATACTTGCTCCGTGCCTTGAAACAGATATTCCAAAATTCAGATATGAATTTCACAGCGTAGCTCAGCAAAGAAATAAAGCTGAAGATTGGTTTGGAATTCTTCAGTTGAAAACAAATGCGCTGTTCTGTAACATATAGGATGTTTACAAAATGGAGGCTCAAGCTCAGGCTCAGACGCAGGCTTAAGGTGCCTTTCCATATGCGCGTTTTTTCATCCGCTGCGTATACGTTGCGTGTCCGTCGCGGATGAAAAAAAATTGATCATTATATAAAACAAGCGACCCTTTCCATATGTGCGCGTGCGTTTGAAAAGGTCGCGTGTGTCTTTTTAATGGGCAATTTTAACGCACACGCAACGTACACACAGCGTATACGCAGCGGATGAAAAAACGCGCATATGTAAAGGCGCCTTTAGGCTCAGGCTCCATTTCGTTAATCCATCTTAAAATAACTGGAATCAAAATAGAGGCTTTTGGCCACGATTCGGAAGTAGATTCTCTGGTTTGAAAAGGAAAACAGAGCTTCAGCTTCAATGAAAAACAACAACCTTGATTTTCAGCAAATGGGTGACAGAGCCGGAGCCTGAATCTCTGTTTTGTAAACCCCCATAGTTAGATCTAAAAACCAGGAATTTTTTTTCTTTCTCGCCACAGAGATCTCAAACCTTTGGACCTCAACCGATACTATTTAACAAATCTATGAGCCAGTTTAACAGGTCTGTGATCTAAAAAAAATACATTGTTCTGTAGTACAGCTTAGATCTAGACACCATTTCTTTTTGTATTTCTTATCACAATTACCATAAAACCTTTGAACCTCAAAACCAATACAAACTTTTTCGTTTGACCTTTAGGGAAGCCCTTAACCCAATAGACCCTATTCACGGTGCATCCATCCTGTCACCTTCCTTGTATACCCGATGGAAAAGATAACACCAATTCTAAAAAGAAAACGGGTACCAGACTACTTGAAATCCAAGCCTCGGTTTGATTGCACTGCTTCGAATGTAGGATGGATGCACCGTGAATAGGGTCTATTGTCATGATAAAGTAAACAGCAACAAGCACTCCCTCAACTTACAGCTTTTCCGTATTCACTGTTCAGCAAATCCTCCATGCTCTGAAAGCGAATGATGGTGTGCTTGATTCGATAGAAGAGCGACCGCTCCCAGGCAATAGCGCCCCCAACAGGCGGCTGGTTCTTAGACACGGGTGGGTTGTCCTGGTGCTGTTTGAACAGGGCATTCACCGTGTCCACCTGGGCAATGGAAAGACAAACATGCGTACGTCAAATACTTGTAGGAATTTCTTTAATGTATACACATAAATAAGATACAATCAAATAATTTCCACTAATAACTGAAACTGCCACCTATTCTATTTTCGTTGTAATTGTATAAATTGTTTTGTTAAGCGCATAGAGAATTTATTTGAATATAATGCGCTATATAAATTTATAATATTATTATTATTATTATTATTCTGAGGAATGGATTCTTTTTAAAACTGTGCCAAAAACAGTAATGTTCATTCATGAGCTTGCAAATCATAAGTTTTGCGGTTCACATACAACCACAAGTTCAAATGTCCGGGACAGAAATCTATTCTGAATTTCTAATGAACTATGAAACTAAAAGTTGAAAGACATCGGCACAAATGGATTTCTTGGTCAGGTATATCGCAAGTTTGTTTTCTGTCTAAGGACATTTTCTGAGGAAGTGAAGGACACTGTACCTCTTTCCCGTACTGCAGCAGAATGTCGTTGAACTTCTTCATCATCTGGGAGTTGATGGCCTCCCTCGAGCGGATGTTCTTGAACTTGAGCAGCATGTCGAAGGCCCCCTCGGCCGAGCGCAGTGTCTTGAAGGATTCGTTGATGAAGTGCTTGGCTTCTTCCTCGATGGCGGCCACCTCCTTGTTGAACCACTCCATGACCTTGCGCCATTGGAGTTGGTGCTTCAGGCCAAAGGGATCGAAGCTCACCTGCATGGGGCATTAATCACAACCAGCAAAAAGTGACTAACGTTATACTACACTTTCACAAACTTTGGAGTGACTGTATGTTCCCAGCAAGGATTACACACAATGCCTGTCCACTCTTAAGGTATAGTGATTACAAAACTAACATGGCCGCCGCCATGACGTTCAAGAACAACAAAGCTGCACAGGCTATCCACTCCCAGCAATGATTACAATACTGCCTGTACACTCCCAGCAAAGATTACAAAAGTTACCTTCCACTCCTACCTGCCAGTTATTACAAAAACCACCTGACCACATCTGAGCAAGAAGGAATGGCAACTGACACAAAGGCAACAAAGAGTATTAAGACAAGTAAAAAGCTGCTGCAAACTACTCATCAGCCAAAAAATGACCTGAAATTTATAAAATGCTTGGAGTTAGGAGGGCCTGACCCATTTTGATACTAGCTGGATCTTTATCGAAGGCAGCATTGGAGTAAGGAGGGCCTGATGCATTTTGATCCTAGCAGGATCTTTATCGAAGGCAGCATTTGAGTAAGGAGGGCCTGACGCATTTCGATCTTAGCAGGATCTGTATCGAAGGCAGCATTTGAGTAAGGAGGGCCTGACGCATTTCGATCTTAGCAGGATCTGTATCGAAGGCAGCATTTGAGTAAGGAGGGCCTGATGCATTTCAATCCTAGCAGGATCTTTATCGAAGGCAAAAGATCCTGCTAGGATTCAAACGTGTCAGGCCCTCCCAACTCCAAGCAATAAGTGTTAAGGTAACTCACATCTTGGATAGGTTCCACCAGTCCATCCACTCTCTTCAGCACGTCTTCAATGCGCTGTGGATCGCCAGTCACAGACTTCAGTTCAGGACCAAAGATGTGGTAGAACTCCTGCAACACCTGATACAAGGAGAGCAAAAACAGCTTTTCAATGGTAAATGACACTTGAGCTGCCATCTTCTTAAAAAGCTGAGACAATTCAGGAGATATTATTGTGATAGGTCAACAGAAAATTAGGTAAAGCTAGCGACACCCAGGGTCGATTTCACCAAACTCATCGTGACTTACTATCAATCGTAGGACTTACGATACATTGCAGCCCCACGTAGAAGTCCTAGGATACAATGGGTTATCCTTCATAACTCGAGTTATGATCGATCGTAGGGCTTCGTGAAATCAACTCCTGGTGACTGAATAGCCATTGATGATTGTATCCACGGCTCAATAAATATTCAATTTATCTACTCGTGCTGGTGGACCTCAAGGGAGAAATCACATACCTGGGCCACGTCGTAGATGTCCTGGCAGATAGTGGCCATGTAGTCAGTTCTCTCAAACAGGCGCTTGCGATCAAACTCCCACCGGGCGTCACGCCCCGATGCCTCGATCTTTGCCCGCACCTCAAAGTAGCATTCCTTCCACAGCTCCAGGGTCTTCTTGGCTTCCAGAGTCCTGGCTTTGATCTGGGACGGTGTTTCCCTGAAAACCATGTATAAAAGTTGTTCATTTAACTATAATTGTCTTACGACGTCTGTTAGAGTGACCCGTTCGACATCCGCTGAACACGGTACGGTGAACACAGATGAGGATGAACAGGATATAAAGGACACTGCAGCATCCAGTTCAGGGTGAAAATGAAATTTTATAAAATGAAATTTCATTCCGTTTAATTATCCCATTAAGAACTGCAAATCAAGATTTAAAAAACCAGGACGCAGCACTTTATTCAAACCCAAACCTTCTGCAGAAAAGCCTGAATCAATCTTTCAAAATCCAACCCCTGACAATCCTGACGATAGCATGAAATGGATTTTTGCAGGTTTAGGGGTCGATTTAGGATTAACAATAGAAATAAGAGGTCTGAGAATCTGAGATTGTAAAGCTTACTTGAATATTGATCTGATGTTGATGACTTTGGCAACTCGCTCAGCAAGCTCCCACGCAATGCGTTCCATCAACGGTACCATCCTTTCATCCCGGTTATAGTGTCTTGATATGATCCATACCATGCGGAGAGCATTCATCATGGATGGTAATGTGTCCAACACAACTTGGAAGCTAGCACCGTGTGTCACGTTCTTGAAGTGCCTCTCCAAGGTGCTCAGGAAGCGGACGTTATCCTTGGCTTCCACGTGATATTTGTTCAGCTCAGAGCGGTTGAGCTCAAAGCTCTGCAGGATGGCATGATCTCCCATCTGATCCCTCTTGGCCAGAATTTCCAGCATTTTCTTGACGGTGTGGAGCTTCAGCTGCTCGGACAGAGCACTCAGAGCTGCATTGCGCTCCCGCCAGAAGTCAATTTCAGCCAGGGGTCCGTCCCCCTGTGGCGTCTTTTTCAGCTGGATCTCCAGAGCGCTGGCAATCTGCTTGGTCCACTCCAGGCAGGCATTCTCAATCTTGTGAACGAGACCGTCGTCTTTGGAGAGTTCGCCGACGTCGCCGTCCAAGTTGAGCTGTGGGACGTCCAGGCGGACTTCGCCCTCGATCTGCTGGATGGTGCGGCTGATGTGCGTGGCAAACTTCTGCATGTTGATGAGGAACTCGTCCCGGAGCATGGCCCGGTGCTGGGACTCCACCAGCTTCTTCTGCTGGGAAAGGTCCTCGTCTTCATCTTCATCATCCAGGTCCTCTTGGGAGGTGGAGGACAGGGCAGCTGCCTGCTGCTCACCAGCTGTCGGTGCTTCGCCATTTTTGTGGGAATTGAACGACAGCAGCGGAATGTACACCTAAAACAGGGAGAGAGAATTTAAATCAGCTCACGTTACAAATTGGACATTTCCACGGTTCGGTGAAATTTTTGTAATGCAAGTTATACCTCTTTTTTCATATCTGCACGCATTTCAAGGAATCATAAGTGGTATACTTGCTGATTCCAATAACACATTTTCAATTTGGAGTCTTTCAAGAATGATATACAAGGAATAGATCAATGTAACTTACGTTACAGTGGAAGTGCTCAAGTACACAACAGCACGTTGCTCTTCAAATAACAAACAAGTTGATCTGAGCAATGGAAGACTTTTGAGAGCAGACTGAAGTCTCTTTTTGCTCTGAGCATGTGCGCACAACTGTGAGTATGCGCACATTGTTTTGTGTGCGCTATCAACTCGAAGACCCAGCTCCAAAGTCTCCAATTGATTACGTTGGTGAGGGGCAAGCATAATTTGCATAATTCTAATTCATCCCAAAAGAAAAATCATTCATTGTAACGAGCAAAAATAGCTCAATGGTACCTTACAGCCCCAATAAGCATACAAGAGAGCTTCAAGTTTATTTACTACATAGACACCCTACAAATTGTGCCAAGACAAGGTGAAAATGACCCACCTGCATTATGACCTGCTCCAGCATGGTCAGTGAGCTGCCGTTCAGGACTCCAAACTCAAAGAACTGCGGCAGAATGTTTTGGGCCTCGTCTAGTGTGTTGGGCAGTTCTACCATTCCTGGGGTATTGCGCAGGAAGTACACGCAGTCGTTGTTGCAGACTTCTTCCGGTACGCTGCCGTGGCACATGTACAACCACGTTCTCTCAATTGTCTGCGTGATAATTTTCTGCATAAAAGAGACGTTTGTCAACCACATTATTTTCATAACAATAACAACTCAAACAGTGGGCAAAATGTCATACAGCTGGGAATATTTCAAAACAATAAGAGATTTTCATTTTTAATGCAAGTAATAAACTGCTGTAAACTGCTCTGCCATCAGCCAAAAAATGACCTGTAGTATATCAAATGCTTGGAGTTAGGTCTGACGCATTTCGATCCTAGCAGGATCTTTCTCAAAGGCTTCAAAATCTTTGAGAAAGATCCTGCTAGGATCAAAACGCATCAGGCCCTCCTAACTCCAAGCATTTTCATTTTTGTTAGTGATTCTCTAAGCCTTGTTTAAGCAGCACATTGGACTACAAACAAGTTTTTTGATGACACCGTGATTGCCTAGTTTTTGTTATTATTTTTTCTTACAGGAACTGAGACAATAGATCACCGTTCATTTTTAGTTCAGTCATGTAACAAAATTAACAGTGTGGGGTTACAATTTTTTGTTTACCATTTGTGGAACTGGAGAGGGCGCCATGAGTCCAGTGGGACCTTCATCTATTTTTATCTCCTCTGGTTCCTTGGGCTCTTCCTTGGGCGGTTCCTCCTCTACTTTGGCCGAAGACACCCCTTTCTTGCCCTTCTTCTTTTTCTTTTCTGAAATAAAAGTTGGATAAGAAACTTTGAAGCGGTGTATGGTTGGGATTCTGACGATGTCGCAGGCTGTTGTAACCACACAAGAAAAGAGCTGCTTACCACGCACTTTCACAGTCTCCACAGGGGGACTGGATCCTAAACCTTGCATTATCACACAAACTATGTGGTAAATTGTGTTACACATGTGGGTTAGACCAAGGCTATACGTCGTGCTACTGCGGTGCCGTGCCAAACTCAAATAATTTTACATTTTCAAGTTTGGCACGGCAATAGCAATGCGTTCAGCGTGAATTTGGCTCAGCAAATGAGTTCGGCACAGCAAGCTCTCTGGCTCGACAGGGTCTGCGTGCTATCAGTATTTGGAACGGCAGTGGCGCGACACTTTCAATATTAAGCTCGCCGTTTACTGTAGCGCAACTGCCGTGCAACTGCCATGCTATTGCTGCACTCATTTGATTTAAGTTCGGCACAGCAGTAGCACGGCGTACAGTCTTGGTCTTGGGGTTTGAATTTGAGAACACAACCAGAGGATGGACAAATGTGAGATTCAGAACGGGTAATTAGGGACAGATATTAGGGATGGCAAAGATTTGATTAGCTCTTTACTTTTCCCTTTTTCTTCTTCGACTGGAGTTTCCGCCACAGCTGGGGTGACTGTTGCTTCAGTGAGTGTGCCATCGAGTGCCGATGCCACGCCATCATTTCCATCCAAGCCATCAGCATTCTCATCGTTCAGGGCTTCTAGGGTTGGGTCCAGCTCAGACGGCTCTGAATGGAAGAGAAAGTTACAATTTCAGGCTGATGATGTCAATGCTTCTCACCTTCTGTGGGACATTTAATCTGCTTGTTAGTTGTTAGTGGTACATAGCTGTACCCATGGGATACTTATCGACTTGTCTGGGATTGCAAAGTTCAGTAGGCCTACCCCGGCTTGTAGTACTCGTAGCTGCACATGTGCACAGCATGTACAATGGAACGTATTCACAGCCGTTCCGACATGTCAACGTGTGAAAGTCAGATGAGGAAGTCAAATTTTCGTCTCATTTATTCAAATTATTGACCCGATTTCATAAACAATAGGTTCAGCATCATAAGTATGAGAACATTACTGAGGTTTTAGTTTTAGTTTTTGCAGGTTGACCATTTTTGTACAAATGGTAAAAACAGGGGGGGGGGGGCAGGGTGAGGGTCCCGAACTTTACAACAAATCAATAATCCCCAGGCCCAGCAGCCAATTTCACGAAATGTTGCGTAGGCTAGGCCTAACTTACGCAGCATACAAATGTTGCCTAAGTTTCGTGAAACAGGCATAACTTGTGCAACCAAAGGCAGTAAATGTTGCGTAAGTTACAGAACACTTTGTTGCGTAGGCCTATGCAACATTTGAAGTTTCGTGAAATCGGCTGCAGTGCCCAGGGGCCGATTTCATAAAACTTACGACGCATCGCAGAGTTAAGACGCATCCTTTCCCTATGGACTCATCGCATCTTTGCGACGTGTCGCAGCTACGACAGGTCGCAAATCGAGTTGCGACGCATCACAGAGCAAGTTTATGAAATCGGCCCCAGGCCCAGGCCCAGTAGGCAGTAGTCTCCCCAACCCAGACGAAGATTCCCAAGAAATTACAATTTCAAATTTGTAAACTGTAACTCATTGAAACAATTCTACTTATAATTAATTTCAGACTAAATAATATCCAGCTTCAACGCACCAACTTCCACTTCGACCTCAATTTCTTCCTCTCGCAACCTTTTGTAGAAAAGTGCGGCCGACTTTCCTTCCTCGGGAGTTTCGTTCAGAAACTTGGCCAGCGCTCTCTCGTATTCGCCATCGTCCCGGTTCAAAAGTTCCTCAAAAACCTCTGAATCTGTAATATCCAGGGCTGAGTAGACCTTATCACGAAGCCACTCGAATCTCACGTCATCCATGGTGGCTTGAACAGGCTTCGTATTCTCACTGGAAAACTGCTTTTAAGTTTCCATTAAATTTTTATAAAGTACACACTAATCAGCGCACGAAAGTTTCTAAATTGGCAGCCATGTTGTGACAGCCGCACCACCGCTATATAATGACTTACTAAGAAAAAGTAGTGCATATTTTTTTCCATTCATTTTGAAATGTTGTGGTGTAATCTTTACAATATGATTTTGATTATATTATTTTACAACAAAAGCTAACTAAAAGTCCAAATATTTGACTTTTTGAAGTGAAAACAAACTCGCGGATAGATATTTATATGTATACAAATGTAACCAGTCTAGACCCTGTTAGATACGCGTACGTCCGTTGCTAAGGCCCAGCATTAGCAGACGAGATTGATAGTTGGTCCAAATTTTGGTTAAAATCTCTGTTTTATACAAGTACAGATCAACTACAATTCTTTTATTTACAAAACATCGCACGTGGTTGGCATAAGGGACCAAAATATTGCGAAAAAATCCATATTTTTGACAGGAAAAGTGACCAAATTCGTAATTGTGCAAACTTTCTACAGTTATATCACCGAAATACAAGAACATCAACTAGTACGCGCCCGCCGACCAACTCGCACCGGGATCGGCGTACCCTAGATCTATGAGTCGTACGCCCAACTCGTACGCCGACCAACTCGTCCGCCCCAACTCGTCCGCTCAGTGACGCCAACCAACTCGTACGCCGACCAACTCGGGGTGCACCCAAGTATTACTATTTAAAATACGGTCCCACTAAATCCGTCCGCCGAGCTCATTAATAAAAGTTAAGCACACAATATATTTTAAATAAGAGAGCTCTGAGAGCTATACAAATGAGGGATTGAAGAAATATGGCACTGGACCTCCTGCCTGGACTCTGGGCTTCCATTTGTGACCATTTGTGATGTAATTGCGTGAGAAAATGGGTCTATTTCATCCGCTTTGCAGAGGGATGTTTTTTTGAAAATGTTTTTTTTTACTGGAGTGATCCATACCTTGTTTTAGGGGTGTTCAGCTGAAAATGAGTAGGCCTTTGTCTCAGAAATTCAATAGTCAACCCACCATAAAATGAAAATAAAATAAAAGGTGACGTTTTCATAATAATTTTTCTGTGCAACTTGCAGATGTGAGACTTCTGTATCAAATTTTAAAATGATTTTTGAAGTATAAGCATTTATCACTGTTGTCTAAGGCCAGTTTGATTTTACTTGGGTGCAACCCTCGTACGTCACCAGCATTAAGATTGAGGGGGGCAAACCTAATTTGAATATAATCAAATTTATATTATCTATACAATTTCTGAATTTAGGGACCTTATTTTGGTTACAAACATATTTTTTCAAATTTAGATTCGTTTTAAATTAAGTCGATAGAAGTTAATACGTTTGACAGACAGACGTGCAATGATAACCGGTGACATGCCATGGGTTCATATAGCTAGGCGAACCGTGAGCGGCATGTAAACTATGATCGCTGAAACCCACAAAGGTTCAACTTGATTTCTGTTCATGTAACTCTGATTTTCGTAGAGTGCCCCTTTGGCCAAACTGAGATTGGTATATAGGTCACACGTCTTGACCCCGGACAAAAATTATCGGCCAAAGTGATGGAATTTAACCTTCTGTCTCGCTACACTGCATGACCCCGAAATACCAGTGAACCCCTGGAATATGACGTGTGATGATAATAGTTTAAAACGACAGAATTCGATGAAAACTGTACAGTCTAAATAAATTCAGATCTGCGAAATTAATGTTCATTCAAGCATCTGAAAACAAAGTTTAGTTCTCAGTTTTACAATGCAATACACGTACATCGTTTGAGGTAAAACTTGGGGGAAAAGCCTGAAATTATTATTGTTTTCAGTGCTGGAGAACAATAATATGCAACTTATTCGTACCGGATGGGTCAATTTTAAATTGCACTAAATTGCATTGTCATGAAATAATAATGTCTCACACTGCAACGTGCACTGTGTTCATCAGTCTAATTATTAGCTTCGCTCTGTTGAGCTGCCAAAATCATTTCGATGTACACAAGGCAAAAACCAAGGGAACTATCTATGGTTATCTAAAAAGTACAATACACACTGGCATGAGAACAGCTTAAAACCGTACCACGTCACATTCATAAGCCAATCAGAGTAGGGAACTTAAAAAATGTATTTTACAACACACCATAATGGCCAATCACGTTTATTCGAATTTCCAGGCTCTTCCAACGCCGGCAGGGTTGTAGTATATTATATATGTTTCTGCGCCGTCACTGGCCGTGTGTCAACTTAAGGCTTATTATACGACCTCAATCTTCGAGAACGACATTTTTATTGATTCATTGTCCGATTTTAGGCTAAACCCAAGTTTAAAAGTAGGCCAACATGGAAATTTAAGTTCAATTTACAGGGTCGAAAATAGTCAGCTTTATTCGGATACATTGAGCATCGGATAATTTGAGCAAATTATATATCCGTCAATGTAAAAACACTGCAGCAAAAGTAATCTAATAAAAGTATATAATTAAGTACGTCATCTTGATATACCCGACGTGATATTGGATTCGATTCACCCCGCCAAATCCAGCTGTAGCTCGGTGGCCTAGCGGTATGGCATCTGCACTAGTAAAGCAGGAGGTCGTTGGTTCGAATCACACCTGGGATCTGATGTGATTTTTTTTTTTCACGTGCACTCAAAAGCACTGAGAGTGCGGGCAAACCTAATTTGAATCAAATTGATATTATCTACAATTCCTGAATTTAGAGACCTTATTTTGGTTACAAACATATTTTTTTCAAATTTAGATTCGTTTTAAATTAAGTCGATAGAAGTTAATACGTTTGACAGACAGACGTGCAATGATAACCGGTGACATGCCATGGGTTCATATAGCTAGGCGAACCGTGAGCGGCATGTAAACTATGATCGCTGAAACCCACAAAGGTTCAACTTGATTTCTGTTCATGTAACTCTGATTTTCGTAGAGTGCCCCTTTGGCCAAACTGAGATTGGTATATAGGTCACACGTCTTGACTCCGGACAAAAATAATTATTATCGGCCAAAGTGATGGAATTTAACCTTCTGTCTCGCTACACTGCATGACCCCGAAATACCAGTGAACCCCTGGAATATGACGTGTGATGATAAAAGTTTAAAACGACAGAATTCGATGAAAACTGTACAGTCTAAATAAATTCAGATCTGCGAAATTAATGTTCATTCAAGCATCTGAAAACAAAGTTTAGTTCTCAGTTTTACAATGCAATACACGTACATCGTTTGAGGTAAAACTTGGGGGAAAAGCCTGAAATTATTATTGTTTTCAGTGCTGGAGAACAATAATATGCAACTTATTCGTACCGGATGGGTCAATTTTAAATTGCACTAAATTGCATTGTCATGAAATAATAATGTCTCACACTGCAACGTGCACTGTGTTCATCAGTCTAATTATTAGCTTCGCTCTGTTGAGCTGCCAAAATCATTTCGATGTACACAAGGCAAAAACCAAGGGAACTATCTATGGTTATCTAAAAAGTACAATACACACTGGCATGAGAACAGCTTAAAACCGTACCACGTCACATTCATAAGCCAATCAGAGTAGGGAACTTAAAAAATGTATTTTACAACACGCCATAATGGCCAATCACGTTTATTCGAATTTCCAGGCTCTTCCAACGCCGGCAGGGTTGTAGTATATTATATATGTTTCTGCGCCGTCACTGGCCGTGTGTCAACTTAAGGCTTATTATACGACCTCAATCTTCGAGAACGACATTTTTATTGATTCATTGTCCGATTTTAGGCTAAACCCAAGTTTAAAAGTAGGCCAACATGGAAATTTAAGTTCAATTTACAGGGTCGAAAATAGTCAGCTTTATTCGGATACATTGAGCATCGGATAATTTGAGCAAATTATATATCCGTCAATGTAAAAACACTGCAGCAAAAGTAATCTAATAAAAGTATATAATTAAGTACGTCATCTTGATATACCCGACGTGATATTGGATTCGATTCACCCCGCCAAATCCAGCTGTTGCTCGGTGGCCTAGCGGTATGGCATCTGCACTAGTAAAGCAGGAGGTCGTTGGTTCGAATCACACCTGGGATCTGATGTGATTTTTTTTTTCACGTGCACTCAAAAGCACTGAGAGTGCGGGCAAACCTAATTTGAATCAAATTGATATTATCTACAATTCCTGAATTTAGAGACCTTATTTTGGTTACAAACATATTTTTTTCAAATTTAGATTCGTTTTAAATTAAGTCGATAGAAGTTAATACGTTTGACAGACAGACGTGCAATGATAACCGGTGACATGCCATGGGTTCATATAGCTAGGCGAACCGTGAGCGGCATGTAAACTATGATCGCTGAAACCCACAAAGGTTCAACTTGATTTCTGTTCATGTAACTCTGATTTTCGTAGAGTGCCCCTTTGGCCAAACTGAGATTGGTATATAGGTCACACGTCTTGACTCCGGACAAAAATAATTATTATCGGCCAAAGTGATGGAATTTAACCTTCTGTCTCGCTACACTGCATGACCCCGAAATACCAGTGAACCCCTGGAATATGACGTGTGATGATAAAAGTTTAAAACGACAGAATTCGATGAAAACTGTACAGTCTAAATAAATTCAGATCTGCGAAATTAATGTTCATTCAAGCATCTGAAAACAAAGTTTAGTTCTCAGTTTTACAATGCAATACACGTACATCGTTTGAGGTAAAACTTGGGGGAAAAGCCTGAAATTATTATTGTTTTCAGTGCTGGAGAACAATAATATGCAACTTATTCGTACCGGATGGGTCAATTTTAAATTGCACTAAATTGCATTGTCATGAAATAATAATGTCTCACACTGCAACGTGCACTGTGTTCATCAGTCTAATTATTAGCTTCGCTCTGTTGAGCTGCCAAAATCATTTCGATGTACACAAGGCAAAAACCAAGGGAACTATCTATGGTTATCTAAAAAGTACAATACACACTGGCATGAGAACAGCTTAAAACCGTACCACGTCACATTCATAAGCCAATCAGAGTAGGGAACTTAAAAAATGTATTTTACAACACGCCATAATGGCCAATCACGTTTATTCGAATTTCCAGGCTCTTCCAACGCCGGCAGGGTTGTAGTATATTATATATGTTTCTGCGCCGTCACTGGCCGTGTGTCAACTTAAGGCTTATTATACGACCTCAATCTTCGAGAACGACATTTTTATTGATTCATTGTCCGATTTTAGGCTAAACCCAAGTTTAAAAGTAGGCCAACATGGAAATTTAAGTTCAATTTACAGGGTCGAAAATAGTCAGCTTTATTCGGATACATTGAGCATCGGATAATTTGAGCAAATTATATATCCGTCAATGTAAAAACACTGCAGCAAAAGTAATCTAATAAAAGTATATAATTAAGTACGTCATCTTGATATACCCGACGTGATATTGGATTCGATTCACCCCGCCAAATCCAGCTGTTGCTCGGTGGCCTAGCGGTATGGCATCTGCACTAGTAAAGCAGGAGGTCGTTGGTTCGAATCACACCTGGGATCTGATGTGATTTTTTTTTTCACGTGCACTCAAAAGCACTGAGAGTGCGGGCAAACCTAATTTGAATCAAATTGATATTATCTACAATTCCTGAATTTAGAGACCTTATTTTGGTTACAAACATATTTTTTTCAAATTTAGATTCGTTTTAAATTAAGTCGATAGAAGTTAATACGTTTGACAGACAGACGTGCAATGATAACCGGTGACATGCCATGGGTTCATATAGCTAGGCGAACCGTGAGCGGCATGTAAACTATGATCGCTGAAACCCACAAAGGTTCAACTTGATTTCTGTTCATGTAACTCTGATTTTCGTAGAGTGCCCCTTTGGCCAAACTGAGATTGGTATATAGGTCACACGTCTTGACCCCGGACAAAAATAATTATTATCGGCCAAAGTGATGGAATTTAACCTTCTGTCTCGCTACACTGCATGACCCCGAAATACCAGTGAACCCCTGGAATATGACGTGTGATGATAATAGTTTAAAACGACAGAATTCGATGAAAACTGTACAGTCTAAATAAATTCAGATCTGCGAAATTAATGTTCATTCAAGCATCTGAAAACAAAGTTTAGTTCTCAGTTTTACAATGCAATACACGTACATCGTTTGAGGTAAAACTTGGGGGAAAAGCCTGAAATTATTATTGTTTTCAGTGCTGGAGAACAATAATATGCAACTTATTCGTACCGGATGGGTCAATTTTAAATTGCACTAAATTGCATTGTCATTAAATAATAATGTCTCACACTGCATGCAACGTGCACTGTGTTCATCAGTCTAATTATTAGCTTCGCTCTGTTGAGCTGCCAAAATCATTTCGATGTACACAAGGCAAAAACCAAGGGAACTATCTGTGGTTATCTAAAAAGTACAATACACACTGGCATGAGAACAGCTTAAAACCGTACCACGTCACATTCATAAGCCAATCAGAGTAGGGAACTTAAAAAATGTATTTTACAACACGCCATAATGGCCAATCACGTTTATTCGAATTTCCAGGCTCTTCCAACGCCGGCAGGGTTGTAGTATATTATATATGTTTCTGCGCCGTCACTGGCCGTGTGTCAACTTAAGGCTTATTATACGACCTCAATCTTCGAGAACGACATTTTTATTGATTCATTGTCCGATTTTAGGCTAAACCCAAGTTTAAAAGAAGGCCAACATGGAAATTTAAGTTCAATTTACAGGGTCGAAAATAGTCAGCTTTATTCGGATACATTGAGCATCGGATAATTTGAGCAAATTATATATCCGTCAATGTAAAAACACTGCAGCAAAAGTAATCTAATAAAAGTATATAATTAAGTACGTCATCTTGATATACCCGACGTGATATTGGATTCGATTCACCCCGCCAAATCCAGCTGTAGCTCGGTGGCCTAGCGGTATGGCATCTGCACTAGTAAAGCAGGAGGTCGTTGGTTCGAATCACACCTGGGATCTGATGTGATTTTTTTTTTCACGTGCACTCAAAAGCACTGAGAGTGCGGGCAAACCTAATTTGAATCAAATTGATATTATCTACAATTCCTGAATTTAGAGACCTTATTTTGGTTACAAACATATTTTTTTCAAATTTAGATTCGTTTTAAATTAAGTCGATAGAAGTTAATACGTTTGACAGACAGACGTGCAATGATAACCGGTGACATGCCATGGGTTCATATAGCTAGGCGAACCGTGAGCGGCATGTAAACTATGATCGCTGAAACCCACAAAGGTTCAACTTGATTTCTGTTCATGTAACTCTGATTTTCGTAGAGTGCCCCTTTGGCCAAACTGAGATTGGTATATAGGTCACACGTCTTGACCCCGGACAAAAATAATTATTATCGGCCAAAGTGATGGAATTTAACCTTCTGTCTCGCTACACTGCATGACCCCGAAATACCAGTGAACCCCTGGAATATGACGTGTGATGATAATAGTTTAAAACGACAGAATTCGATGAAAACTGTACAGTCTAAATAAATTCAGATCTGCGAAATTAATGTTCATTCAAGCATCTGAAAACAAAGTTTAGTTCTCAGTTTTACAATGCAATACACGTACATCGTTTGAGGTAAAACTTGGGGGAAAAGCCTGAAATTATTATTGTTTTCAGTGCTGGAGAACAATAATATGCAACTTATTCGTACCGGATGGGTCAATTTTAAATTGCACTAAATTGCATTGTCATGGAATAATAATGTCTCACACTGCAACGTGCACTGTGTTCATCAGTCTAATTATTAGCTTCGCTCTGTTGAGCTGCCAAAATCATTTCGATGTACACAAGGCAAAAACCAAGGGAACTATCTATGGTTATCTAAAAAGTACAATACACACTGGCATGAGAACAGCTTAAAACCGTACCACGTCACATTCATAAGCCAATCAGAGTAGGGAACTTAAAAAATGTATTTTACAACACGCCATAATGGCCAATCACGTTTATTCGAATTTCCAGGCTCTTCCAACGCCGGCAGGGTTGTAGTATATTATATATGTTTCTGCGCCGTCACTGGCCGTGTGTCAACTTAAGGCTTATTATACGACCTCAATCTTCGAGAACGACATTTTTATTGATTCATTGTCCGATTTTAGGCTAAACCCAAGTTTAAAAGTAGGCCAACATGGAAATTTAAGTTCAATTTACAGGGTCGAAAATAGTCAGCTTTATTCGGATACATTGAGCATCGGATAATTTGAGCAAATTATATATCCGTCAATGTAAAAACACTGCAGCAAAAGTAATCTAATAAAAGTATATAATTAAGTACGTCATCTTGATATACCCGACGTGATATTGGATTCGATTCACCCCGCCAAATCCAGCTGTAGCTCGGTGGCCTAGCGGTATGGCATCTGCACTAGTAAAGCAGGAGGTCGTTGGTTCGAATCACACCTGGGATCTGATGTGATTTTTTTTTTTCACGTGCACTCAAAAGCACTGAGAGTGCGGGCAAACCTAATTTGAATCAAATTGATATTATCTACAATTCCTGAATTTAGAGACCTTATTTTGGTTACAAACATATTTTTTTCAAATTTAGATTCGTTTTAAATTAAGTCGATAGAAGTTAATACGTTTGACAGACAGACGTGCAATGATAACCGGTGACATGCCATGGGTTCATATAGCTAGGCGAACCGTGAGCGGCATGTAAACTATGATCGCTGAAACCCACAAAGGTTCAACTTGATTTCTGTTCATGTAACTCTGATTTTCGTAGAGTGCCCCTTTGGCCAAACTGAGATTGGTATATAGGTCACACGTCTTGACCCCGGACAAAAATAATTATTATCGGCCAAAGTGATGGAATTTAACCTTCTGTCTCGCTACACTGCATGACCCCGAAATACCAGTGAACCCCTGGAATATGACGTGTGATGATAATAGTTTAAAACGACAGAATTCGATGAAAACTGTACAGTCTAAATAAATTCAGATCTGCGAAATTAATGTTCATTCAAGCATCTGAAAACAAAGTTTAGTTCTCAGTTTTACAATGCAATACACGTACATCGTTTGAGGTAAAACTTGGGGGAAAAGCCTGAAATTATTATTGTTTTCAGTGCTGGAGAACAATAATATGCAACTTATTCGTACCGGATGGGTCAATTTTAAATTGCACTAAATTGCATTGTCATGAAATAATAATGTCTCACACTGCAACGTGCACTGTGTTCATCAGTCTAATTATTAGCTTCGCTCTGTTGAGCTGCCAAAATCATTTCGATGTACACAAGGCAAAAACCAAGGGAACTATCTATGGTTATCTAAAAAGTACAATACACACTGGCATGAGAACAGCTTAAAACCGTACCACGTCACATTCATAAGCCAATCAGAGTAGGGAACTTTAAAAATGTATTTTACAACACGCCATAATGGCCAATCACGTTTATTCGAATTTCCAGGCTCTTCCAACGCCGGCAGGGTTGTAGTATATTATATATGTTTCTGCGCCGTCACTGGCCGTGTGTCAACTTAAGGCTTATTATACGACCTCAATCTTCGAGAACGACATTTTTATTGATTCATTGTCCGATTTTAGGCTAAACCCAAGTTTAAAAGTAGGCCAACATGGAAATTTAAGTTCAATTTACAGGGTCGAAAATAGTCAGCTTTATTCGGATACATTGAGCATCGGATAATTTGAGCAAATTATATATCCGTCAATGTAAAAACACTGCAGCAAAAGTAATCTAATAAAAGTATATAATTAAGTAAGTCATCTTGATATACCCGACGTGATATTGGATTCGATTCACCCCGCCAAATCCAGCTGTAGCTCGGTGGCCTAGCGGTATGGCATCTGCACTAGTAAAGCAGGAGGTCGTTGGTTCGAATCACACCTGGGATCTGATGTGATTTTTTTTTTCACGTGCACTCAAAAGCACTGAGAGTGCGGGCAAACCTAATTTGAATCAAATTGATATTATCTACAATTCCTGAATTTAGAGACCTTATTTTGGTTACAAACATATTTTTTTCAAATTTAGATTCGTTTTAAATTAAGTCGATAGAAGTTAATACGTTTGACAGACAGACGTGCAATGATAACCGGTGACATGCCATGGGTTCATATAGCTAGGCGAACCGTGAGCGGCATGTAAACTATGATCGCTGAAACCCACAAAGGTTCAACTTGATTTCTGTTCATGTAACTCTGATTTTCGTAGAGTGCCCCTTTGGCCAAACTGAGATTGGTATATAGGTCACACGTCTTGACCCCGGACAAAAATAATTATTATCGGCCAAAGTGATGGAATTTAACCTTCTGTCTCGCTACACTGCATGACCCCGAAATACCAGTGAACCCCTGGAATATGACGTGTGATGATAATAGTTTAAAACGACAGAATTCGATGAAAACTGTACAGTCTAAATAAATTCAGATCTGCGAAATTAATGTTCATTCAAGCATCTGAAAACAAAGTTTAGTTCTCAGTTTTACAATGCAATACACGTACATCGTTTGAGGTAAAACTTGGGGGAAAAGCCTGAAATTATTATTGTTTTCAGTGCTGGAGAACAATAATATGCAACTTATTCGTACCGGATGGGTCAATTTTAAATTGCACTAAATTGCATTGTCATGAAATAATAATGTCTCACACTGCAACGTGCACTGTGTTCATCAGTCTAATTATTAGCTTCGCTCTGTTGAGCTGCCAAAATCATTTCGATGTACACAAGGCAAAAACCAAGGGAACTATCTATGGTTATCTAAAAAGTACAATACACACTGGCATGAGAACAGCTTAAAACCGTACCACGTCACATTCATAAGCCAATCAGAGTAGGGAACTTTAAAAATGTATTTTACAACACGCCATAATGGCCAATCACGTTTATTCGAATTTCCAGGCTCTTCCAACGCCGGCAGGGTTGTAGTATATTATATATGTTTCTGCGCCGTCACTGGCCGTGTGTCAACTTAAGGCTTATTATACGACCTCAATCTTCGAGAACGACATTTTTATTGATTCATTGTCCGATTTTAGGCTAAACCCAAGTTTAAAAGTAGGCCAACATGGAAATTTAAGTTCAATTTACAGGGTCGAAAATAGTCAGCTTTATTCGGATACATTGAGCATCGGATAATTTGAGCAAATTATATATCCGTCAATGTAAAAACACTGCAGCAAAAGTAATCTAATAAAAGTATATAATTAAGTAAGTCATCTTGATATACCCGACGTGATATTGGATTCGATTCACCCCGCCAAATCCAGCTGTAGCTCGGTGGCCTAGCGGTATGGCATCTGCACTAGTAAAGCAGGAGGTCGTTGGTTCGAATCACACCTGGGATCTGATGTGATTTTTTTTTTCACGTGCACTCAAAAGCACTGAGAGTGCGGGCAAACCTAATTTGAATCAAATTGATATTATCTACAATTCCTGAATTTAGAGACCTTATTTTGGTTACAAACATATTTTTTTCAAATTTAGATTCGTTTTAAATTAAGTCGATAGAAGTTAATACGTTTGACAGACAGACGTGCAATGATAACCGGTGACATGCCATGGGTTCATATAGCTAGGCGAACCGTGAGCGGCATGTAAACTATGATCGCTGAAACCCACAAAGGTTCAACTTGATTTCTGTTCATGTAACTCTGATTTTCGTAGAGTGCCCCTTTGGCCAAACTGAGATTGGTATATAGGTCACACGTCTTGACCCCGGACAAAAATAATTATTATCGGCCAAAGTGATGGAATTTAACCTTCTGTCTCGCTACACTGCATGACCCCGAAATACCAGTGAACCCCTGGAATATGACGTGTGATGATAATAGTTTAAAACGACAGAATTCGATGAAAACTGTACAGTCTAAATAAATTCAGATCTGCGAAATTAATGTTCATTCAAGCATCTGAAAACAAAGTTTAGTTCTCAGTTTTACAATGCAATACACGTACATCGTTTGAGGTAAAACTTGGGGGAAAAGCCTGAAATTATTATTGTTTTCAGTGCTGGAGAACAATAATATGCAACTTATTCGTACCGGATGGGTCAATTTTAAATTGCACTAAATTGCATTGTCATGAAATAATAATGTCTCACACTGCAACGTGCACTGTGTTCATCAGTCTAATTATTAGCTTCGCTCTGTTGAGCTGCCAAAATCATTTCGATGTACACAAGGCAAAAACCAAGGGAACTATCTATGGTTATCTAAAAAGTACAATACACACTGGCATGAGAACAGCTTAAAACCGTACCACGTCACATTCATAAGCCAATCAGAGTAGGGAACTTAGAAAATGTATTTTACAACACGCCATAATGGCCAATCACGTTTATTCGAATTTCCAGGCTCTTCCAACGCCGGCAGGGTTGTAGTATATTATATATATTTCTGCGCCGTCACTGGCCGTGTGTCAACTTAAGGCTTATTATACGACCTCAATCTTCGAGAACGACATTTTTATTGATTCATTGTCCGATTTTAGGCTAAACCCAAGTTTAAAAGTAGGCCAACATGGAAATTTAAGTTCAATTTACAGGGTCGAAAATAGTCAGTTTTATTCGGATACATTGAGCATCGGATAACTTGAGCAAATTATATATCCGTCAATGTAAAAACACTGCAGCAAAAGTATAATCTAATAAAAGTATATAATTAAGTACGTCATCTTGATATACCCGACGTGATATTGGATTCGATTCACCCCGCCAAATCCAGCTGTAGCTCGGTGGCCTAGCGGTATGGCATCTGCACTAGTAAAGCAGGAGGTCGTTGGTTCGAATCACACCTGGGATCTGATGTGATTTTTTTTTTTCACGTGCACTCAAAAGCACTGAGAGTGCGGGCAAACCTAATTTGAATCAAATTGATATTTCTACAATTCCTGAATTTAGAGACCTTATTTTGGTTACAAACATATTTTTTTCAAATTTAGATTCGTTTTAAATTAAGTCGATAGAAGTTAATACGTTTGACAGACAGACGTGCAATGATAACCGGTGACATGCCATGGGTTCATATAGCTAGGCGAACCGTGAGCGGCATGTAAACTATGATCGCTGAAACCCACAAAGGTTCAACTTGATTTCTGTTCATGTAACTCTGATTTTCGTAGAGTGCCCCTTTGGCTAAACTGAGATTGGTATATAGGTCACACGTCTTGACCCCGGACAAAAATAATTATTATCGGCCAAAGTGATGGAATTTAACCTTCTGTCTCGCTACACTGCATGACCCCGAAATACCAGTGAACCCCTGGAATATGACGTGTGATGATAATAGTTTAAAACGACAGAATTCGATGAAAACTGTACAGTCTAAATAAATTCAGATCTGCGAAATTAATGTTCATTCAAGCATCTGAAAACAAAGTTTAGTTCTCAGTTTTACAATGCAATACACGTACATCGTTTGAGGTAAAACTTGGGGGAAAAGCCTGAAATTATTATTGTTTTCAGTGCTGGAGAACAATAATATGCAACTTTTTCGTACCGGATGGGTCAATTTTAAATTGCACTAAATTGCATTGTCATGAAATAATAATGTCTCACACTGCAACGTGCACTGTGTTCATCAGTCTAATTATTAGCTTCGCTCTGTTGAGCTGCCAAAATCATTTCGATGTACACAAGGCAAAAACCAAGGGAACTATCTATGGTTATCTAAAAAGTACAATACACACTGGCATGAGAACAGCTTAAAACCGTACCACGTCACATTCATAAGCCAATCAGAGTAGGGAACTTAAAAAATGTATTTTACAACACGCCATAATGGCCAATCACGTTTATTCCAATTTCCAGGCTCTTCCAACGCCGGCAGGGTTGTAGTATATTATATATATTTCTGCGCCGTCACTGGCCGTGTGTCAACTTAAGGCTTATTATACGACCTCAATCTTCGAGAACGACATTTTTATTGATTCATTGTCCGATTTTAGGCTAAACCCAAGTTTAAAAGTAGGCCAACATGGAAATTTAAGTTCAATTTACAGGGTCGAAAATAGTCAGTTTTATTCGGATACATTGAGCATCGGATAACTTGAGCAAATTATATATCCGTCAATGTAAAAACACTGCAGCAAAAGTATAATCTAATAAAAGTATATAATTAAGTACGTCATCTTGATATACCCGACGTGATATTGGATTCGATTCACCCCGCCAAATCCAGCTGTATCTCGGTGGCCTAGCGGTATGGCATCTGCACTAGTAAAGCAGGAGGTCGTTGGTTCGAATCACACCTGGGATCTGATGTGATTTTTTTTTTCACGTGCACTCAAAAGCACTGAGAGTGCGGGCAAACCTAATTTGAATCAAATTGATATTATCTACAATTCCTGAATTTAGAGACCTTATTTTGGTTACAAACATATTTTTTTCAAATTTAGATTCGTTTTAAATTAAGTCGATAGAAGTTAATACGTTTGACAGACAGACGTGCAATGATAACCGGTGACATGCCATGGGTTCATATAGCTAGGCGAACCGTGAGCGGCATGTAAACTATGATCGCTGAAACCCACAAAGGTTCAACTTGATTTCTGTTCATGTAACTCTGATTTTCGTAGAGTGCCCCTTTGGCCAAACTGAGATTGGTATATAGGTCACACGTCTTGACCCCGGACAAAAATAATTATTATCGGCCAAAGTGATGGAATTTAACCTTCTGTCTCGCTACACTGCATGACCCCGAAATACCAGTGAACCCCTGGAATATGACGTGTGATGATAATAGTTTAAAACGACAGAATTCGATGAAAACTGTACAGTCTAAATAAATTCAGATCTGCGAAATTAATGTTCATTCAAGCATCTGAAAACAAAGTTTAGTTCTCAGTTTTACAATGCAATACACGTACATCGTTTGAGGTAAAACTTGGGGGAAAAGCCTGAAATTATTATTGTTTTCAGTGCTGGAGAACAATAATATGCAACTTATTCGTACCGGATGGGTCAATTTTAAATTGCACTAAATTGCATTGTCATGAAATAATAATGTCTCACACTGCAACGTGCACTGTGTTCATCAGTCTAATTATTAGCTTCGCTCTGTTGAGCTGCCAAAATCATTTCGATGTACACAAGGCAAAAACCAAGGGAACTATCTATGGTTATCTAAAAAGTACAATACACACTGGCATGAGAACAGCTTAAAACCGTACCACGTCACATTCATAAGCCAATCAGAGTAGGGAACTTAGAAAATGTATTTTACAACACGCCATAATGGCCAATCACGTTTATTCGAATTTCCAGGCTCTTCCAACGCCGGCAGGGTTGTAGTATATTATATATATTTCTGCGCCGTCACTGTCCGTGTGTCAACTTAAGGCTTATTATACGACCTCAATCTTCGAGAACGACATTTTTATTGATTCATTGTCCGATTTTAGGCTAAACCCAAGTTTAAAAGTAGGCCAACATGGAAATTTAAGTTCAATTTACAGGGTCGAAAATAGTCAGTTTTATTCGGATACATTGAGCATCGGATAACTTGAGCAAATTATATATCCGTCAATGTAAAAACACTGCAGCAAAAGTATAATCTAATAAAAGTATATAATTAAGTACGTCATCTTGATATACCCGACGTGATATTGGATTCGATTCACCCCGCCAAATCCAGCTGTAGCTCGGTGGCCTAGCGGTATGGCATCTGCACTAGTAAAGCAGGAGGTCGTTGGTTCGAATCACACCTGGGATCTGATGTGATTTTTTTTTTTCACGTGCACTCAAAAGCACTGAGAGTGCGGGCAAACCTAATTTGAATCAAATTGATATTTCTACAATTCCTGAATTTAGAGACCTTATTTTGGTTACAAACATATTTTTTTCAAATTTAGATTCGTTTTAAATTAAGTCGATAGAAGTTAATACGTTTGACAGACAGACGTGCAATGATAACCGGTGACATGCCATGGGTTCATATAGCTAGGCGAACCGTGAGCGGCATGTAAACTATGATCGCTGAAACCCACAAAGGTTCAACTTGATTTCTGTTCATGTAACTCTGATTTTCGTAGAGTGCCCCTTTGGCTAAACTGAGATTGGTATATAGGTCACACGTCTTGACCCCGGACAAAAATAATTATTATCGGCCAAAGTGATGGAATTTAACCTTCTGTCTCGCTACACTGCATGACCCCGAAATACCAGTGAACCCCTGGAATATGACGTGTGATGATAATAGTTTAAAACGACAGAATTCGATGAAAACTGTACAGTCTAAATAAATTCAGATCTGCGAAATTAATGTTCATTCAAGCATCTGAAAACAAAGTTTAGTTCTCAGTTTTACAATGCAATACACGTACATCGTTTGAGGTAAAACTTGGGGGAAAAGCCTGAAATTATTATTGTTTTCAGTGCTGGAGAACAATAATATGCAACTTTTTCGTACCGGATGGGTCAATTTTAAATTGCACTAAATTGCATTGTCATGAAATAATAATGTCTCACACTGCAACGTGCACTGTGTTCATCAGTCTAATTATTAGCTTCGCTCTGTTGAGCTGCCAAAATCATTTCGATGTACACAAGGCAAAAACCAAGGGAACTATCTATGGTTATCTAAAAAGTACAATACACACTGGCATGAGAACAGCTTAAAACCGTACACGTCACATTCATAAGCCAATCAGAGTAGGGAACTTAAAAAATGTATTTTACAACACGCCATAATGGCCAATCACGTTTATTCCAATTTCCAGGCTCTTCCAACGCCGGCAGGGTTGTAGTATATTATATATATTTCTGCGCCGTCACTGGCCGTGTGTCAACTTAAGGCTTATTATACGACCTCAATCTTCGAGAACGACATTTTTATTGATTCATTGTCCGATTTTAGGCTAAACCCAAGTTTAAAAGTAGGCCAACATGGAAATTTAAGTTCAATTTACAGGGTCGAAAATAGTCAGTTTTATTCGGATACATTGAGCATCGGATAACTTGAGCAAATTATATATCCGTCAATGTAAAAACACTGCAGCAAAAGTATAATCTAATAAAAGTATATAATTAAGTACGTCATCTTGATATACCCGACGTGATATTGGATTCGATTCACCCCGCCAAATCCAGCTGTATCTCGGTGGCCTAGCGGTATGGCATCTGCACTAGTAAAGCAGGAGGTCGTTGGTTCGAATCACACCTGGGATCTGATGTGATTTTTTTTTTCACGTGCACTCAAAAGCACTGAGAGTGCGGGCAAACCTAATTTGAATCAAATTGATATTATCTACAATTCCTGAATTTAGAGACCTTATTTTGGTTACAAACATATTTTTTTCAAATTTAGATTCGTTTTAAATTAAGTCGATAGAAGTTAATACGTTTGACAGACAGACGTGCAATGATAACCGGTGACATGCCATGGGTTCATATAGCTAGGCGAACCGTGAGCGGCATGTAAACTATGATCGCTGAAACCCACAAAGGTTCAACTTGATTTCTGTTCATGTAACTCTGATTTTCGTAGAGTGCCCCTTTGGCCAAACTGAGATTGGTATATAGGTCACACGTCTTGACCCCGGACAAAAATAATTATTATCGGCCAAAGTGATGGAATTTAACCTTCTGTCTCGCTACACTGCATGACCCCGAAATACCAGTGAACCCCTGGAATATGACGTGTGATGATAATAGTTTAAAACGACAGAATTCGATGAAAACTGTACAGTCTAAATAAATTCAGATCTGCGAAATTAATGTTCATTCAAGCATCTGAAAACAAAGTTTAGTTCTCAGTTTTACAATGCAATACACGTACATCGTTTGAGGTAAAACTTGGGGGAAAAGCCTGAAATTATTATTGTTTTCAGTGCTGGAGAACAATAATATGCAACTTATTCGTACCGGATGGGTCAATTTTAAATTGCACTAAATTGCATTGTCATGAAATAATAATGTCTCACACTGCAACGTGCACTGTGTTCATCAGTCTAATTATTAGCTTCGCTCTGTTGAGCTGCCAAAATCATTTCGATGTACACAAGGCAAAAACCAAGGGAACTATCTTTGGTTATCTAAAAAGTACAATACACACTGGCATGAGAACAGCTTAAAACCGTACCACGTCACATTCATAAGCCAATCAGAGTAGGGAACTTAAAAAATGTATTTTACAACACGCCATAATGGCCAATCACGTTTATTCCAATTTCCAGGCTCTTCCAACGCCGGCAGGGTTGTAATATATTATATATATTTCTGCGCCGTCACTGGCCGTGTGTCAACTTAAGGCTTATTATACGACCTCAATCTTCGAGAACGACATTTTTATTGATTCATTGTCCGATTTTAGGCTAAACCCAAGTTTAAAAGTAGGCCAACATGGAAATTTAAGTTCAATTTACAGGGTCGAAAATAGTCAGTTTTATTCGGATACATTGAGCATCGGATAACTTGAGCAAATTATATATCCGTCAATGTAAAAACACTGCAGCAAAAGTATAATCTAATAAAAGTATATAATTAAGTACGTCATCTTGATATACCCGACGTGATATTGGATTCGATTCACCCCGCCAAATCCAGCTGTATCTCGGTGGCCTAGCGGTATGGCATCTGCACTAGTAAAGCAGGAGGTCGTTGGTTCGAATCACACCTGGGATCTGATGTGATTTTTTTTTTTCACGTGCACTCAAAAGCACTGAGAGTGCGGGCAAACCTAATTTGAATCAAATTGATATTATCTACAATTCCTGAATTTAGAGACCTTATTTTGGTTACAAACATATTTTTTTCAAATTTAGATTCGTTTTAAATTAAGTCGATAGAAGTTAATACGTTTGACAGACAGACGTGCAATGATAACCGGTGACATGCCATGGGTTCATATAGCTAGGCGAACCGTGAGCGGCATGTAAACTATGATCGCTGAAACCCACAAAGGTTCAACTTGATTTCTGTTCATGTAACTCTGATTTTCGTAGAGTGCCCCTTTGGCCAAACTGAGATTGGTATATAGGTCACACGTCTTGACCCCGGACAAAAATAATTATTATCGGCCAAAGTGATGGAATTTAACCTTCTGTCTCGCTACACTGCATGACCCCGAAATACCAGTGAACCCCTGGAATATGACGTGTGATGATAATAGTTTAAAACGACAGAATTCGATGAAAACTGTACAGTCTAAATAAATTCAGATCTGCGAAATTAATGTTCATTCAAGCATCTGAAAACAAAGTTTAGTTCTCAGTTTTACAATGCAATACACGTACATCGTTTGAGGTAAAACTTGGGGGAAAAGCCTAAAATTATTATTGTTTTCAGTGCTGGAGAACAATAATATGCAACTTATTCGTACCGGATGGGTCAATTTTAAATTGCACTAAATTGCATTGTCATGAAATAATAATGTCTCACACTGCAACGTGCACTGTGTTCATCAGTCTAATTATTAGCTTCGCTCTGTTGAGCTGCCAAAATCATTTCGATGTACACAAGGCAAAAACCAAGGGAACTATCTATGGTTATCTAAAAAGTACAATACACACTGGCATGAGAACAGCTTAAAACCGTACCACGTCACATTCATAAGCCAATCAGAGTAGGGAACTTAAAAAATGTATTTTACAACACGCCATAATGGCCAATCACGTTTATTCCAATTTCCAGGCTCTTCCAACGCCGGCAGGGTTGTAGTATATTATATATATTTCTGCGCCGTCACTGGCCGTGTGTCAACTTAAGGCTTATTATACGACCTCAATCTTCGAGAACGACATTTTTATTGATTCATTGTCCGATTTTAGGCTAAACCCAAGTTTAAAAGTAGGCCAACATGGAAATTTAAGTTCAATTTACAGGGTCGAAAATAGTCAGTTTTATTCGGATACATTGAGCATCGGGTAATTTGAGCAAATTATATATCCGTCAATGTAAAAACACTGCAGCAAAAGTAATCTAATAAAAGTATATAATTAAGTACGTCATCTTGATATACCCGACGTGATATTGGATTCGATTCACCCCGCCAAATCCAGCTGTAGCTCGGTGGCCTAGCGGTATGGCATCTGCACTAGTAAAGCAGGAGGTCGTTGGTTCAAATCACACCTGGGATCTGATGTGATTTTTTTTTTTCACGTGCACTCAAAAGCACTGAGAGTGCGGGCAAACCTAATTTGAATCAAATTGATATTATCTACAATTCCTGAATTTAGAGACCTTATTTTGGTTACAAACATATTTTTTTCAAATTTACATTCGTTTTAAATTAAGTCGATAGAAGTTAATACGTTTGACAGACAGACGTGCAATGATAACCGGTGACATGCCATGGGTTCATAGCTAGGCGAACCGTGAGCGGCATGTAAACTATGATCGCTGAAACCCACAAAGGTTCAACTTGATTTCTGTTCATGTAACTCTGATTTTCGTAGAGTGCCCCTTTGGCCAAACTGAGATTGGTATATAGGTCACACGTCTTGACCCCGGACAAAAATAATTATTATCGGCCAAAGTGATGGAATTTAACCTTCTGTCTCGCTACACTGCTTGACCCCGAAATACCAGTGAACCCCTGGAATATGACGTGTGATGATAATAGTTTAAAACGACAGAATTCGATGAAAACTGTACAGTCTAAATAAATTCAGATCTGCGAAATTAATGTTCATTCAAGCATCTGAAAACAAAGTTTAGTTCTCAGTTTTACAATGCAATACACGTACATCGTTTGAGGTAAAACTTGGGGGAAAAGCCTGAAATTATTATTGTTTTCAGTGCTGGAGAACAATAATATGCAACTTATTCGTACCGGATGGGTCAATTTTAAATTGCACTAAATTGCATTGTCATGAAATAATAATGTCTCACACTGCAACGTGCACTGTGTTCATCAGTCTAATTATTAGCTTCGCTCTGTTGAGCTGCCAAAATCATTTCGATGTACACAAGGCAAAAACCAAGGGAACTATCTATGGTTATCTAAAAAGTACAATAATCACTGGCATGAGAACAGCTTAAAACCGTACCACGTCACATTCATAAGCCAATCAGAGTAGGGAACTTAAAAAATGTATTTTACAACACGCCATAATGGCCAATCACGTTTATTCGAATTTCCAGGCTCTTCCAACGCCGGCAGGGTTGTAGTATATTATATATGTTTCTGCGCCGTCACTGGCCGTGTGTCAACTTAAGGCTTATTATACGACCTCAATCTTCGAGAACGACATTTTTATTGATTCATTGTCCGATTTTAGGCTAAACCCAAGTTTAAAAGTAGGCCAACATGGAAATTTAAGTTCAATTTACAGGGTCGAAAATAGTCAGCTTTATTCGGATACATTGAGCATCGGATAATTTGAGCAAATTATATATCCGTCAATGTAAAAACACTGCAGCAAAAGTAATCTAATAAAAGTATATAATTAAGTACGTCATCTTGATATACCCGACGTGATATTGGATTCGATTCACCCCGCCAAATCCAGCTGTAGCTCGGTGGCCTAGCGGTATGGCATCTGCACTAGTAAAGCAGGAGGTCGTTGGTTCGAATCACACCTGGGATCTGATGTGATTTTTTTTTTTCACGTGCACTCAAAAGCACTGAGAGTGCGGGCAAACCTAATTTGAATCAAATTGATATTATCTACAATTCCTGAATTTAGAGACCTTATTTTGGTTACAAACATATTTTTTTCAAATTTAGATTCGTTTTAAATTAAGTCGATAGAAGTTAATACGTTTGACAGACAGACGTGCAATGATAACCGGTGACATGCCATGGGTTCATATAGCTAGGCGAACCGTGA
Organism: Astropecten irregularis; assembly: GCA_963971285.1. Taxonomy (NCBI): domain Eukaryota; kingdom Metazoa; phylum Echinodermata; class Asteroidea; order Paxillosida; family Astropectinidae; genus Astropecten; species Astropecten irregularis. Next base: position 24,862,321 of record OZ020247.1, on the reverse strand, counting down.
GCGGCATGTAAACTATGATCGCTGAAACCCACAAAGGTTCAACTTGATTTCTGTTCATGTAACTCTGATTTTCGTAGAGTGCCCCTTTGGCCAAACTGAGATTGGTATATAGGTCACACGTCTTGACCCCGGACAAAAATAATTATTATCGGCCAAAGTGATGGAATTTAACCTTCTGTCTCGCTACACTGCATGACCCCGAAATACCAGTGAACCCCTGGAATATGACGTGTGATGATAATAGTTTAAAACGACAGAATTCGATGAAAACTGTACAGTCTAAATAAATTCAGATCTGCGAAATTAATGTTCATTCAAGCATCTGAAAACAAAGTTTAGTTCTCAGTTTTACAATGCAATACACGTACATCGTTTGAGGTAAAACTTGGGGGAAAAGCCTGAAATTATTATTGTTTTCAGTGCTGGAGAACAATAATATGCAACTTATTCGTACCGGATGGGTCAATTTTAAATTGCACTAAATTGCATTGTCATGAAATAATAATGTCTCACACTGCAACGTGCACTGTGTTCATCAGTCTAATTATTAGCTTCGCTCTGTTGAGCTGCCAAAATCATTTCGATGTACACAAGGCAAAAACCAAGGGAACTATCTATGGTTATCTAAAAAGTACAATACACACTGGCATGAGAACAGCTTAAAACCGTACCACGTCACATTCATAAGCCAATCAGAGTAGGGAACTTAAAAAATGTATTTTACAACACGCCATAATGGCCAATCACGTTTATTCCAATTTCCAGGCTCTTCCAACGCCGGCAGGGTTGTAATATATTATATATATTTCTGCGCCGTCACTGGCCGTGTGTCAACTTAAGGCTTATTATACGACCTCAATCTTCGAGAACGACATTTTTATTGATTCATTGTCCGATTTTAGGCTAAACCCAAGTTTAAAAGTAGGCCAACATGGAAATTTAAGTTCAATTTACAGGGTCGAAAATAGTCAGTTTTATTCGGATACATTGAGCATCGGATAACTTGAGCAAATTATATATCCGTCAATGTAAAAACACTGCAGCAAAAGTATAATCTAATAAAAGTATATAATTAAGTACGTCATCTTGATATACCCGACGTGATATTGGATTCGATTCACCCCGCCAAATCCAGCTGTATCTCGGTGGCCTAGCGGTATGGCATCTGCACTAGTAAAGCAGGAGGTCGTTGGTTCGAATCACACCTGGGATCTGATGTGATTTTTTTTTTCACGTGCACTCAAAAGCACTGAGAGTGCGGGCAAACCTAATTTGAATCAAATTGATATTATCTACAATTCCTGAATTTAGAGACCTTATTTTGGTTACAAACATATTTTTTTCAAATTTAGATTCGTTTTAAATTAAGTCGATAGAAGTTAATACGTTTGACAGACAGACGTGAAATGATAACCGGTGACATGCCATGGGTTCATATAGCTAGGCGAACCGTGAGCGGCATGTAAACTATGATCGCTGAAACCCACAAAGGTTCAACTTGATTTCTGTTCATGTAACTCTGATTTTCGTAGAGTGCCCCTTTGGCCAAACTGAGATTGGTATATAGGTCACACGTCTTGACCCCGGACAAAAATAATTATTATCGGCCAAAGTGATGGAATTTAACCTTCTGTCTCGCTACACTGCATGACCCCGAAATACCAGTGAACCCCTGGAATATGACGTATGATGATAATAGTTTAAAACGACAGAATTCGATGAAAACTGTACAGTCTAAATAAATTCAGATCTGCGAAATTAATGTTCATTCAAGCATCTGAAAACAAAGTTTAGTTCTCAGTTTTACAATGCAATACACGTACATCGTTTGAGGTAAAACTTGGGGGAAAAGCCTAAAATTATTATTGTTTTCAGTGCTGGAGAACAATAATATGCAACTTATTCGTACCGGATGGGTCAATTTTAAATTGCACTAAATTGCATTGTCATGAAATAATAATGTCTCACACTGCAACGTGCACTGTGTTCATCAGTCTAATTATTAGCTTCGCTCTGTTGAGCTGCCAAAATCATTTCGATGTACACAAGGCAAAAACCAAGGGAACTATCTATGGTTATCTAAAAAGTATAATACACACTGGCATGAGAACAGCTTAAAACCGTACCACGTCACATTCATAAGCCAATCAGAGTAGGGAACTTAAAAAATGTATTTTACAACACGCCATAATGGTCAATCACGTTTATTCCAATTTCCAGGCTCTTCCAACGCCGGCAGGGTTGTAGTATATTATATATATTTCTGCGCCGTCACTGGCCGTGTGTCAACTTGGCTTATTATACGACCTCAATCTTCGAGAACGACATTTTTATTGATTCATTGTCCGATTTTAGGCTAAACCCAAGTTTAAAAGTAGGCCAACATGGAAATTTAAGTTCAATTTACAGGGTCGAAAATAGTCAGTTTTATTCGGATACATTGAGCATCGGATAATTTGAGCAAATTATATATCCGTCAATGTAAAAACACTGCAGCAAAAGTAATCTAATAAAAGTATATAATTAAGTACGTCATCTTGATATACCCGACGTGATATTGGATTCGATTCACCCCGCAAAATCCAGCTGTAGCTCGGTGGCCTAGCGGTATGGCATCTGCACTAGTAAAGCAGGAGGTCGTTGGTTCGAATCACACCTGGGATCTGATGTGATTTTTTTTTTTCACGTGCACTCAAAAGCACTGAGAGTGCGGGCAAACCTAATTTGAATCAAATTGATATTATCTACAATTCCTGAATTTAGAGACCTTATTTTGGTTACAAACATATTTTTTTCAAATTTACATTCGTTTTAAATTAAGTCGATAGAAGTTAATACGTTTGACAGACAGACGTGCAATGATAACCGGTGACATGCCATGGGTTCATATAGCTAGGCGAACCGTGAGCGGCATGTAAACTATGATCGCTGAAACCCACAAAGGTTCAACTTGATTTCTGTTCATGTAACTCTGATTTTCGTAGAGTGCCCCTTTGGCCAAACTGAGATTGGTATATAGGTCACACGTCTTGACCCCGGACAAAAATAATTATTATCGGCCAAAGTGATGGAATTTAACCTTCTGTCTCGCTACACTGCATGACCCCGAAATACCAGTGAACCCCTGGAATATGACGTGTGATGATAATAGTTTAAAACGACAGAATTCGATGAAAACTGTACAGTCTAAATAAATTCAGATCTGCGAAATTAATGTTCATTCAAGCATCTGAAAACAAAGTTTAGTTCTCAGTTTTACAATGCAATACACGTACATCGTTTGAGGTAAAACTTGGGGGAAAAGCCTGAAATTATTATTGTTTTCAGTGCTGGAGAACAATAATATGCAACTTATTCGTACCGGATGGGTCAATTTTAAATTGCACTAAATTGCATTGTCATGAAATAATAATGTCTCACACTGCAACGTGCACTGTGTTCATCAGTCTAATTATTAGCTTCGCTCTGTTGAGCTGCCAAAATCATTTCGATGTACACAAGGCAAAAACCAAGGGAACTATCTATGGTTATCTAAAAAGTACAATACACACTGGCATGAGAACAGCTTAAAACCGTACCACGTCACATTCATAAGCCAATCAGAGTAGGGAACTTAAAAAATGTATTTTACAACACGCCATAATGGCCAATCACGTTTATTCCAATTTCCAGGCTCTTCCAACGCCGGCAGGGTTGTAGTATATTATATATGTTTCTGCGCCGTCACTGGCCGTGTGTCAACTTAAGGCTTATTATACGACCTCAATCTTCGAGAACGACATTTTTATTGATTCATTGTCCGATTTTAGGCTAAACCCAAGTTTAAAAGTAGGCCAACATGGAAATTTAAGTTCAATTTACAGGGTCGAAAATAGTCAGCTTTATTCGGATACATTGAGCATCGGATAATTTGAGCAAATTATATATCCGTCAATGTAAAAACACTGCAGCAAAAGTAATCTAATAAAAGTATATAATTAAGTACGTCATCTTGATATACCCGACGTGATATTGGATTCGATTCACCCCGCCAAATCCAGCTGTTGCTCGGTGGCCTAGCGGTATGGCATCTGCACTAGTAAAGCAGGAGGTCGTTGGTTCGAATCACACCTGGGATCTGATGTGATTTTTTTTTTCACGTGCACTCAAAAGCACTGAGAGTGCGGGCAAACCTAATTTGAATCAAATTGATATTATCTACAATTCCTGAATTTAGAGACCTTATTTTGGTTACAAACATATTTTTTTCAAATTTAGATTCGTTTTAAATTAAGTCGATAGAAGTTAATACGTTTGACAGACAGACGTGCAATGATAACCGGTGACATGCCATGGGTTCATATAGCTAGGCGAACCGTGAGCGGCATGTAAACTATGATCGCTGAAACCCACAAAGGTTCAACTTGATTTCTGTTCATGTAACTCTGATTTTCGTAGAGTGCCCCTTTGGCCAAACTGAGATTGGTATATAGGTCACACGTCTTGACCCCGGACAAAAATAATTATTATCGGCCAAAGTGATGGAATTTAACCTTCTGTCTCGCTACACTGCATGACCCCGAAATACCAGTGAACCCCTGGAATATGACGTGTGATGATAATAGTTTAAAACGACAGAATTCGATGAAAACTGTACAGTCTAAATAAATTCAGATCTGCGAAATTAATGTTCATTCAAGCATCTGAAAACAAAGTTTAGTTCTCAGTTTTACAATGCAATACACGTACATCGTTTGAGGTAAAACTTGGGGGAAAAGCCTGAAATTATTATTGTTTTCAGTGCTGGAGAACAATAATATGCAACTTATTCGTACCGGATGGGTCAATTTTAAATTGCACTAAATTGCATTGTCATTAAATAATAATGTCTCACACTGCATGCAACGTGCACTGTGTTCATCAGTCTAATTATTAGCTTCGCTCTGTTGAGCTGCCAAAATCATTTCGATGTACACAAGGCAAAAACCAAGGGAACTATCTGTGGTTATCTAAAAAGTACAATACACACTGGCATGATAACAGCTTAAAACCGTACCACGTCACATTCATAAGCCAATCAGAGTAGGGAACTTAAAAAATGTATTTTACAACACGCCATAATGGCCAATCACGTTTATTCGAATTTCCAGGCTCTTCCAACGCCGGCAGGGTTGTAGTATATTATATATGTTTCTGCGCCGTCACTGGCCGTGTGTCAACTTAAGGCTTATTATACGACCTCAATCTTCGAGAACGACATTTTTATTGATTCATTGTCCGATTTTAGGCTAAACCCAAGTTTAAAAGAAGGCCAACATGGAAATTTAAGTTCAATTTACAGGGTCGAAAATAGTCAGCTTTATTCGGATACATTGAGCATCGGATAATTTGAGCAAATGATATATCCGTCAATGTAAAAACACTGCAGCAAAAGTAATCTAATAAAAGTATATAATTAAGTACGTCATCTTGATATACCCGACGTGATATTGGATTCGATTCACCCCGCCAAATCCAGCTGTAGCTCGGTGGCCTAGCGGTATGGCATCTGCACTAGTAAAGCAGGAGGTCGTTGGTTCGAATCACACCTGGGATCTGATGTGATTTTTTTTTTTCACGTGCACTCAAAAGCACTGAGAGTGCGGGCAAACCTAATTTGAATCAAATTGATATTATCTACAATTCCTGAATTTAGAGACCTTATTTTGGTTACAAACATATTTTTTTCAAATTTAGATTCGTTTTAAATTAAGTCGATAGAAGTTAATACGTTTGACAGACAGACGTGCAATGATAACCGGTGACATGCCATGGGTTCATATAGCTAGGCGAACCGTGAGCGGCATGTAAACTATGATCGCTGAAACCCACAAAGGTTCAACTTGATTTCTGTTCATGTAACTCTGATTTTCGTAGAGTGCCCCTTTGGCCAAACTGAGATTGGTATATAGGTCACACGTCTTGACCCCGGACAAAAATTATCGGCCAAAGTGATGGAATTTAACCTTCTGTCTCGCTACACTGCATGACCCCGAAATACCAGTGAACCCCTGGAATATGACGTGTGATGATAATAGTTTAAAACGACAGAATTCGATGAAAACTGTACAGTCTAAATAAATTCAGATCTGCGAAATTAATGTTCATTCAAGCATCTGAAAACAAAGTTTAGTTCTCAGTTTTACAATGCAATACACGTACATCGTTTGAGGTAAAACTTGGGGGAAAAGCCTGAAATTATTATTGTTTTCAGTGCTGGAGAACAATAATATGCAACTTATTCGTACCGGATGGGTCAATTTTAAATTGCACTAAATTGCATTGTCATGAAATAATAATGTCTCACACTGCAACGTGCACTGTGTTCATCAGTCTAATTATTAGCTTCGCTCTGTTGAGCTGCCAAAATCATTTCGATGTACACAAGGCAAAAACCAAGGGAACTATCTATGGTTATCTAAAAAGTACAATACACACTGGCATGAGAACAGCTTAAAACCGTACCACGTCACATTCATAAGCCAATCAGAGTAGGGAACTTAAAAAATGTATTTTACAACACGCCATAATGGCCAATCACGTTTATTCGAATTTCCAGGCTCTTCCAACGCCGGCAGGGTTGTAGTATATTATATATGTTTCTGCGCCGTCACTGGCCGTGTGTCAACTTAAGGCTTATTATACGACCTCAATCTTCGAGAACGACATTTTTATTGATTCATTGTCCGATTTTAGGCTAAACCCAAGTTTAAAAGTAGGCCAACATGGAAATTTAAGTTCAATTTACAGGGTCGAAAATAGTCAGCTTTATTCGGATACATTGAGCATCGGATAATTTGAGCAAATGATATATCCGTCAATGTAAAAACACTGCAGCAAAAGTAATCTAATAAAAGTATATAATTAAGTACGTCATCTTGATATACCCGACGTGATATTGGATTCGATTCACCCCGCCAAATCCAGCTGTAGCTCGGTGGCCTAGCGGTATGGCATCTGCAATAGTAAAGCAGGAGGTCGTTGGTTCGAATCACACCTGGGATCTGATGTGATTTTTTTTTTTCACGTGCACTCAAAAGCACTGAGAGTGCGGGCAAACCTAATTTGAATCAAATTGATATTATCTACAATTCCTGAATTTAGAGACCTTATTTTGGTTACAAACATATTTTTTTCAAATTTAGATTCGTTTTAAATTAAGTCGATAGAAGTTAATACGTTTGACAGACAGACGTGCAATGATAACCGGTGACATGCCATGGGTTCATATAGCTAGGCGAACCGTGAGCGGCATGTAAACTATGATCGCTGAAACCCACAAAGGTTCAACTTGATTTCTGTTCATGTAACTCTGATTTTCGTAGAGTGCCCCTTTGGCCAAACTGAGATTGGTATATAGGTCACACGTCTTGACCCCGGACAAAAATAATTATTATCGGCCAAAGTGATGGAATTTAACCTTCTGTCTCGCTACACTGCATGACCCCGAAATACCAGTGAACCCCTGGAATATGACGTGTGATGATAATAGTTTAAAACGACAGAATTCGATGAAAACTGTACAGTCTAAATAAATTCAGATCTGCGAAATTAATGTTCATTCAAGCATCTGAAAACAAAGTTTAGTTCTCAGTTTTACAATGCAATACACGTACATCGTTTGAGGTAAAACTTGGGGGAAAAGCCTGAAATTATTATTGTTTTCAGTGCTGGAGAACAATAATATGCAACTTATTCGTACCGGATGGGTCAATTTTAAATTGCACTAAATTGCATTGTCATGAAATAATAATGTCTCACACTGCAACGTGCACTGTGTTCATCAGTCTAATTATTAGCTTCGCTCTGTTGAGCTGCCAAAATCATTTCGATGTACACAAGGCAAAAACCAAGGGAACTATCTATGGTTATCTAAAAAGTACAATACACACTGGCATGAGAACAGCTTAAAACCGTACCACGTCACATTCATAAGCCAATCAGAGTAGGGAACTTAAAAAATGTATTTTACAACACGCCATAATGGCCAATCACGTTTATTCCAATTTCCAGGCTCTTCCAACGCCGGCAGGGTTGTAGTATATTATATATGTTTCTGCGCCGTCACTGGCCGTGTGTCAACTTAAGGCTTATTATACGACCTCAATCTTCGAGAACGACATTTTTATTGATTCATTGTCCGATTTTAGGCTAAACCCAAGTTTAAAAGTAGGCCAACATGGAAATTTAAGTTCAATTTACAGGGTCGAAAATAGTCAGCTTTATTCGGATACATTGAGCATCGGATAATTTGAGCAAATTATATATCCGTCAATGTAAAAACACTGCAGCAAAAGTAATCTAATAAAAGTATATAATTAAGTACGTCATCTTGATATACCCGACGTGATATTGGATTCGATTCACCCCGCCAAATCCAGCTGTAGCTCGGTGGCCTAGCGGTATGGCATCTGCACTAGTAAAGCAGGAGGTCGTTGGTTCGAATCACACCTGGGATCTGATGTGATTTTTTTTTTCACGTGCACTCAAAAGCACTGAGAGTGCGGGCAAACCTAATTTGAATCAAATTGATATTATCTACAATTCCTGAATTTAGGGACCTTATTTTGGTTACAAACATATTTTTTTCAAATTTAGATTCGTTTTAAATTAAGTCGATAGAAGTTAATACGTTTGACAGACAGACGTGCAATGATAACCGGTGACATGTCATGGGTTCATATAGCTAGGCGAACCGTGAGCGGCATGTAAACTATGATCGCTGAAACCCACAAAGGTTCAACTTGATTTCTGTTCATGTAACTCTGATTTTCGTAGAGTGCCCCTTTGGCCAAACTGAGATTGGTATATAGGTCACACGTCTTGACCCCGGACAAAAATTATCGGCCAAAGTGATGGAATTTAACCTTCTGTCTCGCTACACTGCATGACCCCGAAATACCAGTGAACCCCTGGAATATGACGTGTGATGATAATAGTTTAAAACGACAGAATTCGATGAAAACTGTACAGTCTAAATAAATTCAGATCTGCGAAATTAATGTTCATTCAAGCATCTGAAAACAAAGTTTAGTTCTCAGTTTTACAATGCAATACACGTACATCGTTTGAGGAAAAACTTGGGGGAAAAGCCTGAAATTATTATTGTTTTCAGTGCTGGAGAACAATAATATGCAACTTATTCGTACCGGATGGGTCAATTTTAAATTGCACTAAATTGCATTGTCATGAAATAATAATGTCTCACACTGCAACGTGCACTGTGTTCATCAGTCTAATTATTAGCTTCGCTCTGTTGAGCTGCCAAAATCATTTCGATGTACACAAGGCAAAAACCAAGGGAACTATCTATGGTTATCTAAAAAGTACAATACACACTGGCATGAGAACAGCTTAAAACCGTACCACGTCACATTCATAAGCCAATCAGAGTAGGGAACTTAAAAAATGTATTTTACAACACGCCATAATGGCCAATCACGTTTATTCCAATTTCCAGGCTCTTCCAACGCCGGCAGGGTTGTAGTATATTATATATGTTTCTGCGCCGTCACTGGCCGTGTGTCAACTTAAGGCTTATTATACGACCTCAATCTTCGAGAACGACATTTTTATTGATTCATTGTCCGATTTTAGGCTAAACCCAAGTTTAAAAGTAGGCCAACATGGAAATTTAAGTTCAATTTACAGGGTCGAAAATAGTCAGCTTTATTCGGATACATTGAGCATCGGATAATTTGAGCAAATTATATATCCGTCAATGTAAAAACACTGCAGCAAAAGTAATCTAATAAAAGTATATAATTAAGTACGTCATCTTGATATACCCGACGTGATATTGGATTCGATTCACCCCGCCAAATCCAGCTGTAGCTCGGTGGCCTAGCGGTATGGCATCTGCACTAGTAAAGCAGGAGGTCGTTGGTTCGAATCACACCTGGGATCTGATGTGATTTTTTTTTTCACGTGCACTCAAAAGCACTGAGAGTGCGGGCAAGCCTAATTTGAATCAAATTGATATTATCTACAATTCCTGAATTTAGAGACCTTATTTTGGTTACAAACATATTTTTTTCAAATTTAGATTCGTTTTAAATTAAGTCGATAGAAGTTAATACGTTTGACAGACAGACGTGCAATGATAACCGGTGACATGCCATGGGTTCATATAGCTAGGCGAACCGTGAGCGGCATGTAAACTATGATCGCTGAAACCCACAAAGGTTCAACTTGATTTCTGTTCATGTAACTCTGATTTTCGTAGAGAGCCCCTTTGGCCAAACTGAGATTGGTATATAGGTCACACGTCTTGACCCCGGACAAAAATAATTATTATCGGCCAAAGTGATGGAATTTAACCTTCTGTCTCGCTACACTGCATGACCCCGAAATACCAGTGAACCCCTGGAATATGACGTGTGATGATAATAGTTTAAAACGACAGAATTCGATGAAAACTGTACAGTCTAAATAAATTCAGATCTGCGAAATTAATGTTCATTCAAGCATCTGAAAACAAAGTTTAGTTCTCAGTTTTACAATGCAATACACGTACATCGTTTGAGGTAAAACTTGGGGGAAAAGCCTAAAATTATTATTGTTTTCAGTGCTGGAGAACAATAATATGCAACTTATTCGTACCGGATGGGTCAATTTTAAATTGCACTAAATTGCATTGTCATGAAATAATAATGTCTCACACTGCAACGTGCACTGTGTTCATCAGTCTAATTATTAGCTTCGCTCTGTTGAGCTGCCAAAATCATTTCGATGTACACAAGGCAAAAACCAAGGGAACTATCTATGGTTATCTAAAAAGTACAATACACACTGGCATGAGAACAGCTTAAAACCGTACCACGTCACATTCATAAGCCAATCAGAGTAGGGAACTTAAAAAATGTATTTTACAACACGCCATAATGGCCAATCACGTTTATTCCAATTTCCAGGCTCTTCCAACGCCGGCAGGGTTGTAGTATATTATATATGTTTCTGCGCCGTCACTGGCCGTGTGTCAACTTAAGGCTTATTATACGACCTCAATCTTCGAGAACGACATTTTTATTGATTCATTGTCCGATTTTAGGCTAAACCCAAGTTTAAAAGTAGGCCAACATGGAAATTTAAGTTCAATTTACAGGGTCGAAAATAGTCAGCTTTATTCGGATACATTGAGCATCGGATAATTTGAGCAAATTATATATCCGTCAATGTAAAAACACTGCAGCAAAAGTAATCTAATAAAAGTATATAATTAAGTACGTCATCTTGATATACCCGACGTGATATTGGATTCGATTCACCCCGCCAAATCCAGCTGTAGCTCGGTGGCCTAGCGGTATGGCATCTGCACTAGTAAAGCAGGAGGTCGTTGGTTCGAATCACACCTGGGATCTGATGTGATTTTTTTTTTCACGTGCACTCAAAAGCACTGAGAGTGCGGGCAAGCCTAATTTGAATCAAATTGATATTATCTACAATTCCTGAATTTAGAGACCTTATTTTGGTTACAAACATATTTTTTTCAAATTTAGATTCGTTTTAAATTAAGTCGATAGAAGTTAATACGTTTGACAGACAGACGTGCAATGATAACCGGTGACATGCCATGGGTTCATATAGCTAGGCGAACCGTGAGCGGCATGTAAACTATGATTGCTGAAACCCACAAAGGTTCAACTTGATTTCTGTTCATGTAACTCTGATTTTCGTAGAGAGCCCCTTTGGCCAAACTGAGATTGGTATATAGGTCACACGTCTTGACCCCGGACAAAAATAATTATTATCGGCCAAAGTGATGGAATTTAACCTTCTGTCTCGCTACACTGCATGACCCCGAAATACCAGTGAACCCCTGGAATATGACGTGTGATGATAATAGTTTAAAACGACAGAATTCGATGAAAACTGTACAGTCTAAATAAATTCAGATCTGCGAAATTAATGTTCATTCAAGCATCTGAAAACAAAGTTTAGTTCTCAGTTTTACAATGCAATACACGTACATCGTTTGAGGTAAAACTTGGGGGAAAAGCCTAAAATTATTATTGTTTTCAGTGCTGGAGAACAATAATATGCAACTTATTCGTACCGGATGGGTCAATTTTAAATTGCACTAAATTGCATTGTCATGAAATAATAATGTCTCACACTGCAACGTGCACTGTGTTCATCAGTCTAATTATTAGCTTCGCTCTGTTGAGCTGCCAAAATCATTTCGATGTACACAAGGCAAAAACCAAGGGAACTATCTATGGTTATCTAAAAAGTACAATACACACTGGCATGAGAACAGCTTAAAACCGTACCACGTCACATTCATAAGCCAATCAGAGTAGGGAACTTAAAAAATGTATTTTACAACACGCCATAATGGTCAATCACGTTTATTCCAATTTCCAGGCTCTTCCAACGCCGGCAGGGTTGTAGTATATTATACATATTTCTGCGCCGTCACTGGCCGTGTGTCAACTTGGCTTATTATACGACCTCAATCTTCGAGAACGACATTTTTATTGATTCATTGTCCGATTTTAGGCTAAACCCAAGTTTAAAAGTAGGCCAACATGGAAATTTAAGTTCAATTTACAGGGTCGAAAATAGTCAGTTTTATTCGGATACATTGAGCATCGGGTAATTTGAGCAAATTATATATCCGTCAATGTAAAAACACTGCAGCAAAAGTAATCTAATAAAAGTATATAATTAAGTACGTCATCTTGATATACCCGACGTGATATTGGATTCGATTCACCCCGCCAAATCCAGCTGTAGCTCGGTGGCCTAGCGGTATGGCATCTGCACTAGTAAAGCAGGAGGTCGTTGGTTCGAATCACACCTGGGATCTGATGTGATTTTTTTTTTCACGTGCACTCAAAAGCACTGAGAGTGCGGGCAAACCTAATTTGAATCAAATTGATATTATCTACAATTCCTGAATTTAGAGACCTTATTTTGGTTACAAACATATTTTTTTCAAATTTACATTCGTTTTAAATTAAGTCGATAGAAGTTAATACGTTTGACAGACAGACGTACAATGATAACCGGTGACATGCCATGGGTTCATATAGCTAGGCGAACCGTGAGCGGCATGTAAACTATGATCGCTGAAACCCACAAAGGTTCAACTTGATTTCTGTTCATGTAACTCTGATTTTCGTAGAGTGCCCCTTTGGCCAAACTGAGATTGGTATATAGGTCACACGTCTTGACCCCGGACAAAAATAATTATTATCGGCCAAAGTGATGGAATTTAACCTTCTGTCTCGCTACACTGCATGACCCCGAAATACCAGTGAACCCCTGGAATATGACGTGTGATGATAATAGTTTAAAACGACAGAATTCGATGAAAACTGTACAGTCTAAATAAATTCAGATCTGCGAAATTAATGTTCATTCAAGCATCTGAAAACAAAGTTTAGTTCTCAGTTTTACAATGCAATACACGTACATCGTTTGAGGTAAAACTTGGGGGAAAAGCCTGAAATTATTATTGTTTTCAGTGCTGGAGAACAATAATATGCAACTTATTCGTACCGGATGGGTCAATTTTAAATTGCACTAAATTGCATTGTCATGAAATAATAATGTCTCACACTGCAACGTGCACTGTGTTCATCAGTCTAATTATTAGCTTCGCTCTGTTGAGCTGCCAAAATCATTTCGATGTACACAAGGCAAAAACCAAGGGAACTATCTATGGTTATCTAAAAAGTACAATACACACTGGCATGAGAACAGCTTAAAACCGTACCACGTCACATTCATAAGCCAATCAGAGTAGGGAACTTAAAAAATGTATTTTACAACACGCCATAATGGCCAATCACGTTTATTCGAATTTCCAAGCTCTTCCAACGCCGGCAGGGTTGTAGTATATTATATATGTTTCTGCGCCGTCACTGGCCGTGTGTCAACTTAAGGCTTATTATACGACCTCAATCTTCGAGAACGACATTTTTATTGATTCATTGTCCGATTTTAGGCTAAACCCAAGTTTAAAAGTAGGCCAACATGGAAATTTAAGTTCAATTTACAGGGTCGAAAATAGTCAGCTTTATTCGGATACATTGAGCATCGGATAATTTGAGCAAATTATATATCCGTCAATGTAAAAACACTGCAGCAAAAGTAATCTAATAAAAGTATATAATTAAGTACGTCATCTTGATATACCCGACGTGATATTGGATTCGATTCACCCCGCCAAATCCAGCTGTAGCTCGGTGGCCTAGCGGTATGGCATCTGCACTAGTAAAGCAGGAGGTCGTTGGTTCGAATCACACCTGGGATCTGATGTGATTTTTTTTTTTCACGTGCACTCAAAAGCACTGAGAGTGCGGGCAAACCTAATTTGAATCAAATTGATATTATCTACAATTCCTGAATTTAGAGACCTTATTTTGGTTACAAACATATTTTTTTCAAATTTAGATTCGTTTTAAATTAAGTCGATAGAAGTTAATACGTTTGACAGACAGACGTGCAATGATAACCGGTGACATGCCATGGGTTCATATAGCTAGGCGAACCGTGAGCGGCATGTAAACTATGATCGCTGAAACCCACAAAGGTTCAACTTGATTTCTGTTCATGTAACTCTGATTTTCGTAGAGTGCCCCTTTGGCCAAACTGAGATTGGTATATAGGTCACACGTCTTGACCCCGGACAAAAATTATCGGCCAAAGTGATGGAATTTAACCTTCTGTCTCGCTACACTGCATGACCCCGAAATACCAGTGAACCCCTGGAATATGACGTGTGATGATAATAGTTTAAAACGACAGAATTCGATGAAAACTGTACAGTCTAAATAAATTCAGATCTGCGAAATTAATGTTCATTCAAGCATCTGAAAACAAAGTTTAGTTCTCAGTTTTACAATGCAATACACGTACATCGTTTGAGGTAAAACTTGGGGGAAAAGCCTGAAATTATTATTGTTTTCAGTGCTGGAGAACAATAATATGCAACTTATTCGTACCGGATGGGTCAATTTTAAATTGCACTAAATTGCATTGTCATGAAATAATAATGTCTCACACTGCAACGTGCACTGTGTTCATCAGTCTAATTATTAGCTTCGCTCTGTTGAGCTGCCAAAATCATTTCGATGTACACAAGGCAAAAACCAAGGGAACTATCTATGGTTATCTAAAAAGTACAATACACACTGGCATGAGAACAGCTTAAAACCGTACCACGTCACATTCATAAGCCAATCAGAGTAGGGAACTTAAAAAATGTATTTTACAACACGCCATAATGGCCAATCACGTTTATTCGAATTTCCAGGCTCTTCCAACGCCGGCAGGGTTGTAGTATATTATATATGTTTCTGCGCCGTCACTGGCCGTGTGTCAACTTAAGGCTTATTATACGACCTCAATCTTCGAGAACGACATTTTTATTGATTCATTGTCCGATTTTAGGCTAAACCCAAGTTTAAAAGTAGGCCAACATGGAAATTTAAGTTCAATTTACAGGGTCGAAAATAGTCAGCTTTATTCGGATACATTGAGCATCGGATAATTTGAGCAAATGATATATCCGTCAATGTAAAAACACTGCAGCAAAAGTAATCTAATAAAAGTATATAATTAAGTACGTCATCTTGATATACCCGACGTGATATTGGATTCGATTCACCCCGCCAAATCCAGCTGTAGCTCGGTGGCCTAGCGGTATGGCATCTGCACTAGTAAAGCAGGAGGTCGTTGGTTCGAATCACACCTGGGATCTGATGTGATTTTTTTTTTTCACGTGCACTCAAAATCACTGAGAGTGCGGGCAAACCTAATTTGAATCAAATTGATATTATCTACAATTCCTGAATTTAGAGACCTTATTTTGGTTACAAACATATTTTTTTCAAATTTAGATTCGTTTTAAATTAAGTCGATAGAAGTTAATACGTTTGACAGACAGACGTGCAATGATAACCGGTGACATGCCATGGGTTCATATAGCTAGGCGAACCGTGAGCGGCATGTAAACTATGATCGCTGAAACCCACAAAGGTTCAACTTGATTTCTGTTCATGTAACTCTGATTTTCGTAGAGTGCCCCTTTGGCCAAACTGAGATTGGTATATAGGTCACACGTCTTGACCCCGGACAAAAATTATCGGCCAAAGTGATGGAATTTAACCTTCTGTCTCGCTACACTGCATGACCCCGAAATACCAGTGAACCCCTGGAATATGACGTGTGATGATAATAGTTTAAAACGACAGAATTCGATGAAAACTGTACAGTCTAAATAAATTCAGATCTGCGAAATTAATGTTCATTCAAGCATCTGAAAACAAAGTTTAGTTCTCAGTTTTACAATGCAATACACGTACATCGTTTGAGGTAAAACTTGGGGGAAAAGCCTGAAATTATTATTGTTTTCAGTGCTGGAGAACAATAATATGCAACTTATTCGTACCGGATGGGTCAATTTTAAATTGCACTAAATTGCATTGTCATGAAATAATAATGTCTCACACTGCAACGTGCACTGTGTTCATCAGTCTAATTATTAGCTTCGCTCTGTTGAGCTGCCAAAATCATTTCGATGTACACAAGGCAAAAACCAAGGGAACTATCTATGGTTATCTAAAAAGTACAATACACACTGGCATGAGAACAGCTTAAAACCGTACCACGTCACATTCATAAGCCAATCAGAGTAGGGAACTTAAAAAATGTATTTTACAACACGCCATAATGGCCAATCACGTTTATTCCAATTTCCAGGCTCTTCCAACGCCGGCAGGGTTGTAGTATATTATATATGTTTCTGCGCCGTCACTGGCCGTGTGTCAACTTAAGGCTTATTATACGACCTCAATCTTCGAGAACGACATTTTTATTGATTCATTGTCCGATTTTAGGCTAAACCCAAGTTTAAAAGTAGGCCAACATGGAAATTTAAGTTCAATTTACAGGGTCGAAAATAGTCAGCTTTATTCGGATACATTGAGCATCGGATAATTTGAGCAAATTATATATCCGTCAATGTAAAAACACTGCAGCAAAAGTAATCTAATAAAAGTATATAATTAAGTACGTCATCTTGATATACCCGACGTGATATTGGATTCGATTCACCCCGCCAAATCCAGCTGTAGCTCGGTGGCCTAGCGGTATGGCATCTGCACTAGTAAAGCAGGAGGTCGTTGGTTCGAATCACACCTGGGATCTGATGTGATTTTTTTTTTCACGTGCACTCAAAAGCACTGAGAGTGCGGGCAAACCTAATTTGAATCAAATTGATATTATCTACAATTCCTGAATTTAGAGACCTTATTTTGGTTACAAACATATTTTTTTCAAATTTAGATTCGTTTTAAATTAAGTCGATAGAAGTTAATACGTTTGACAGACAGACGTGCAATGATAACCGGTGACATGTCATGGGTTCATATAGCTAGGCGAACCGTGAGCGGCATGTAAACTATGATCGCTGAAACCCACAAAGGTTCAACTTGATTTCTGTTCATGTAACTCTGATTTTCGTAGAGTGCCCCTTTGGCCAAACTGAGATTGGTATATAGGTCACACGTCTTGACCCCGGACAAAAATTATCGGCCAAAGTGATGGAATTTAACCTTCTGTCTCGCTACACTGCATGACCCCGAAATACCAGTGAACCCCTGGAATATGACGTGTGATGATAATAGTTTAAAACGACAGAATTCGATGAAAACTGTACAGTCTAAATAAATTCAGATCTGCGAAATTAATGTTCATTCAAGCATCTGAAAACAAAGTTTAGTTCTCAGTTTTACAATGCAATACACGTACATCGTTTGAGGAAAAACTTGGGGGAAAAGCCTGAAATTATTATTGTTTTCAGTGCTGGAGAACAATAATATGCAACTTATTCGTACCGGATGGGTCAATTTTAAATTGCACTAAATTGCATTGTCATGAAATAATAATGTCTCACACTGCAACGTGCACTGTGTTCATCAGTCTAATTATTAGCTTCGCTCTGTTGAGCTGCCAAAATCATTTCGATGTACACAAGGCAAAAACCAAGGGAACTATCTATGGTTATCTAAAAAGTACAATACACACTGGCATGAGAACAGCTTAAAACCGTACCACGTCACATTCATAAGCCAATCAGAGTAGGGAACTTAAAAAATGTATTTTACAACACGCCATAATCCCCAATCACGTTTATTCCAATTTCCAGGCTCTTCCAACGCCGGCAGGGTTGTAGTATATTATATATGTTTCTGCGCCGTCACTGGCCGTGTGTCAACTTAAGGCTTATTATACGACCTCAATCTTCGAGAACGACATTTTTATTGATTCATTGTCCGATTTTAGGCTAAACCCAAGTTTAAAAGTAGGCCAACATGGAAATTTAAGTTCAATTTACAGGGTCGAAAATAGTCAGCTTTATTCGGATACATTGAGCATCGGATAATTTGAGCAAATTATATATCCGTCAATGTAAAAACACTGCAGCAAAAGTAATCTAATAAAAGTATATAATTAAGTACGTCATCTTGATATACCCGACGTGATATTGGATTCGATTCACCCCGCCAAATCCAGCTGTAGCTCGGTGGCCTAGCGGTATGGCATCTGCACTAGTAAAGCAGGAGGTCGTTGGTTCGAATCACACCTGGGATCTGATGTGATTTTTTTTTTCACGTGCACTCAAAAGCACTGAGAGTGCGGGCAAGCCTAATTTGAATCAAATTGATATTATCTACAATTCCTGAATTTAGAGACCTTATTTTGGTTACAAACATATTTTTTTCAAATTTAGATTCGTTTTAAATTAAGTCGATAGAAGTTAATACGTTTGACAGACAGACGTGCAATGATAACCGGTGACATGCCATGGGTTCATATAGCTATAGGCGAACCGTGAGCGGCATGTAAACTATGATCGCTGAAACCCACAAAGGTTCAACTTGATTTCTGTTCATGTAACTCTGATTTTCGTAGAGTGCCCCTTTGGCCAAACTGAGATTGGTATATAGGTCACACGTCTTGACCCCGGACAAAAATAATTATTATCGGCCAAAGTGATGGAATTTAAACTTCTGTCTCGCTACACTGTATGACCCCGAAATACCAGTGAACCCCTGGAATATGACGTGTGATGATAAAAGTTTAAAACGACAGAATTCGATGAAAACTGTACAGTCTAAATAAATTCAGATCTGCGAAATTAATGTTCATTCAAGCATCTGAAAACAAAGTTTAGTTCTCAGTTTTACAATGCAATACACGTACATCGTTTGAGGTAAAACTTGGGGGAAAAGCCTGAAATTATTATTGTTTTCAGTGCTGGAGAACAATAATATGCAACTTATTCGTACCGGATGGGTCAATTTTAAATTGCACTAAATTGCATTGTCATGAAATAATAATGTCTCACACTGCAACGTGCACTGTGTTCATCAGTCTAATTATTAGCTTCGCTCTGTTGAGCTGCCAAAATCATTTCGATGTACACAAGGCAAAAACCAAGGGAACTATCTATGGTTATCTAAAAAGTACAATACACACTGGCATGAGAACAGCTTAAAACCGTACCACGTCACATTCATAAGCCAATCAGAGTAGGGAACTTAAAAAATGTATTTTACAACACGCCATAATCCCCAATCACGTTTATTCCAATTTCCAGGCTCTTCCAACGCCGGCAGGGTTGTAGTATATTATATATATTTCTGCGCCGTCACTGGCCGTGTGTCAACTTAAGGCTTATTATACGACCTCAATCTTCGAGAACGACATTTTTATTGATTCATTGTCCGATTTTAGGCTAAACCCAAGTTTAAAAGTAGGCCAACATGGAAATTTAAGTTCAATTTACAGGGTCGAAAATAGTCAGTTTTATTCGGATACATTGAGCATCGGATAACTTGAGCAAATTATATATCCGTCAATGTAAAAACACTGCAGCAAAAGTATAATCTAATAAAAGTATATAATTAAGTACGTCATCTTGATATACCCGACGTGATATTGGATTCGATTCACCCCGCCAAATCCAGCTGTATCTCGGTGGCCTAGCGGTATGGCATCTGCACTAGTAAAGCAGGAGGTCGTTGGTTCGAATCACACCTGGGATCTGATGTGATTTTTTTTTTTCACGTGCACTCAAAAGCACTGAGAGTGCGGGCAAACCTAATTTGAATCAAATTGATATTATCTACAATTCCTGAATTTAGAGACCTTATTTTGGTTACAAACATATTTTTTTCAAATTTAGATTCGTTTTAAATTAAGTCGATAGAAGTTAATACGTTTGACAGACAGACGTGCAATGATAACCGGTGACATGCCATGGGTTCATATAGCTAGGCGAACCGTGAGCGGCATGTAAACTATGATCGCTGAAACCCACAAAGGTTCAACTTGATTTCTGTTCATGTAACTCTGATTTTCGTAGAGTGCCCCTTTGGCCAAACTGAGATTGGTATATAGGTCACACGTCTTGACCCCGGACAAAAATAATTATTATCGGCCAAAGTGATGGAATTTAACCTTCTGTCTCGCTACACTGCATGACCCCGAAATACCAGTGAACCCCTGGAATATGACGTGTGACGATAATAGTTTAAAACGACAGAATTCGATGAAAACTGTACAGTCTAAATAAATTCAGATCTGCGAAATTAATGTTCATTCAAGCATCTGAAAACAAAGTTTAGTTCTCAGTTTTACAATGCAATACACGTACATCGTTTGAGGTAAAACTTGGGGGAAAAGCCTAAAATTATTATTGTTTTCAGTGCTGGAGAACAATAATATGCAACTTATTCGTACCGGATGGGTCAATTTTAAATTGCACTAAATTGCATTGTCATGAAATAATAATGTCTCACACTGCAACGTGCACTGTGTTCATCAGTCTAATTATTAGCTTCGCTCTGTTGAGCTGCCAAAATCATTTCGATGTACACAAGGCAAAAACCAAGGGAACTATCTATGGTTATCTAAAAAGTACAATACACACTGGCATGAGAACAGCTTAAAACCGTACCACGTCACATTCATAAGCCAATCAGAGTAGGGAACTTAAAAAATGTATTTTACAACACGCCATAATGGCCAATCACGTTTATTCCAATTTCCAGGCTCTTCCAACGCCGGCAGGGTTGTAGTATATTATATATATATCTGCGCCGTCACTGGCCGTGTGTCAACTTAAGGCTTATTATACGACCTCAATCTTCGAGAACGACATTTTTATTGATTCATTGTCCGATTTTAGGCTAAACCCAAGTTTAAAAGTAGGCCAACATGGAAATTTAAGTTCAATTTACAGGGTCGAAAATAGTCAGTTTTATTCGGATACATTGAGCATCTGGTAATTTGAGCAAATTATATATCCGTCAATGTAAAAACACTGCAGCAAAAGTAATCTAATAAAAGTATATAATTAAGTACGTCATCTTGATAATTATACCCGACGTGATATTGGATTCGATTCACCCCGCCAAATCCAGCTGTATCTCGGTGGCCTAGCGGTATGGCATCTGCACTAGTAAAGCAGGAGGTCGTTGGTTCGAATCACACCTGGGATCTGATGTGATTTTTTTTTTCACGTGCACTCAAAAGCACTGAGAGTGCGGGCAAACCTAATTTGAATCAAATTGATATTATCTACAATTCCTGAATTTAGAGACCTTATTTTGGTTACAAACATATTTTTTTCAAATTTAGATTCGTTTTAAATTAAGTCGATAGAAGTTAATACGTTTGACAGACAGACGTGCAATGATAACCGGTGACATGCCATGGGTTCATATAGCTAGGCGAACCGTGAGCGGCATGTAAACTATGATCGCTGAAACCCACAAAGGTTCAACTTGATTTCTGTTCATGTAACTCTGATTTTCGTAGAGTGCCCCTTTGGCCAAACTGAGATTGGTATATAGGTCACACGTCTTGACCCCGGACAAAAATAATTATTATCGGCCAAAGTGATGGAATTTAACCTTCTGTCTCGCTACACTGCATGACCCCGAAATACCAGTGAACCCCTGGAATATGACGTGTGATGATAATAGTTTAAAACGACAGAATTCGATGAAAACTGTACAGTCTAAATAAATTCAGATCTGCGAAATTAATGTTCATTCAAGCATCTGAAAACAAAGTTTAGTTCTCAGTTTTACAATGCAATACACGTACATCGTTTGAGGTAAAACTTGGGGGAAAAGCCGGAAATTATTATTGTTTTCAGTGCTGGAGAACAATAATATGCAACTTATTCGTACCGGATGGGTCAATTTTAAATTGCACTAAATTGCATTGTCATGAAATAATAATGTCTCACACTGCATGCAACGTGCACTGTGTTCATCAGTCTAATTATTAGCTTCGCTCTGTTGAGCTGCCAAAATCATTTCGATGTACACAAGGCAAAAACCAAGGGAACTATCTATGGTTATCTAAAAAGTACAATACACACTGGCATGAGAACAGCTTAAAACCGTACCACGTCACATTCATAAGCCAATCAGAGTAGGGAACTTAAAAAATGTATTTTACAACACGCCATAATGGCCAATCACGTTTATTCCAATTTACAGGCTCTTCCAACGCAGGCAGGGTTGTAGTATATTATATATGTTTCTGCGCCGTCACTGGCCGTGTGTCAACTTAAGGCCTATTATACGACCTCAATCTTCGAGAACGACATTTTTATTGATTCATTGTCCGATTTTAGGCTAAACCCAAGTTTAAAAGTAGGCCAACATGGAAATTTAAGTTCAATTTACAGGGTCGAAAATAGTCAGCTTTATTCGGATACATTGAGCATCGGATAATTTGAGCAAATGATATATCCGTCAATGTAAAAACACTGCAGCAAAAGTAATCTAATAAAAGTATATAATTAAGTACGTCATCTTGATATACCCGACGTGATATTGGATTCGATTCACCCCGCCAAATCCAGCTGTATCTCGGTGGCCTAGCGGTATGGCATCTGCACTAGTAAAGCAGGAGGTCGTTGGTTCGAATCACACCTGGGATCTGATGTGATTTTTTTTTTCACGTGCACTCAAAAGCACTGAGAGTGCGGGCAAACCTAATTTGAATCAAATTGATATTATCTACAATTCCTGAATTTAGAGACCTTATTTTGGTTACAAACATATTTTTTTCAAATTTAGATTCGTTTTAAATTAAGTCGATAGAAGTTAATACGTTTGACAGACAGACGTGCAATGATAACCGGTGACATGCCATGGGTTCATATAGCTAGGCGAACCGTGAGCGGCATGTAAACTATGATCGCTGAAACCCACAAAGGTTCAACTTGATTTCTGTTCATGTAACTCTGATTTTCGTAGAGTGCCCCTTTGGCCAAACTGAGATTGGTATATAGGTCACACGTCTTGACCCCGGACAAAAATAATTATTATCGGCCAAAGTGATGGAATTTAACCTTCTGTCTCGCTACACTGCATGACCCCGAAATACCAGTGAACCCCTGGAATATGACGTGTGATGATAATAGTTTAAAACGACAGAATTCGATGAAAACTGTACAGTCTAAATAAATTCAGATCTGCGAAATTAATGTTCATTCAAGCATCTGAAAACAAAGTTTAGTTCTCAGTTTTACAATGCAATACACGTACATCGTTTGAGGTAAAACTTGGGGGAAAAGCCTGAAATCATTATTGTTTTCAGTGCTGGAGAACAATAATATGCAACTTATTCGTACCGGATGGGTCAATTTTAAATTGCACTAAATTGCATTGTCATGAAATAATAATGTCTCACACTGCAACGTGCACTGTGTTCATCAGTCTAATTATTAGCTTCGCTCTGTTAAGCTGCCAAAATCATTTCGATGTACACAAGGCAAAAACCAAGGGAACTATCTATGGTTATCTAAAAAGTACAATACACACTGGCATGAGAACAGCTTAAAACCGTACCACGTCACATTCATAAGCCAATCAGAGTAGGGAACTTAAAAAATGTATTTTACAACACGCCATAATGGCCAATCACGTTTATTCCAATTTCCAGGCTCTTCCAACGCCGGCAGGGTTGTAGTATATTATATATGTTTCTGCGCCGTCACTGGCCGTGTGTCAACTTAAGGCTTATTATACGACCTCAATCTTCGAGAACGACATTTTTATTGATTCATTGTCCGATTTTAGGCTAAACCCAAGTTTAAAAGTAGGCCAACATGGAAATTTAAGTTCAATTTACAGGGTCGAAAATAGTCAGCTTTATTCGGATATACATTGAGCATCGGATAATTTGAGCAAATTATATATCCGTCAATGTAAAAACACTGCAGCAAAAGTAATCTAATAAAAGTATATAATTAAGTACGTCATCTTGATATACCCGACGTGATATTGGATTCGATTCACCCCGCCAAATCCAGCTGTAGCTCGGTGGCCTAGCGGTATGGCATCTGCACTAGTAAAGCAGGAGGTCGTTGGTTCGAATCACACCTGGGATCTGATGTGATTTTTTTTTTTCACGTGCACTCAAAAGCACTGAGAGTGCGGGCAAACCTAATTTGAATCAAATTGATATTATCTACAATTCCTGAATTTAGAGACCTTATTTTGGTTACAAACATATTTTTTTCAAATTTAGATTCGTTTTAAATTAAGTCGATAGAAGTTAATACGTTTGACAGACAGACGTGCAATGATAACCGGTGACATGCCATGGGTTCATATAGCTAGGCGAACCGTGAGCGGCATGTAAACTATGATCGCTGAAACCCACAAAGGTTCAACTTGATTTCTGTTCATGTAACTCTGATTTTCGTAGAGTGCCCCTTTGGCCAAACTGAGATTGGTATATAGGTCACACGTCTTGACCCCGGACAAAAATAATTATTATCGGCCAAAGTGATGGAATTTAACCTTCTGTCTCGCTACACTGCATGACCCCGAAATACCAGTGAACCCCTGGAATATGACGTGTGATGATAATAGTTTAAAACGACAGAATTCGATGAAAACTGTACAGTCTAAATAAATTCAGATCTGCGAAATTAATGTTCATTCAAGCATCTGAAAACAAAGCTTAGTTCTCAGTTTTACAATGCAATACACGTACATCGTTTGAGGTAAAACTTGGGGGAAAAGCCTGAAATTATTATTGTTTTCAGTGCTGGAGAACAATAATATGCAACTTATTCGTACCGGATGGGTCAATTTTAAATTGCACTAAATTGCATTGTCATGAAATAATAATGTCTCACACTGCAACGTGCACTGTGTTCATCAGTCTAATTATTAGCTTCGCTCTGTTGAGCTGCCAAAATCATTTCGATGTACACAAGGCAAAAACCAAGGGAACTATCTATGGTTATCTAAAAAGTACAATACACACTGGCATGAGAACAGCTTAAACCCGTACCACGTCATATTCATAAGCCAATCAGAGTAGGGAACTTAAAAAATGTATTTTACAACACGCCATAATGGCCAATCACGTTTATTCCAATTTCCAGGCTCTTCCAACGCCGGCAGGGTTGTAGTATATTATATATGTTTCTGCGCCGTCACTGGCCGTGTGTCAACTTAAGGCTTATTATACGACCTCAATCTTCGAGAACGACATTTTTATTGATTCATTGTCCGATTTTAGGCTAAACCCAAGTTTAAAAGTAGGCCAACATGGAAATTTAAGTTCAATTTACAGGGTCGAAAATAGTCAGCTTTATTCGGATACATTGAGCATCGGATAATTTGAGCAAATTATATATCCGTCAATGTAAAAACACTGCAGCAAAAGTAATCTAATAAAAGTATATAATTAAGTACGTCATCTTGATATACCCGACGTGATATTGGATTCGATTCACCCCGCCAAATCCAGCTGTAGCTCGGTGGCCTAGCGGTATGGCATCTGCACTAGTAAAGCAGGAGGTCGTTGGTTCGAATCACACCTGGGATCTGATGTGATTTTGTTTTTCACGTGCACTCAAAAGCACTGAGAGTGCGGGCAAACCTAATTTGAATCAAATTGATATTATCTACAATTCCTGAATTTAGAGACCTTATTTTGGTTACAAACATATTTTTTTCAAATTTAGATTCGTTTTAAATTAAGTCGATAGAAGTTAATACGTTTGACAGACAGACGTGCAATGATAACCGGTGACATGCCATGGGTTCATATAGCTAGGCGAACCGTGAGCGGCATGTAAACTATGATCGCTGAAACCCACAAAGGTTCAACTTGATTTCTGTTCATGTAACTCTGATTTTCGTAGAGTGCCCCTTTGGCCAAACTGAGATTGGTATATAGGTCACACGTCTTGACCCCGGACAAAAATAATTATTATCGGCCAAAGTGATGGAATTTAACCTTCTGTCTCGCTACACTGCATGACCCCGAAATACCAGTGAACCCCTGGAATATGACGTGTGATGATAATAGTTTAAAACGACAGAATTCGATGAAAACTGTACAGTCTAAATAAATTCAGATCTGCGAAATTAATGTTCATTCAAGCATCTGAAAACAAAGTTTAGTTCTCAGTTTTACAATGCAATACACGTACATCGTTTGAGGTAAAACTTGGGGGAAAAGCCTGAAATTATTATTGTTTTCAGTGCTGGAGAACAATAATATGCAACTTATTCGTACCGGATGGGTCAATTTTAAATTGCACTAAATTGCATTGTCATGAAATAATAATGTCTCACACTGCAACGTGCACTGTGTTCATCAGTCTAATTATTAGCTTCGCTCTGTTGAGCTGCCAAAATCATTTCGATGTACACAAGGCAAAAACCAAGGGAACTATCTATGGTTATCTAAAAAGTACAATACACACTGGCATGAGAACAGCTTAAAACCGTACCACGTCACATTCATAAGCCAATCAGAGTAGGGAACTTAAAAAATGTATTTTACAACACGCCATAATGGCCAATCACGTTTATTCCAATTTCCAGGCTCTTCCAACGCCGGCAGGGTTGTAGTATATTATATATGTTTCTGCGCCGTCACTTGCCGTGTGTCAACTTAAGGCTTATTATACGACCTCAATCTTCGAGAACGACATTTTTATTGATTCATTGTCCGATTTTAGGCTAAACCCAAGTTTAAAAGTAGGCCAACATGGAAATTTAAGTTCAATTTACAGGGTCGAAAATAGTCAGCTTTATTCGGATACATTGAGCATCGGATAATTTGAGCAAAATATATATCCGTCAATGTAAAAACACTGCAGCAAAAGTAATCTAATAAAAGTATATATAATTAAGTACGTCATCTTGATATACCCGACGTGATATTGGATTCGATTCACCCCGCCAAATCCAGCTGTATCTCGGTGGCCTAGCGGTATGGCATCTGCACTAGTAAAGCAGGAGGTCGTTGGTTCGAATCACACCTGGGATCTGATGTGATTTTTTTTTTTCACGTGCACTCAAAAGCACTGAGAGTGCGGGCAAACCTAATTTGAATCAAATTGATATTATCTACAATTCCTGAATTTAGAGACCTTATTTTGGTTACAAACATATTTTTTTTCAAATTTAGATTCGTTTTAAATTAAGTCGATAGAAGTTAATACGTTTGACAGACAGACGTACAATGATAACCGGTGACATGCCATGGGTTCATATAGCTAGGCGAACCGTGAGCGGCATGTAAACTATGATCGCTGAAACCCACAAAGGTTCAACTTGATTTCTGTTCATGTAACTCTGATTTTCGTAGAGTG
Organism: Astropecten irregularis; assembly: GCA_963971285.1. Taxonomy (NCBI): domain Eukaryota; kingdom Metazoa; phylum Echinodermata; class Asteroidea; order Paxillosida; family Astropectinidae; genus Astropecten; species Astropecten irregularis. Next base: position 24,834,636 of record OZ020247.1, on the reverse strand, counting down.
CCCCTTTGGCCAAACTGAGATTGGTATATAGGTCACACGTCTTGACCCCGGACAAAAATTATCGGCCAAAGTGATGGAATTTAACCTTCTGTCTCGCTACACTGCATGACCCCGAAATACCAGTGAACCCCTGGAATATGACGTGTGATGATAATAGTTTAAAACGACAGAATTCGATGAAAACTGTACAGTCTAAATAAATTCAGATCTGCGACATTAATGTTCATTCAAGCATCTGAAAACAAAGTTTAGTTCTCAGTTTTACAATGCAATACACGTACATCGTTTGAGGTAAAACTTGGGGGAAAAGCCTGAAATTATTATTGTTTTCAGTGCTGGAGAACAATAATATGCAACTTATTCGTACCGGATGGGTCAATTTTAAATTGCACTAAATTGCATTGTCATGAAATAATAATGTCTCACACTGCAACGTGCACTGTGTTCATCGGTCTAATTATTAGCTTCGCTCTGTTGAGCTGCCAAAATCATTTCGATGTACACAAGGCAAAAACCAAGGGAACTATCTATGGTTATCTAAAAAGTACAATACACACTGGCATGAGAACAGCTTAAAACCGTACCACGTCACATTCATAAGCCAATCAGAGTAGGGAACTTAAAAAATGTATTTTACAACACGCCATAATGGCCAATCACGTTTATTCCAATTTCCAGGCTCTTCCAACGCCGGCAGGGTTGTAGTATATTATATATGTTTCTGCGCCGTCACTGGCCGTGTGTCAACTTAAGGCTTATTATACGACCTCAATCTTCGAGAACGACATTTTTATTGATTCATTGTCCGATTTTAGGCTAAACCCAAGTTTAAAAGTAGGCCAACATGGAAATTTAAGTTCAATTTACAGGGTCGAAAATAGTCAGCTTTATTCGGATACATTGAGCATCGGATAATTTGAGCAAATTATATATCCGTCAATGTAAAAACACTGCAGCAAAAGTATAATCTAATAAAAGTATATAATTAAGTACGTCATCTTGATATACCCGACGTGATATTGGATTCGATTCACCCCGCCAAATCCAGCTGTATCTCGGTGGCCTAGCGGTATGGCATCTGCACTAGTAAAGCAGGAGGTCGTTGGTTCGAATCACACCTGGGATCTGATGTGATTTTTTTTTTCACGTGCACTCAAAAGCACTGAGAGTGCGGGCAAACCTAATTTGAATCAAATTGATATTATCTACAATTCCTGAATTTAGAGACCTTATTTTGGTTACAAACATATTTTTTTCAAATTTAGATTCGTTTTAAATTAAGTCGATAGAAGTTAATACGTTTGACAGACAGACGTGCAATGATAACCGGTGACATGCCATGGGTTCATATAGCTAGGCGAACCGTGAGCGGCATGTAAACTATGATCGCTGAAACCCACAAAGGTTCAACTTGATTTCTGTTCATGTAACTCTGATTTTCGTAGAGTGCCCCTTTGGCCAAACTGAGATTGGTATATAGGTCACACGTCTTGACCCCGGACAAAAATTATCGGCCAAAGTGATGGAATTTAACCTTCTGTCTCGCTACACTGCATGACCCCGAAATACCAGTGAACCCCTGGAATATGACGTGTGATGATAATAGTTTAAAACGACAGAATTCGATGAAAACTGTACAGTCTAAATAAATTCAGATCTGCGACATTAATGTTCATTCAAGCATCTGAAAACAAAGTTTAGTTCTCAGTTTTACAATGCAATACACGTACATCGTTTGAGGTAAAACTTGGGGGAAAAGCCTGAAATTATTATTGTTTTCAGTGCTGGAGAACAATAATATGCAACTTATTCGTACCGGATGGGTCAATTTTAAATTGCACTAAATTGCATTGTCATGAAATAATAATGTCTCACACTGCAACGTGCACTGTGTTCATCGGTCTAATTATTAGCTTCGCTCTGTTGAGCTGCCAAAATCATTTCGATGTACACAAGGCAAAAACCAAGGGAACTATCTATGGTTATCTAAAAAGTACAATACACACTGGCATGAGAACAGCTTAAAACCGTACCACGTCACATTCATAAGCCAATCAGAGTAGGGAACTTAAAAAATGTATTTTACAACACGCCATAATGGCCAATCACGTTTATTCCAATTTCCAGGCTCTTCCAACGCCGGCAGGGTTGTAGTATATTATATATGTTTCTGCGCCGTCACTGGCCGTGTGTCAACTTAAGGCTTATTATACGACCTCAATCTTCGAGAACGACATTTTTATTGATTCATTGTCCGATTTTAGGCTAAACCCAAGTTTAAAAGTAGGCCAACATGGAAATTTAAGTTCAATTTACAGGGTCGAAAATAGTCAGCTTTATTCGGATACATTGAGCATCGGATAATTTGAGCAAATTATATATCCGTCAATGTAAAAACACTGCAGCAAAAGTAATCTAATAAAAGTATATATAATTAAGTACGTCATCTTGATATACCCGACGTGATATTGGATTCGATTCACCCCGCCAAATCCAGCTGTATCTCGGTGGCCTAGCGGTATGGCATCTGCACTAGTAAAGCAGGAGGTCGTTGGTTCGAATCACACCTGGGATCTGATGTGATATTTTTTTTTCACGTGCACTCAAAAGCACTGAGAGTGCGGGCAAACCTAATTTGAATCAAATTGATATTATCTACAATTCCTGAATTTAGAGACCTTATTTTGGTTACAAACATATTTTATTCAAATTTAGATTCGTTTTAAATTAAGTCGATAGAAGTTAATACGTTTGACAGACAGACGTGCAATGATAACCGGTGACATGCCATGGGTTCATATAGCTAGGCGAACCGTGAGCGGCATGTAAACTATGATCGCTGAAACCCACAAAGGTTCAACTTGATTTCTGTTCATGTAACTCTGATTTTCGTAGAGTGCCCCTTTGGCCAAACTGAGATTGGTATATAGGTCACACGTCTTGACCCCGGACAAAAATAATTATTATCGGCCAAAGTGATGGAATTTAACCTTCTGTCTCGCTACACTGCATGACCCCGAAATACCAGTGAACCCCTGGAATATGACGTGTGATGATAATAGTTTAAAACGACAGAATTCGATGAAAACTGTACAGTCTAAATAAATTCAGATCTGCGAAATTAATGTTCATTCAAGCATCTGAAAACAAAGTTTAGTTCTCAGTTTTACAATGCAATACACGTACCTCGTTTGAGGTAAAACTTGGGGGAAAAGCCTGAAATTATTATTGTTTTCAGTGCTGGAGAACAATAATATGCAACTTATTCGTACCGGATGGGTCAATTTTAAATTGCACTAAATTGCATTGTCATGAAATAATAATGTCTCACACTGCAACGTGCACTGTGTTCATCAGTCTAATTATTAGCTTCGCTCTGTTGAGCTGCCAAAATCATTTCGATGTACACAAGGCAAAAACCAAGGGAACTATCTATGGTTATCTAAAAAGTACAATACACACTGGCATGAGAACAGCTTAAACCCGTACCACGTCACATTCATAAGCCAATCAGAGTAGGGAACTTAAAAAATGTATTTTACAACACGCCATAATGGCCAATCACGTTTATTCCAATTTCCAGGCTCTTCCAACGCCGGCAGGGTTGTAGTATATTATATATGTTTCTGCGCCGTCACTGGCCGTGTGTCAACTTAAGGCTTATTATACGACCTCAATCTTCGAGAACGACATTTTTATTGATTCATTGTCCGATTTTAGGCTAAACCCAAGTTTAAAAGTAGGCCAACATGGAAATTTAAGTTCAATTTACAGGGTCGAAAATAGTCAGGTTTATTCGGATACATTGAGCATCGGATAATTTGAGCAAAATATATATCCGTCAATGTAAAAACACTGCAGCAAAAGTAATCTAATAAAAGTATATATAATTAAGTACGTCATCTTGATATACCCGACGTGATATTGGATTCGATTCACCCCGCCAAATCCAGCTGTATCTCGGTGGCCTAGCGGTATGGCATCTGCACTAGTAAAGCAGGAGGTCGTTGGTTCGAATCACACCTGGGATCTGATGTGATTTTTTTTTTCACGTGCACTCAAAAGCACTGAGAGTGCGGGCAAACCTAATTTGAATCAAATTGATATTATCTACAATTCCTGAATTTAGAGACCTTATTTTGGTTACAAACATATTTTTTTTCAAATTTAGATTCGTTTTAAATTAAGTCGATAGAAGTTAATACGTTTGACTGACAGACGTGCAATGATAACCGGTGACATGCCATGGGTTCATATAGCTAGGCGAACCGTGAGCGGCATGTAAACTATGATCGCTGAAACCCACAAAGGTTCAACTTGATTTCTGTTCATGTAACTCTGATTTTCGTAGAGTGCCCCTTTGGCCAAACTGAGATTGGTATATAGGTCACACGTCTTGACCCCGGACAAAAATTATCGGCCAAAGTGATGGAATTTAACCTTCTGTCTCGCTACACTGCATGACCCCGAAATACCAGTGAACCCCTGGAATATGACGTGTGATGATAATAGTTTAAAACGACAGAATTCGATGAAAACTGTACAGTCTAAATAAATTCAGATCTGCGAAATTAATGTTCATTCAAGCATCTGAAAACAAAGTTTAGTTCTCAGTTTTACAATGCAATACACGTACATCGTTTGAGGTAAAACTTGGGGGAAAAGCCTGAAATTATTATTGTTTTCAGTGCTGGAGAACAATAATATGCAACTTATTCGTACCGGATGGGTCAATTTTAAATTGCACTAAATTGCATTGTCATGAAATAATAATGTCTCACACTGCAACGTGCACTGTGTTCATCGGTCTAATTATTAGCTTCGCTCTGTTGAGCTGCCAAAATCATTTCGATGTACACAAGGCAAAAACCAAGGGAACTATCTATGGTTATCTAAAAAGTACAATACACACTGGCATGAGAACAGCTTAAAACCGTACCACGTCACATTCATAAGCCAATCAGAGTAGGGAACTTAAAAAATTTATTTTACAACACGCCATAATGGCCAATCACGTTTATTCCAATTTCCAGGCTCTTCCAACGCCGGCAGGGTTGTAGTATATTATATATGTTTCTGCGCCGTCACTGGCCGTGTGTCAACTTAAGGCTTATTATACGACCTCAATCTTCGAGAACGACATTTTTATTGATTCATTGTCCGATTTTAGGCTAAACCCAAGTTTAAAAGTAGGACAACATGGAAATTTAAGTTCAATTTACAGGGTCGAAAATAGTCAGCTTTATTCGGATACATTGAGCATCGGATAATTTGAGCAAATTATATATCCGTCAATGTGAAAACACTGCAGCAAAAGTAATCTAATAAAAGTATATAATTAAGTACGTCATCTTGATATACCCGACGTGATATTGGATTCGATTCACCCCGCAAAATCCAGCTGTAGCTCGGTGGCCTAGCGGTATGGCATCTGCACTAGTAAAGCAGGAGGTCGTTGGTTCGAATCACACCTGGGATCTGATGTGATTTTTTTTTTCACGTGCACTCAAAAGCACTGAGAGTGCGGGCAAACCTAATTTGAATCAAATTGATATTATCTACAATTCCTGAATTTAGAGACCTTATTTTGGTTACAAACATATTTTTTTCAAATTTAGATTCGTTTTAAATTAAGTCGATAGAAGTTAATACGTTTGACAGACAGACGTGCAATGATAACCGGTGACATGCCATGGGTTCATATAGCTAGGCGAACCGTGAGCGGCATGTAAACTATGATCGCTGAAACCCACAAAGGTTCAACTTGATTTCTGTTCATGTAACTCTGATTTTCGTAGAGTGCCCCTTTGGCCAAACTGAGATTGGTATATAGGTCACACGTCTTGACCCCGGACAAAAATAATTATTATCGGCCAAAGTGATGGAATTTAACCTTCTGTCTCGCTACACTGCATGACCCCGAAATACCAGTGAACCCCTGGAATATGACGTGTGATGATAATAGTTTAAAACGACAGAATTCGATGAAAACTGTACAGTCTAAATAAATTCAGATCTGCGAAATTAATGTTCATTCAAGCATCTGAAAACAAAGTTTAGTTCTCAGTTTTACAATGCAATACACGTACATCGTTTGAGGTAAAACTTGGGGGAAAAGCCTGAAATTATTATTGTTTTCAGTGCTGGAGAACAATAATATGCAACTTATTCGTACCGGATGGGTCAATTTAAAATTGCACTAAATTGCATTGTCATGAAATAATAATGTCTCACACTGCAACGTGCACTGTGTTCATCGGTCTAATTATTAGCTTCGCTCTGTTGAGCTGCCAAAATCATTTCGATGTACACAAGGCAAAAACCAAGGGAACTATCTATGGTTATCTAAAAAGTACAATACACACTGGCATGAGAACAGCTTAAAACCGTACCACGTCACATTCATAAGCCAATCAGAGTAGGGAACTTAAAAAATGTATTTTACAACACGCCATAATGGCCAATCACGTTTATTCCAATTTCCAGGCTCTTCCAACGCCGGCAGGGTTGTAGTATATTATATATGTTTATGCGCCGTCACTGGCCGTGTGTCAACTTAAGGCTTATTATACGACCTCAATCTTCGAGAACGACATTTTTTATTGATTCATTGTCCGATTTTAGGCTAAACCCAAGTTTAAAAGTAGGCCAACATGGAAATTTAAGTTCAATTTACAGGGTCGAAAATAGTCAGCTTTATTCGGATACATTGAGCATCGGATAATTTGAGCAAATTATATATCCGTCAATGTAAAAACACTGCAGCAAAAGTAATCTAATAAAAGTATATAATTAAGTACGTCATCTTGATATACCCGACGTGATATTGGATTCGATTCACCCCGCCAAATCCAGCTGTAGCTCGGTGGCCTAGCGGTATGGCATCTGCGCTAGTAAAGCAGGAGGTCGTTGGTTCGAATCACACCTGGGATCTGATGTGATTTTTTTTTTCACGTGCACTCAAAAGCACTGAGAGTGCGGGCAAACCTAATTTGAATCAAATTGATATTATCTACAATTCCTGAATTTAGAGACCTTATTTTGGTTACAAACATATTTTTTTCAAATTTAGATTCGTTTTAAATTAAGTCGATAGAAGTTAATACGTTTGACAGACAGACGTGCAATGATAACCGGTGACATGCCATGGGTTCATATAGCTAGGCGAACCGTGAGCGGCATGTAAACTATGATCGCTGAAACCCACAAAGGTTCAACTTGATTTCTGTTCATGTAACTCTGATTTTCGTAGAGTGCCCCTTTGGCCAAACTGAGATTGGTATATAGGTCACACGTCTTGACCCCGGACAAAAATTATCGGCCAAAGTGATGGAATTTAACCTTCTGTCTCGCTACACTGCATGACCCCGAAATACCAGTGAACCCCTGGAATATGACGTGTGATGATAATAGTTTAAAACGACAGAATTCGATGAAAACTGTACAGTCTAAATAAATTCAGATCTGCGAAATTAATGTTCATTCAAGCATCTGAAAACAAAGTTTAGTTCTCAGTTTTACAATGCAATACACGTACATCGTTTGAGGTAAAACTTGGGGGAAAAGCCTAAAATTATTATTGTTTTCAGTGCTGGAGAACAATAATATGCAACTTATTCGTACCGGATGGGTCAATTTTAAATTGCACTAAATTGCATTGTCATGAAATAATAATGTCTCACACTGCAACGTGCACTGTGTTCATCAGTCTAATTATTAGCTTCGCTCTGTTGAGCTGCCAAAATCATTTCGATGTACACAAGGCAAAAACCAAGGGAACTATCTATGGTTATCTAAAAAGTACAATACACACTGGCATGAGAACAGCTTAAAACCGTACCACGTCACATTCATAAGCCAATCAGAGTAGGGAACTTAAAAAATGTATTTTACAACACGCCATAATCCCCAATCACGTTTATTCCAATTTCCAGGCTCTTCCAACGCCGGCAGGGTTGTAGTATATTATATATGTTTATGCGCCGTCACTGGCCGTGTGTCAACTTAAGGCTTATTATACGACCTCAATCTTCGAGAACGACATTTTTTATTGATTCATTGTCCGATTTTAGGCTAAACCCAAGTTTAAAAGTAGGCCAACATGGAAATTTAAGTTCAATTTACAGGGTCGAAAATAGTCAGCTTTATTCGGATACATTGAGCATCGGATAATTTGAGCAAATTATATATCCGTCAATGTAAAAACACTGCAGCAAAAGTAATCTAATAAAAGTATATAATTAAGTACGTCATCTTGATATACCCGACGTGATATTGGATTCGATTCACCCCGCCAAATCCAGCTGTAGCTCGGTGGCCTAGCGGTATGGCATCTGCACTAGTAAAGCAGGAGGTCGTTGGTTCGAATCACACCTGGGATCTGATGTGATTTTTTTTTTCACGTGCACTCAAAAGCACTGAGAGTGCGGGCAAACCTAATTTGAATCAAATTGATATTATCTACAATTCCTGAATTTAGAGACCTTATTTTGGTTACAAACATATTTTTTTCAAATTTAGATTCGTTTTAAATTAAGTCGATAGAAGTTAATACGTTTGACAGACAGACGTGCAATGATAACCGGTGACATGCCATGGGTTCATATAGCTAGGCGAACCGTGAGCGGCATGTAAACTATGATCGCTGAAACCCACAAAGGTTCAACTTGATTTCTGTTCATGTAACTCTGATTTTCGTAGAGTGCCCCTTTGGCCAAACTGAGATTGGTATATAGGTCACACGTCTTGACCCCGGACAAAAATTATCGGCCAAAGTGATGGAATTTAACCTTCTGTCTCGCTACACTGCATGACCCCGAAATACCAGTGAACCCCTGGAATATGACGTGTGATGATAATAGTTTAAAACGACAGAATTCGATGAAAACTGTACAGTCTAAATAAATTCAGATCTGCGAAATTAATGTTCATTCAAGCATCTGAAAACAAAGTTTAGTTCTCAGTTTTACAATGCAATACACGTACATCGTTTGAGGTAAAACTTGGGGGAAAAGCCTGAAATTATTATTGTTTTCAGTGCTGGAGAACAATAATATGCAACTTATTCGTACCGGATGGGTCAATTTTAAATTGCACTAAATTGCATTGTCATGAAATAATAATGTCTCACACTGCAACGTGCACTGTGTTCATCAGTCTAATTATTAGCTTCGCTCTGTTGAGCTGCCAAAATCATTTCGATGTACACAAGGCAAAAACCAAGGGAACTATCTATGGTTATCTAAAAAGTACAATACACACTGGCATGAGAACAGCTTAAAACCGTACCACGTCACATTCATAAGCCAATCAGAGTAGGGAACTTAAAAAATGTATTTTACAACACGCCATAATGGCCAATCACGTTTATTCGAATTTCCAGGCTCTTCCAACGCCGGCAGGGTTGTAGTATATTATATATGTTTCTGCGCCGTCACTGGCCGTGTGTCAACTTAAGGCTTATTATACGACCTCAATCTTCGAGAACGACATTTTTATTGATTCATTGTCCGATTTTAGGCTAAACCCAAGTTTAAAAGTAGGCCAACATGGAAATTTAAGTTCAATTTACAGGGTCGAAAATAGTCAGCTTTATTCGGATACATTGAGCATCGGATAATTTGAGCAAATTATATATCCGTCAATGTAAAAACACTGCAGCAAAAGTAATCTAATAAAAGTATATAATTAAGTACGTCATCTTGATATACCCGACGTGATATTGGATTCGATTCACCCCGCCAAATCCAGCTGTAGCTCGGTGGCCTAGCGGTATGGCATCTGCACTAGTAAAGCAGGAGGTCGTTGGTTCGAATCACACCTGGGATCTGATGTGATTTTTTTTTTTCACGTGCACTCAAAAGCACTGAGAGTGCGGGCAAACCTAATTTGAATCAAATTGATATTATCTACAATTCCTGAATTTAGAGACCTTATTTTGGTTACAAACATATTTTTTTCAAATTTAGATTCGTTTTAAATTAAGTCGATAGAAGTTAATACGTTTGACAGACAGACGTGCAATGATAACCGGTGACATGCCATGGGTTCATATAGCTAGGCGAACCGTGAGCGGCATGTAAACTATGATCGCTGAAACCCACAAAGGTTCAACTTGATTTCTGTTCATGTAACTCTGATTTTCGTAGAGTGCCCCTTTGGCCAAACTGAGATTGGTATATAGGTCACACGTCTTGACCCCGGACAAAAATTATCGGCCAAAGTGATGGAATTTAACCTTCTGTCTCGCTACACTGCATGACCCCGAAATACCAGTGAACCCCTGGAATATGACGTGTGATGATAATAGTTTAAAACGACAGAATTCGATGAAAACTGTACAGTCTAAATAAATTCAGATCTGCGAAATTAATGTTCATTCAAGCATCTGAAAACAAAGTTTAGTTCTCAGTTTTACAATGCAATACACGTACATCGTTTGAGGTAAAACTTGGGGGAAAAGCCTGAAATTATTATTGTTTTCAGTGCTGGAGAACAATAATATGCAACTTATTCGTACCGGATGGGTCAATTTTAAATTGCACTAAATTGCATTGTCATGAAATAATAATGTCTCACACTACAACGTGCACTGTGTTCATCAGTCTAATTATTAGCTTCGCTCTGTTGAGCTGCCAAAATCATTTCGATGTACACAAGGAAAAAACCAAGGGAACTATCTATGGTTATCTAAAAAGTACAATACACACTGGCATGAGAACAGTTTAAAACCGTACCACGTCACATTAATAAGCCAATCAGAGTAGAGAACTTAACAAATGTATTTTACAACACGCCATAATGGCCAATCACGCTTATTCCAATTTCCAGGCTCTTCCAACGCCAGCAGGGTTGTAGTATATTATATATGTTTCTGCGCCGTCATGGCCGTGTGTCAACTTAAGGCTTATTATACGACCTCAATCATCGAGAACGACATTTTTATTGATTCATTGTCCGATTTTAGGCTAAACCGAAGGTTAAAAGTAGGCCAACAGGGAAATTTAAGTTCAATTTACAGGGTCGAAAATAGTCAGTTTTATTCGGATACATTGAGCATCGGATAATTTGAGCAAATTATATATCCGTCAATGTAAAAACACTGCAGCAAAAGTAATCTAATAAAAGTATATAATTAAGTACGTCATCTTGATATACCCGACGTGATATTGGATTCGATTCACCCCGCCAAATCCAGCTGAAGCTCGGTGGCCTAGTGGTATGGCATCTGCACTAGTAAAATAGGAGGTCGTGGGTTCGAATCACACCTGGGATCTGATGTGATTTTTTTTTCACGTGCACTCACAAGGACTGAGAGTGCGGTGCTCGTCCGCGTCGGTGGGGGGCAAACCTAATTTGAATCAAATTGATATTATCTACAATTCCTGAATTTAGAGACCTTATTTTGGTTACAAACATATTTTTTCAAATTTAGATTCGTTTTAAATTAACTCGATAGAAGTTAATACGTTTGACAGACAGACGTGCAATGATAACCGGTGACATGCCATGGGTTCATATAGCTAGGCGAACCGTGAGCGGCATGTAAACTATGATCGCTGAAACCCACAAAGGTTCAACTTGATTTCTGTTCATGTAACTTTCATTTTCGTAGAGTGCCCCTTTGGCCAAACTGAGATTGGTATATAGGTCACACGTCTTGACCCCGGACAAAAATTATCGGCCAAAGTGATGGAATTTAACCTTCTGTCTCGCTACACTGCATGACCTCGAAATACCAGTGAACCCCTGGGCTATGACGTGTGATGATAATAGTTTAAAACGACAGAATTCGATGAAAACTGTACAGTCTAAATAAATTCAGATCTGCGAAATTAATTTTCATTCAAGCATCTGAAAACAAAGTTTAGTTCTCAGTTTTACAACGCAATACACGTACATCCTTTGAGGTAAAACTTGGGGGAAAAGCCTTAAATTATTATTGTTTTCAGTGCTGGAGAACAATAATATGCAACTTATTCGTACCGGATGGGTCAATTTTAAATTGCACTAAATTGCATTGTCATGAAATAATAATGTCTCACACTACAACGTGCACTGTGTTCATCAGTCTAATTATTAGCTTCGCTCTGTTGAGCTGCCAAAATCATTTCGATGTACACAAGGCAAAAACCAAGGAACTATCTATGGTTATCTAAAAAGTACAATACACACTGGCATGAGAACAGCTTAAAACCGTACACGTCACATTCATAAGCCAATCAGAGTAGGGAACTTTAAAAATGTATTTTACAACACGCCATAATGGCCAATCACGTTTATTCCAATTTCCAGGCTCTTCCAACGCCAGCAGGGTTGTAGTATATTATATATGTTTCTGCGCCGTCATGGCCGTGTGTCAACTTAAGGCTTATTATACGACCTCAATCATCGAGAACGACATTTTTATTGATTCATTGTCCGATTTTAGGCTAAACCGAAGGTTAAAAGTAGGCCAACATGGAAATTTAAGTTCAATTTACAGGGTCGAAAATAGTAAGCTTTATTCGGATACATTGAGCATCGGATAATTTGAGCAAATTATATATCCGTCAATGTAAAAACACTGCAGCAAAAGTAATCTAATAAAAGTATATAATTAAGTACGTCATCTTGATATACCCGACGTGATATTGGATTCGATTCACCCCGCCAAATCCAGCTGAAGCTCGGTGGCCTAGTGGTATGGCATCTGCACTAGTAAAATAGGAGGTCGTGGGTTCGAATCACACCTGGGATCTGATGTGATTTTTTTTTCACGTGCACTCACAAGCACTGAGAGTGCGGTGCTCGTCCGCGTCGGTGGGGGGCAAACCTAATTTGAATATAATCAAATTTATATTATCTACAATTTCTGAATTAAGAGACCTTATTTTGGTTACAAACATATTTTTTCAAATTTAGATTCGTTTTAAATTAAGTCGATAGAAGTTAATACGTTTGACAGACAGACGTGCGATGATAACCGGTGACATGCCATGGGTTCATATAGCTAGGCGAACCGTGAGCGGCATGTAAACTATGATCGCTGAAACCCACAAAGGTTCAACTTGATTTCTGTTCATGTAACTTTGATTTTCGTAGAGTGCCCCTTTGGCCAAACTGAGATTGGTATATAGGTCACGCGTCTTGACCCCGGACAATTAATAATCGGCCAAAGTGATGGAATTTAACCTAATTCTGTCTCGCTACACTGCATGACCCCGAAATACCAGTGAACCCCTGGGCTATGACGTGTGATGATAATAGTTTAAAACGACAAAATTCCATGAAAACTGTACAGTCTAAATAAATTCAGATCTGCGAAATTAATTTTCATTCAAGCATCTGAAAACAAAGTTTAGTTCTCATAGTTTTACAATGCAATACACGTACATCGTTTGAGGTAAAACTTGGGGGAAAAGCCTGAAATTATTATTGTTTTCAGTGCTGGAGAACAATAATATGCAACTTATTCGTACCGGATGGGTCAATTTTAAATTGCACTAAATTGCATTGTCATGAAATAATAATGTCTCACACTACAACGTGCACTGTGTTCATCAGTCTAATTATTAGCTTCGCTCTGTTGAGCTGCCAAAATCATTTCGATGTACACAAGGCAAAAACCAAGGGAACTATCTATGGTTATCTTAAAAGTACAATACACACTGGCATGAGAACAGCTTAAAACCGTACCACGTCACATTCATAAGCCAATCAGAGTAGGGAACTTCAAAAATGTATTTTACAACACGCCATAATGGCCAATCACGTTTATTCAAATTTTCAGGCTCTTCCAACGCCAGCAGGGTTGTAGTATATTATATATGTTTCTGCGCCGTCATGGCCGTGTGTCAACTTAAGGCTTATAAACGGCATGTAAACTATGATCGCTGAAACCCACAAAGGTTCAACTTGATTTCTGTTCATGTAACTTTGATTTTCGTAGAGTGCCCCTTTGGCCAAACTGAGATTGGTATATAGGTCACGCGTCTTGACCCCGGACAATTAATAATCGGCCAAAGTGATGGAATTTAACCTAATTCTGTCTCGCTAAATACACTGCATGACCCCGAAATACCAGTGAACCCCTGGGCAATGACGTGTGATGATAATAGTTTAAAACGACAGAATTCCATGAAAACTGTACAGTCTAAATAAATTCAGATCTGCGAAATTAATTTTCATTCAAGCATCTGAAAACAAAGTTTAGTTCTCAGTTTTACAATGCAATACACGTACATCGTTTGAGGTAAAACTTGGGGGAAAAGCCTGAAATTATTATTGTTTTCAGTGCTGGAGAACAATAATATGCAACTTATTCGTACCGGATGGGTCAATTTTAAATTGCACTAAATTGCATTGTCATGAAATAATAATGTCTCACACTACAACGTGCACTGTGTTCATCAGTCTAATTATTAGCTTCGCTCTGTTGAGCTGCCAAAATCATTTCGATGTACACAAGGCAAAAACCAAGGGAACTATCTATGGTTATCTAAAAAGTACAATACACACTGGCATGAGAACAGCTTAAAACCGTACCACGTCACATTCATAAGCCAATCAGAGTAGGGAACTTCAAAAATGTATTTTACAACACGCCATAATGGCCAATCACGTTTATTCAAATTTTCAGGCTCTTCCAACGCCAGCAGGGTTGTAGTATATTATATATGTTTCTGCGCCGTCATGGCCGTGTGTCAACTTAAGGCTTATTATACGACCTCAATCATCGAGAACGACATTTTTATTGATTCATTGTCCGATTTTAGGCTAAACCGAAGGTTAAAAGTAGGCCAACATGGAAATTTAAGTTCAATTTACAGGGTCGAAAATAGTAAGCTTTATTCGGATACATTGAGCATCGGATAATTTGAGCAAATTATATATCCGTCAATGTAAAAACACTGCAGCAAAAGTCATCTAATAAAAGTATATAATTAAGTACGTCATCTTGATATACCCGACGTGATATTGGATTCGATTCACCCCACCAAATCAAGCTGTAGCACGGTGGCCTAGCGGTATGGCATCTGCACTAGTAAAGCAGTAGGTCGTGGGTTCGAATCACACCTGGGATCTGATGTGATTTTTTTTTCACGTGCACTCACAAGCACTGAGAGTGCGGTGCTCGTCCGCGTCGGTGGGGGGCAAACCTAATTTGGAATCAAATTGATATTATCTACAATTCCTGAATTTAGAAACCTCATTTTGCATGGTTACAAACATATTTTTTCAAATTTAGATTCGTTTTAAATTAAGTCGATAGAAGTTAATACGTTTGACAGACAGACGTGCGATGATAACCGGTGACATGCCATGGGTTCATATAGCTAGGCGAACCGTGAGCGGCATGTAAACTATGATCGCTGAAACCCACAAAGGTTCAACTTGATTTCTGTTCATGTAACTTTGATTTTCGTAGAGTGCCCCTTTGGCCAAACTGAGATTGGTATATAGGTCACGCGTCTTGACCCCGGACAAAAATAATCGGCCAAAGTGATGGAATTTAACCTAATTCTGTCTCGCTACACTGCATGACCCCGAAATACCAGTGAACCCCTGGGCTATGACGTGTGATGATAATAGTTTAAAACGACAGAATTCCATGAAAACTGTACAGTCTAAATAAATTCAGATCTGCGAAATTAATTTTCATTCAAGCATCTGAAAACAAAGTTTAGTTCTCATAGTTTTACAATGCAATACACGTACATCGTTTGAGGTAAAACTTGGGGGAAAAGCCTGAAATTATTATTGTTTTCAGTGCTGGAGAACAATAATATGCAACTTATTCGTACCGGATGGGTCAATTTTAAATTGCACTAAATTGCATTGTCATGAAATAATAATGTCTCACACTACAACGTGCACTGTGTTCATCAGTCTAATTATTAGCTTCGCTCTGTTGAGCTGCCAAAATCATTTCGATGTACACAAGGCAAAAACCAAGGGAACTATCTATGGTTATCTAAAAAGTACAATACACACTGGCATGAGAACAGCTTAAAACCGTACCACGTCACATTCATAAGCCAATCAGAGTAGGGAACTTCAAAAATGTATTTTACAACACGCCATAATGGCCAATCACGTTTATTCAAATTTTCAGGCTCTTCCAACGCCAGCAGGGTTGTAGTATATTATATATGTTTCTGCGCCGTCATGGCCGTGTGTCAACTTAAGGCTTATTATACGACCTCAATCATCGAGAACGACATTTTTATTGATTCATTGTCCGATTTTAGGCTAAACCGAAGGTTAAAAGTAGGCCAACATGGAAATTTAAGTTCAATTTACAGGGTCGAAATTAGTAAGC
Organism: Astropecten irregularis; assembly: GCA_963971285.1. Classification (NCBI taxonomy): domain Eukaryota; kingdom Metazoa; phylum Echinodermata; class Asteroidea; order Paxillosida; family Astropectinidae; genus Astropecten; species Astropecten irregularis. Next base: position 24,818,333 of record OZ020247.1, on the reverse strand, counting down.
TTTATTCGGATACATTGAGCATCGGATAATTTGAGCAAATTATTTATCCGTCAATGTAAAAACACTGCAGCAAAAGTCATCTAATAAAAGTATATAATTAAGTACGTCATCTTGAAATACCCGACGTGATATTGGATTCGATTCACCCCGACAAATCAAGCTGTAGCTCGGTGGCCTAGCGGTATGGCATCTGCACTGGTAAAGCAGTAGGTCGTGGGTTCGAATCACACCTGGGATCTGATGTGATTTTTTTTTTCACGTGCACTCACAAGCACTGAGAGTGCGGTGCTCGTCCGCGTCGGTGGGGGGCAAACCTAATTTGAATCAAATTGATATTATCTACAATTCCTGAATTTAGAGACCTCATTTTGCATGGTTACAAACATATTTTTTCAAATTTAGATTCGTTTTAAATTAAGTCGATAGAAGTTAATACGTTTGACAGACAGACGTGCGATGATAACCGGTGACATGCCATGGGTTCATATAGCTAGGCGAACCGTGAGCGGCATGTAAACTATGATCGCTGAAACCCACAAAGGTTCAACTTGATTTCTGTTCATGTAACTTTGATTTTCGTAGAGTGCCCCTTTGGCCAAACTGAGATTGGTATATAGGTCACGCGTCTTGACCCCGGACAAAAATAATCGGCCAAAGTGATGGAATTTAACCTTCTGTCTCGCTACACTGCATGACCCCGAAATACCAGTGAACCCCTGGGCTATGACGTGTGATGATAATAGTTTAAAACGACAGAATTCCATGAAAACTGTACAGTCTAAATAAATTCAGATCTGCGAAATTAATTTTCATTCAAGCATCTGAAAACAAAGTTTAGTTCTCAGTTTTACAATGCAATACACGTACATCGTTTGAGGTAAAACTTGGGGGAAAAGCCTGAAATTATTATTGTTTTTAGTGCTGGAGAACAATAATATGCAACTTATTCGTACCGGATGGGTCAATTTTAAATTGCACTAAATTGCATTGTCATGAAATAATAATGTCTCACACTACAACGTGCACTGTGTTCATCAGCCTAATTATTAGCTTCGCTCTGTTGAGCTGCCAAAATCATTTCGATGTACACAAGGCAAAAACCAAGAGAACTATCTATGGTTATCTAAAAAGTACAATACACACTGGCATGAGAACAGCTTAAAACCGTACCACGTCACATTCATAAGCCAATCAGAGTAGGGAACTTAAAAAATGTATTTCACAACACGCCATAATGGCCAATCACGTTTATTCAAATTTTCAGGCTCTTCCAACGCCAGCAGGGTTGTAGTATATTATATATGTTTCTGCTCCGTCATGGCTGTGTGTCAACTTAAGGCTTATTATACGACCTCAATCATCGAGAACGACATTTTTATTGTATCATTGTCCGATTTTAGGCTAAACCGAAGGTTAAAAGTAGGCCAACATGGAAATTTAAGTTCAATTTACAGGGTCGAAAATAGTAAGCTTTATTCGGATACATTGAGCATCGGATAATTTGAGAAAAATTATATATCCGTCAATGTAAAAACACTGCAGCAAAAGTCATCTAATAAAAGCATATAATTAAGTACGTCATCTTGATATACCCGACGTGATATTGGATTCGATTCACCCCGCCAAATCAAGCTGTAGCTCGGTGGCCTAGCGGTATGGCATCTGCACTAGTAAAGCAGTAGGTCGTGGGTTCGAATCACACCTGGGATCTGATGTGATTTTTTTTTTCACGTGCACTCACAAGCACCGAGAGTGCGGTGCTCGTCCGCGTCGGTGGGGGGCAAACCTAATTTGAATCAAATTGATATTATCTACAATTCCTGAATTTAGAGACCTCATTTTGCATGGTTACAAACATATTTTTTCAAATTTAGATTCGTTTTAAATTAAGTCGATAGAAGTTAATACGTTTGACAGACAGACGTGCGATGATAACCGGTGACATGCCATGGGTTCATATAGCTAGGCGAACCGTGAGCGGCATGTTAACTATGATCGCTGAAACCCACAAAGGTTCAACTTGATTTCTGTTCATGTAACTTTGATTTTCGTAGAGTGCCCCTTTGGCCAAACTGAGATTGGTATATAGGTCACGCGTCTTGACCCCGGACAAAAATAATCGGCCAAAGTGATGGAATTTAACCTAATTCTCTCTCGCTACACTGCATGACCCCGAAATACCAGTGAACCCCTGGGCTATGACGTGTGATGATAATAGTTTAAAACGACAGAATTCCATGAAAACTGTACAGTCTAAATAAATTCAGATCTGCGAAATTAATTTTCATTCAAGCATCTGAAAACAAAGTTTAGTTCTCAGTTTTACAATGCAATACACGTACATCGTATGAGGTAAAACTTGGGGGAAAAGCCTGAAATTATTATTGTTTTCAGTGCTGGAGAACAATAATATGCAACTTATTCGTACCGGATGGGTCAATTTTAAATTGCACTAAATTGCATTGTCATGAAATAATAATGTCTCACACTACAACGTGCACTGTGTTCATCAGTCTAATTATTAGCTTCGCTCTGTTGAGCTGCCAAAATCATTTCGATGTACACAAGGCAAAAACCAAGGGAACTATCTATGGTTATCTAAAAAGTACAATACACACTGGCATGAGAACAGCTTAAAACCGTACCACGTCACATTCATAAGCCAATCAGAGTAGGGAACTTAAAAAATGTATTTTACAACACGCCATAATGGCCAATCACGTTTATTCGAATTTCCAGGCTCTTCCAACGCCGGCAGGGTTGTAGTATATTATATATGTTTCTGCGCCGTCACTGGCCGTGTGTCAACTTAAGGCTTATTATACGACCTCAATCTTCGAGAACGACATTTTTATTGATTCATTGTCCGATTTTAGGCTAAACCCAAGTTTAAAAGTAGGCCAACATGGAAATTTAAGTTCAATTTACAGGGTCGAAAATAGTCAGCTTTATTCGGATACATTGAGCATCGGATAATTTGAGCAAATTATATATCCGTCAATGTAAAAACACTGCAGCAAAAGTAATCTAATAAAAGTATATAATTAAGTACGTCATCTTGATATACCCGACGTGATATTGGATTCGATTCACCCCGCCAAATCCAGCTGTAGCTCGGTGGCCTAGCGGTATGGCATCTGCACTAGTAAAGCAGGAGGTCGTTGGTTCGAATCACACCTGGGATCTGATGTGATTTTTTTTTTTCACGTGCACTCAAAAGCACTGAGAGTGCGGGCAAACCTAATTTGAATCAAATTGATATTATCTACAATTCCTGAATTTAGAGACCTTATTTTGGTTACAAACATATTTTTTTCAAATTTAGATTCGTTTTAAATTAAGTCGATAGAAGTTAATACGTTTGACAGACAGACGTGCAATGATAACCGGTGACATGCCATGGGTTCATATAGCTAGGCGAACCGTGAGCGGCATGTAAACTATGATCGCTGAAACCCACAAAGGTTCAACTTGATTTCTGTTCATGTAACTCTGATTTTCGTAGAGTGCCCCTTTGGCCAAACTGAGATTGGTATATAGGTCACACGTCTTGACCCCGGACAAAAATTATCGGCCAAAGTGATGGAATTTAACCTTCTGTCTCGCTACACTGCATGACCCCGAAATACCAGTGAACCCCTGGAATATGACGTGTGATGATAATAGTTTAAAACGACAGAATTCGATGAAAACTGTACAGTCTAAATAAATTCAGATCTGCGAAATTAATGTTCATTCAAGCATCTGAAAACAAAGTTTAGTTCTCAGTTTTACAATGCAATACACGTACATCGTTTGAGGTAAAACTTGGGGGAAAAGCCTGAAATTATTATTGTTTTCAGTGCTGGAGAACAATAATATGCAACTTATTCGTACCGGATGGGTCAATTTTAAATTGCACTAAATTGCATTGTCATGAAATAATAATGTCTCACACTACAACGTGCACTGTGTTCATCAGTCTAATTATTAGCTTCGCTCTGTTGAGCTGCCAAAATCATTTCGATGTACACAAGGAAAAAACCAAGGGAACTATCTATGGTTATCTAAAAAGTACAATACACACTGGCATGAGAACAGTTTAAAACCGTACCACGTCACATTAATAAGCCAATCAGAGTAGAGAACTTAACAAATGTATTTTACAACACGCCATAATGGCCAATCACGCTTATTCCAATTTCCAGGCTCTTCCAACGCCAGCAGGGTTGTAGTATATTATATATGTTTCTGCGCCGTCATGGCCGTGTGTCAACTTAAGGCTTATTATACGACCTCAATCATCGAGAACGACATTTTTATTGATTCATTGTCCGATTTTAGGCTAAACCGAAGGTTAAAAGTAGGCCAACAGGGAAATTTAAGTTCAATTTACAGGGTCGAAAATAGTCAGTTTTATTCGGATACATTGAGCATCGGATAATTTGAGCAAATTATATATCCGTCAATGTAAAAACACTGCAGCAAAAGTAATCTAATAAAAGTATATAATTAAGTACGTCATCTTGATATACCCGACGTGATATTGGATTCGATTCACCCCGCCAAATCCAGCTGAAGCTCGGTGGCCTAGTGGTATGGCATCTGCACTAGTAAAATAGGAGGTCGTGGGTTCGAATCACACCTGGGATCTGATGTGATTTTTTTTTCACGTGCACTCACAAGGACTGAGAGTGCGGTGCTCGTCCGCGTCGGTGGGGGGCAAACCTAATTTGAATCAAATTGATATTATCTACAATTCCTGAATTTAGAGACCTTATTTTGGTTACAAACATATTTTTTCAAATTTAGATTCGTTTTAAATTAACTCGATAGAAGTTAATACGTTTGACAGACAGACGTGCAATGATAACCGGTGACATGCCATGGGTTCATATAGCTAGGCGAACCGTGAGCGGCATGTAAACTATGATCGCTGAAACCCACAAAGGTTCAACTTGATTTCTGTTCATGTAACTTTCATTTTCGTAGAGTGCCCCTTTGGCCAAACTGAGATTGGTATATAGGTCACACGTCTTGACCCCGGACAAAAATTATCGGCCAAAGTGATGGAATTTAACCTTCTGTCTCGCTACACTGCATGACCTCGAAATACCAGTGAACCCCTGGGCTATGACGTGTGATGATAATAGTTTAAAACGACAGAATTCGATGAAAACTGTACAGTCTAAATAAATTCAGATCTGCGAAATTAATTTTCATTCAAGCATCTGAAAACAAAGTTTAGTTCTCAGTTTTACAACGCAATACACGTACATCCTTTGAGGTAAAACTTGGGGGAAAAGCCTTAAATTATTATTGTTTTCAGTGCTGGAGAACAATAATATGCAACTTATTCGTACCGGATGGGTCAATTTTAAATTGCACTAAATTGCATTGTCATGAAATAATAATGTCTCACACTACAACGTGCACTGTGTTCATCAGTCTAATTATTAGCTTCGCTCTGTTGAGCTGCCAAAATCATTTCGATGTACACAAGGCAAAAACCAAGGAACTATCTATGGTTATCTAAAAAGTACAATACACACTGGCATGAGAACAGCTTAAAACCGTACACGTCACATTCATAAGCCAATCAGAGTAGGGAACTTTAAAAATGTATTTTACAACACGCCATAATGGCCAATCACGTTTATTCCAATTTCCAGGCTCTTCCAACGCCAGCAGGGTTGTAGTATATTATATATGTTTCTGCGCCGTCATGGCCGTGTGTCAACTTAAGGCTTATTATACGACCTCAATCATCGAGAACGACATTTTTATTGATTCATTGTCCGATTTTAGGCTAAACCGAAGGTTAAAAGTAGGCCAACATGGAAATTTAAGTTCAATTTACAGGGTCGAAAATAGTAAGCTTTATTCGGATACATTGAGCATCGGATAATTTGAGCAAATTATATATCCGTCAATGTAAAAACACTGCAGCAAAAGTAATCTAATAAAAGTATATAATTAAGTACGTCATCTTGATATACCCGACGTGATATTGGATTCGATTCACCCCGCCAAATCCAGCTGAAGCTCGGTGGCCTAGTGGTATGGCATCTGCACTAGTAAAATAGGAGGTCGTGGGTTCGAATCACACCTGGGATCTGATGTGATTTTTTTTTCACGTGCACTCACAAGCACTGAGAGTGCGGTGCTCGTCCGCGTCGGTGGGGGGCAAACCTAATTTGAATATAATCAAATTTATATTATCTACAATTTCTGAATTAAGAGACCTTATTTTGGTTACAAACATATTTTTTCAAATTTAGATTCGTTTTAAATTAAGTCGATAGAAGTTAATACGTTTGACAGACAGACGTGCGATGATAACCGGTGACATGCCATGGGTTCATATAGCTAGGCGAACCGTGAGCGGCATGTAAACTATGATCGCTGAAACCCACAAAGGTTCAACTTGATTTCTGTTCATGTAACTTTGATTTTCGTAGAGTGCCCCTTTGGCCAAACTGAGATTGGTATATAGGTCACGCGTCTTGACCCCGGACAATTAATAATCGGCCAAAGTGATGGAATTTAACCTAATTCTGTCTCGCTACACTGCATGACCCCGAAATACCAGTGAACCCCTGGGCTATGACGTGTGATGATAATAGTTTAAAACGACAAAATTCCATGAAAACTGTACAGTCTAAATAAATTCAGATCTGCGAAATTAATTTTCATTCAAGCATCTGAAAACAAAGTTTAGTTCTCATAGTTTTACAATGCAATACACGTACATCGTTTGAGGTAAAACTTGGGGGAAAAGCCTGAAATTATTATTGTTTTCAGTGCTGGAGAACAATAATATGCAACTTATTCGTACCGGATGGGTCAATTTTAAATTGCACTAAATTGCATTGTCATGAAATAATAATGTCTCACACTACAACGTGCACTGTGTTCATCAGTCTAATTATTAGCTTCGCTCTGTTGAGCTGCCAAAATCATTTCGATGTACACAAGGCAAAAACCAAGGGAACTATCTATGGTTATCTTAAAAGTACAATACACACTGGCATGAGAACAGCTTAAAACCGTACCACGTCACATTCATAAGCCAATCAGAGTAGGGAACTTCAAAAATGTATTTTACAACACGCCATAATGGCCAATCACGTTTATTCAAATTTTCAGGCTCTTCCAACGCCAGCAGGGTTGTAGTATATTATATATGTTTCTGCGCCGTCATGGCCGTGTGTCAACTTAAGGCTTATAAACGGCATGTAAACTATGATCGCTGAAACCCACAAAGGTTCAACTTGATTTCTGTTCATGTAACTTTGATTTTCGTAGAGTGCCCCTTTGGCCAAACTGAGATTGGTATATAGGTCACGCGTCTTGACCCCGGACAATTAATAATCGGCCAAAGTGATGGAATTTAACCTAATTCTGTCTCGCTAAATACACTGCATGACCCCGAAATACCAGTGAACCCCTGGGCAATGACGTGTGATGATAATAGTTTAAAACGACAGAATTCCATGAAAACTGTACAGTCTAAATAAATTCAGATCTGCGAAATTAATTTTCATTCAAGCATCTGAAAACAAAGTTTAGTTCTCAGTTTTACAATGCAATACACGTACATCGTTTGAGGTAAAACTTGGGGGAAAAGCCTGAAATTATTATTGTTTTCAGTGCTGGAGAACAATAATATGCAACTTATTCGTACCGGATGGGTCAATTTTAAATTGCACTAAATTGCATTGTCATGAAATAATAATGTCTCACACTACAACGTGCACTGTGTTCATCAGTCTAATTATTAGCTTCGCTCTGTTGAGCTGCCAAAATCATTTCGATGTACACAAGGCAAAAACCAAGGGAACTATCTATGGTTATCTAAAAAGTACAATACACACTGGCATGAGAACAGCTTAAAACCGTACCACGTCACATTCATAAGCCAATCAGAGTAGGGAACTTCAAAAATGTATTTTACAACACGCCATAATGGCCAATCACGTTTATTCAAATTTTCAGGCTCTTCCAACGCCAGCAGGGTTGTAGTATATTATATATGTTTCTGCGCCGTCATGGCCGTGTGTCAACTTAAGGCTTATTATACGACCTCAATCATCGAGAACGACATTTTTATTGATTCATTGTCCGATTTTAGGCTAAACCGAAGGTTAAAAGTAGGCCAACATGGAAATTTAAGTTCAATTTACAGGGTCGAAAATAGTAAGCTTTATTCGGATACATTGAGCATCGGATAATTTGAGCAAATTATATATCCGTCAATGTAAAAACACTGCAGCAAAAGTCATCTAATAAAAGTATATAATTAAGTACGTCATCTTGATATACCCGACGTGATATTGGATTCGATTCACCCCACCAAATCAAGCTGTAGCACGGTGGCCTAGCGGTATGGCATCTGCACTAGTAAAGCAGTAGGTCGTGGGTTCGAATCACACCTGGGATCTGATGTGATTTTTTTTTCACGTGCACTCACAAGCACTGAGAGTGCGGTGCTCGTCCGCGTCGGTGGGGGGCAAACCTAATTTGGAATCAAATTGATATTATCTACAATTCCTGAATTTAGAAACCTCATTTTGCATGGTTACAAACATATTTTTTCAAATTTAGATTCGTTTTAAATTAAGTCGATAGAAGTTAATACGTTTGACAGACAGACGTGCGATGATAACCGGTGACATGCCATGGGTTCATATAGCTAGGCGAACCGTGAGCGGCATGTAAACTATGATCGCTGAAACCCACAAAGGTTCAACTTGATTTCTGTTCATGTAACTTTGATTTTCGTAGAGTGCCCCTTTGGCCAAACTGAGATTGGTATATAGGTCACGCGTCTTGACCCCGGACAAAAATAATCGGCCAAAGTGATGGAATTTAACCTAATTCTGTCTCGCTACACTGCATGACCCCGAAATACCAGTGAACCCCTGGGCTATGACGTGTGATGATAATAGTTTAAAACGACAGAATTCCATGAAAACTGTACAGTCTAAATAAATTCAGATCTGCGAAATTAATTTTCATTCAAGCATCTGAAAACAAAGTTTAGTTCTCATAGTTTTACAATGCAATACACGTACATCGTTTGAGGTAAAACTTGGGGGAAAAGCCTGAAATTATTATTGTTTTCAGTGCTGGAGAACAATAATATGCAACTTATTCGTACCGGATGGGTCAATTTTAAATTGCACTAAATTGCATTGTCATGAAATAATAATGTCTCACACTACAACGTGCACTGTGTTCATCAGTCTAATTATTAGCTTCGCTCTGTTGAGCTGCCAAAATCATTTCGATGTACACAAGGCAAAAACCAAGGGAACTATCTATGGTTATCTAAAAAGTACAATACACACTGGCATGAGAACAGCTTAAAACCGTACCACGTCACATTCATAAGCCAATCAGAGTAGGGAACTTCAAAAATGTATTTTACAACACGCCATAATGGCCAATCACGTTTATTCAAATTTTCAGGCTCTTCCAACGCCAGCAGGGTTGTAGTATATTATATATGTTTCTGCGCCGTCATGGCCGTGTGTCAACTTAAGGCTTATTATACGACCTCAATCATCGAGAACGACATTTTTATTGATTCATTGTCCGATTTTAGGCTAAACCGAAGGTTAAAAGTAGGCCAACATGGAAATTTAAGTTCAATTTACAGGGTCGAAATTAGTAAGCTTTATTCGGATACATTGAGCATCGGATAATTTGAGCAAATTATTTATCCGTCAATGTAAAAACACTGCAGCAAAAGTCATCTAATAAAAGTATATAATTAAGTACGTCATCTTGAAATACCCGACGTGATATTGGATTCGATTCACCCCGACAAATCAAGCTGTAGCTCGGTGGCCTAGCGGTATGGCATCTGCACTGGTAAAGCAGTAGGTCGTGGGTTCGAATCACACCTGGGATCTGATGTGATTTTTTTTTTCACGTGCACTCACAAGCACTGAGAGTGCGGTGCTCGTCCGCGTCGGTGGGGGGCAAACCTAATTTGAATCAAATTGATATTATCTACAATTCCTGAATTTAGAGACCTCATTTTGCATGGTTACAAACATATTTTTTCAAATTTAGATTCGTTTTAAATTAAGTCGATAGAAGTTAATACGTTTGACAGACAGACGTGCGATGATAACCGGTGACATGCCATGGGTTCATATAGCTAGGCGAACCGTGAGCGGCATGTAAACTATGATCGCTGAAACCCACAAAGGTTCAACTTGATTTCTGTTCATGTAACTTTGATTTTCGTAGAGTGCCCCTTTGGCCAAACTGAGATTGGTATATAGGTCACGCGTCTTGACCCCGGACAAAAATAATCGGCCAAAGTGATGGAATTTAACCTTCTGTCTCGCTACACTGCATGACCCCGAAATACCAGTGAACCCCTGGGCTATGACGTGTGATGATAATAGTTTAAAACGACAGAATTCCATGAAAACTGTACAGTCTAAATAAATTCAGATCTGCGAAATTAATTTTCATTCAAGCATCTGAAAACAAAGTTTAGTTCTCAGTTTTACAATGCAATACACGTACATCGTTTGAGGTAAAACTTGGGGGAAAAGCCTGAAATTATTATTGTTTTTAGTGCTGGAGAACAATAATATGCAACTTATTCGTACCGGATGGGTCAATTTTAAATTGCACTAAATTGCATTGTCATGAAATAATAATGTCTCACACTACAACGTGCACTGTGTTCATCAGCCTAATTATTAGCTTCGCTCTGTTGAGCTGCCAAAATCATTTCGATGTACACAAGGCAAAAACCAAGAGAACTATCTATGGTTATCTAAAAAGTACAATACACACTGGCATGAGAACAGCTTAAAACCGTACCACGTCACATTCATAAGCCAATCAGAGTAGGGAACTTAAAAAATGTATTTCACAACACGCCATAATGGCCAATCACGTTTATTCAAATTTTCAGGCTCTTCCAACGCCAGCAGGGTTGTAGTATATTATATATGTTTCTGCTCCGTCATGGCTGTGTGTCAACTTAAGGCTTATTATACGACCTCAATCATCGAGAACGACATTTTTATTGTATCATTGTCCGATTTTAGGCTAAACCGAAGGTTAAAAGTAGGCCAACATGGAAATTTAAGTTCAATTTACAGGGTCGAAAATAGTAAGCTTTATTCGGATACATTGAGCATCGGATAATTTGAGAAAAATTATATATCCGTCAATGTAAAAACACTGCAGCAAAAGTCATCTAATAAAAGCATATAATTAAGTACGTCATCTTGATATACCCGACGTGATATTGGATTCGATTCACCCCGCCAAATCAAGCTGTAGCTCGGTGGCCTAGCGGTATGGCATCTGCACTAGTAAAGCAGTAGGTCGTGGGTTCGAATCACACCTGGGATCTGATGTGATTTTTTTTTTCACGTGCACTCACAAGCACCGAGAGTGCGGTGCTCGTCCGCGTCGGTGGGGGGCAAACCTAATTTGAATCAAATTGATATTATCTACAATTCCTGAATTTAGAGACCTCATTTTGCATGGTTACAAACATATTTTTTCAAATTTAGATTCGTTTTAAATTAAGTCGATAGAAGTTAATACGTTTGACAGACAGACGTGCGATGATAACCGGTGACATGCCATGGGTTCATATAGCTAGGCGAACCGTGAGCGGCATGTTAACTATGATCGCTGAAACCCACAAAGGTTCAACTTGATTTCTGTTCATGTAACTTTGATTTTCGTAGAGTGCCCCTTTGGCCAAACTGAGATTGGTATATAGGTCACGCGTCTTGACCCCGGACAAAAATAATCGGCCAAAGTGATGGAATTTAACCTAATTCTCTCTCGCTACACTGCATGACCCCGAAATACCAGTGAACCCCTGGGCTATGACGTGTGATGATAATAGTTTAAAACGACAGAATTCCATGAAAACTGTACAGTCTAAATAAATTCAGATCTGCGAAATTAATTTTCATTCAAGCATCTGAAAACAAAGTTTAGTTCTCAGTTTTACAATGCAATACACGTACATCGTATGAGGTAAAACTTGGGGGAAAAGCCTGAAATTATTATTGTTTTCAGTGCTGGAGAACAATAATATGCAACTTATTCGTACCGGATGGGTCAATTTTAAATTGCACTAAATTGCATTGTCATGAAATAATAATGTCTCACACTACAACGTGCACTGTGTTCATCAGTCTAATTATTAGCTTCGCTCTGTTGAGCTGCCAAAATCATTTCGATGTACACAAGGCAAAAACCAAGGGAACTATCTATGGTTATCTAAAAAGTACAATACACACTGGCATTAGATCGAGAACAGCTTAAAACCGTACCACGTCACATTCATAAGCCAATCAGAGTAGGGAACTTAAAAATGTATTTTACAACACGCCATAATGGCCAATCACGTTTATTCAAATTTTCAGGCTCTTCCAACGCCAGCAGGGTTGTAGTATATTATATATGTTTCTGCGCCGTCATGGCCGTGTGTCAACTTAAGGCTTATTATACGACCTCAATCATCGAGAACGACATTTTTATTGATTCATTGTCCGATTTTAGGCTAAACCGAAGGTTAAAAGTAGGCCAACATGGAAATTTAAGTTCAATTTACAGGGTCGAAAATAGTAAGCTTTATTCGGATACATTGAGCATCGGATAATTTGAGCAAATAATATATCCGTCAATGTAAAAACACTGCAGCAAAAGTCATCTAATAAAAGTATATAATTAAGTACGTCATCTTGAAATACCCGACGTGATATTGGATTCGATTCACCCCGCCAAATCAAGCTGTAGCTCGGTGGCCTAGCGGTATGGCATCTGCACTAGTAAAGCAGTAGGTCGTGGGTTCGAATCACACCTGGGATCTGATGTGATTTTTTTTTTCACGTGCACTCACAAGCACCGAGAGTGCGGTGCTCGTCCGCGTCGGTGGGGGGCAAACCTAATTTGAATCAAATTGATATTATCTACAATTCCTGAATTTAGAGACCTCATTTTGCATGGTTACAAACATATTTTTTCAAATTTAGATTCGTTTTAAATTAAGTCGATAGAAGTTAATACGTTTGACAGACAGACGTGCGATGATAACCGGTGACATGCCATGGGTTCATATAGCTAGGCGAACCGTGAGCGGCATGTAAACTATGATCGCTGAAACCCACAAAGGTTCAACTTGATTTCTGTTCATGTAACTTTGATTTTCGTAGAGTGCCCCTTTGGCCAAACTGAGATTGGTATATAGGTCACGCGTCTTGACCCCGGACAAAAATAATCGGCCAAAGTGATGGAATTTAACCTAATTCTGTCTCGCTACACTGCATGACCCCGAAATACCAGTGAACCCCTGGGCTATGACGTGTGATGATAATAGTTTAAAACGACAGAATTCCATGAAAACTGTACAGTCTAAATAAATTCAGATCTGCGAAATTAATTTTCATTCAAGCATCTGAAAACAAAGTTTAGTTCTCAGTTTTACAATGCAATACACGTACATCGTTTGAGGTAAAACTTGGGGGAAAAGCCTGAAATTATTATTGTTTTCAGTGCAAGAGAACAATAATATGCAACTTATTCGTACCGGATGGGTCAATTTTAAATTGCACTAAATTGCATTGTCATGAAATAATAATGTCTCACACTACAACGTGCACTGTGTTCATCAGTCTAATTATTAGCTTCGCTCTGTTGAGCTGCCAAAATCATTTCGATGTACACAAGGCAAAAACCAAGAGAACTATCTATGGTTATCTAAAAAGTACAATACACACTGGCATGAGAACAGCTTAAAACCGTACTACGTCACATTCATAAGCCAATCAGAGTAGGGAACTTAAAAAATGTATTTCACAACACGCCATAATGGCCAATCACGTTTATTCAAATTTTCAGGCTCTTCCAACGCCAGCAGGGTTGTAGTATATTATATATGTTTCTGCTCCGTCATGGCTGTGTGTCAACTTAAGGCTTATTATACGACCTCAATCATCGAGAACGACATTTTTATTGTATCATTGTCCGATTTTAGGCTAAACCGAAGGTTAAAAGTAGGCCAACATGGAAATTTAAGTTCAATTTACAGGGTCGAAAATAGTAAGCTTTATTCGGATACATTGAGCATCGGATAATTTGAGAAAAATTATATATCCGTCAATGTAAAAACACTGCAGCAAAAGTCATCTAATAAAAGCATATAATTAAGTACGTCATCTTGATATACCCGACGTGATATTGGATTCGATTCACCCCGCCAAATCAAGCTGTAGCTCGGTGGCCTAGCGGTATGGCATCTGCACTAGTAAAGCAGTAGGTCGTGGGTTCGAATCACACCTGGGATCTGATGTGATTTTTTTTTTCACGTGCACTCACAAGCACCGAGAGTGCGGTGCTCGTCCGCGTCGGTGGGGGGCAAACCTAATTTGAATCAAATTGATATTATCTACAATTCCTGAATTTAGAGACCTCATTTTGCATGGTAACAAACATATTTTTTCAAATTTAGATTCGTTTTAAATTAAGTCGATAGAAGTTAATACGTTTGACAGACAGACGTGCGATGATAACCGGTGACATGCCATGGGTTCATATAGCTAGGCGAACCGTGAGCGGCATGTTAACTATGATCGCTGAAACCCACAAAGGTTCAACTTGATTTCTGTTCATGTAACTTTGATTTTCGTAGAGTGCCCCTTTGGCCAAACTGAGATTGGTATATAGGTCACGCGTCTTGACCCCGGACAAAAATAATCGGCCAAAGTGATGGAATTTAACCTAATTCTGTCTCGCTACACTGCATGACCCCGAAATACCAGTGAACCCCTGGGCTATGACGTGTGATGATAATAGTTTAAAACGACAGAATTCCATGAAAACTGTACAGTCTAAATAAATTCAGATCTGCGAAATTAATTTTCATTCAAGCATCTGAAAACAAAGTTTAGTTCTCAGTTTTACAATGCAATACACGTACATCGTTTGAGGTAAAACTTGGGGGAAAAGCCTGAAATTATTATTGTTTTCAGTGCTGGAGAACAATAATATGCAACTTATTCGTACCGGATGGGTCAATTTTAAATTGCACTAAATTGCATTGTCATGAAATAATAATGTCTCACACTACAACGTGCACTGTGTTCATCAGTCTAATTATTAGCTTCGCTCTGTTGAGCTGCCAAAATCATTTCGATGTACACAAGGCAAAAACCAAGGGAACTATCTATGGTTATCTAAAAAGTACAATACACACTGGCATGAGAACAGCTTAAAACCGTACCACGTCACATTCATAAGCCAATCAGAGTAGGGAACTTAAAAAATGTATTTTACAACACGCCATAATGGCCAATCACGTTTATTCAAATTTTCAGGCTCTTCCAACGCCAGCAGGGTTGTAGTATATTATATATGTTTCTGCGCCGTCATGGCCGTGTGTCAACTTAAGGCTTATTATACGACCTCAATCATCGAGAACGACATTTTTATTGATTAATTGTCCGATTTTAGGCTAAACCGAAGGTTAAAAGTAGGCCAACATGGAAATTTAAGTTCAATTTACAGGGTCGAAAGTAGTAAGCTTTATTCGGATACATTGAGCATCGGATAATTTGAGCAAATTATATATCCGTCAATATAAAAACACTGCAGCAAAAGTCATCTAATAAAAGTATATAATTAAGTACGTCATCTTGAAATACCCGACGTGATATTGGATTCGATTCACCCCGCCAAATCAAGCTGTAGCTCGGTGGCCTAGCGGTATGGCATCTGCACTAGTAAAGCAGTAGGTCGTGGGTTCGAATCACACCTGGGATCTGATGTGATTTTTTTTTCACGTGCACTCACAAGCACTGAGAGTGCGGTGCTCGTCCGCGTCGGTGGGGGGCAAACCTAATTTGAATCAAATTGATATTATCTACAATTCCTGAATTTAGAGACCTCATTTTGCATGGTTACAAACATATTTTTTCAAATTTAGATTCGTTTTAAATTAAGTCGATAGAAGTTAATACGTTTGACAGACAGACGTGCGATGATAACCGGTGACATGCCATGGGTTCATATAGCTAGGCGAACCGTGAGCGGCATGTAAACTATGATCGCTGAAACCCACAAAGGTTCAACTTGATTTCTGTTCATGTAACTTTGATTTTCGTAGAGTGCCCCTTTGGCCAAACTGAGATTGGTATATAGGTCACGCGTCTTGACCCCGGACAAAAATTATCGGCCAAAGTGATGGAATTTAACCTTCTGTCTCGCTACACTGCATGACCCCGAAATACCAGTGAACCCCTGGGCTATGACGTGTGATGATAATAGTTTAAAACGACAGAATTCGATGAAAACTGTACAGTCTAAATAAATTCAGATCTGCGAAACTAATTTTCATTCAAGCATCTGAAAACAAAGTTTAGTTCTCAGTTTTACAATGCAATACACGTACATCGTTTGAGGTAAAACTTGGGGGAAAAGCCTGAAATTGTTATTGTTTTCAGTGCTGGAGAACAATAATATACAACTTATTCGTACCGGATGGGTCAATTTTAAATTGCACTAAATTGCATTGTCATGAAATAATAATGTCTCACACTACAACGTGCACTGTGTTCATCAGTCTAAATATTAGCTTCGCTCTGTTGAGCTGCCAAAATCATTTCGATGTACACAAGGCAAAAACCAAGGGAACTATCTATGGTTATCTAAAAAGTACAATACACACTGGCATGACAACAGCTTAAAACCGTACTACGTCACATTCATAAGCCAATCAGAGTAGGGAACTTAAAAAATGTATTTTACAACACGCCATAATGGCCAATCACGTTTATTCCAATTTCCAGGCTCTTCCAACGCCAGCAGGGTTGTAGTATATATGTTTCTGCGCCGTCATGGCCGTGTGTCAACTTAAGGCTTATTATACGACCTCAATCATCGAGAACGGCAATTTTATTGATTCATTGTCCGATTTTAGGGTAAACCGAAGGTTAAACGTAGGCCAACATGGAAATTTAAGTTCAATTTACAGCGTCGAAAACGGTAAGCTTTATTCGGATACATTGAGCATCGGATAATTTGAGCAAAATATATATCCGTCAATGTAAAAACACTGCAGCAAAAGTAATCTAATAAAAGTATATAATTAAGAACGTCATCTTGATATACCCGACGTGATATTGGATTCGATTCACCCCGCCAAATCCAGCTGAAGCTCGGTGGCCTAGCGGTATGGCATCTGCACAAGTAAAGCAGGAGGTCGTGGGTTCGAATCACACCTGGGATCTGATGTGATTTTTTTTTTAGACGTGCACTCACAAGCACTGAGAGTGCGGTGCTCGTCCGCGTCGGTGGGGGGCAAACCTAATTTGAATCAAATTGATATTATCTACAATTCCTGAATTTAGAGACCTTATTTTGGTTACAAACATATTTTTTCAAATTTAGATTCGTTTTAAATTAAGTCGATAGAAGTTAATACGTTTGACAGACAGACGTGCAATGATAACCGGTGACATGCCATGGGTTCATATAGCTAGGCGAACCGTGAGCGGCATGTAAACTATGATCGCTGAAACCCACAAAGGTTCAACTTGATTTCTGTTCATGTAACTTTGATTTTCGTAGAGTGCCCCTTTGGCCAAACGGAGATTGGTATATAGGTCACACGTCTTGACCCCGGACAAAAATAATCGGCCAAAGTGATGGAATTTAACCTTCTGTCTCGCTACACTGCATGACCCCGAAATACCAGTGAACCCCTGGGCTATGACGTGTGATGATAATAGTTTAAAACGACAGAATTCCATGAAAACTGTACAGTCTAAATAAATTCAGATCTGCGAAACTAATTTTCATTCAAGCATCTGAAAACAAAGTTTAGTTCTCAGTTTTACAATGCAATACACGTACATCGTTTGAGGTAAAACTTGGGGGAAAAGCCTGAAATTGTTATTGTTTTCAGTGCTGGAGAACAATAATATGCAACTTATTCGTACCGGATGGGTCAATTTTAAATTGCACTAAATTGCATTGTCATGAAATAATAATGTCTCACACTACAACGTGCACTGTGTTCATCAGTCTAAATATTAGCTTCGCTCTGTTGAGCTGCCAAAATCATTTCGATGTACACAAGGCAAAAACCAAGGGAACTATCTATGGTTATCTAAAAAGTACAATACACACTGGCATGAGAACAGCTTAAAACCGTACTACGTCACATTCATAAGCCAATCAGAGTAGGGAACTTAAAAAATGTATTTTACAACACGCCATAATGGCCAATCACGTTTATTCAAATTTTCAGGCTCTTCCAACGCCAGCAGGGTTGTAGTATATTATATATGTTTCTGCGCCGTCATGGCCGTGTGTCAACTTAAGGCTTATTATACGACCTCAATCATCGAGAACGACATTTTTATTGATTCATTGTCCGATTTTAGGCTAAACCGAAGGTTAAAAGTAGGCCAACATGGAAATTTAAGTTCAATTTACAGGGTCGAAAATAGTAAGCTTTATTCGGATACATTGAGCATCGGATAATTTGAGCAAAATATATATCCGTCAATGTAAAAACACTGCAGCAAAAGTCATCTAATAAAAGTATATAATTAAGTACGTCATCTTGAAATACCCGACGTGATATTGGACTCGATTCACCCCGCCAAATCAAGCTGTAGCTCGGTGGCCTAGCGGTATGGCATCTGCACTAGTAAAGCAGTAGGTCGTGGGTTCGAATCACACCTGGGATCTGATGTGATTTTTTTTTTCACGTGCACTCACAAGCACTGAGAGTGCGGTGCTCGTCCGCGTCGGTGGGGGGCAAACCTAATTTGAATCAAATTGATATTATCTACAATTCCTGAATTTAGAGACCTTATTTTGGTTACAAACATATTTTTTCAAATTTAGATTCGTTTTAAATTAAGTCGATAGAAGTTAATACGTTTGACAGACAGACGTGCGATGATAACCGGTGACATGCCATGGGTTCATATAGCTAGGCGAACCGTGAGCGGCATGTAAACTATGATCGCTGAAACCCACAAAGGTTCAACTTGATTTCTGTTCATGTAACTTTGATTTTCGTAGAGTGCCCCTTTGGCCAAACTGAGATTGGTATATAGGTCACGCGTCTTGACCCCGGACAAAAATTATCGGCCAAAGTGATGGAATTTAACCTAATTCTGTCTCGCTACACTGCATGACCCCGAAATACCAGTGAACCCCTGGGCTATGACGTGTGATGATAATAGTTTAAAACGACAGAATTTCATGAAAACTGTACAGTCTAAATAAATTCAGATCTGCGAAATTAATTTTCATTCAAGCATCTGAAAACAAAGTTTAGTTCTCAGTTTTACAATGCAATACACGTACATCGTTTGAGGTAAAACTTGGGGGAAAAGCCTGAAATTATTATTGTTTTCAGTGCTGGAGAACAATAATATGCAACTTATTCGTACCGGATGGGTCAATTTTAAATTGCACTAAATTGCATTGTCATGAAATAATAATGTCTCACACTACAACGTGCACTGTGTTCATCAGTCTAAATATTAGCTTCGCTCTGTTGAGCTGCCAAAATCATTTCGATGTACACAAGGCAAAAACCAAGGGAACTATCTATGGTTATCTAAAAAGTACAATACACACTGGCATGAGAACAGCTTAAAACCGTACCACGTCACATTCATAAGCCAATCAGAGTAGGGAACTTAAAAAATGTATTTTACAACACGCCATAATGGCCAATCACGTTTATTCAAATTTCCAGGCTCTTCCAACGCCAGCAGGGTTGTAGTATATATGTTTCTGCGCCGTCATGGCCGTGTGTCAACTTAAGGCTTATTATACGACCTCAATCATCGAGAACGGCATTTTTATTGATTCATTGTCCGATTTTAGGCTAAACCGAAGGTTAAACGTAGGCCAACATGGAAATTTAAGTTCAATTTACAGGGTCGAAAATAGTAAGCTTTATTCGGATACATTGAGCATCGGATAATTTGAGCAAAATATATATCCGTCAATGTAAAAACACTGCAGCAAAAGTAATCTAATAAAAGTATATAATTAAGAACGTCATCTTGATATACCCGACGTGATATTGGATTCGATTCACCCCGCCAAATCCAGCTGAAGCTCGGTGGCCTAGCGGTATGGCATCTGCACAAGTAAAGCAGGAGGTCGTGGGTTCGAATCACACCTGGGATCTGATGTGATTTTTTTTTTCACGTGCACTCACAAGCACTGAGAGTGCGGTGCTCGTCCGCGTCGGTGGGGGGCAAACCTAATTTGAATCAAATTGATATTATCTACAATTCCTGAATTTAGAGACCTTATTTTGGTTACAAACATATTTTTTCAAATTTAGATTCGTTTTAAATTAAGTCGATAGAAGTTAATACGTTTGACAGACAGACGTGCAATGATAACCGGTGACATGCCATAGGTTCATATAGCTAGGCGAACCGTGAGCGGCATGTAAACTATGATCGCTGAAACCCACAAAGGTTCAACTTGATTTCTGTTCATGTAACTTTGATTTTCGTAGAGTGCCCCTTTGGCCAAACGGAGATTGGTATATAGGTCACGCGTCTTGACCCCGGACAAAAATAATCGGCCAAAGTGATGGAATTTAACCTAATTCTGTCTCGCTACACTGCATGACCCCGAAATACCAGTGAACCCCTGGGATCTGACGTGTGATAATAATAGTTTAAAACGACAGAATTCGATGAAAACTGTACAGTCTAAATAAATTCAGATCTGCGAAACTAATTTTCATTCAAGCATCTGAAAACAAAGTTTAGTTCTCAGTTTTACAATGCAATACACGTACATCGTTTGAGGTAAAACTTGGGGGGAAAGCCTGAAATCGTTATTGTTTTCAGTGCTGGAGAACAATAATATGCAACTTATTCGTACCGGATGGGTCAATTTTAAATTGCACTAAATTGCATTGTCATGAAATAATAATGTCTCACACTACAACGTGCACTGTGTTCATCAGTCTAAATATTAGCTTCGCTCTGTTGAGCTGCCAAAATCATTTCGATGTACACAAGGCAAAAACCAAGGGAACTATCTATGGTTATCTAAAAAGTACAATACACACTGGCATGAGAACAGCTTAAAACCGTACTACGTCACATTCATAAGCCAATCAGAGTAGGGAACTTAAAAAATGTATTTTACAACACGCCATAATGGCCAATCACGTTTATTCCAATTTCCAGGCTCTTCCAACGCCAGCAGGGTTGTAGTATATTATATACGTTTCTGCGCCGTCATGGCCGTGTGTCAACTTAAGGCTTATTATACGACCTCAATCATCGAGAACGGCATTTTTATTGATTCATTGTCCGATTTTAGGCTAAACCGAAGGTTAAAAGTAGGCCAACATGGAAATTTAAGTTCAATTTACAGGGTCGAAAATAGTAAGCTTTATTCGGATACATTGAGCATCGGATAATTTGAGCAAAATATATATCCGTCAATGTAAAAACACTGCAGCAAAAGTCATCTAATAAAAGTATATAATTAAGTACGTCATCTTGATATACCCGACGTGATATTGGATTCGATTCACCGCGCCAAATCCAGCTGAAGCTCGGTGGCCTAGCGGTATGGCATCTGCACTAGTAAAGCAGGAGGTCGTGGGTTCGAATCACACCTGGGATCTGATGTGATTTTTTTTTTCACGTGCACTCACAAGCACTGAGAGTGCGGTGCTCGTCCGCGTCGGTGGGGTCAAACCTAATTTGAATCAAATTGATATTATCTACAATTCCTGAATTTAGAGACCTTATTTTGGTTACAAACATATTTTTTCAAATTTAGATTCGTTTTAAATTAAGTCGATAGAAGTTAATACGTTTGACAGACAGACGTGCAATGATAACCGGTGACATGCCATGGGTTCATATAGCTAGGCGAACCGTGAGCGGCATGTAAACTATGATCGCTGAAACCCACAAAGGTTCAACTTGATTTCTGTTCATGTAACTTTGATTTTCGTAGAGTGCCCCTTTGGCCAAACTGAGATTGGTATATAGGTCACACGTCTTGACCCCGGACAAAAATAATCGGCCAAAGTGATGGAATTTAACCTTCTGTCTCGCTACACTGCATGACCCCGAAATACCAGTGAACCCCTGGGTTATGACGTGTGATGATAATAGTTTAAAACGACAGAATTCGATGAAAACTGTACAGTCTAAATAAATTCAGATCTGCGAAATTAATTTTCATTCAAGCATCTGAAAACAAAGTTTAGTTCTCAGTTTTACAATGCAATACACGTACATCGTTTGAGGTAAAACTTGGGGGAAAAGCCTGAAATTATTATTGTTTTCAGTGCTGGAGAACAATAATATGCAACTTATTCGTACCGGATGGGTCAATTTTAAATTGCACTAAATTGCATTGTCTTGAAATAATAATGTCTCACACTACAACGTGCACTGTGTTCATCAGTCTAATTATTAGCTTCGCTCTGTTGAGCTGCCAAAATCATTTCGATGTACACAAGGCAAAAACCAAGGGAACTATATGGTTATCTAAAAAGTACAATACACACTGGCATGAGAACAGCTTAAAACCGTACACGTCACATTCATAAGCCAATCAGAGTAGGGAACTTAAAAAATGTATTTTACAACACGCCATAATGGCCAATCACGTTTATTCCAATTTCCAGGCTCTTCCAACGCCAGCAGGGTTGTAGTATATTATATATGTTTCTGCGCCGTCATGGCCGTGTGTCAACTTAAGGCTTATTATACGACCTCAATCATCGAGAACGACATTTTTATTGATTCATTGTCCGATTTTAGGCTAAACCGAAGGTTAAAAGTAGCCAACATGGAAATTTAAGTTCAATTTACAGGGTCGAAAATAGTAAGCTTTATTCGGATACATTGAGCATCGGATAATTTGAGCAAAATATATATCCGTCAATGTAAAAACACTGCAGCAAAAGTAATCTAATAAAAGTATATAATTAAGTACGTCATCTTGATATACCCGACGTGATATTGGAAGGCAATAACCAAGGGAATTATCTATGGTTAGGGGCCGTCCATAAATTACGTACGCACGAAATGCAGACTTTTTTGACCCCCCTCTCCCCCTCTGTACGCATGGCGTACGCAGCGCCCCCCCCCCCCCCCCCCTGTACGCATACGCATTTCACATTAGGTTTTTTACCTCTCGTGCTCCCTTGCTTTAGTTTAGCATCATTAAAATGTCACCGTAATCCGGGCCGGTTCCGTTATTGGGACGTCACTTTGAAATTCTGAAATGAATGACTAAATTTTAACAGGTTTTTATACATTTACAGTTGGATTTTACAATTTTTTACCATGTTGAATACGAAAAAAAAGGAAAGAAAACAAACAATCCCGGTGCTTTTTTCACGTGTTTTACCTCTCTTTCCGCGAGATAATGCTATGCAAATTTTTCGTTTGCGTACGGTACGCATTGGCCTGAACACCCCCCCCCCCCCGGGCTCTCCCCCCTGTACGGCATGGCGTACGCATCGGTAACAACCCCCCCCCCCTCCCCTTCCTGCGTACGTACTTTATGGACGGCCCCTTATCTAAAAAGTACAACATCCTCTGGCATAAGAACAGCTTAAAACCACGTCACATTCATAAGCCAATCAGAGTAGGGAACTTAAAAAATGTATTTTACAACACGCTATAATGACCAATCACGTTTATTCCAATTTCCAGGCTCTTCCAACGCCAGCAGGGTTGTACACAGTTAACATAAAGTCGTCAATTGACAAACAAAATTAGTGAATGTCATGCATGGTCTAATTTGACAAATATTCAATTAGTCACCCAGTCAAAAGATTAGTCAATACACGCGGTGAAATGACTAATAATTATTAGTCTAAAAAAACCGTCTAATTTGACCAATTATTGTTGGAAGGATTAGTATCTAATTAGTAATCCCTCAAAAATAATTAGTCATTCACTCAAATTAATTGGTGTTTGGATTAGTTTTTCGACACAAATAATTAGTCTGCAACACAAATAATTAGTCAGCTACACATTCTCATTTCAGTTTCATGAATATTTTGCCAATTTACAATTCATGAATGAATGAACAATAATTAAGTGATCAACATTTGAACAATCAGCATACATGCAGTTCCCAATAAACGAGCTTAATTTGGAATTTAACAATGAATCACCTGTCCCATGTGACATAATTTCAATACTGATAAACAAACTACATTTCCTCACGACATAATAAATACTGAATGTTGTCAATAAAGTGTACACTTATTTATAATAAGTGTAATAATTTCAAGGTATCATTTTCAGGATTTTAAATACTTTGACCTTTTTTCTTCATATAGCCACATGTTTTATGTCTCATGTTATGAAGTAGAGGATAAAATGTTGATTTATAGTAAATTCTAGAATTGTGCCCATACAGTTGATTGATGACTAATATTGCACTCGTGCTTGTTAACTCATGATTACCGAAGTTTACACCAAGACTCGCACGCTGTTGAACTTTCTTTACTCGCACCTTAACAGACTCGTCCAGGTTTACCGATACCGACTTTAAGTTGTATTAACGTGTAATTGCATACTTAAGGTGATTACAAATGATTTGTACGTACACTCAGGTCAATGTCAACCATGGAGCTCAACGTAACTCTCACTCAGGCCAGACAGACGAGACAGGCCCAGCCTATCTCATGAGCTAACCCATGCAGGATAGGCCTAGACCATTCTACACCCAGTATGGCACGGACACTTCCATACTATAGCGTACGCATAGGGCAAGGCCATTTATGAATATGACGCGACGAAACAGACAGACCCAGTACTCACCGTAGGCTGTACTTTCTTCATTCAAAAGCAATGACAGTTAGGCCTTACTTATCGTGTCTATTTTTATACAAAGACCTACCTTAATAAGACTTCGTATCTTCACATAATTATCTTTGCTCAATGCACCAGTAATTCGCGACGTGCACAACGATACATGTCAGTTTCCTTGTCGTCGACGAGTACTATGAGCCTGTACATTATATTGTATACAGATATGTAGGCCTACGCGTCGTTTAAAGAACAAAAAACAAAATGGGCGCCAAAATTTCGCGTAAGTTTCTTGCCATTCTAAAAACTGCGCTCACCACCCTATGCGGTACAGCAATGTGCAAAGTATCATACTTTGGTAAAAGACCAAAACAGAAATGTTCACAGATTTACGTATAACTTTCAGGGTATGAAGATGATGCTAGTACATGTATATAGAAACCTACCGTTAAAATGTTTCCGCCTGAAATGGTGTATTTTATCCAGAAATTAATAAACCAACGACCGAAAATCTAAAAGATCAAAAATAAAAGAGAAAAGACTTAAGAAATACTGTGGCCGTTTTTCACTGTTTTCTCAAAAAGTGGGCACCGTATGGGACTGACATTTTCACAGATGATTGTTACTGTATCTTCCTTGATATTTTTGCCCATGAATCTGTATTTCTTTGACAAAAACCAAAGTATGGTACTACCTTTAACAATACATGTACCTTTAAAGGTAGTGTCATACTTTGGTAAGAAACCAAAACAGAAATGTTCACAGATTTACGTATATGAAGATGGTGGTGGTAGAAACATACCGATAAATTTTCTTCCGCCTGAAATGGTGTATTTATCCAGAAATTAGTAAAACAACGACCGAAAATAAAAAATTAAAAGAGAAAAGACTTAAGAAATACTATGGCCGTTTTTCACGATTTTCTCCAAACGTGGTCACCGTATGGGACTGAAATTTTCACAGATGACTGTGACTGTATCTTCCTTGATATTTTCTGCCCATGAATCTGTACTTCTTTGACAAAAACCAAAGTATGATACTATACCTTTAAGAAATACTGTGGCCGTTTTTCACCGTTTTCTCAAAAAGTGGGCATCGTATGGGACTGAAATTTTCACAGATGACTGTTACTGTATCTTCCTTGATATTTTTGCCCATGAATCTGTATTTCTTTGACAAAAACCAAAGTATGGTACTACCTTTAACAATACATGCACCTTTAAAGGTAGTATCATACTTTGGTAAGAAACCAAAACATAAATGTTCACAGATTTAAGTAGGGGCCTATATGAAGATGGTGGTGGTAGAAACATACCGTTAAATTTTCTTCCGCCTGAAATGGTGTATTTATCCAGAAATTAGTAAAACAACGACCGAAAATAAAAAATAAAAGAGAAAAGACTTAAGAAATACTGTGGCCGTTTTTCACGATTTTCTCCAAACGTGGTCACCGTATGGGACTGAAATTTTCACAGATGACTGTGACTGTATCTTCCTTGATATTTTCTGCCCATGAATCTGTACTTCTTTGACAAAAACCAAAGTATGATACTATACCTTTAAGAAATACTGTGGCCGTTTTTCACCGTTTTCTCAAAAAGTGGGCATCGTATGGGACTGAAATTTTCACAGATGACTATTATTGTATCATCCTCGATATTTTTGTCCATAAATCTGTATTTTTTTATAAAAACCAAAGTATGATATTACCTACTCTGGGGCCAATTAAGAGCTGCTTACCACAAAAAAATCGCTAAGCATGACATTTCTGCCATTTTCATAAAAACACGATTAACAACCAAATCTTCATGTGTTGTATATTACTTGCAATTGTTCTTTGGGTGTTGTTCGCTGACCATGAATATCAAACCACCATTTTCAATGGTGGTTTGTTTTATTGTGCTAAGCATCTCTATGAAATTGGTCCCTGGATGTCCTATCACTCAGAAACTGAGCCTAAATCGAGAACAAAAATAATAGTGTGGACTGCTCTAATTAGCACGCAAGATGTTTGCTTGAACATAATTATTATAATATATCTATTTTTAAAAAACCAATTAAATGGAAAACATAAAAGAAAACTACCCTATGGGCCTTTACGAAACCTGGCTTGAGGCTAGGCTTGGTACTGCTACCGCCATTTGAGACCCACAAAACAAAATGAAGGGATTGGGCCACACGACGAAGCCAAAGAAAGGCTCCAGCTTCGCCATGTATCTCAAGCCTTTCATTTCATTTAGGACACAAAATTAATGGCAGTAGCAAAATAAATCCAAAGCCTAGCCTCAAGCCTCATTTCGTAAACCCATTGGACAGCAACAGGTACATTTACGACCATGATCAGTTTTTACGACAGGTGCATAATGGGCGGGGCGAGGGAGGGAGGGGGTGCAGTCGTGCTCCCTGACGTAATAAAGCGCTATAGCAATTCAGCTGCGAGATGATCATCATACTACACATGTGTAGCCAACCATTACTTTTTATTACAAGCTCGTATACGACGTGCAGTATATAATAGCAGGGATTTATGTTACGTAGACATCATTGAGATAAAGTACAGAGCTGTGTTTCTGCGTTATAAACTTGATAAACAAATTGGAGTTTCGGCGACCATCGAAGACTGGGAGGGATCGTACTGCAAGAAACTTCACATCACAACTTTTTATGAAGTCCAAAAACGGCATTCGCTGCACAAAACGATACCACGATGCCCACGTTTCCCACCGGCGTTAGCACACGATGAGGATACCGATCAGCGACGCGGGGACCGGGGGAGTTTTCCTGCTCGGTGCCGCTGTTTTCTTTGCCTGGCAGATCAGCTGTTCGCCAGTACTCGGTCTTGTGCTTGTAGAAAACAGTGGACAGAATGTACTCCCATTGGGGGTTAGAAACTCTACTCTCGAACTCGTATCAAGGAAGGGGGAGTACCTGTCTGACACAAATGAACCCCCCAATCAGGAGATAGGTCTCAGTGAGGATGTGCAGGTGGGTTGAAGTTGAAATTCTTCATTAAAAAAATACGTTATTTTAATATAGCCTTGGCCTAGATTGTTTTGACATAGTTGTGATGATTGTAACCCTTGCCCTTGGTCTTTTCAGTGACTAATTTCACCAAACTCATCGTAACTTGCGAGTATCATTCCATTGTAATTTTTACTAGTTATGATGATCGTAACCCTAGATCTGACATTGGGGACTGCATGGGTTCTTGTAGTTGCGATGATCGTAACCCTAGGTCTGACATGGGGACTGGGATCTTAGGGTCCCAGTCCCCATGTCAGACCTAGGGTTACGATCATCGCAACTAGGGTTCTTGGGTCAAGGTCCCAGGGAAAGAATTCCACTAACGGCCATGACGGAAATAGGGTTATTTCCTCCAAGAGTTAACTTATTTGATGCAAGTCATTTGAACTTCAATCCCAGGAGTGAAAACTGGTGTAGCTTATCTAAAAAGTGAGATTTTCAGGGGGTTTTTACCTACAATTTATACACTTCGAATGCAGTGGTAGCCATTTTTATCAAAATGCCCTCTGTTGGTCCCATAGGTTTGTGCACAAGTGATGGCCGTCAGTGGAATTCTTTCCGGTCCGGGTCCCCATGTCAGACCACATTTGTAGCTCTATGGTTAGTTGCGATGATCGTAACCCTAGGTCTGACATGGGGACTGGGACCTGGACCTAAGGTCCCAGTCCCCATGTCAGACCTAGGGTTACGATCATCGCAACTACTCTAAGGTCAGACCTAGTAGGGTTACGACTATCGCAACTAATTGCAGCCCTACGTAGGCAGGTAGGATACATGGGTTATCCTTCATAAGTCGAGTTACGATCTATCGTAGGGCTTCGTGAAATTTACCAGGACAGTAATACTACTCCATGTAGTACTAGACCCAATAGACCAATTACGCGTTACGATCATCGCAACTAACAAGTTTTGGCATTAGTTTCAAAAATCATGATCGACAATAAGCTGATTTAGCACCCTGTTCCAGAAAGAGAAGACAATACACCGATCCAGTAGGCCACGCCCCCTGACAAATTGAGCAATCACAACGCGTTATTTAAGGTCCGACAAAATGTAATACATTTTGTATTCTTTACTACACACTTTTCGTTGAGTTTACTTTTGTTTCGTATGTACAAGGCAATTCTATGACAAATCGCAGTTTTTTTTGCGTGCGCGTGTGCGTTGTTGCTTGGACGTTGCTATGGTGGGCGTGGCCTAATGGATCGGTGTATTACCGGTACACTTTAATACTGTTGTTGCCAAACTCCCAGTTTGTTCTTCTGAAATCCATTTTTATGTCAGCGCGCGCGGGTAAGGTTTTGGAAAGTTGACAGGGTTTTTGTCCAAACAATTGAGTTTTGGGGGAAAATTATGAGGGGATCGGAGTCAACGACACAAAGAATGATGCTCAACGCACAGGCAGCGGAAAGTTAACAGTGCACACACATTAAACTGCCGACTTGCTGAAAAAATGGGTGAGATTCTGACTGTTTTTCTCAGTGAAAATAGCCTTCAAAATTCCAGAAACTATTATATCCTAACAGAATAAAGGTCGCTTAATAGCTGTAGCAAGTAATCTTTGAATGGTAAAAAAAGGACACATAATTTCAGGGTGTTATTGCAAACCATTACCAATTTTTAGTGCAAACTGCATGGTACAAATGAATATAAAAATCAAGACCAAGCACAGCTTCATTTTGCATTTAAATACCATGAATTTAACGTAATTTTGTATTTGATGCAGTGTGATGACTACCACAAGCTGAATGGTTCGCAGCAGTGTTTATTCATCAAAGCCACTAACGACTGCAGAATTGACGATGGCTTCATCAACTACTTGGAAGTGGCTTACTGTGATTTTTCAGTCAGTCTTTTACCACTACCTCTTGTTTTACTGGTAAGAACCTAACGTTATCGTTTATACATCAGTAGCTGAAAGCCTGGCTTGAGGCTAGGCTTGGTACTTATTTTGCTACCGCCATTTGAGGCCCACAAAACGAAATGAAGGGATTTGGCCATATGAAGAAGCCAATGAAAGGCCTCAGCTTCGCCATGTATCTCAAGCCCTTCATTTCATTTAGGACACAAAATGGCAGCAGCAAAATAACTCCCAAGCCTAGCCTCAAGCCTTATTTCGTAAAAGCCTATAGTCTATTGGCCACATCTGATCTGTGACTGTCTGGAGGATTAGGGATTATTTAGGGATTAGGATAAGGGATAAGGGAGGATGTGGATTCATGAATGTTCTAAAAATTTTGCCATTGGAATACTGCACAGTTTTTAACTTAAATGAATTCGGGAAGGTTCCTAATAAAAATCGCCTGAGTTTTGGGATTGTAGTACAGACACCCTACAGTGTTGGGGACTTAGGTTGATTCAGGGAGGTCGCTACAGGGTCACAAAATGTTGTCCCTGTCAGTGGTGCAATGACACATATTAACGTGCTGTGACACATATGAACGTGCAATGCCCAGGCATGCCAGGTGAGTCACCTTCACCATGACTCTTTATTGTTGACACAACCTGTTTGTGAAAAATATACCGTGCACTATTTATATGCTGTATGGGAACAATGCTTATTGAATATTGATATTTGTGTCTGCCAGTAGTACTATGTTTAATGTACTGGCAGGCCTAGGTTTTCCAGTACTGTATGATAACAAATTTATGGGTAAATTAATAGTAGTTCAAGGCGAATGGGTTTAATAGTTCTGTTCTATTATAGGTGTGGATTGGTTTGCGGTAACACCATTTCTCGGTATTGAGAAATCATGAAAGTAAAAAGTTGCGGTACTGAAAATAGGAAAACCAAATTTGGATGCCCAATTGATATCTAAGTATTAAGTATGATAAAAGTGTCTCAATGAGTTTCTGTAGTCTGTACACATACACAAGAACAAAAGGTATAGGCTTGGCAAACAAACAGCCTTTTAGCCTGCGATAAAGATCCTGCCAGGATCAAAACGTGTTGTGTCAGGCCCTCCTAACTCCAAGCATTTTATAAATTCATGTTGTTTTGGCTGATGAGCAGTTTGCAGTCAGTTTACTACTTTTATTGAATATCAATGTAACTAGGCTTTAAAGTATTTTGGTTTTGCCGTGAGACATATATTTAACTCTTTTGTGAGTTTAGCTGGTTAACTCGATGTTCTGGCCAAATATATGCTCTGGCCATCTTCAGGAGAATGCCACCCAAACTCACAAAATAGTTAAATATATGTCTCATGGTGTTACAACAAAAAACAATTACTTCCACCATGCATCTATATTGCCTTAACTCTGTTGTTATATCTAGGCTTTAATATGTTCGTTTTCCCTTGACTTTTCTTATCAGTTTATCTGGCTGATATTTCTGTTTGTTGCACTGGGCGTCACTGCAGAGGACTTGTAAGTATCATTGTAGTATTTCAATGGTATCTGTATTATTAAACGATTCTCAGTTCTTTGTTTTCTCTACTTCAAAGAGTATGTGATGACTGAGATCGTTGTCGATCCGTACAAATCTTTTTCAAATGTTTCGAGACAGAAACTGGCATACAAGTCGAATAACAGGCCACACATAAAAGGTTGGAAGAAAATTGATCTAGGGAAAGGGGAAGGGACTGGAGAAATTAGATAATGGCAAAGATTTGTGAGAAAAAGAACAAAAGGATGTTTGAAACAGGAACAGTGAAAGAGAACCGGAACGTGAGGGATGAAAGGAAGGTAGGACAAAAGAGATGCAGTTTGGAAAGATTTACTGCAAATGACAAGTTAGAAACCAAGAGAGATGGTGTATTGTGATTTTGGTTTTGTTTGTTGTTTTTGTTTTTAAAATAACTTTTCCTTTTGCTGGAGAACAGGAATTGTTCCCTGCCATGAAAGTGCATTTTGAATGGTTGCTGTGTGTGTATGGTTTCAGATGTGGAGTTAATGCGCTTAAATTCATTTTCCATTCCTCACATTCTTTTCTTTTCATAGTTTTTTTCTTTTCCTGCAGCTATTTAAGTGTACTCCTATAAAGATTATATTAAGTATGTTGTCGGTGAACAAAATCCAGTGCCCCTGCTGCCCTGCTTAACTGTAAAATAATATTCTTTCAGGGGTGTAGATTTTTTTTCGAGCAGAAGGTCAAGGTGAATGTAGATTGAACATAGACAGGCCACATCAAAATTTCACTCAGTCACTTGAACACGAAAGGCAGCACCCCAGGGGGCCTATTCCATAGAGCTGTTTAAGCATCAAAATTTGCTTAAGCACCAAAAACCATATAAAATCAGTATGCCAGCCAAAACTCCCTGTGAATGTTAAACGCTCAGCAATTAATGGCTGACTACAAGTCAAAAGCAGTGAATATCACGTGAAAATTTGTTTGGTAATCCTATTTGATCAAGGAAGACTTTTCATGCTTAAAAGCAAAATTCATGCTTAAGCAGCTCTATGAAATTGGCACCAAATATGGCTGACTGAGTCCAAACCGTTAACACCCATTTTGCAGCCCTAGTTGAAAAAATGGAAAGGCCCATAATTATGACACTTTTGGCATGGCTTATTTTCTCTGTCGAAGTCTGAGGAGATTTTTAATGTTAAATACAGTGACAATTTGAATGGGGTGGTGATCCTTGCTACTTTGACTGTTAATACATTCCCTCTGCTCAAAGCTCAAAACAATTACAACTGGAAAATGTTGCGATAGGTGGCTTTGTGGCAGTTTGTGACTCTCCTAATCCAGAGTTTATTTGCTAAGCACACAGCTGATCACATGAGAAAGATTGAGATAAGGCCATAAAAAAAGAATTGTTGTATTGGCGTAACGGAGGTTTGGAAAATAGGGTAGGGCGGGCGGATTTTTTATTTTTTTTATTTAATTTTTCCTGGGGTATTAAATGCTTTTCCCCCTGTATATCACAGTATTTGACGTGTCAAATAAAGACAAGAAATGACATAACAACTTTAACCAGTCTGGTTTCCATCTTTTGCTCCTTTTAAGCTTTTAATCTGCATACAAATTTGCGATTTTTTAATTTAATTTTATTTTTTTCCCGATTTTTATTTATTTATTTTTTTTAAATTTTTTTTTGGTTTAAAATGTTTACGGTCGGGGCATATTTTTGGGTCGGGCGGGTTACGCCAATACAACAATTTTTTTTTTATGGCCTAATGGTTGATATTGATAGTTCAGGTCATGTATGTTTACATTGAACATGCAGGTAGGCCTACTGTACAGTGATTTACCTTGCATTTCCGCAAGACAGACTGTCAAATTTTTCATAATCATCAAAAAATTACAATGGAAACTGGTTAGTTTTTTAAGTCATTGAAAGGGAACAAAGAAAAATTGACTGGAGTGGGATTCGAACCAGCGACCTCTGGAATACCGTACAACGCTCTTACCAACTATTTATCCAGCCCCATTTGGTGGTGTCCCTAGTCAATTATCTTTTTTTCATTTGACAGTCAGTAGCAGTAGGCCTATGTGAGTGGTTTCATGGCTTCTGACTGCCAAATGATCAAAGATAATTGACTATTCGGGACACCACCAACACATAGGGCTGGATAGCTCAGTTGGTAAGAGGTCACTGGTTCGAATCCCACTCTAGTCAATCTTTCTTTGTTCATTTTTAAACGACTTAAGCAGTTTTTGTTTGGTTTGGTTTAGTTGGCTTTCGCCCCGCCTGAAACTTTCCCAATTGTGCACAAGTTGGTAAATATATAGCTGTTGCCACTAAAATCTAAGTGGCAAAAGTGCCAAGGGATTAAAATATTTTGCTCATTATATGCAGAAATTTGTTTCGCACAGAAATTTGGCACTAGCCTTGTATAGTTAGTGGAAGATAAGGATCTTAAAGGTAATGTAGTATCATACTTTGTTTGGTAAGACACCAAAACGGAAATGTTCACAGATTTGCCTATAACTTACATGGTATGAAGATGGTGCTGGTAGAAACATACCATTAAAAAATGTCCGCATGAAATGGTGTATTTATCCAGAGATTAGTCAAACAACGACCGAAAATCTTTTTGATCTTTTAAAAGATCAAAAATAAAAGAGAAAAAACTTAAGAAATACTGTGGCAGTTTTTCACGATTTTCTCAAAAAGTGGGCACCGTATGGGACTGAAATTTTCACAGATGACTGTGACTGTATCTTTCTTTATATTTTTGCCCATGAATCTGTACTTCTTTGACAAAAACCAAAGTATGATACAACCTTTAAGTTTAACATGCTTAAGCACAGAATTGTGTGGTAAGCGGAGCCATGGCTTTGATCCCAGGGCAGTTACATGTCGCTTCCTTCAATACGCGTAATATTTAGACCCCAGTATCCTGTATAAGATTAAAAGAAAAAATTTCCCACCGTCATTCAGGAAAACCACAGACTCATCTATCTGTTTACCCATGGATGTTTTTAGGAACTTCCCGAGAATCTGAAACCGAGCCTTGATACCCGGAAGCCAGGAAGGCTGTTTCGTTTTAGTAATGTGCTTATTAAACACAAGTGTGTTTCCTGATTCATGTTCATCATCATATTGTTTATTGATTTGCCGAACGTTCCTGCTTGTTCTTTTTAGGGGCATCCACACTAGACAAATTCCCTGGGGAATTGGTGGGGCATTGCCAGGGTATTTTGGTCGGACCTTTCACACTACCAATGAAATCCCCGGGGAATAGAATAGCTATGGAATGTTTACCCCTGCTTGTGAGTAGGTTTAAGGCCGAAATCCCCGGGGATTTACGTTTTCCAGGGGAAAAGCAAAGTCTAGTGAAATAGTGTCCGGGCCGGGAGTTTCTATGGGTCTAGCGTGAATGGTTGCTGGGGTGTTGGTGGGGTAAGAATTTCCCGGGAATTCCCCAGGGATTGTCTCTGCACTGTAAAAAAAAGGGCTTTTCCTCTTGAAGGTTCTTGGCCAGGGATGCCCTGCCGTTCTGATTGTTTGGAGCTCCTGGGCCTCCTGAGCCTTTGATAAAGATCCTGCTAGGATTGAAATGCATCAGGCCCTCCTTACTCCTACCATTTTATACATTCCATGTTATTATTTTGGCTGATGAGCAGTTTGCAGAGGTTAATTGCTTGTATTGGTTACAAATGTACCGTTATTCGATGGACTAGGATGTTTATTAAGTGCACTGTAGTTAACCAAATTACCAACTATTGATTATTTGTTTGTTTGTGGTTCCTCTTTTTTGCAGTTTCTGCCCATCGCTGACGGCAATTTCCAAATCGCTCAAGCTCAGCCAGAACATTGCAATATCCTTTTCAAAACAAATGTTCATCTGAAGTAAAAACTCTAACTTCCTTTAGATTGTTTTTCTTTGATATCAGATTTTTATTCAGGCCGAAAAACAAATAAATAACAACAAAATTATAATTGGGTGGTTATGATAATTAAACCTCTCCGGAATTTTGGTTGAGAAATTGCAAACCTTCAATCTTTTATTTGCCATTTTACTACATACTGTTAAAAAAAAGTACCGGTAATGAAAAAAAACCTTTTTGCAATTTCTGCTACAAATGTAAGGATTTTTCTCTTTTGTAAAAGATGTACCACTTGATTAGTTTGATCTCATACTATTGAAAAGAATTAATGAATTTTAACAAAAATAACTAAATTTACCATCGGAATGTTTCCTGACCA
This sequence comes from Astropecten irregularis, assembly GCA_963971285.1. NCBI lineage: Eukaryota > Metazoa > Echinodermata > Asteroidea > Paxillosida > Astropectinidae > Astropecten > Astropecten irregularis. The sequence continues at coordinate 24,782,884 of OZ020247.1, read as the reverse complement.
ATATGCTTATCAGATGCTTTCTTTTCCTGAATACTTGATAAAGAAAGTTTTTGTTATAACAAAAGTTTTACACCGTAGTGGATTTTGTGGATTGACCAATAATATTACTCCTTAATTCTGTGCAGTGCACGGTGTAACATTCCTAGCATTTGGTAATGGTGCTCCTGATATCTTCAGTGCTATTGCAGCTATAACTAATGCTAAAAATGGAGATGCAGGGCTGGCCATCGGAGCCCTGTTTGGTAAGTCTCAATTTACATTTAGTTCTTGGGCCAATTTCAAAGAGCTGCTTAAGCACCAAAATTTGATTAAGCACCAAAAATATTAATAAATAAAATCAGTATGCCATACAAAACTCCTTGTGAATGTTATGCTCAGCAAACAATGGCCGAATACAAGTCAAAAGCAGTAAACATCAAATGAAAATTTGGTTGGTAATTCTGTTTGATCAAGGAAAACTGTTCATGCTTAAGCAATTGTTGTGCTTAAGCAGCTCTATGAAATTGGCCCCTGGTGGGATCGAAATGTCAGGTCATCAGGCCCTCCTAACTCTTGAGACTTTGAAACATTTTCAGGTCATATTTTTGAATAAAAACAAACCTGTGAAATTTTCAGCTCAATTGATCATTGGAAACATTAGAAAACAGCAAAAACAAAACCTGCTGCAATAATTATGCCAAATTATGTGGGAATAGCTGTCTCATTTCTTATCTTTCCAAGATCAAAAATGTTTTGGTGTTTAATACCATTACTCTTTCTGGGTAAAAACAGCATTTCAGGCAGAAAACATGTTCACAGTATGTTTCACCCATTGCCGTCCTTATACCTTGTAAGTTATATAAATATGTAAATCTGTAAATCTTATTTTTCTGCAGGTGCTGGTGTCTTTGTCACGACGGTCGTTGCGGGATCCGTCTCCATAGCGCAGCCCTTTGAACTTGCCAGCAGGCCCTTCCTGAGGGACGCCATCTTTTACATCGGTGCCGCATTCTGGACATTTTATATTCTATACACTGGAAAGATTTGGACTATGGAGGCCATAGGTAAGTGTAATCCCAGCCGCTGATTATGTTGTCAGCAGAAATCGATAAATATTTTTTTATTGAAAAGTGAACAAAGAAAAATTGACTGGAGCGGGATTCGAACAGGTGACCTCCTGAATACCGTACAGGCGCTCTACCAACTGACCTGATTGATTGAGCTGATAGATAATTGCCTATTGGGGTCACCACCAACTGGTGGATGGCTCATTTGGTAGAGTGCCTGTACGGTATTCAGGAGGTCGCCAGTTCGAATCTTGCTCCAGTCAATTTTTCTTTGTTCACCTTTCAATTACTTAAATTCAGTCAGTTTCCCTTGTTGTTATTTTCATGACAATATTTTTTTTCATTGTGTTTCCATTTGACTTGCGAGAATTAATGCTCTGTCTACCCCAAAAGATGGCCTGTCAGTCAAACTGTGAGCATTGACCAATTGGAGTGCGCCTTTTAATCAGGTTTAAAAATTTTTGGTAATACCAAAAAATTTCCGGTCAAACTCGGTCACAGTATGTAAAACACACATGGGCGGGGCTTAAGAGCAAAGCCGGAACGGTTCATGTCTGTGAGGAATGGTACACGTGTAATTTAGTGTATTACAGTGGAACACCATCATAATGAACACCACTATACCAAACATTTGGCTATACCAAACATCAGCCTTGGCTCCCAATTTGTGTGTACAATGCTTATAGGCATGAACATTGTTCACTATAATGAACAACCACTGTAATGGACAATTTCTGTGCATCCCAGTGTGCTTGTTATAGTGCCGTTCCATTGTAATAAAATGCTACAAGTCAGTTGATGTAACTAAGAGACAATCACAAATCTTGCCCTATCCTTGTAAAGTGTTGTATCATATTCTGAATCCGTCTTCCTGTTAGTCACATTTGTCCCTACTTTCTGTTCTCCGTCCTGCCCAGGTTTCATTCTTCTCTACGTCGCATACGTCTTAATCGTTGTCGTCGGTCGGACGGTATATCAGTCAAAGATCAAGCCCCGCCAGGTTCGAGTGCTGTCCCCGATGTCCAGCGGCACATCTCGGAGTGAGTGGATACCAGTTGTGAATTCCAGTTCAGTTTCGTTTGTTTTTGTGGTAGGAGACACCAGTGAAGGCCTTGGGCCTATTTCATGGAGCTATTAAGCCAACAATAATTGCTTAGCACAAAATGTTTTACTCAATAAAACAAACATCATTAAACATTCCATTTGATATTCATGGTATACGAACAACAGCCAAAGAACAACTGCAAACGATACACAACACATGAAAATTTGGCTTTGGAGCATGTGGAGTAGTGGAGATGAAATATTCATATTTTTAATTTTTTCATTTTCGAAGTCACATTTTTCACATTATTTTAATAGGCTGAAAACCTTGGCAAAAATAACCACACATCACCTTGTGTGTGTACATATGAGTGCTCTATGGTGTCCCCTTGTGTTCATGTAATTCAAAAATTGTATGCACTCAACTCAATTTAAAGCAAAGTTATAGCAACCAATTGCAATTTAACTCTAATTTTTTAATTATTATTTAATTATTTTGGCTGATGAGCAGTTTGCAGCAGTTTATTACTTGTATTCAATTTACAAAAAGAATTTAAGATTTGTGATTTCTTAATTTGCTATAAGAAAAATGTGTAGATTGTGATAAAAGAATCCTTAATTGATAATACTTTTTAACTGTTTTATTATACATGGGATGGTTTCTCCTGCAGGTTTAACAGAAAGTGAACATCTTTTAGCAAACCCACCCGGGGGTGACAAGCAGTCTTATGGGTGTGTGTCACGTTTCATCAGTGAATCCTACCGGCCCGGTGCTACGGAACCTCCGCATCACGTTTCAGGTAATCGACCACTTTAGCTCTGCTAGCTTTTAACGACACAGTCATTAAAGGGAAGTCTTTGAAAAGTGAACAAAGAAAAATTTATGGGTCATCAAATAACCACAAGGGAAACTTACTGAATCTGTGAACATTTCTGTTTTTTATTAAAGTATGATACTACATTTAATGACTTAAACATTTATGGGAGCGGGATTCGAACCAGCGACCACCGGAGTACTACTTCTTTTTTTAATGATCTTTGTGACTTACTGATGATGACGGTGATGTATTGGGTGTTGACTATTCTTTACGTAATACAAAATCGCACTTTGTGTCAAGATGTCATAACCACATGACTTGGGGGGAGATAAAAAATCGAATTAGCTTCATTATCAGACTGTTTTGTGTCATTGTTTGACTTTGACACGTGTGCATTCACTAGAGCAATTCATGAGTTCAGGAACTGCTCCAAACTTGAACTTTTGCTCGAGTGACTCAGAGTTTGGTTTGTTATCAGTAATTCAACAGTTCAAGTCCAAGGGTTCAGTCACTTCAATGAAAAAGAATACCATTGTTTATCTACTAAATCATCCTAATATCCTGGTTCACAAGGTATTTCCGTGATCGTAAGAACCGCGTCCGTATCGAAGGAATCCAATCTAATGAAACCCAGGTTGAATTTGGATCCCCAAGGATCGGTGCTTGGTCCTGCACTCTTCATTTTCTACATCAAACCCGTCCCTCATATCATTAAACAGTACAATATATCGTTTCACATATATGCATATGACATACAACTTTATACTTCATTCAACCCTTCCATTCCTGGTGAGTCCATCACTGCTCTTCAAAACCTCTCTAAATGCATTTCACACATACAAGAATGGATGACAAGCAATATGCTGAAGCTAAACAATAACAAAACTGAGTTCTTTGTAGCAGCTTCGCCGCGTGTCCTAACACAACTTGGAGACCCTCTCACTTTAAATATTGGCCCGATGCAAATTTCAGCTGTCCGCACGTTGCGAAACCTTGGAGTCATCTTTGATTCTTCGTTCACTATGACCAATCATGTTTCTTCTATCTGTAAGTCTGTTAATTTCCGTCTACGTAACCTCTGGCTTATTCGTAAATACATTGATCATGACACCTGTCATCACGTTGTCCGTTCCTTCATAACATCTAGACTGGACTATTGCAACTCTCTGCTATTTGGAATCACCCAAGGTGAAATAAACAGGCTACAAAAACTGCAAAACCGTGCAGCGAGACTCATTTTCTCTGTTCACTGCTTCTTTGATGCCGCATCCATAATTTCTAAACTTCATTGGCTACCTATCAAACAATGACTATCTTTCAAACTTCTTCTCATGGTCTACAAGTGCTTACATGGTATTTCTCCTCCCCACTTGTCTCAATTACTCACTTTGTATCAACCAGGCAGATCGTGACTCCGATCTTCTGATGACAAACTTCTTCTGTCTATTCCTACTCGGTTAAGATCTATCGGAGATAGATCATTTTCTATAGCTGGTCCCAAACTGTGGAACTATGTCCCTATCAACATCTATAAATGACGTCACACGAGTGATTTGGCCGGTGTGTGCATGTGCAAAATCACAGAATGTCTGACAAATTTCATGCTTGCACATACATGCACACAAGCTCACCCACTCATGTTTGCAATGTTTGTCTGAGATCTAGTGTGCTATTTTTAGCGCAAGTGCGGAGCGCTATTCTCTCTCTGTCACTGTTTTTTGGAAATGACTTCAGTGTTATTTGTCTTATCCCATAGCTCCTGTCCTTGTCTTGTTTGTATTCGTTTTGTACAGCGCTTTGATCACCTTGTAAAGGCGCTTTTAGTACCGGTTATTATTAATATACATATTATTTTGTGATTTTTTTCATGAATTCTAGTGTGACATTTGCTGTCTTAGTAACAAAAACATGGAAATAAGTCTTGACTTAGTCTAGTCTTGTCTTGAAAAACTACAGTTTACAGTTTTTACTACAGTTTTTCGTTGGTCAAGACTAATTTTCACGTTTTTGTTGGAGAATAGTGTGAACGGAAGGCCACCTTTGTGATTACCAAATATGGCATGTGATGACCAAATATGGCATGTGATGACCAAATATGGCATGTTATGACCAAATATGGCATGTTATGAATATTCATAGGGGGATGACATACTTTATATGGCATCATGCATTGCTGTTTACCAGGGGGCATCCCCTCCCCACCCCCTTCTTTCAGCCCCCCCCCCCCCAAAAAAAAAAAAAAAAAAAAACATGGAGAGGGACAGACACTCAAAGATAGAAGAAAGGGGACGGGGGACAAATTAATTGGGCAGTTCACATCAGGTCCACCGAAACCTGGTAGCTTTGATCCCCCCGAAATGCATCCGTCGCTGTTGCATCGCGTGTTGCATTTTATTTCCACGCCCCACTTTTGGATCCGCCCCTGTTGTAGTCTTTCAAATGTGCTGGACAGTGTGTAATAGAATGGTGGAAAAACTCAATTTTGTTTTAACGATGAAAAGGCCCACGAGAAACTAAAACGTATGTTTTGGTATGTTTCATATCTATCATCCCTTGTGTAATGAGTTCAGAAATGGATCTGTGCACCTTTAAAGGTAGTATCATACTTTGGTAAGAAACCAAAACAGAAAAATTTTCACAGATTTACCTATAACCATGATAACTAACAGGGTATGAAGGTGGTGCTGGTACAAACATACCGTTAAATTATTCTGCCTGAAATGGTGTATTTATCCAGAAATTTAATAGTAAAACAACGACCGAAAATCTTTTTGATCTTTTAAAAGATCACAAATAAAAAAGAAAAGACTTAAAAAATACTGTGGCCATTTTTCATGATTTTCTCAAAAAGTGGGCACCGTATAGGACTGAAATTTTCAAAGATGATTGTTACTGTATCTGTCTTGATGTTTGTGCCCATGAATCTGTATTTCTTTGATAAAAACCAAAGTATGATACTATACCTTTAAATGGGAACTATAATCTTGGATTCATCTTCTTTTTTCTTTTTTTGTTTAAATTGCCCTCCTTAGCTATTTCCGATGCTTTGCGGGACTCGGAGCAGATTGTGGCAGCTCCGCTACTCGGACACAGCACAACCATCAACACATCCATCAACACGACTCCAAATGGTCTACCTGACCTAGACAGACCCTTCAGTCCTAATGGTATGATATCAAATGGCTGGTGATTCTTTGCTGTTTTAGTCTTGTCAAGAATTAAAAATCTCCCAAATACACGGGTTTACACTTCGGTGGCCATCTTAGATTTTGATCGCAACTTCAAAACGAGGCACTTCCACGCATGCGCACTTTTCGAAGTGTTAACCCATGTATTGGTCTCATCAATACACAGGTTTACGCTTCGGCGGTTTTGATCGCAACTTCAAAACGAGGCACTTCCACGCATGCGCACTTTTCGAAGTGTAAACCCGTGTATTGATCTCATCAATCCACAGGTTTACGCTTCGGCGGTTTTTATTGCAACTTCAAAACGAGGCACTTCCACGCATGCGCACTTTTCAAAGTGTAAACCCGTGTATTGTCTCAAACGTTTTTGACCAAGAAAGCACAGAAGGTACTCCATGGCTGGATATCACCAAACATTAAGATCATTCTTAAAATGAATTGTCACTATTGGCATAGTAGTATGTATTTTGACACCACACTTGGCTTAACAATTGAGATGGATTCGCATTTGATGATCTGTCTTTGTGCTTTGTGAAATCGGCCCCTGGGTCATTTCTTCTTCTTTTTGTAAGGGTTTTGTTTTGAGAAATTGAGCATCCTTTACAACAATTGAGATTGAAATTGAGATTGTTTGTAAGATCGAGATTGAATTAATGTTTTCTCACATCAGATTAAAACTACACATAGGGCCTTAAAAATGCAAAAACAAAAGAAATCTCATTATGTAAATTAGGCTTACCCTTCACTGATGTGATTAATGGAAGACTTTGGAGAACCGGTCTTCAAGTCAACAGTGCACGTGCAAAACAACGCACACATGCTCACAATTGCGTGCGCGTGCACTGTTGACTTGAAGACTGGTTCTCCAAAGTCTCCCATTGAATTAATTCATGATTAATTGCGGTACCCGCCGTAATAATTGGATTCGATTCACCCCTGACCCCAGCTAGCTCGGCGGCCTAGCTGTATGGCATCTGCACTAATAAGCAGGAGGTCGTGGGTTCGAATCCCACCTGAACCAGCATGTGATTTTTTGTCATGTGCACTCAACAAGCACCGAGTTTGCATAATTATATTTCCCAGATGAAAAATCATAAATATTCATAAAACAAAATCTCATTCTTACAATGGGACACTTTGGAGCTGGGTCTTCAACTTGATGGTGCATGCACGCGCACAACAACGCGCGCATGCTCACAATAGGGCTCCGCGCTCGTGATGTCACATTCAGATGTTCAGTCGCACGTTGCCCAATTAACTTTGACTTAATTAACGTTGTGAAATTTATTGGAACGTCTGGTAACTATAGCTGTCGATATAAAGGGTGTATTCTATAAATAGCTCAAGACCTGAACCCTATTGCGCGCGCATGCTCAGAGCTAGCTGCCGCCAACGCCTCAAAAGTCTCCCATTCCATTTGAAAATCCATCCTTTTGTGATGACAGGTGATGAGAACAGACTGATAACTGGTCAGCATGACGGAGGGGAGAAGTTCTCCAGAGTCAGGGCTTGCCTGGCAGGATTAGGTGGAGAAATTGGGGATTTCCTGCGGGGCATAAACCCCATCGATGTGGAGAATTGGCAGAGCATGTCGGTGGTTGCTAAAGTCTATGAAGTATTCAAGGTATTGGCTACAGTCTAGTCATAATATTGAATAATAATAATTGAAATGTGAACAAATAAAAAATGACTGGAGTGGGATTCGAACCGGCGACGTGAATACTGTACAGGCACTCTACCAACTGAGTTATCCCGCCCTACGTTGTTAGCAGTATGTTCATAGTTTCATGGCTTCTGACTGCCAAACAAACAAAGATAATTGGCTATTAGGGACACCACCAACGTAGGGCTGGATAGCTCAGTAGGTAGAGCGCCTTTATGGTTTTCAGGAGGTCACCGGTTCGAATCCCGCTCCAATCAATTTTTCTTTGTTTCACCTTTGTTAATTCAGCTTTCAATGACTTAAACATTCAGTCAGTTTCCCTTGTTGTTATTTGATGATTAAATAATTATAACAATAAATCGGTTTTATATGCAATAATTACCTTTAATTGAAACCTTAGGGAGACATTTCCGTTGGGTCCTACACAAAACTTTATGTGGGTAATTCCTCAGTAATGTAAGTTTAAGTGACTTTGACCTATTCCTTGATCAATCATTCTTGAAAGACTCCAATTTAAAAATGTCTTATTGGAATCAGCAAATGTATCACTTATGGTTCCTTGAAATGCATGCAAATAACTTACATTACAAAATGTCCCAAAACTATGGAAATGCCCTCTTACATATTTCTAAACATCTCCAAACCATTAAACTTGAAATTAAAGTATGTTCATGTCGAAAGCATTTTCTGTCTTCTATTAAAAAATTGGACACAAGAAATATGTCTTTAAAAGGTGCCTGAAATGCTCTATAAGCATAGAATTTTGTTAGAGAATAAATCATCTTTTTCAAGCAGAACACAATCTGTGAGCACCGAATACAGATGTGGTGTTTGGGCTATTGTCCTGCGGTATTCAACCATTGAGTGCTTACATTGTTTATGCCAAGCTCCCTGCACACATGGCCCGGCCAGATGAACTCTGTGTGAACCGGTGTCTAAATAATCCTGGCCGGTAAAAAAAAAAGACAAGGTTAACACGCCATTTTAGTTCTAAATCTTTGTTGTTGACTTTTCATCTGATTTTATCTTGACTAGTCTCCTATCCAGCTGTTATTACAGTCAACAATTCCTCTAGTGGACCACACTGAAGACAAACATTGCTGGAACAGGCTTCTCAACAGTTTTCAACTCTTTGTAGGGCCGCTCTTTTGTGCAACAGTTACTAAAAGTAAGTGGTTTAACTGCCGCAAACTGCTCATCAACCAAACTAATGACACGCCCACGTTTGATCTTGCCCAGCCCTACACCCCTTTCTCCCTGACAATGCTTGCCTACCCCCCACCCTCCCTGGTCACTCTGACCCCCTCCCCTTTGTTCTGATCCTCTCATCCATTTATAGGTATCTTGCATGTTTTTGTCATCTGCCCTTTGAGAAAGATCGAAATGTCAGGCCCTCCTGACTCCAAGCATTTCAAATAATCTGGGGACAATTTCATGGAGCTGCTTAGCACAAAAAATATGCTTAGCACAAAAAAAGTGTCTTGCCTGAAAAAACAAACCACCATTAAAATTTTTTGATATTCATGGTCAGCGATCAACAGCCAAAGAACAATCACAAGTGATACACAACACGTGGACATATTTGTTGTTAATCCTGTTTTTGTTAAGACAGATATTTTTGTGCTAAGCAGGGCCGTGAAATTGGTCCCAGGTCATTATTTTGGTTGGTGAGCAGTTTGTTACTTGCATTAACCTGAATAAGAGAAAGATTCTGCTGGGATTGAAACGTCACGTCCTCCTAACTTTGAGCAAGAATAACTTCATGTCTATACATGTAGTCTCCTTTCAAGGTGATCTTTTACCTCTCAGGTCAGTAGAATACAGTGTAGCATTTAAGTCTCTGATCTTCAGGATGGGACAGTGACAGGAAGTGGAGACTACCATCCCTCCCCCCTTTTCTATGACAAAATAGAGCAGTGCAGGTTTTTTGACGTTTACAATGTTGTTGTGCTTTTTGTTGCAGATTTTTTCAGGGTTGTCGCAGGCGGTTTCTTTCTTTGGCAACTTATGATGATCGTGGGCTTCCTCCTAGCTTGTCTTGTCTACCTCACATCCAAACCTGATAAGCCGCCACCGTACCACTTTGTAAGAAAGAGTTTTTGGTTGAATGATTTAGAGCAGCCTTCCATGGACTTGTGTTTAATTTCAAGTTGTAGCTAGACAGTTAATATGAACACAGCCACACTGTGCTTGACCACACACATATAATACCCTCTCAAGTGTGTAAAATGGCCCCCTATTTTACCATCTTTTGTTTGGATTTAAACTTTCTGGCAGCAACTCCATTAGTTTTGTATATGCTTTCCAGTCATGGACCTTCTCCCAATCCGTGGACCTCATAGTTCCCAAAGTTCCTTTTGTCATAAGTCCTTGATTTTAGTGCCATTACAATCGCACACACACTCCCACATTTGTGTTTCATATACTGTCAGAGGAAGGCATTGTCTAATGTCTTTTCTATTGTCCCTGTACTTGAATGCACTCTCATAGACTAAGCACACATCTGTACATCCACCAGAGGACAACTATATGAACAAAAGAAGTTTGTTTGAGGACAAGAATGGTTTCATTGTTGTTCCTTTGTCCTCTTGCCCTTGGTCTCATTACAGGAAATGTATATCCACACAGTTGTGCTTTACATAGTGTCTGAGAAAAAAAAAATTAATAAAGTATTAAAAGAATTAAAGTAATAATCTGCTGCAAACTGCTCATCAGCCCAAAAATTACCTGAAATATTTAAAATGCTTAGAAGGGCCTGACACATTTCGATGTACAAAATCCCCGGATGTCAGACAAACATTGACTCACACACGTAGTTTACACCATGCATGCACACATGCACACCCACCACACGTTTGCATGGTTGCAATGTTTGTCTGAAATCGTGTGTGACGTCACGGCATTTAGCCTGCTATTTTTAGCGAAAGTGCGGACGGAGCGCTATTGCCCACTATTAAAAGCAGCTCTTTTCTCATTTTCTCGTTAACAGTTGTTTGCGTACGTCGGCTTCATAATATCCGTTCTTTGGATCTATTCGGTTGCCAACGAAATTGTCAATCTTTTACAAGTAGGTATTTTCCTCCTTGTTTATCTATTTATGTGTATTTTTATGCTGGCAAATGGTTGCAGTTAGCTGTATATTTCCTAAATGATTAGATTAGTCTTTGGCTGCAGCTGTATTTTCATATCTAAGATTCTTATTTCTCTATAATCATCAAATAAAAACAAAGGAAACCGACTGGAGCAGTATTTGAGTGGTTTCATGGCTTCTGACTGCCAAACGAAGGAAGATAATTGACTATTAGGGACACCGCCAACATATAGCTGGGTCGCTCAGTTGGTAAGTGTGCTGGTATGGTATTCTGGTGGTTGCTGGTTCAAATCCCGCTCCAGTAATTTTTTCTTTTATATTCACCTTTCAATTCTTATTTCTCTGGCAGATGTATGGGACTGTGTTCCAGATAAGTAATGCAATACTGGGATTGACGTTGCTAGCGTGGGGAAACAGCATAGGAGGTGAGTTTGGAGACCATGAAAATTTGAAACTTGAATCCTTGCCACTGAAAAGCCTGGCCAGGCCTAAAATCAATTAAGCTCTGCTTCTGGATACTATCCATGATCAAATCAAGTCAGTGCCAGCTGTGATCCAGTACAAAGCCGTGGCCTTGAAGTATTTGTTGTCCATTTTTCAAAACTGGGGATTTTAGAAGCCCTAGAGCCCCTGGAAAGCCCAGGTCTGACCTGTTTGTTTTCAGTGATGGGGCCCATTTAACCAGTGTTAAGTTTCTCTCCCTTAAGTCTTGCTTCAGTGTGGGGGACTGATTTTTCCTGTAACTGTGAAAACAAAAACAATTTGGTATAGCACTTTAGGGAGGTTGACCTAGCCACATCCTACTTTTGATGAAACTTCATTTTTGTTTTTGGCTTTCAGATCTGGTATCTGATATTGCTGTGGCTAAGCAGGGCTATCCAAGAATGGCCGTCGCTGCCTGCTTCGGCGGTCCTCTCTTCAGTATCCTTTGTTCAATGTCAGTCATATTTAGTCCGGAGAAGAGTCATAATTGTAGGTGGGAAGAGGGTGCGTTACTTCAATATTGGGGCTAAATTCTTAGAGCTGCTTAAGCACAACATTTGCTTACGCATGAAAAGTCTTCCTTGATCAAACAGGATTACCAACCAAATGTTCTTACTGCTTTTGACTTGTATTCGGCCATTGTGTGCTGAGCATAACATTCACAAGGAGTTTGGGCGCTTAAGCAAATTTTGGTGCTTGAGCAGCTCTATGAAATCAGCCCAAGGTCATGCCCATTCACCGAAAAGCCTGGCCAGGCCTGGGCTTCCAGGCCTGAAATTCTCCTTTTGCTAGCTCAGGACCTCAATACAACGGAGCTGCTTAAAGTCACTAAAGCCTGGTCCTTGGATGGCCTGCTCAGACCAAAGTTCAGCCCACATGAGGTCTGAGACCAAAGTTGGATAACAGAAGCCATGGACCCTCAGAAGTAGAGGCTTCAAGTTAATAGTCTATTCTTGAGGGATGAGGTTTTATAGAAGCCCAAGAGCCCCTGCAATGCCCAGGCATGGCCAGATTTTCCAGTGGCTTGGCTTGACCAAAGTTGGGTAACAGAAGCCAGGGACCCTCAAAAGTAGAGGTTTGAAGTAAATAGTCTAATTTTCAGGATAGGGTTTTATAGAAGCCCAAGAGCCCCTGTAAAGCCCGGGCATAGCCTGGCTTTTCAGTGGCTTGGCCCGACCAGCATAAAAGTTTCTCTCCTTTTTACATAATCTATTGGATATGATTCCCTAACTGCATCTTACCAGATATGCTCTTGGGCATTGGCATCTCCTGTACGATAGCTTGCATCGCACACGGTGGAATCTTCTACGTAAGTAGATCCTTTGCCCTCCCCAGAATCTCTCCGATCATTCAATCCTGCCATCTGATTTCAAATTTCAAGCTTCATCTACCCTTTGAGGAAGATCCTGCTAGGATTGAAATGTCAGGCCCTCCTAACTCTAAGCATTGTATATTGAATACAAGATGGTTCTAAAAGAAGTTGACCGGAACTAGTGATTTTTTCAAAACAAACAAATTGATAATTGCAAAGTTGACTTATGTATATTTTAATATTAAACGTTCTAATTTTGCAAGCTGTCTATCCAATACTTGATGAAACAAATGTAAAGTAAGTATTTTAGCTGTGTACGGAGCTAAAATTACTCTTTAATACCATTTGCTACTTAGCAAGCCTTGAATTTAACAGAGGCCACGGAGGCCATGGCCTTCATTGCCCCGGTTTTAGGCCTTGGTGCCCCCTTCAAATGTTTCCATAGACATTATGATTTTCCAATGGAGTGCCCCTTGCAATGGAAAAGTGGCCTTGCCCCTTTCAGAACCAAATTCAAGGCCTGGCTTGGTCACTAATTTGCTTTCTTTGCTACAAACTCTTTTTCCACTGTCCACAGTTGCAGACGACGCACTTGCAGATGATCCTGGCGGGAGGCCTGGTTTTCAGTCTCTTCTTCTCGCTCTTCTACCACGTCTGCTGTAGCTTCAAGGCCACCAAAGTCTACGGCTTCTGCCTCTACGGCCTGTACGTCTTGTTCCTCGCGGTGGCCATGCTCACCGAGACAAAGGTCATCAATTGGTGACAGAGGGGTCACAGAACCGAGTCACTGATGATCCCTGGGATTGAGAGCTGCAGAGATGGGGGCGATGTCTCATTCTACCTGATATGAGTCCTCGTCTCCCTTAACTTCATCGACCCTGTCCAGTCGGCATGATTCATGCGACCTCTTCTTTATCAGGTAGGGTTTGCGATGGCACCATGTATGACTCTTTTGTGAGAATACGTTGTTCCGAAGAGAACCGATCGGACTCGACGTTTCGGAGCAGTACACTCTGTCCGTCACCAGAATCTGAAATCTTGAGAATCCTCAAAGGAATCGTTTGTTTCACACAGATACAATGATTGTGACGACGTTTATAGATCAACCCGAAAGCCCCGACCTCTATTGATGCAAAAAGAACAAAATATTGCTAGGCAGGGTTCGGGAAACCATCACAAGTGCCTTAGAAATCCCTAAATTATCTAGCAGCCAATTTAGGACCCCAAAACAGAAATCTACAACACAATTTGGTAGCAATATTCAGCCTTGATATTAGCAATGATAGTTCTGTATTCAAGAAAGACGTCAATTTAGGAGTGAAAAAGTTTTAAAAATTTTTAAAATTCAGGTTAGTTTCTTTTCTTTTTTCTTAAAATGTTTGGAAGAAAAGTTGTTTTGTGAAGTATTTTATTAATTTGACAGGGATGGCTTGCAGTGATGCCATGATTATAAACTCTTTTGTCAGTGAATGTTGTTCTGAGGAGAACCAATAGCGCTCCGCACTAATGACGTCACAAAATCCCCGGATGTCAGACAAACATTGATCACATGTAGTGTACATGCACGCGCACACCCACGCACGTGTGCATGGTTGCAATGTTTGTCTGAGGTCCGGTGCTATTTTTAGTGCAGGTGCAGAGCGCTATTGGACTCATTGTTTCAGAGCAGTACACTCAGTTTATCGTCAGGAGAGACTGTGGTCCTTTTCAATACAGAGGCTCAGACTCAGGCTCAGGCTCAGGCTCAGGCTCAGGCTCAGGCTCAGGCTCAGGCTCAGGCTCAGGCTCAGGCTCAGGCTCAGGCTCAGGCTCAGGCTCTGGTTCCAGCATCCATATGCTGAAAATGGTGCTGGAGACTGAGCCTGAGCCTGAGCCTCCGTTTCAAAAAGGCCCTATGTCTTATATCATTTAGGACACAAAATGGCAGTAGCAAATCCCAATCATGGCCTTAAACCTCATTGACTGAGGTGCTGTACTATTTTTCAAAATTTGGGCTGGATTCAAAAAAATATTTCTGGTTGATCTACCTCTTTAAATTCTTCTTGGGTTCTCAATGAATCATCCCCGATACCCCAAGACCAAGTGGAAATATAGTTGGATAATCGTGCCTTTTAAGACCATGTGACAAAAATAGATGTTCTTGGCTGCTAGTGGTACACAAATAGTGTGTCCCCCCATGATGTTCATTTAGAAAAAAAACATGGAAAGAAAATGTATGTTTTCAGCTATTGGATTTTTTAGTCTATTGCATTCAATATCTTCAAGGCCATGTTCTGACGAAATTTCAATGTAATCCATTCATGATCACCAAGCAATTACTGATTGTCTGGAAAAGTCTATTTTCCTGCCATTGCAATTGAGTGACAATGGTGGTCATCTTTACGTTCTTAGTTGTGATCTGCAAATCCTCCCTTCATTTGGCTGACCAAATTCAATACACACTGAGAGAACAACTATTACCATTGACCCTCATTTGTAACTTTGGCAGCAAAATGGACTTTTCCAGACAATCAGTAATTGCTCAGTGATATGATGCATGAATGGATTGCATTGAAATTTGGTCAGAATATTTCCAGGAAGATATTGAAAGCAATAGATTACGAATCAAATGACTATTAAAAAAACGTTTTCTTTCCATAATTTGTTTTAAAGGTACACTGCAGTATCATACATTGGTTTTTGTCAAAGAAATGCAGATTCATGGGCAAAAATATCAAGGGAAATACAGTAACAGTCATCTGTGAAAATTTCAGTCCCATACGGTGCCAACTTTTTAAGAAAACAGTGAAAAACGGTCACAGTATTTCTTAAGTCTTTTCTATTTTATTTTTGATCTTTTAAAAGATCAAAAAGATTTTCGGTCGTTGTTTTACTAATTTCTGGATAAATACACCATTTCAGGCGGAAAAATTTTAACAGCATGTTTCTACCAGCACCATCTTCATACCCTGTAAGTTATACATAAATCTGTGAACATTTCTGTTTTGGTCTCTTACCAAAGTATGATACAACCTTTAAAATAGGTATCGTTTTTTGGGAGCCACAACTGTGACATCATTTTGATGAAGGCAATGAAGAAGAGGTACCAGTTCAGTATTGCTGGCACAAAGTGATGCACGGGTACGGTACACCAGGCATGAAGTCTGGGTACATTAAGACTTCCGTCATCCCTCGCAATGTAATGTAAATCGGCATCCTGCAGTTGAACATTTGAAATCTATGGGTGCATTCGTTTAGCTCCCCCAGGTCGACACCAGTCAACCTCATCCCCATTCTCTCGCTTGTTTTGTGCAGTAAAACACGACCATTCCCAGTAAGGGCTGACCCGTGTGAGCTAAATGAATGCACCCAAAATGAAGTGTTAAGATAAGTCAATCAGTACTTGTATATAAACAATTATTTTATGCAGAATTATTTTAAACGAAAACCTCTTGCAATGAATAATGTGCAAAATGTATCCAAGTGATTCCATTGAATGTATATTTAGGTATAATTTATTTGTACATAGCTGGTCTAAGATAGGATTATGATAATTAGGACAGTTTAAATGGGGTCCAAAATCTTTGGGTACTGATAAGTTTATTTTTCTGCTGATAAATTTAATATATTTTGTAATAATCAATGTATAGCAATGATAGGAACATGTTTATCTGGGTAAAATACTTTACCAGCAATTAATGGCTAGATACATGTAAAAAAAACAAAAACTTAACAATTTCATGGAGTTATAAAGAGTGCCTTACTGTTTTTATCGTAGCAGGATCTTTCTTGAAGGCTTTGGGAAAGATCCTGTGAGGATAAAAATTTTAGGCCCTCCTAAATCCAAGCATTTTACGTATTTCAGGTCATTATTTACGCTGATGAGCAGTTTGCAGCAGTTTATTTCTTGTATTGACTTATTGGCTGGTAATCTAAAGATGACTTATTACGCTCAGCATAATTATTTGTGTGTTTACTGCTTAAGCAGTGCTATATGCATTTGGCCTATGCACTCTTACTATTCTTTGGTCAAGTTAGTGTCCTAAATCTGCTTAGTATATTTCTATGGTTTGCAAAGAACAGCGAAGTACCAGTTACAAAGCACTACACTTCCCATGACATTTTAGGTGGTAGCCTGAGTTTGCTGTGCGGATTTGGACTTTTCCTCGCTTAGCAATTTTTTGTGCTTCACAGCTCCATTTCCAAATTAAATATCATGGCTGTTAACATATGAATATTAATATCCGAAACTTTTATATTTGAATAATTGCATTTGAATATGTAGATTTTGATATTTATTTTTGACATTTGATATTGAAATGTTCTACAGCAAGGGGTGCAAATGCAGGCATTTGCTTGACCCCTTTTCTTGGAATAACAAGCTAGGAAAGTGGAACAGTTGAGATTTATTATAATTTTTTTAAAGGCAAACCTTGATAAATGAAAAACTTGTATGAAAATAGATAATTGCCCAGTTCATGCTTTATTCAAATTGCGAAGCGAAGCGAATTTGATGTTATAAATTTGCAGCAAACAATTTGCATAAATTTGGACTGTGCAGTGTGCACCACTTCTTGCGAATTTTGGCTTTGCATATCCTGTTGTGATGTCAGTTTTGCTTTGTACGCAGCATTCGCATGAATTTTAAACTGGGCTTGACAGTGGATGTATTCTGAACTGGGACCAATTTTATAGAGCTGCTTAAGCACCAAAATTTGCTTAAGCACCAAAAACATTGATGAATAAAATCAGTATGTCAGCCAAAACTCCTTTTGAATGTTATGCACATTGCACAGCAAAAAAATGGCTAAATACAAGTCTAAAGCAGTAAACATCACACGGAAATTTGGTTGGCAATCCTGTTTGATCAAGGAAGACTTTTCATGCTTAAGAAAATTGTGTACTTAAGCAGCTCTATGAAATTAGCCCCAGTGCAAACTGGACCAAAGATTGTAGGGCTTAATTATGAATACAATAACAGAATCGCGTAATTATGAATACAGTTCATTTCTATTTTTAGTTGACAATGTTCCAAACATTTGTTTTTAAAAACGGTATTTGTGTTTAGTGAACTCGTACAGGTTTGGGAAATCCTAGCAAATTGACATTTTAATGTATTTTTAACTTAAAATTTGCAAAACGTATTGGCAAAAAGGCACCACACCAAAAAACAGGTTTATAGATAATTAGCAATAAACTTTTTGTAAACAGCATTCAATTTCATGAAATAAATTACGGTCTATTTTCCATTGAAGAAATGGCTTCCTTTGTTTAGTCTGCTTTTAAATATTGATTAATTATTCCTCTTTACAAGTTAAAAGGAAAAATTGAAGACCCCTAAGAACTTGATGAATTGCAGAATATAGTGATTACTTTCAGTTTTGGTTTCTTTGATATGGGCAGCTTTATATAAAAATTGGTAATTTTGTGATGGACACCATAACAACATTTTTTTTCATTAATTACATTTAAAACAGTACAATATTATTTCTCTATTTATATTTTATTTACAGTTTGGCATTATAATTCTTAATTCGTCTTTAGTCATCATGTTTTTGAAGTGCAAAGAAAACAGTGATCGAGGATGTATACATTTCCAAAATGGCCGCGCCGTGCAAAATTCACTCCGAAATGTCGTCTGTTTCCAAATTGTTCAGATACGGCTTTAAAATTACATACAGGTTGATGGGAAGCGGCTATAGCCGCTATCATTGAAAGTGTGTACATCCAAGCCGCAGCCAAAATAATTTGGACGCAGCCAAAACTTCGTTGCAGTTTTGGCGCCAAAAACGAACAAACCAGACAAAACATTGAAAGTTCACGTGTTATCGCTTCTTGCCAGTGTTGCTCCTCGGTCTTCCTGATCCGCCCTTGTTACGGGGAATCTTCCGTCTGAGATTGGACCAATTGGACTCCCTCCGGCCACGGGTCGTCGGGCGAGATAAGTCTTGAAGACGGCCTGGAAATTACCGAGAAACAATGTAATATAAGGTAGGTTACAATCATGGAGGTATCACGAGTAAACGTTAGGGCTAACTTGGTTTGTAAAGTGCGTCTCAAGAGTGACCAAAATGGCGGTTGTTCTTTCCATGTTGAAGTTACAGCGGTGTATTATAATTAGTTGTTTTTCCCCAACTTCACGATCTTCAGGGTTTTAGTGCCATGGCTTATACTGAGCCACAAAAGAAATTCAATTTATTGTCATGTTTTTGAGATTCCATTGTGACTGTTTAAATCAATCGAATTCAACTAAATGTGGTACTTTTCTGAGTTGAGTGATGCTCTTGTTGTCACATCCAAAAATAGTCACGTGTCACGAATGTCACAAAGAGGACCAGTAGCGCGTGTGGCAATAAATTAAATGGACCCATCGCAATTTACGTTTCTTTTGGTGGCTTTTTATAATTGCAAGTAGATGTTCAAAAAGTATCTTGAGACGTGACATTCAACCACTGCATGCAGTGGCTGTCGCCCATATTCCGAAACACCTGCAAGTCGTTGCATATCATTCATTGTCTCGGTCCTGCATTATTCATTCATCTATTGAAATTGTGTTTATTAATTCAATGGCGCATCCTGTTCACCTCGCCACAGAACAATAGCGACCACCTGCTTCAAAGGGGAAAATTAATCAATCCGTCAGTTTTCTTCCGTATTACAGTATGCCCATTTCCTCCAAGAAACAAATGATAATAGAATAGCATTTCAAAAGAGAGGGTCTATTTACTTTCCACGCGCACCGACTTGTATCCGTTTCTGCGACTGCAGAAATCTGTTCGATAGGCCTACACCTTATTGTTGACCTTGTATTTTTCTATAACAATTTCTTTTAAAGCCAAGTTATCCCCGTGGTAACTTACTTTTTATTGCTAATTATTTTTTGGGCGTCTCCCGCCCCTCGCCAGCTGTAAAATGGCTTTAAAAGAAGTTTATAAATTTATCAGAAAACTGTTTTTTATCCAGTTAATTTGTTTTCATTTCCCAAGTGCCCAAACTAATCCATATCTTTCGTTTAGCAGTATTAAATAAAGATGATGCATGTGCATTTTTACTTGATAATTCTGGGCAGTTCCTCTCCGGATCGTCTATGAGTAGTGTATACTTCGTCGGATCGGTGTCTCTCGCTCCTTCTGTTGAGATGGAAGAACGCAGATGATGATGAATTGTCAATTTACCGTAATTTGATTTAATTCAATTGAAAAAAAACCTGCTGGTCAAATCTTGATCAGTTTTGTTTTCGAGGCAGTTCAGAGATAAAACAAAAAAGTAGATCAAAGCTTGGTATAACAAAACATGTATACCATACGTGATGGTCTGAATACAAACTGTCGGTGCTATTGGTCAATATACTTAGAGTTTTTGACATAATAATGTCATTATCATGTCGGTTATACGGATATTGTCAAAGCTAAAAATGCCATGTTCTTTCGACTGGCACATTCCTTAAAGGATGATACATGATTAATTGGTAAAGGCCACAGAATATCACTCACATCTAATCAAACACATTAACACACCTGTGACAATTTGAGCTCAATCACACATGAGTCAGAAGAAAATAGCCAAAATGCCGTCTCAATTTTTCTTATAAAGATGGCCGCAAATTACAATCACACCTTATGGCAGCCATGCAGTGACTGCAGACTTGTGTCTTAATTGCGGTTGTTTGGGTATGATTTGAAGGTTGTTCTGCAACTTACTTTCTACTTTTATGACCCAGTACGTTTCCCTGCCGTCTAGTAAAGTATTTGCATAGGAGTGCAGATTATCCGGCAGACGTTTCACGCTACCCGTTGCGTCTGATAAATCCAAGATGGCTATCAAATGGAAACAAAAAAAAGAACCAAGAGTTGAACAAGACTATGTCCATACTTTGTGAATTTTCGGTTAAAAGTTGTGCATCAGCTGATGCAGTCGATTTCATGAAGATAAGTATTTAAAAAAATGTCAGTAAGTGTTAATATTAATAATTGCAAAGTGTGATTTCACAATACAAACCACAAGGCCTATGGCGATGTCAAGATTAATCTTATAATGTTTCGTAAAATTCCAGCCTTAGTTAGTAGATTAAAACAATACGATCTGCCAACTGTGACACTGTCGCTATGTCGCTATTACACAAGCAAACAATTGCACTGAAGAACTAACAGATTCATAATGTCAGCCTCCTGAGATAATGTGTTCAAAAAGCTGCACTTACCATTCGTCTCTGTGATGTTGCAGTTTTTGCGTATGCTCTCCAACAGAATGAGACTTGAACAGTAGGGGTTGAACAATTTCTGTTCATTATCTGGGAGGAAGAATATAAACAACGACAAAAAGTTATAGGAAAATGCGAATCTATCTAACTTGGACAAGTCGATAATTAAAATAATACATTTTTCTTCATAAATGATACCTTTTAAACATGCATAAACTCTTTGTAACATCTAAAGCTTATATAATACGAAGCAATTCACGAAATATTATGCATGCACATGAGCTTTGATATGCACATGAGCTTTCACTGTCTTTTAAAATGAGATACAGCATCGGTATATTTCTGGAGTAAAATTAGAAGGTGGCACCAACGGAATTCAGACCAACAATTGGCCACAGACTTCCTAAATATTATTTGTTTGTTTTTTGGAATACAATATTGAAATCTGAAAATTCAACAGGGAATTCATCAAAAATGGAAAAGCCATGTAATCCTCACATTCTAGGCCTATCAATATCGGTAGTCTTGCTGTACCGATGGTTTACCCTAGAAAAACATTTTTTCCCCAAAATAACCACAAGTATAAGGACATTTTATACTAACTGGATTAATTTCAATTAAGTCATTGAAAGAACAAATGAAAGTTGACTGAGGCGTTTTTAACTTGTGACTGAAATATTAAATAAAATGTTAAATAGAAATTATAAATTAAAGTGCAACTCGTCATGATGAAATGCAAGAATCATTATTATAAATGATGCCAAAGAAAGTTAGATTTTTGTCTAGTTGGAGTGCCCTTTCAGAAAAAGAAAAATGCCCCGCCGCACCACACCCCTATAAAAGTGCATGCCTGGATTTGATTTGAACAAGAAATGTTCACCAAATTTTCTTCGTCCACATTTTTAATATTCTATAAAATTCTACATGAATGTCTTCTTTGTTTCAAACCATTTTCAAGATGGCTGAGCATGTCTCAGTCTTAAGATTTCTCATTACAATGGCGGAGAAAGATGCATGTGATACACATAATTTGCTCCACCTTTTTAAGTAACATGCTTCAGTCACATGTACTCTTCGAGACTTCGAATCAATGATTTTCAATTATTAAAAACAGTTTGGAATTCCTGCAGGTATCAGTCAGTTCTCATGATGAATAAGTAAGTCACCGCTGGGGGCAGCCTTTTGTCACCAAATACTAATAATTCATCAGCAGCGTAATGTGCCACATCTTCGGACAATTAGTGTGGGTCAACGGTCAGAGGCAAAATGACCGCAAGGCAAATATATATCCTGGTCAATACTTAAGCCGTTAGAAAAGACAACTATAATGAAATATTAATTAGAGGGTGGCCTTTATTCTTGGTTGCTATTGTGAAACAAGCGGCTAAATAGGTCCACTGTGAGTGGGGACCACTAATGATCCCAAAGATGAAGTATAATTATGATAAATTAACCTAAAATATACATAATATTTAAACAGGCAGAAGCGGATCTAAAGGGGCGGGGCGTGGAAATAATATTCACCAATTCAATAGCGCAACGGATGCATTTCAATGCGATCAAAGCTAGCAGGTTACGATGGCCCTTACGTGAGTTGGCCAATTAATTTTGAGTCTTTCTCTCTATATATGTCGTTGTTTCTTTCTTTAGAACTTCCTTTCTCTTGGGTGGGGATGAAACGCTTCGGATCCGCCCCTGGTTTGGGTATACTGTTAATCATAAGGCCGGAAAAAAAATTGTTGTGTTGCCCTCAGCGACCGACCGTAAAATGCCAAAACTTTGGGTTGGGATTTTTTTTTTCCGAGTCCTAAAGTATAAAAACTCACCATTTTTGACAGAAAATGTAAGATTCAGCTGTAAAAAAGCGTGTCTCCTCAAAACGACCCAAGACCGTTGAAGCCCTGGTGACCATACATGGTATTCGCGATAAAAAAAAATATAAAAAATCGATCGACCGACCCAAAATTTTAATTTTTCCACTTGAGGGCAACACAACAATTTTTTTTTCGGCCTTAAGAAACCAAGGGGAAACAACCAGAAATTTATGCCGTGCAGTCAGCAATGGCCAACGTTGCGGTTGTTTTATATAGGCTACGCCTTATTAGTGGTATAGAAACAACTTACTATATGGCACTTCGGAATTAATTTATACTGGAAAATATTTCATGGCAGTGTTATGTGATTATTCATCAGATACAGTGAAGGGGACAGTATTGGAACACGACTGGCCTATATAAAGTACTGGTGGTGTAAACTTAGTGCATATAAAGTTTGCTGTAAATGCACAATTCGTCTTCTGTGCCGGCATCGTAAGGGCATGAAAATCGATTATCATCGCACAGGATTTTTAGGGGAGTCAATATTGTGTGTACATAGAGGGAAACAATGATAGAAAAACCCTCAATATTATTCAAACACAACAAACAATACTCTTCATTTGTCTTCATCGGTATTTGTTGCTTTTTGGTTTGTTTGTTTAGTTTTTTCTGTTACTATTACCGGTCTCACTTCTCAATCAATGAACTATTTTGAGTTGACCGTTATATAATCAGCGAGAATGCCTTGCCACCTATGTCCTGAAAGGATATCTCACCCTAAAACTGGATCGATTATATTGCTTTGAGAGACTGTACACACCCATTAATGTTCAAACAACCTCCTTTTGAAAGGGGAACATTGTCCCGCCAACTTGCCTCCAAAAGTGTGACACTAACCCCTTCTTTGTTCCCCAGCGCTCGCCGAGAATTGTTCTTTTCAAGACGCTTTTAGAGAGATCAATTTTCCTTTATTTAAAGTCACCGTATAGGCCACCATTTTCCCACCCGAAGTGGACTTGTTAATGTTAACAAACAAACAAAATACCTCTTGAAGGAGTCAAGAATGGACTCCAACACATTGAATTTGTTGGGAAGGATGTAGAACATAAATTCTAAGTAGCATTTGTTATTCTGGAGAAATTCTTTGCTGCGTGTGCGATCATCTTAAAGTTACGGCGCTCCAAAAGTGCCATCCAACTTGTTGGATCCCGAGATAATTTATCTCAAGATGAGGACTTGATGCGGGCAAGATGTCGAATTCATGGGATAATTTATCACCGGATGACATTATCCGCAGATAATAATCTTTTAGGGTTTAGAGGGGAGCTTGGTGCATGGTTTAAGGTTGGAATATTCAGTTTCAAGCTGAGATGAAATAACCCATCACATGCAAACCAATATTTTTGGTTGCAGGACTCTAACCATGCAATTTGCAAATTAAGGTTTGTTTGTTGGTTGCCATGTCCTTTTTAGAATGGGGTGCTAATATAAACGCCAACGTGGTGTCTGATCGCATTGTGTGCTAAGTGTATATTAATTCAATAAATAAACAAACAAACCAACACCCCAACAAACAAACAAACAAACAAATGTAAAGTGTAAGCGCCTTTGAATGTGTTACACGGATAAATGGCGCTGTGTAAATGCTAAGTGTATAGTTCGATATATAAACAAATAAACAAAAAAACAAACACCCCAACAAATGCAAAGTGTAAGCGCCTTTGAATGTGTTACACAGATTATAAATGGCTCTATATAAATGCTGTGCATAATCATCATCAAGAATGGTCACAGTGGTATAACGACTAACGAGGTCGGAGGGGGGGGGGGGGGGGGTTATTGCCGTCAAAGGATGTGCTGTGCCCCCAGGGTGCCCCATTTAAATGTTACATTCTTAAAGATAATATCATACTTTGGTAAGATACCAAAACATACATGTTCACAGATTCGATTTACGAATAACTTACAGGGTATGAAAATGGTGATGGTAGAAACATACCGTTAAAATGTTTCCGCCTGAAATGGTGTATCTATCCAGAAATTAGTAAAATAACGACCGAAAATCTTTTTGATCTTTTAAAAGATCAAAAATAAAAGAGAAAAGTCTGTGGCTGTTTTTCACTGCTTTCTCAAAAAGTGGGCATCGTATGGGACTGACATTTTCACAGATGACTGTTACTGTATCTGTCTTGATATTTTTGCCCATGAATCTGTATTTCTTTGACAAAAACCAAAGTATGATATTACCTTTAAGGAATTACCTGAAATTGCTGCCTAATCTCAATTCCCCCCCCCCCCTGAAAAACTGAAGTACCCGGTTGAATGGTCCCTATACTCTGAGAACACGTATATCGTAGTGTTCAACCTATAGTTTGACCTAGTTTTATTTTTCATGTGATAAATCATAATAACGATGAGTGATATAAAAATGAAATTGTCGAAGCATATATAAATATATAATAACTTACCGCCGTATTTCACCGTGATGAACGTCATATCAGCTCAGCCAGCCTAAAGACAAGGCTCATGGACTTAAAAAGAGCAAGTAGAGAGTTCAGCTTCCGTATATTATCACGGGTACCCTTCACATCACCTGTGCGAGGGAACAAGTGCGAGGGAACACGGAGGTGTAGAGGAGTGTAGAGAAACCTTACGTGAAAATCCTCACACGGCCGCAAAAGACAGACGCACGCAGTCCAATCGGCCGCTCAATCCTTGATGTTCGAGCGCATGAAATCAGTTGAATTTTCCGTTAGTTTGCCGAACAAGGAACCGCTTCTGTCCTATTATAATCTTCTGATGTATCTCCGAGCATAGACCAAGGACAAATTGCTCTCAGCTTCTAAAAAACGAAGCCAAGTAACTACCAACGCAAGAAGATCGGGTTGTCACACATGCTACAGCGTTGCTCCAGTGCGCAAAACTACCACCATCAGTGATTGAAAAAGGACGTATTCCATTGTACTCGCCGCATTTTTATAGTACACACTAGTCAATAATTCAAAGAGAGATTATTTCCGCACTGGCAACCACGTAGGCCTGCATATAAAAATACACACATACTCATATAATGCTGCCGAGGGCCAAACTTCCACAGTGATACAAAGTGCCTACGATTATTATTATCCGGCACCATTCGTTCTTCTCGTCGACATGGTGATGTTCAACAGGTCTCTCAAAAAAGATTCGTGCCTCCAGCAAACAATGACATGATGACCTAACCCGAACTGCTGGGAACTTGGCAACTGACAACAAACTTGATGTTAGGAACAATATCGGGGTCCATTGGGTCAATGGGCTGTGAAAGATCGTGAATTGCTTCGTGTGGTATAATTATTTGCTCTAATCCTGTTACTGATTACATACCCTTGTTAGCATCACCAAACACAACTTGATAAACCATTCGACATACCAGGAAAATGACGTTAGGCCTACACTCAACGAGATTAGACTTTTCACCGATTGGACAAACTTTCCACTTCATTTTATTAAAATGTATATAGGTCAAGTGGAGTACCAGGGCTTAGTGGTCTTATGCCAATTTCATATATAGAACTGCTTAAGCACCAACATTTCCTCAAGCACCAAAAACCTTGGTTAAATAAAATCAGTATGCCAGCCAAAACTCCTTGTGAATGTTATGAAGTCAAAACGCAGTAAGCATCACATGCAAATTTGGTTGGCAATCCTGTTTGATCAAGGACTTTTCATGCTTTATAAGCAAATGTTGGGCTTAAGCAGCTCGATGAAATTGACCCCTGGTGTTCGTTTCAAGATCTCA
Organism: Astropecten irregularis; assembly: GCA_963971285.1. Classification (NCBI taxonomy): domain Eukaryota; kingdom Metazoa; phylum Echinodermata; class Asteroidea; order Paxillosida; family Astropectinidae; genus Astropecten; species Astropecten irregularis. Next base: position 24,756,462 of record OZ020247.1, on the reverse strand, counting down.
ACACATTTAGCTATAAAATGTTTAGTTATAAAAAGTAAACAAGGGAAACTGACTCGGATTCGAACCTGCGACCCGACCCCCTGTTCGGTATTCCGGGGTTCGTTGGTTCGAATCCCGCTCCAGTCAATTTGTCTTTGTTCACTTTTCAGTGGCTACATCTACAGATTGTGGTTTCGAGTCAAGCCGTGGTACTGGTTGGTGGAGCTCACGTCCTTTGGCAAGACGCTTTTTCCCTCTTCGCCTAGGAGTGAAATTAATGGATACCCGGCGACCTAGCTGTGTCAATGAATATAATTATGTGCGGTACCCGTATTTATACTATAAATCGTGGAAGGACACCCTGTGTAAGGGTAGAGATGGCTTTGTGCTTAGGGTAAAATAATAAACACAAAAGGAAGGTTTAGTTAGTAATCCTTTTTAAATCAAGGAATATTTGAAAACTTTCCATGCTAATTAATTTGTTGTGCACAATCAGCCTTAAAATTTGGGTTGTTGGGGTCAACACACTTACTTTTTATACACAACTCAAGTTCGAGAGTTTGTGCAAAATAGAGGGCGCTATACACAATTTTCGTCACGACTGATGCAGAGCAAGATCGGCAGAGTTGCCGAGTCCTGACTTTATCTCGGTGCATTAATCTATTTTTAAAGATCATGGTTGTATTTTATCGTGAGTGGGATGCAAATGAAGCCAGTGTAGTTTGTGTCATTTTCCCCGCTCAGATCATAGGGCAGGGTTAATAAAATCAAATTGGCCAGTTGCAAGATAAGACATTACAAAAAATGGTTATGTAGACTTTCCTCCCGACTTTCCTCCTCTTTTTCGTCTTTTACTTTCGAACATGTTGCTTTGGACCCCAATGGATATACCAAAAACGCCCTCAGCTACAGCCTGGCCAAAAAAACCCAAAACAAACATACTGCCGACAATTATTCAGGTTCTTAAATCCCCCCTCGAACAAAATAATTTTTGTTTAATCACTTTGCTTTAATTCGCGTGTAGGGCGCCCTCAATCCAACTTCTCGGGCGACAACACAATCGTCATGGACTGTTTCATGATTATCGATCCTCTCAAATAAATCGGCCGTCTGCAGATTGAACTGCGCATGCGTAGATAGCACGATTGTACAATGTACATGTTTCATTGATCGCAGAAACGTTGTTTTCGTGACGAAAGTGCAGGGGAAAAATGTAAGTTTTCTCCGTCTATTAAACGCATTTCCATCGTGAAATTATGGTAGACGACAAATTTCTATGTTTCTCTTTTCAGTTCTGGTTTTATAAATTTTATTGAAGGTTGCACTGGCGCAGTAAGGATAATTTTGTCAACCAGTGTCGGTTAAAAATTGTAACGTTAATTTGTATTCTACACACACGCTGCTTATTCATTGCTTGTTAATGTTTGCAATGCAAGTTGTACATGTGTAGGACTAGGAGTAGGAGATGTACACATAATCACTGTACATGTACATGTGGACGAGGGTGTACATGTACAGTATACGTTCATGTACATGTACATCCTGTACACATGTACACAACACTCAACAGACGGTCAGACTTCATCTTGTTGGCGATTGTAAACTTCCGGAGCCTCAGTCCTGATTCCAGAACGACCGTGAATTGAATACGTTAAGCATCATGTGCATAATTAATGATAAAAACATAGAAGGAAAACTAGTAAATAGGAGTAGGGGCCTAATTTATTTACAGAGGGGTTAGTGTGCTAAGCCTTTAGTCCACAAGGATTATTTTCGGACATGGCTTCTAACTCAAATATAATATGTTTCAAGACAAGTTGTGATGTCCGCTTCAAATTTCAATATAAGCAATGTTTAATTTGTGGAAAGAGGACAGGGCTTTGATTTGTGAGGGAAATTATGGGGTCTCAGGGTCTGAAAATAATCCTTGTGGACTAAAGCACACTAACCCCATTGCGGAATACCCCTCCACTTGAAAGCCCTGTGTATAAACATTTGAGTGGTAAAGAACTACAACAACAATAAAAAACCGTATCCTCTTTGAGTGATCCCCCATGTACCATTCCAAGGTTGCAGCGCATATCGGTGAAATGATCCTTGTGATATGCCGGTGTGTGCGTGGTTTCATGGCTTCTGACTGCCAACGAACAAAGATAAATTGACTAATATTGGGAATCGCCACCAACGTAGGGCTGGATAGCTCATTTGATAGAGCACCTGTATGGTATTCAGGAGGTCACTGGTTCGAATCCCTCTCCAGTCAATTTTTCTTTGTTCACCTTTCAAAAAATATTATGTTTTGCTGGCACTGGCATTCTTCTGATTGGCCTATTTTCAATTCGTCATGCCAAGATGCTGGCCTTCTTTGCCTAAAAAATGTTATTATGCCGGAGGGCAGATGTTGACAGCTGGCATGACATAATGAAAATTGGCCAATCAAATTAAAGGAACGGTAAAATAGCATTTAAAAACTTTGCAAATAACTCAATTAAAGGTGCATTTCTTTAGCTCACAGGGGTCAGCCCTTACTGGGAATGGTCGTGTTTTACTGCACAAAACAAGAGAGAGAATGGGGACGAGGTTGACTGGAGTCGACCCGGGGGAGCTAAACGAATGCAGCCTTTATCAATAGTGGGATGCACAAAACACGATAGGGCGCCACCACCCGTTTACGTTAGGACAGTTTGAATGAAATTTGTTTTGTTCACTGTGTTCATGAACTTGCAGTTTGACCCAGATGTATCCCACAATGCTTTGCAGAAGCGCCCTCTCTTGTCAAAAATGCTGTTTGCGATAAACCTTATTTGCAGGAAGAATACTGATGCCGGCAAAATATACCCTGCCTAAAAGAATAGATGATGGATGTAAAGTACGCCTAAAATCGTAGTGAGTAGTACTACTACTAGTCATAGTAACTGGTATAGAATTCATAATCATGTAGTATTTCAGTGTTAAAGGTGGTATCATACTTTGGTAAAGTTGATAGATCAGCTGCAGGCTGTTCATAATTTGATTTGTCATGGAATGAAAACAAACCTGTGAAATTTTCAGCTCAATTGATGATTGCAAACAGTAGAAAACAGCAAAAACCGTTGCAATTGTTACATGAAATTGTTAGGTATAATTGTAATTGTGAGGTTTTGAACTCAGAGATCAAAACTGTTTTTTTTTTTTTTTTACTCATTTCTGGATAAATACAGCATCTCAGGCGGAAAAATTGTAATGGTATGTTTATGCCAGGTCCATCATACCCTGCAAGTTAAATACGTAAATCTGTGAAGATTTCTGTGTTGGTTACTACATGTACCTTTAAAAAGAATTCTGCATTGACGATTTGTTTGAAATTTTGAAGTATGAAACAATAGCACCCCATTCCTAATAACAACACGCACATGTGCGTACCAAATTGCTGACTAGTGCTGGGCAAAATCGGGCAATTTCATATCCGGTTACTGATTGCAAAAAAAATCAGGTTAACGGTTAACGTATGTTTCACGTGCAACGTGTGCGATTTATGGTATACATGTATGTCTTCTTGAATGTGATTGTCGCTTTCAGAATGCTTTTTACAATGAAATGCTTTACATGTAGATCAAACATGTACATGTACATGTAGATCAAGCATTTAGATCAAGAACACAATGTTTCTGTTAGACCCAGTATGTGAAAAGCGTGTTTCTACTTGGCAAAATGGACAAAATAACTGACTGAAATTCTACAGTTTACACTTTTTGGGTTGTTGAGCATGAGCCAAAGATTCATCCTTTTTTGTCCTTTCAGTTTCGGTTAAAGGTTGTTGGAAATTTTTAACCGGATAATTTAATTTAGGTCGGTTAACTTAATCTTTAACCGGATAAAAATCCCAGCACCAGCACTATTGCAGACTTGTTAAAAAGTGGGTGAAATTTTGTTTTGTTGTTGGAAGTTATTTTGGAATGGTAAAATCCAATTTTAGAACTTTCTTTTATATGGCCTTTGTTACCTAATGATTCAATTTTGATGTTTGCAGCTGCCATTTTCAATTCATTCTTAAAATTTGGGACGGGGGAGGGGGGGTTATTTATGCCTATTATTAAAGTCATCTTTCCAGAAGTTCTTAAGCTCACAAATTTGCAAATTACAAAAAATATATTTTGCTCAGCAGACATGTACAGTATGTAGGTTACTTGTCAAATCGGATATAATCCACATTGACTGGTGTTCTGCTAATATCTGCTCACGAACACTTTTAACCACGCTTAGCGATATTTCCCGGTTAAACAGCTCAGCCCAAACCAGACCTTAAGCCATTAAGCATGCTTTTAATGTAATCCGTGCCATTTTGCTACTTAGCAAACAATCGAGTGAAAAGTGTCACCAGAGGATTATAATTAAAACACCTGTCTATTGATCAGCCTCCTAATTGATGTCAAAACATCACACCATTTAAACAGTGTACACCCAGCGGAACAGCTTGTACACTTTCCTCCTCGTAATGCAATGTATGAAACCATATTGTTCTGTCACGACAGGTTGAAGCCGATTTCATTCTGTAATTGAAATTAAATTTGAATAACGTGCACCAGCCGGTGTCACATATGGAATCCTGTGATGCAATTCTACGTACAATACGTAGAATTTGTCTCTGGAATCCTATTGACATAGAATCAGTCTGTGAAGAATCATTGTTGGACCGTCAGCTTGTCGAGTTTTCAATCAGGAAAGGGTAGCTCAATGAGGCGAATGAGCTCATACTGTATACTTTGTACATGCATGCGTGTAATAATAATAGCATTCTGCCAACGTCAATTTACTACTGGCCCCATTGAAATGATAATTTTCCTCCCGTATTTACTGAGCAATTTGTGTACATCTGAGTGACAGCCTTAACAAATTTTCTCATTTTCTTTTGGGGACTCCATACAACCAAATAGGAAAATGTGTACAAAATTTGTTGCCATAGAGGCTGGAGCATATAATTTTCGTTGTTTTTTTTCTTAAAGCAGTAGACAAATTTGTTCTTTTTTTTTTAACGCTTCATTAAAAAAAAAATTGATTTCTAGGTTTTGAGTCAAATGTGTGCATGGGTTTGGTTTATTGCCAGCATGTACCGGTAGTTTAAATGCATTCGACTTAGCCTAATATTATGAGAACACAGAGCAAGCATGCAAATAGTACAAATTAGGATTAATAAAAGTTACATTTATTAATTATTATTTATAAATTTGCAAATGGTATCATTTGTAAGTGTAATTATTGTTTTATATCGAAAGCTAATCTATTATTAAAAGTTACATACATGTACACTATAGTTAAGACTTAATTATGGTACACTAAATTCTCAAAATCAACTAAAATGATGATAAATTTGATATTTCTTCAATTTTCTAAAGTCAACTGATCTTCCTTTGCATTTTAAAACAATTTCAAGCCCTTCCAAAATCCTCTGACCTCCCAAAACAAAATTTCATGGAAACTGATCCTATTAAATGCATGTTTGGTCCCGTTGAATATGGATTTTTGGTGTGTGTTCCCTTGTCCCCAAGAGGCAAGACCCTAATTCCCTCGACCGCCTCGGAGGAAACTTCGTGCCATTTTTGAATATATTATATATCCTGAATGCAGGCAGTGGCTGAGACCAGTGTATAATGATTAATTCCTAGGTGTACATGTAATACCATCACACTACACATGTACACCATTGATTTGCCCTTTGTTGATTCTCATCTGACCCTGAAGAGACAGGGACCCAGGTGATGGCGAGCGTGCAGGGCACCGGTCGTGGTATGGAGGGAACGTCATATTGATTAGCTGGCCCCAGTTGTCCAGATCCATAGATAATCATGCACAATGTGTATGGTGTGGGAACCAGTATTGATCAGGATTATGTACCGTCACTGGTACCCATGCATTGCCTTTGCTGTCATTTGTGTTTGATGGATGTACCTCTTGCCTGGGATACCGGTGGTATTGATCAGCCCTCAAGTTGCCCGAGAGTGGCATTGATAGTTTTTTATGCTTGGTTCATTTCATCACGCAGTTGGTGTTTTTTTTCATCCCTTCCCATATGAAACAATGATGCCATATCTCCCTTAGACCTCCCCTGCTTGCAGCTCAGTTCAGCAGAGAAAAAAAAAACTGGCATAGCCTAATTACGCCATCTGCACGTTGGAAAATGTTTTTGGTGACTGAATGTCATCTGCTCGTTTTGGCAGGGTGTAGAGTCCGTGGCAGTTGGCCAGTGTTGTGATTCAGTGTTGTGCATGTAGCTGCCAATTAAAACGGCTGTACTCGGGTACTGTGCACAGCTTCCATTTTTGTGAACAGTCAACATTATTATATTGAGCTTTCAATAAGCACAAGACATTGCTAATGCACGTGAGTATTACAGTATGTTTTATCTAAAAGAGACATTGAACATTTTTGGGAGAAAAAACTAATTTTAATGATTTACTGATTGGATTTTATAGGTTTTAATTATAAATATCCAAACTGCATTGTATGTACCCAGATCATTGGTCCATCTTCTTGTGTGCCATGCTTACCAGGGGCCTTTCTCAAAGCTCGGCTCGGGCTCCGGCTTCGTCTCCGTCATTCGTATGCTGAAAATGTAGGTTGTGGTTTCTCATTGAAGCTGAAGCTCTGTTTTCTTTTCCAAACCAGAGAATCTACTTCCGAACCGCAGCCAAAATCCTCTATTTTGGTATCCGTTATTTATTGAGAATGAATTCACGAAATGGAGCCGAAGCTGGAGCCGGAGCCGAACTTTGAGAAAGGCTCCTGGTGTACATTCTTTGGTTTTTGTCATCATTTTGTCTTCAAGATGGCTGCCCGATGATGTCATTGCAGAAGGAAATTGTAGTTTGCACAAAAATTGTACGTTGTATTCAAATAATTTAATTGTGATTGTACTAAGTACTGTAATGGTGGGGTGGGGGCAGGGGAAGGGAGGAAGAAGGAGGTTAGATAAATCAACAACATTAATTTGTACGGATACATGTGTATTTTGTAAACTTGTGTTATATTTTAAGATATATGCTGACTCTTGCAGCGAGTATTTTAGTGATACATGTACTTGCTGTCTAGTTTTTTTGCGATCGTTTGGAAACAGAATTCCACTGTTTTTTTTTATTTTTGCATGTAGCTCCATTTGCACATTTACTGCACACTGACATGATTGCGTGTGTGTCCCTGCACACACGCACGCTCTCGCTCGCTCCCTCCCGGCCGTCTTGGCCAGAACTAGTCAAGTGGAACTGGCCACCGATCATCCAGCCGTGAAATTGCCCTTCCTATTAACAATGCAAGAGTATGCTGATTATAAAGAGCTGGTTGAATGTCAGCCGTGGCTGCCATTATGCTGTGTGTATAACTGCTTCAATATAGAATAGAACACGACTGCAACCATTCTTCTTCTTCTTCTTTTTTCATCAGGGACATTATATATTCAGCAATTCATGTTGGTTGCCTCGTCGGTGCCAATTTTGTAGTGTAGCTTTATCATGTTTATATTCTTTTATATTCTTATTGTCAAACCTACAATGTAGTCATGTACCCAGTGTGCACGTAATACATTTCATTCTAACTTCTCAATTTGTGCACAATTTGTGATTGTCTGTCCACATACATTGTATTACGGTGTATATCTTCCTTTGTCAGGTCTGTCTTTTTAAACCTGTGCACATACACACGTACATGTATGTCTGGGGCATGATTGCTTCTTAGGCTGTGAATAGACTCCAAATTGAATTGAGCAAAGTCACATGAATGATAAATGAATTTAATATCATCATCAATTGTAATAATATACTGCGCAGGCCATTTTGTAGTCAGATTGTCAGAGCTCTCTTTCCTATCCGAGTGGCCCAGACACAGCAGTGTGGCTTTGAACAGCGTGGAAATAAACAGGGTCGTTCTGGTATATTTTCTCTTCCAAAATGAGATGCATTAATGTATGACTGGTTTTGCCTAAGGGCCTCTAGTCACCCTGCATGTACTATGGGGACTTGAACATTCAATGCTCCCCGTGGTAAACAAGTGATTTGAAATGCTCTAAAAACACATTTTACCTACTAAAAATTCACAGGTAAAGGTTTACTGTAATCAAATTTGGGAAAGGAGTGAAAGTGCTCTAAAACCATTGCTTAATACATAATTCATGACGATATAAATTTATATTTCTATGTAAGTGCTTAATTTTGACCAAAAAGTTACAAAATCAGTGCTTGTTTGCCCCGCCCCCAAGAAAAGAATGTTTTGTACAAAAGAATGTTTGAATATCTGTAAATGAATACGGTATAGAAAATGTGTTTTCTTGAAATAGATTTACATTATACATTACATACAGTATGTACATATTTACTGCCAGCCTACAGTGTATATTGTGCCATGTAGCGGTTTATATTGAAATAGGGTGTAATTAATGCAATTAATAAACTGCTGCAAACTGCAATCAGCCAAAACAAAGACCTGAAATATGTAATCCTTTGGATTTACGAGGGCCTGATGTTTTGATCCTAGCAGGATCTTTATTGAAGCCTTTGCGAAAGATCCTGCTAGGATCAAATTCAGGCCCTCCTAACTCCAAGTGTCATTGAAATCACTGTACATTCATTTGTTCTGTACAGTATTAAAACACAATTATAAGACACTAGCAAAAATGTGAATTGAATTGAAATGAACTTCAAGACTTGAGACTTAAATATACTTTTTCAACCCAAATGTGTGCAGATTAATCTGAAATTAACTATTTATTCCAATAAATTGATTCAATTGTCTCCCATGCAGTTGGCAGATACAGTACATGTGAAAAGCCTGCACTCAGTGACGTTCTAGCGGTTTGCTTCATCTCCCTCGACGTACGACTCTCTCCCTTAAACTCTCACCGTCAATCGCGTCAACCATAGAGGGTCGCTGACCGCCGCCACCCCAACCATGTACAACGGCGTGGGACTGACCACGGCCCGGGGCAGCGGCACCAACGGCTTCGTCCAGCGCAACTTTGCTCTGGTGCGCAACCAGGGTCAGAAGGTGGACTACAAGAGCCCGGAGGAGCTGGAGAAGCAGGAGGCCGTGCTGCTGCGGAGGCCCAACCAGGAGATCCTGGCCCACGAGCGCAAGAGGCAGGTGGAGCTGAAATGCGTGGAGATGAAGGAGATTATGGAGGAACAAGGGTAAGGGGTGTTCTTTTTCCTCTTCTTGTAATAAAACACCCTCAAGTCAAATCAAAATAAATTTATGAAATCATCAAAATAAACCACAAGGGAAACTGACCAGATTAAATATTAAGTCGTTCAAAGCTGAACAAAGAAAAATTTGCTGAGACCAGGATTCGAACCTGTGACCTTTGGAGTACCGTACCAACTCAGTTTGGTTTCGTGCGGCGACCTCCGGAATACCGTACCATCGCTCTACCAACTGAGCTATTCAGCCTAATGTTGGCGGTGTCCCAAATTGTCAGTTACCATTGTTCGTTTGCCAGTCAGAAGCCATGAAACCATTCACATACCGCTACTGTATATCCCAGGGATCATAGATGCACGCAACATTAGCATAGCTGCAAACCTGAGTAAACTGACACAAACATTGATTGCATCCATCATAATGATTTTGGTTTGAGGGAAGAAGAAAAAAATTGACCAAAATGGGGTTTTGAACCCGAAACCTTTGGATCAAACCCATTGGCAGTCTATCATAGTCTATAGTTCGACTGATCGAAGAAGACTTGAACACAGGAATCTCAATGGATCATGATGTACCAGCACCCTGCCACGGGTCATGTCAGATGGTAAATGCTGGTAACTTTACTGCTGCTCCCAGAGTATTATGTATGGATACTACATATGGACTCTTAAAGGTAATATCATACTTTTGTTTTTATCAAAGAAATACAGATTCATGGGTAAAAATATCAAGACAGATACAGTAACAGTCATCTGTGAAAATTTCAGTCCCATACGGTGCCCACTTTTTGAGAAAACAGTGAAAAACAGCCACAGTATTTCTTAAGTATTTTCTCTTAAATTTTTGATCTTCTAAAGGATCAAAAAGATTTTTGGTCGTTGTTTTACCAATTTCTGGATAAATACACCATTTCAGGCAAAAAAAAAATAACGATAGGCCTATGTTTCTACCACAATCTTCATACCCTGTAAGTTATATATTTAAATCTGTGACCATTTCTGTTTTTGTGTCTTTCCAAAGTACGATACTACCTTTAAGGAATAAAGACAGTGGTGAGCTTTCCCTAGTAGAGTAAGGCTTTTATATTCTCTCAATTTATTACTGAATAAGAATGCCTCATAGGGAAAGGGTATAATGCCAACTCACTGTTTTATTTTAATTAATCCAGTCAGTTTCCCTTGTGGTTATTTGCATTGGTTATATTGATTAAGAAGCCGCATCCTCTTTGAGTGATCCCCCTTGTACCGTTTCTCAGGTTGCAGCATTGCTAGTGCTACATGGATCTTGAATGATCCTTGGGATATAGCGGTATGTTACGTACAAAGATAATTGACTATAATAGAAACACCACCTTGGCTTGGTAGCTCAGTTGGTAGAGCGCCGGTACGGTATTCCGGCAGTCCCTAGTTCGAATCCAACTTCAGTCTTAGTCAAGGAGCCAGTCAATTTTTCTCTTTTTTATTTCTTCAATTGTTTTCTGGTTTTATCTTAACACTCAAGAGTCACTTCAATTCTTGGCCATACAGTAGTTGGCAAGCAGGTCACCGAAAAAAAGAACAGGCTCTACGGTAACGAAAAAATAAATTGAAATAAAATTCAAGGAATTGTAAATAAATGTATGTTTTTCTTATGGCCTCTACATTATAAATCCAGGCATCTTTGGGTTGGTTGAATTCCCTGCTCAGTCAGATTTTCTTTGCTCATCCTGGAAATCTTCAAATGTCCGTGTTATCTTTCATAAATTTGAGCATGCACATCATTTGAAGTGTAATTAATTTACTTTATTCCAAGTTGTGAATACGTACTTGTAGCTTCGTCTGTTCCTATCGCCTAGTGAACCCGTGTTGGCTTGTCTGTGAAGAGGGGCCGCTGAAAATTTTCACTTGAGTTCTGGACAGCGGAGTTGATTTGGTGGTTTTGGGTCCCCATACTCATCAGTTGCAATGGGACACCACACCACCCAACTGGTGAAATCGAGAAGTTCACGGCTGGCGAGCGCCGTAACGTAAACCGTGGGAATATTACTCAATGATGCGATCATTCTCTTGCATGGCTGCGTTCCATGATACAAATCGGAGCTGGTCGGTGCTCGGTCGTGCAGGATTGCATTCACCGAGAAATCTGAGAAATGGCACGTCAGTCCTTTTAAACTACACGCAAGCTTGTACATGCTTGTTGCTCTTAGTTCAGTGAAATCATCATGCAGACTCAAGCATACTGTCATTCATAGTTATTTGTCTTGTACAAAGTTCTGGTTGCAGTTTCAAACGAACGTCTTCTGTAAAAAAAATGCTAAGCAAGCAATAAAAATGCTAAGCAAGTAATAAAAATGCTAAGCAAGTTTAATTCCTGCTTAATTGCAAGAATACCAGCCGCAACAGTCGGTAACTTTGGTTACTAGTAGTTTTTTTATTGCGAAGTACCAGTGGCCTATCTGTGGTAACAATGGTTCACACAATAGAAGGGTCCTGTGTAAAGTGAGTGAGACTGCGCCTAATGTGGTTTTTACTTCAAACAGCGCCCTCCTATCGGCAACAACCTTGGAAAGGCGATTAAAACGTTTGTCACAGTTGTTAAGTTGTAACAAGTCATAAAGTACTCTGAGCTCAAAAGGGATAGAAATTTGAAAACAATGAAAAAAAATGCAGAAATGTCCAGTTTGTCTCCTTCGGCCATTGACAGTCCGTAGAAAAGTTGAGCGACCTCCCTTACTTTTGCCGCATTTCACCGGTGGTCGACCGCTCGGACTTGGAGACCTGTGTACTTTTTTCCTTGGTACCACTCATATTGCACGAGCAGCACCTCTGTCAGATAAATTGCCCATCGGAATCAATATGCCATTAATTAACAACAGCTCGAGCTCGATTGATTAGAATCATGAATGGCATCACATCTGTCAGTCTTTCATGTCATCGGTCTGCCATTTCATGTTATATGAAGCCAGTTTGTTGGATGTTGCCAACTGGTGCATTGGGTTTTAAAATGAAAATACAGAACATAATGTATACCATGTATACCTGTAAGTGTGACTTTGGTGCATGTATGTGGATCGGTTTGCGGAAACACTATGTAAGAATCTATTTCGTTTATACTTCTTGTAAGGTCTCAATGTTTCGACTAGCCTGCTCTAGTCCTCTTTAGGAGGTCTTCTTCTTCTTATCGTGTCCACACACATCAGATGTTGTGTTTCAGCCAAAGCTGGACACAGCTCCTAGCAACATCATTGTACTCTACAAGGTCCTCAGCTTTGCATTTATGCTCCAATAGAGGACACTTCAAGAGTGCTCCATAGTTTGTGGCTCAGTGCCACATATACAGCTCACATCATTAGTGTCTTGAAAGCCACTGAGGAGGTGTGACGTTGCTTTTGAATAGTTGAAACCATCAAGTGTCTGTGTGTTCTGTCAAAGGCTGGTTCCTCCACTAATGTCGTCTTCAACAGCTTAAATATTGTAGATTTTAACTCTAGCCCTCTACATACATGTACAGTACATGTACATGTACATCGTGTACACCTGTACACTTACCTCAGAAGACAAGTCCTGCAGTGCTTACCATACACTACCAGTCTCCACAGGGGGACTGGCTCATACATGTAAACCACCCATAAAACACAAAACAGACTGTTGTGTATTGTGGTAACATTCAGGATACCACACTTACAATACTAATGTACCATGCAGGAAATACCAGATGGGATACTCTATAGAATGCATGTGGGCTACTACTACATTACATTTAGGTTTAAAGGAAAACCAGAAATAAAGAGTTCAAATATGGAGAAAACTAGGCCAAACCTTTTCACAAATTATTAATTTTTATACCTACATGTACCCTGGTACATGTATACATGTACATTATACTGTAGCCTCCCTAAAAAGTGTTACCACAACATTGTATTATATTGTAGAAGCTGATTTTTGGCAATTTTGTTGCTGACAAATTATTCTGTTCTTCATATAAATCTATAGGCCTACTGTGGGTGCATGTATTATTCATGAACTGCTGTAATGGTTCACTTGTTATCGCTCATCACACGGCTGTAAGCAGCAGTTATTATCATTATAGGATTATAAGATTTCAATATTTCATTGGATTAATATTAAAAACAAATTAAAAAGGAAGGTCAGAATCAGCAAAGCACGGCGGTCGACTGTCAACAGTTTCCAGGCCCTCAACAGATTTTTGGTCTCATTTAACATTTCGCTCCGTCCCTCGGAGCTTGTCTCTTATTTTTATTAAAGTCTGTCTCTGGTCGTCGAACCAAAGTGCGGCGCAATTTTTTTGTTGGTCCCATTCTCTCTAATCCTTTCAATAATAACCCTGGCGCCACCGTGTTTTCCAAATGTTACCCTAGGGCCGGAGGAGCTGTGTATGCTATCGGATACTTAGCTGCAGATCAAATGGAGTGTGTAATTAACACCACCTCAAGCAGTTTGTCTTGTTCCGTCTTCTTTCTGTTGCAAATAATGTATCTTTTTTTTTTTGTCGCCGGGGTCATGGGTCATGTACCATTCATGATGTAACATGCCGCTGCATACGCTCATTGATTGGTAGTGTTGTTATTTTGCGCTGATTATAGAGTCATTGAATACTGAAATTTCTGTGCTGTTGACGTGCGTTTGTTTACGCGCTGTCATTTTTAGAGTTCTCCCACTAGCGTTCCCTGCAGCGGTTTCTTCGTTGACACACTTGAGACTTTATGTTTGGTGAGAATGTGTGCATACCCCATTCAAACTGACCTTTGGTAATGCATTTCAAATGAATTGAAGATTTTGTTTTTTTTTCGCTCGTAATTTTTTTTTTTCTGGACAAATTTGACAATTCCTCTTCTCTGGAGTTTTTATTTTATATCAATTTGATTTTGATTTTTTTTGTGGAAGGTAAAACTTAAAAGTTTGGCTTATTTCATTGAATCGTCACCATTTTCAGTAACCTCAATTCAAGTGGTTTGGGGGCAGGTTGGGGGCAGGTTGGGGGCAATTTTTGTTCCTATTTTTACAGTTTTAAAGGTATCATATGATTGGTAAAGGTCCCAGAACAGCACTCACAGTTTGACTAATCCAACAAGTACATGAAATGATAAACCCATGAAAATTTAAGCTCAATCGGACATCCGAGTCATGAGAAAATATCAAAAACCCGACTCAATATGTCATATCAAACATAAAGAATGGTTTTGATCTTACCCCAGGATCAAAACTGTTTTCAGTCTTTGTTTTTACTAATTTCTGGATAAATTTTGCATTTCAGGTGGAAATATTTTAACGGTGTGTTTCTACTATCACCATCTTCATACCCTGAAAGATCTACCTAGTCCCTACTTGTACATTGTAACTCTGTGAACATTTCTGTTTGGGTATGTTTCCAATCTTGTACTGAACTGTTAAGGATTAGGAACTTTTCAGGGAAAGGGAATTGCATGTGCCATTAAAAGTCAAAGTCAAGTCATTTTCCTGTACCTTTGGGTTTTGACTGTCCAAAAACCGTGGAGTAAATCCATGATGTTCGTTTCTGCTATTAGACATACTGTACATGTACATTAATGTACACTACTTTCTGTAAAATACAGCATCTGTGTAGAAGGACAATGTGCGGTGCATGTATAGCGGCTCGATATCAGAAAAACAGATTTGGATAATTAATTTTCACTATTGTTCAGGGTTTTTGTTCAAAGGGTCGTCCAGGGACTGCGTTGTCATGCACAGACAGACATGCTGGTAGGTACAGTATACTATGCATACATTTTATGCTTGTACCGTTTGTATATAACAATGCATGAAGCTCTGGGCCAATTTCATGGAGTTGCATAGGTAGTGTGCAAAATCATACTAAAATTGGAGGATTTGGGAAAAGTATGGTTAAGCACCAACATTTGCTTAAGCACCAAAACCTTGGTACATGTAAATCAAATCAGTATGCCAGCCAAAACTCCTTGTGAATGTTATGCTCAGCAAGCAATGGCCGAATACAAGTCAAAAGCAGTTAAACTTCACATGAAAATTTGGTGGGTAACCCTGTTTGATCAAGGAAGACTTTTCATGCTTAATTAATTTAAAGCAAATTTTGTGCTAATAAGCAGCTCTATGAAATTGGCCCAATGTCTGTAGAGCACTGCCAAGCTCTGTGCACCGGTACGGTCGCCAAAAAGTCGCACCCGTTCAAAATTGAGGCGTCGTCATCACAAAAATCAACTGGAAAAGACAAGCTCTTTAGAAATTTAGGCACAGCGCGTGACACTTGGCCGTTCTGTCTTCCCCTGCATCAGTGAAAAGCCAGAGGCAATTCCAGATATCTTGATGAGATAAGTCAACAGAGCGTTGCCTGTGAATACATGTAGCTTGGACAGGCTGATGACACCAAGTGTCTTGCCACTCGATCCTGCGATGCTGACTAGCGTTCGTTCAAAATACGGTTTTCTAGCAGAGCTTGCACTGTACTTCAAAGATGATGTTCAACACTCAACAAACCTTGTTACAACTATTATCATTAAATCACATGATAAGAAAAAAAAAATTTCTCACACTGAACATATAAAGAGAGTCTTTTTAGATGATTTTTCTCTCAACATGCTCAACCGCAAGCTCCCCAAAATTCAGATTCTCTGAATTTTGTCAATGGGGCTGCAGACAAATCTGTGTGATTTTGTGATGTCAGATATTGGAGCCTTTTCTTTAAAAGAGAAAGTGTTGAACATACTCTTTAAAACCAAACTTAGGAGTTTTTTATTTCCCATGAAACAATATTCATTAGCTTGCTCGGGCGGGATTCGAACCTGTGACCTCCTGCTTACTAACATTGCAGACATCTTATCAGATAGAGACCACTGATCAAATGGTTATAATTGTTATCCTCGATGTTGGAGGTTCCCATTCATACAGATGGGACATTCTGATGTCAGATTTTAGTCAGAATTGGACCGAGCACTGCAAATATTGCTAGATTGTGAATTCAAATGCATACATTTAATGAAGATTGAACAGTGTTTCAGTGTGCATGTACATGTACAAAACATTGAGAATACTTCAATAAAATCCTAGATGTTGACGTAATGCATTCAACGCATCCAGAGCTTTGTAAGCATACATACGTATTTAAATGCAGTATCTTCATTTATTTTATCATCTCATTTAAACTAATCTCATTTAAACTTTGATGGTTAATATCTGCAGTGCACTGACTTTAATACATGTACATGGTCTACAGTACATGAGGCGAATGGGAAGGGGGACATGTTATTTGGCAAACCAGTACACATTGGCAGTGTTTGGGCCTGGGGGCGTTTAACACTTGTCACTGGGTCTTGTCACACTGTGGCTGGATGTGTACACGCACATGTACATGTACGAACCCCATGGATGTTACAGCAGTGGTTTCCATAAGGAACCCCCCTAGGCATTGATCCAACCCTTACACTGTACAGTATCCCCATGACACATCAAACTACATGTACATCCTACATGTGCTTCAGTTATGTCAGTAGTTGATCCACCAAGTCTCATAATAACATTACATACATGTAATCAAGCTCTCACAATTCTTACATAGTGTAGTGCCTGCACGTACTATAAATATATGTAAGTGTCCTATAAGCTCCAAATTATGTTTTTTTGTCCTGGTAGTGCCGTGTTAAATAGTGGTTAATTTAGAAAAACCTAAATTAATACAAGTAATAAAATGCTGCAAACTGCTCATCAGCCAAAATAATGACCTGGAATTTATCAAATGCTTGGAGTTAAGAGGGTCTGACGCATTTCGATCCTAGCAGGATCTTTATCGAAGGCTATGACAAGACTACTTGTACATGTAAGTCAAGATACAACAGAAAAAGACTAAACAGAACATGGATGAAAACATGAAAACAACTTACAATGTGGAGATGAGGAGGATCACCACGAAGGGATACAACAGCAGAAGGAATAAGGTCAATACAAGTAATAAACTGCTGCAAACTGCTCATCAGCCAAAATAATGACCTGTTTCGATCCTGCTAGGGGTCAAAACGCATCAGACCCTCTTAACTCCAAGCAAAAAACTAAATCAACATGATCCTGCAAAATGTTGATTCCGCTGTCCGATTTTATTACATGAAGCCACAGAAGGCTTTATTGTGCATAGCTTCAGTATTAAGAATCACATTATAATCTTAATCAATGCACACCCCCTCAGGGTACCTGTATATGTGATGTATGTTTGTACGATTCAGGGAGTTTGTTTAAAACACTGCTCGCAGCATTTTGCCTTTTTACGGAGAAGCTCATTTTCAACCATCCCGATTTCTGGTCTCCAATTAACACTTGTTTGAAACGGAGCTCGTTTGAATACGTGAATCTGGAAATCAGAAAGGTTGAAAAGTGGAGTCTTCACTCTGTCTCCTCGACTCCGGTTCAGAAGTCACTGGCTACATGAGGACCGGCTATGCCAATCCAATAGGCCTTCAGGGTAGTCAAGGAATGAAATGCCGTGATGATTCCTTTTATAGAAAAAAAACGAATGGCAAAGAAAAGCACCTTAAGGCAGATTGCATTTTGCGTGGGTTCAGTTGCCGTGAGTAACTTGGACCAATGAGAAACCGAGTTAAGCTCTTAGCTTGATTGTGTCTGCTCAGAAGGGCGAGACAGCTCCAAGCTGGGACAGAAGCTTCGGGATCGCCACTCAGGTGTGAAGCAGATCCTCCTTCTTTAGAGTCATCATCATCATTATCATCACGATAGTAATTATTGGAAATACGCGTCTTAAAAACGCCGGGCAGAGGGGTAGGGGATTGGCATTCACAATTGATCGGGGATAAAAGTTGCAGGCACGTAGCACGATTCCTCCGATTGTTGTTAATGGATGCAGGTTGCGGTGGCGGAGAGTTGCAAATATGCAACCGAGACCCACGTCGATGTTTAAGAAGCGTACACCCGTGTAATCTTAGCATCACCAGGTACGTTACAATCTACAAACATCCACCCAAAAGCTCTTCCAGATCTTCCAAGGCTCATTCTCAGTTCCTCACGCCGAGTTCTTCTCATTCGATTGCCAACATCTTCACACACATACCGCATCTTCTGTTTCTTCGCAAGTGTTAGTCTTAAATACGTCTTGTGTGTTTCTTCCCTGATGTATCTGCAGGTACTCTGAGGAGGAGATCACTCGCAAGGTGGAGGCCTTCCGTAAGATGCTGATGAGCAAGGAAGGAGTCAAAGATGACGACGAAGCGCCGTCCAAGTCACAGTAAGTGGTCCTTTTTAAAATTTCTATCCCCTCTCCTAAAAACCAAATCCACCCAAATTGAAACGAATTTGATGATTCCCAATTGTCATCGGAAGATTTTATGTGTTAAGCGCTCAAGGGAAGTGTCTTGGGGTTTATGAAACGGAGGCTCGCGGTCCGGTTCGGGCTCTGCCATCCATATGTTGTAAATATAGGTTGTGTTTTTTTATAATTGAAGCTGAAGCTCTGTTTTCCTTTTCAAACCAGAGAATCTATTTCCGAACCGCAGCCAAAAGCCTCTATTTTGATACCCGTCAGTTTTAGAATGGATTTACAAAATGGAGCCGGCGCCTGAGCCTCCAATTCCTGAATTATGTTGTGAAAGAAATCCCTGAGGTTCAACCAAATGGAATTTAAGTAAAATTCTTGCCTAGCCGTAGATATATGTACATCTAATGGAAAATCTAAGCAATTTCATTGTGAAACTGTTGACAAATTCGCTGGACAAATTTGTTCCCAAAATTATACCCAGCCGGAGTAAATCTGAACCCCGGAGAGGTCCGTCTCTTTGTGAACGAAGCCGCGGCTCCTCGACTCGTCGAGAAATCCAGAAATGTGTCCCTCCCCTGTATTTCTCCAGGAGAACCCCCGGATACAAGTTAATCTGTCAAGCCAGCTATTGATCTCCCCCTCAAGTTTCAGGCGGGGATTTTTTTTTACTCGTTTAGCCGGAGGGGGTATGAAAAATTGCCGCTCCCCAGAGAAGAAAAATTGAAAATCTCCTTACAGGAAATCCACATGTCGAATTTATGTTAAGCTTGGTTGCAATACATATTTTAAGTCCTGTTCCGTATTAAGATGGTTAGGAGGTCTTCTTGCGGTCCAGGTCGGGCCTTATCTGAGGTCTTAGGGGTTTACAAAACGGAGGCTCAGGCTCCAGCTCAGGCTCCAGCTCAGGCTCCTGGTCTGAAAATGTACGTTGTGGTTTTTCATTGAAGCTGAAGCTCTGTTTTCCCTTTCAAAGCAGAGAATCTACTTCCGAACTGTAGCCAAAAGCCTCTATTTTGATACCCGTCATTTTAGAATGGATTTATAAAATGGAGCCTGAGCCTCCATTTCGTAAACCTCCTTAGCATGTCGGCCTCTGCACAAGATGTTTTCCCGGAGATGGGAGAGGGTCTAATTGATAGATTGATTGACGAGCCAAACCTTAGCTCGGAGAGACTTACCGGATACCTTTATGTCACCGGCTATCTTTTTTTCTGCAGTTCAGCATGGTCAACCAGCATGACCAGTGTTCATGTAGTCTAGTTGTGGTTTATGTTTCCATATTTGGTGAATGTTTGACACAGTAATTGGACATACTGTAATATTATTGTGTTGTATGCATTTTTGCGGTGACTCATTTGCGGTTGCACAACTCAGCACCCGTTCCGAAACTCCTCACCGATCTTAGCCTTTACTGTAGTGTTGATTTCTCATGTTTTTAAGAATGAACATGATCATTTTGTTTATGTGTTTACGTTTACATTTTTACGTCCTTAAATTTATAAGGAATAATGATAACACTTCTAGTTGTTATAAAGTACAAATCACAGTTAAGAATTTTAAGTCTCTGTGGGCTCTAATAAGGGAAAGTGAACACAAAAACAGGTAACACATTAGGAATAAGGCTAGATACTGTAGTTGTCAAAAATCCTGCTATGATTGAAATGCCTCAGGCCATCCTACATGTACCTATCCTACATCTCCAACCAACAATAATTAATTACAAAATAATTGTTTTAGTGCATTTCTGAAGTTCTCAAGTGTGTCTACATTACATCCTTCACAAACATTGACCAATTATTCCATAGTTTAACTGCTGCTGTCTAAAATAGCTGAGTGGTACATGTACATGTACCAGAGAAACTTTGATATTACAGGTGTTGCAACATGTACAGATTAAGATTTGGAGCGAAGATTTCTCGATAAGCATCAAATACCCCGGTACTCTTTTTTCTTGGCAAGAACCCTTGAATGGAACATGCTCCCTGAAACATGTACCATCCAAACTACAAAAGAAATCGTTCCTCTTTTTGGAAAAATGTGAAGCCTAATCTAATGGACAGGCTTCAGTTGACGAGATCTTGTTACATGGATGTCTTGATTAGGTCTTTTCAGCTACCGTGCACCTGCAGTACATGTATCCCTTTTGAGGAGAAGGCTGAAGTAATCTACAGGTTTTAAAGGGATGGTTAGAAATCAATATATCTACAGACTTCAGGGGATGTTTTCGGCTCTGAGAAATCGTCGATTACATCATTTTTTTTCCTTTGCCAGTTTGCAGTGGCATCCACTAACATCCTACATCATACATGTGTATACGGTAATCGTACAGGGAAATTATATTTTTCCAGTAGAATTTTCCACAAATTTTGGAAGTTCCACGGTGTCGGATGTACATTTTGATCACTAACCAATTTGCATCATTTGTCACAAGTGATAATCATGAAGTGCATTTTAATATTCGTTAGTTATAAAAACTATTTGGGACACCACCAATGTAGGGCTGGATGGCTCAGTTGGTATAGCGCCTGTACGGTATTCAGGAGGTTGCCAGTTCAAATTCCCCTCCAGTCAATTTTTCTTTCTTCATCTTTCAATGACTTATGTACATTCAGTCAGTTTCCCTTGTGGTTATTCGATAGTTGTATAAAAATTATGATTTTGAATCCATGGGAAAGAATCAACCAGTAATTTGCCTGTAGGAGAAATGGGCTCAAAACATACTGGCGTAACTTGGACATACTGTACACTCATGATGTACTCATAAGTACTGTATCATTGAACGTCTGACATCATGGAATTCTCCCAATACAAAATCTAATCCTCCTTTGCAACAACCAACAAGACATTCACAGCAAGATTTAAAGGGAAGAAGCAGTGATGTCATGGGGATGGATGGGGGATGGAACTCCGTCATCAGAAGGATCAGGAGATGATGACATACATGTACTCGTGCCCATCTTCCCTTTGCCCATCATCTTCTGATGAATGATCCCCAATGTGAACGTACACATGCACAGAATAGGGGTTTGTTCAATTACTTCAATGCACAAAATGATCTGGTCATGATCTCAGTGGTATAAGGGGAGAGGGAAACACCAAGAAATCTCAGTATGTTACCGTAAATGGAGACTTGCTCCAGGAATCCAAGTGTATGGCTCCAGTCTTCACGCATCACTTCCTTGTCCAACAATCGGTGAATCCTAAGGAGCTTATTGGCACCCCATTTGGGAACCCACTCCCCTGAAGGGTGTGACTGTCGGAGCGGATAACATTTCAAAGTTCTCAACATGCATAGATCTCAAATTGACCAGAAGTTAACCTTTGGAAGAGGGAATAAAAACCCCCAAGAATCTGGCAACTGATTCCCGTAGCGTCCAGTGGTCAATAAAGTACCAGCGCCCTCAAGAGAATCACGGATGACCAAGCTCGAGTAGAGTCCATGGGGGCTTTCCTCCCCCAGAAGCATGTTGTAATGATCAAGTGGCGGAGGGTTACGGGACAGCGCACTCTCTTACTTTGATTTGATTTGATTATCAAACCCGGGGATAGGAGAGATTTCCTGCTTTCCATCAGCCCAATTTCCAACCCCTAGAACGTGACCGACAATCCATTCCATGACCATCGTTGTGGTCAATACTCGTTAGGTCTTCTTCCTCTTCCCATCTTCTGTTGTCCTGTTTACTCTTTTTTATCCTTAACGCAAAGGATCTGTTCCGGAGCTTCCCCTGATGCAAAGAGAAGTCCCCGGATGGCTCTTGTTTATCTGTTCTCCCACGATATACCTCCCTTTCCCTCGGAAACTTAAAAAAAAAGAAGAAGAAAATTCTCTTCAATTTCAGGCAAAGTTCACTGTACCCACTGGTGATTGATTTTTTCTTTCCGTTTTTTTTTTTCCTTCGTTTTTTTTTGGTTTTTTCCCTGGCCATGTGTCTGCCGGCGGGCACATCGCCTGTCGCATGTTCCGCATCATATTGCAAAATATTCAAGTTAGTGATTTATCGTTGTGTGTGCCGAAACGATGTGCCTGTGTGTTGGGGGTTGGGGGGGGGGGGGAAGGGTGGCTTCATAATGATTGAAGCCTTGATTGTTTTTTATTCTGGGCTACATGTACATGTACTTGTACGCGGCTTTGTGTCCATCGAAAGGCGTGTTGGGTATTGTGACATACATGCACCGTGTGCGACAAATTTTGGGGAGTTTTTTTGGTAAGGCGTAAACGACTTTTGTGTCCAGTCAGACATCTCTCATCACCAGTAATCTCCATTTAAATGGAGACTTTGAATGCACAAATACATTGTGAAACGCCACTTTAACAAATACTGCAGGATTGACAGAAATTTTCTTGTTACAGCGGTCGGTCGTTATGTAGAGATTTTAACAACAACGTTCAGTATATGCTGTATGCTTCCTAGCTGTGTCTGATCCTTCGAAGGCATGCATTTACATGTATTATCAAAGTGGACTTCGGTGGATTCTGGTGGATTCCTAACAAATTTCCTATGTTAACTTGTACCTCACCACGTTGAAAATGCTGTAGTGTTGTTTTGACGGTTTGTTGGAA
Source organism: Astropecten irregularis (assembly GCA_963971285.1). Lineage (NCBI taxonomy): Eukaryota > Metazoa > Echinodermata > Asteroidea > Paxillosida > Astropectinidae > Astropecten > Astropecten irregularis. The sequence continues at coordinate 24,733,511 of OZ020247.1, read as the reverse complement.
ACTTCCCTAGCTCAGTAGAACCACCTGGGGTGGACAACAAGGACTTAATGCAGCTCCTACCCTCTACAGTGCTCTGTAGATATATAACACTTACATTACTAGACCTGGGGCCGATTTCATAAAGCTCTGCGATGCGTCGCAACTCGATTTGCGACGCGTCGTGGTTGCGACGTGTCGCATAGATGCGATGAGTCCATAGAGTAAGGATGCGTCTTAACTCTGCGACGCGTCGTAAGTTTTTTTAAATCGGCCCCTGTACATGTACATACGCACATCGCTACATCAAGCTATTTGATGAAGCTGCCTTTTGCCCCCCTCCCCCATGGGGAATACTTGTAAGTACACAGTTTCCCCTTGCAAATTAAAACAAACCTTCATCCCCCTCCCTACCACTCTCTTCATCCCCCTACCCTAACTCTCCCATCCCACCAGACAATTTCATGGCTTCATCAATCTCATTTCCAGAATCTTTGGTCACGAGTATCGAGACGAGAACGAGAGCCGGGTCACGAATTACATGTACTCCCAGGCCTGGTAAAGTGGCCCAGGATGAGTAGGGGTGGGGCCAGAGGGAGGGAGGGGGGTGGGACGTCTGGTGCTCGGTGAGAGAATACCATCCATTAGAAAATTGGAAAGCACAAACTATGTACAATGTACAGTATTGTGCAACTAATTCTCAACTTCTTTTTTCACCTACTGATGTAAAGCAAAGTGTTAAAGCTATAATACAGGAATTGGTAAAGGTGACAGAACAGCTGCAGACTGTTCATGATTTGATTAGTCATGAAATACATGTGTAAAGACAAACCTGTGAAATTTCAGCTCATGTCGTAATCGGAAACTGTAGAAAACAGTGACAAACGCTCACGGTATTTTCAAATCTATTCACAGGAGTTCTGATCTCACCACAAGATCAAAACTGTTTTTGGTCGTTGTTTAACTAATTTCTGGATAAATACAGCATTTCAGATGGAAATATTTTAATGGTATATTTCTACCAGCACCATCTTCATATCCTGAAACTTCTATGTAAATCTAAAAACATTATATATCTGTTCAGGTATGTTACCAATCCTGTACTGTACCTTTAACTGTACCCGATTTGGCTTCTCGAATGAAGTTCAAGGACTTGGCAACACGTCATTCATTTTTTGTGTTGTTGTGAATACACACCAGCCCCAGTCCTTCTTGCCATGCCGTTTTTACATAGCCCAGCAGCTGTGCAATCTACAATAGGCACTACCGTAAACACTTCTGGCGGATTGCGTGAAGTTGATTTAAGACCCGGCCACTCTCGCTTAATATTTATTAAGGCCACATCATTTTCATTTTTTTTCCCCCTCCTCCGACAGTTTTTTTTTTTTTTCATGAAGTCGTTGCTAAGAGTCATCAACAAGCATTCAGGAAAAAAATAATAAACCGACTCAAACCATCAGTTATTGACAGATGCCCGTCACCTTAGAAAAATATTTATTTGAGACCTGTCTGATTTGAATATACATGTAGAATTAATTATGTTGGTGACCAGTGGTTATTTTATCAAGTGTAATTACTTGTGGCGCCATGCAGTGTGTACGTTCTCACATATCTGCTCAGATTTTTTGGTGTGTGTATTAAAAATCTAAAATGCTGGGAAATCTGTCATTTGAGGCTGCCGAGGTGTTGTTAAACATCCCCCTGTTGCTTCCCGCTTGGTGTCGGGCAAAGTCTGTAATCGTGTCTGAAAAGAGTTACTGCTTTACTGATCTTAACAACAACAAAATGTATTTTCCATGAATGTTACATGTAAGCCGCTGAATGGTATTTTCTAGAAACTCTGCGCATTATTTATTCTCTATTAATTATTATTATTTAAAAAATACACTGCTACAAAAGTGCTTATCAGCCAAAATGACCTGAAATTAAAAAACAAGCTTAGAGTTGGGAGGGCCTGATGCGTTTTGATCCTAGCAGGATCTTTATCGAAGGCTATAGCCTCTCACTACTCCCAACTCTAAGCAATTGTTATTATTATGTTGCACATTCTCTTTGAGTGACCTCATATTTAACAATTTTTCAAGTTGCTGCATTGATGATGCACGTATCTTCAATGATCCTTGGGATCTAGCGGTATGTGAGTGGTTTCTTAACTTCTTACTGTCAAATGCGTAAAGATGATTGACAGTTGAGTTTAGACACTGCCAACTTGGGACTAGATAGCTCAGTTGGTAGAGCACCTGTACGTTATTGCAGGGGTCACAGGTTGGAATCCCGCTCCAGCAATATTTCTTGTATATTTTGAGATTTTTTACTGTACTCTTAGTATGTAATTTTTTTGTACGGAGTTTAAATTTTATCAAGTTGTTACACTGCAAATAGGCCCCTACTGTATCCCATCTGTATAATTGCACTGTTACTCGATCAGTTGGGAGGCCACTGGTTCAAATCCCGCCAGACCAAGCCCCATGAATATATATTCATTCTCACATTTCGCATCGGTATTCAAACTTGCCCGAGGGGTCGGGTGATGGCCGAAGTTTGTGGAACGCACTTGCTGAGAGCGACATACGGCCAGGTACTAGCACATAGCAACTAAGAAGCTCTTCACGAAACACAGCCCCCAGCAAGTCTTGAGCGCAGTCCGTCTCTAGCAATTACGGGTGCCCCGATCAATCCATTCATTAATTGACAAGACAGATACAGTCGTTGCCACTAATTTCCTACATGTATCAATGTGCACTCCTGTTTGTTATGTACACATGTACGTAGAGTAGTCCACGTTACAGTGTCTTGGATTAAATTGCTTTCGCTAGTTTTGTGCGTGTGGTACAGAATGACATCTTGTCTTTGTACAAGTGTGACCTTTGGTTTTACGTTATTTTTGAAGAAAAGATGCATTTATTACACTAAAATGGTATAGTGTACAGTGTGCCTTACTTTATACTATGCATTATGTGTACATGTGCTTAAGTCAGACCCTTTCATTGAAGATACGCCTGTTATTATTGAGACAATTGAGTACCGGTCAGTGTGTCTCCATACACAAATTGTATCATCACCACTTTGTGGACATCAATTTAGCATCAATTGGGGATGATAGATTCAGCTTTTATTCCTTTTGGACTAGACACGATGACTGTCCATGTCACGTACTGTACGGTAAATTTTAAGAGCAGGAGATGATTGTCCCTGGTTTATTTCTTTGGTGTCCTTGGTCGTGACCTTGGTGTCCCTGGTCGTGGCCTTGGTGTCCCTGGTCTGGCCTCGGTGTCCCTGGTCATTGCCTTGGCGCCCCTGGTCATTGTCTTGGTGCCCCTGGTCATTGCCTTGGTGCCCCTGGTCATTTTCTTGATGCCCCTGGTCATTGCCTTGGTGCCTCTGGTCATTGTCTTGGTTCCCCTTGTCATTGTCCTGGTGTTCTTGTTCATTGTCACTGTGTCCCTGGTCACTGGCCTTGGTGCCCCTGGTCAAGACCTTGCTGACCCTGGTCATTACCTTGCTGACCCTGGTCATTGCCTCAGTGTCCCAGGTCACTGACCACTAGCCTAGATGCCCAGCAAATTTCTACTTGAGATTCAAGTCCTGCTTCACGTGGAGTTTTGAGCTTCTCCCGGTCTCGCTACAAACCATCCATCATGTCCATCATAGAGATTGTCAAGTTTGCTCCAAGGACATAAAAGTGTTCATCTGTATGTATACACTATCGAAGACAAGCACCTCGGTACTCACACGGCGTGCTATTCTTGGGCCATGGGTACTTGTAGACAGGAAACTATCCAGTATTCAAATGACAGGAATGTTTTCCGAGAGAAACAACACCTCTCTTAAGTCAATAGGACACTTAATGGATCGGGACACTAAGAGAGTGGACCGAGGCGAGTCCCCTGTCTCGTGTATCAGTTAACACTGCATGAATACACATGTGTTTGTGAGGAATAATGCAGAGGGTCCCGACTATATAAACTCTTTCCTCGATGGCGATTTGTTTTTCTTCAATTGCTTGTGTTCCTTGTTGTAGCACTTCTGTCGAGTGTTGAGCTCACGTGTCAAGATAGATGTGATGGTTTCTTCATTCTGTCCTTCGAGAAAAAGTCGGTACATGTAGATTCGGTTCGGGATGAATATGAAGAGAGGCCTTGATGATTATTGCATGTCTAATTGCTGTACTTCATTAATACAAGATTGTGGTTATGTCGGGAAAGGGCGTGTAAAGCAATCCTTTCCAGCGTGGTCCGTCTGCAATTAGATCTACGAGAATGTAAATTTATGTTAAAATCAGAGGCTGATTTCATTTAGATTAAAACCCCCATCGCTAATATACCCTCTCTTATTCATCACAAACCACAGGGTGGGCACAGTCGTGAATATATGTCAGTTTGACTGAAATTGGATATAAATTTCTCTTTCTGTGCTTAAAATGGATAGGGCCTGTTTGTTTCGGCACGCGATCAGTGATCTTGCAGATCCATGTCCCATGCAGGCCACGCTAAAATGGGATCCAGATCAGCAGGATCACTGATCTCATGTCTGAAACAAACAGGCCCTTAATAAGGAGCGCTATGAAATTGAAAGGATGGAACCACTTGCTTAAGCAGCTTGGTCAATTTGGGCATCTACGTCTTGTTACAAGGGGTTTCACAAACTAATCGACTGATTGACTGATTTATTGATTTGTATTCAATATTGATTGGTTGTTATTTATTGGATTGTAGCAGGATCTTTCTCAAAGGCTTTGTATGTATACATCTGTTATATACTGTATCGTCTGTTCTGAAAACTTCTCCACACAGTTTGTTCTTCCAATTAGACTGTATTCAATCCATGGCACCTTAGACAGGAAATGAACACAGTGTTTAATTAGCAATCATAAATGAGAGGTAATTGGCCAGCCTCATTTACCTATTAATTAATTAATGTTCTCAAGGACAGACAGTCACATACTGTGCATCATTGGGGCTAGTTTCATTAAGGCGCTTAATGCTCTGCAAAACTCGCTAAGTATGAAAAGACTTCCAACAGTCACATACTGTGCTTCATTGGGGCTAGTTTCATTAAACCGCTTAATGCCCTGCAAAACTCGCTAAGTATGAAAAGACTTCCAAGGACAGACAGTCACATACTGTGCTTCATTGGGGTTAGTCTCTTTAAGACACTTAATGTCCTGCAAAACTTGCTAAGTACGAAACGTCTTCCTTAGTTGAGGGATCATCCGCTGTATTTTCATGTGATGTTATTGGTTTCATGTTGCATATCTGGCTTATTTTGTGTTTTGGGGAGAATAATGATCACAGATTGGTTTTTAGCAAGCAAAGTGATTTCATCTGGCAAGCTTTTTTGGGGCTTGTGAAAATGTTTAGTGCCTAAGCAGCTCTACCATTGCTTTTTAGGGTTGACCAGTGATATGTAAAAAGGAATGAAAATATGAAAATTGTATACATAAATTTTACACGTTTAGTATAATGTATACATTCCCCAGTGGGTGATTTCACAAAGCACTAAAGATTAATTAATCTGAAAACGTGACTCAGTCTAAATTGCTAAGCAAAGTCTGATGTCACACAGAGTACAAATCATTATGGTAATATTGACAATTTGTCTTAAGATTGACATGATTGATCTTAATATTTTGTGAAATCCAGCTCAGGGCATTGAGCATGTGGAGCGTTCACTTATTGATACATGTATGCTGGATCAGGCAAATATTAGGCATACAATGAACTACTGTTTCTAATAATAATAATAAACAGTTTTTATACAGTGCATAACACATTGCGGGGCAAGTCTCTATGCGCTTTGAAAGTTAGAAAGGAAAGTAACAAAAGATGCTGTTTTTCTTTACAAGGTTCAGGCAAATTACACATAAGGACATTTTAAATAAGTAGGTCTTTAGGTTAATAATAATAACATACTTTTTTTATGTATTGATTTTCTCTGTAAATGATATTAAGGTATGGGCATGCACAATTACATGTAAGAGGTGTACTGTAGGGTTCAGTTTCAAAAATATAGTCCGGACATTGACAGTGTGCGAAATAACGCTAAGAAAAATGACGAGGAATGTTTTGTAGATTTGCGTCTCGGATTGCGATTTGAAGAGGCTTACACAAACCTAAGGGTTGCAGTTTCAGTACGTGTACATGTATGTGGGCGTACTTACGTGTAAAATGTCCACGGTATTTACATGTATGCATTAGTACATGTACATGAATCTAAATGTAGATTAAGTTATGCACGCCTGGTCTCTATGTAATGTAAAACATATCTCAGCCAGTTTGGGACCTTAGGGCTTAATGTAGTTCGGAAAAAAAATAAACCCCAACCCTACCCCCCCACAAAATACTCATTGCATGTACACGAACACGGTACCCCATCCCTGCAGAAATTTTTCCTGAATTTCAAATTCCGTGGTGCGTAGTCCCGTTACACGGCAGTAATTAATCTGTACTGCCATGTGCTTCGGTTGGTAGTGTACGCGGAAACAAAATCAGCTCTAAATGTATGCGGTTTCATTAAATCTATGCGTGTTCTTACGCTGGTGGTACATGTGAAGTGATGTAATGAGGTTTACTAGGGGTACATGCTGGTGGTGTTAGGGGGAGGGGGATCTGGCTGATTAGCCCGAGGTTACGAAATTAATGCCCCACTGGTGGGAGCGCGATTGAAATCACCGTCCGTGTCTCCTCTTCGTTACTCGGGCTGTCCGAGATTTGAAAGAAAAAGGAAAAAGGAAAGCCGGGCGAGTTTGTGAATCTTGTGCCAGGCAGCCCCTAATGACTGACACACATGACACCTCCGCGCTCATGGGATGCGGGTGTCATACAATCTGGGTACTTGTAACGTCCGAGGGCAGAGGGCATGTTATTGGTTTCACCCGGCTAGCTGGCTGGCTGGCGGATGGTGGCTCGGATCTAGAGGCTTGGCTCGTCAGGGGAAGCAAGCGGAAGGGGTGGGGGAGACAGGGGAAGGAGGGTTGGTGGAGGGAGGTCTGCAAATGGCATCTGGGGCAGAAATCAAACTTTAATGAGCGAGCCGGTGGCTTGATTTTTTGTGGAGCAACGCAAACTCGGTGCACAGTATTCCAAGAGCTTATCGTTCAATGCTTCTTGATGGTGCCGGCCTAGAAAATCTGTGCTAACTCGGGGGTAAGTTACAGAATACTGCTTAAAGGTACATGTAAGCAGATTTCTGTGTCAGCTACGCGTAAAGCAGCTAACAATTTGCTTTTAAAAGTGTACAAATGTACATACTGTATGCATTACAGTTGAGTCATCAAACATTTTAGGCTGCACGCTTTGCAAATTCTCTGTTTTCACCACATTGAATGATGGAATTACCGAAGCAAACAATCTAAAGAAGATAGCTACGGCGTTCCATAAAATCGGATTCGAAAAATACCTTTAAAAGATGGCGCCTAAAGACGCGTCCACGAGTAGGCAATGCGTCATCTAGTTTTTTTTATATATCTACTGTATGTGTGCACCTACCACACAAGACAAGAGCTGCTTACCACACATTACCACAGTCTCCACAGGGGGACTTAACCCTAACCCTCTGGACCTACCACACAAGACAAGAGCTGCTTACCACACATTACCACAGACTCACAGTCTCCATAGGGGAACTGGATCATACACCACGCATTTATACCACACAAACTACAATGTGGTAATGTACAGCGGTATAGGATGGCACACGTATACGTTCAACTCGGGGAAAAGCCATGAGTGGTATTAAAATTGCATTATGCATACTACATGTGGGTTAGGGTTAATAATACGATGTCTGTAGTGAAATGCCAGCACATTCATCAACATACATACTTACAGGTGTACATGTATGTAATAATTAACTAAGCTACTATTTTTTTTTGTTTTCATGACTGAAATTTGGCAAGAGCAGAGACTGATAGCCAAACCCTTGAAATTTTGAGTGAGAATACCGGTAGATCAGAACAGGGCCTTGGTTCAAATGTGTACACGCATATACCTGTTTGTGGAAGCAGACGCATGATTTTCACAAGTACGCTGAACCTGTGGTTACATGTGAGTCCTTGGTGCGGCATATACCTAACGATGAAAGTGACTATTCAGGTTTGCATAATGAGTGATGGCCGCTCATTTCCCATTTTGAAGCAAAATGAAAAAAATGTCTGCCTGAAATTTGACATTTTGAGTGTTCAAATGTGAACTCATTCATCCTGAATGTTGTTAAAATAAATGTCATGCAGAGTTTGGCTAATTATGCCCTCGAACATGTTAAAATGCGAGGGTGCTACACACTGTATGTATTCAACTTGGTTATTTAACTTAAGGGTGGCTTCTGTGTAGGAAAGTCGAAGAACTTAAAGTGCAGTTGAAAGGGCTGCAAGGCAGAAATCCTAAATCCACTCTTTGCACCAATTTGCACCTGAATGGCTGTGGATGTGGCTTTCTGTTGATGAAAGAGCTAAATCATAGCCTGAAACAGTTTACTTCACGGCAGTGGCTAAGGATGTGGCTCTGTCTTCATTGTGCTGAAAATTGGCAGTCTGATTTGGCTGTGTGATGACACCAAATGAATGAAAGTTTACTGTATTGCCGTTCATGTAGCAGTGACGTGTCTTCGGGCAAAATGTCAACCATGGTACCACTTCTTTTTGCCGAACAGCATATTGAGTTTACTGAAAGGGCATTTATTGTTTTGCTAAGCAGCTCTTTTAACACGACGTGCACGTACAGTTGTATTTATGTATGGTCAGATCGTACATCATGTATGTACATCGATCGGTTTGCCTAAATGCCACGGGCAATTAGATCGTTTATTCCATTTTTTCCTAACCAAAAAGAGACAGCTTGACCTTTCTGACTGCCCCTCTCTCTCTCTCTCTCTGTCAAGGAAAAAATAATTTAAAAAAATAAAAAATCCAAATTTGTAATTATTTTTTTATTGTTATTTTTTGGCGTAGTAATGGCTGCTAAAACATGCATGATCACAATCATTGCCAAATTATGATGAAGCCTCATCAGTTATACATAGATTTTGCCACTGGCCCCCCCCCCCTTATTTCCCCCATCCCCCCTCCCCCCGGCTGTCGTCTCGTAACGAGTGCAGGAGACACGGCTAGTGACTGCCAGAAATCGAATGCATGCACCGATGACTCGTCGGCCCAATCTTACTGTAGTTGAGAGAGAGAATTATACATGTATATTTTATTCATTACTCCCTTCCCACCCCCCCTCGCCCCCCTCCCCCCTTCTTCTCTCCCCTACGTACCGGCCTAGATGTGTAAATCCCCAAGACAGAAAGCCCGCAGGTGCTAGGCCAGGGCCGGGCGTTGACGAACCACTGCAGTACTATTTCCAGTTGAAAACCAGCACAACCAACCCCTACCATAGAGCTATATTAAAATTACTAGAGCGCTAGCTCTGCGTTCTCCGTGCGCAGTCATTTTGAATTTGTGTGCGTGTCTGTAGAACAAGTAAACTTTGACTGGAATGCCTTTCGAAGAGTGTACTCTATATGCAACGCGCAAGTAAGTACGCGTGAACGCTGCTGCTGTACATGACTCGACTGCTGATGAAATCCAACGTCATGGCCAACGTCAAGTGCAGCGTGTGTAGATGTACGTGGACTGTGCAAAATGAAACGCGCATTTACTGGAGGTGTGTCAGATTTCGTGCGTATTTGGCTTCGATAACGCACCTGTATAGAACACAACGCAGATATGCAAATGAACGTACAAAAACGTACAACATCCTGTGTTTTCCATAGGTTTGTGCACAAACATGGATGCGCCCAGCAGGCATCACTCTGTACACGGAGCTAGCGCTCTAGTAATTTTAAAATAGCTCTATGACCCCTTCCCCTACACCACCCCCCTTCCCCCAACCACCTCCTGTGATATTTAGGAAGTCCCGAGTTTTGGAGCTCAGGCTGTGCCGATCAAGGCCCTTGCAAAAAAGATCAACACCAAGTTCTTAACGTGCTTTAATGAGCATACCGGGGACACTGATATATTTATATACGCCGTGATGCATTGCACTGTAACGGGGCCTGAAAATGACAACCATGAATAAAATATGCTTTCCATTACTCACTTCCGTGGCGGCCATGAAAAGAAAATTATTTTGCTTTTCCCCGGCCGGTGACAAGATAATGGGTTCTGCCGTATATACACGTATGTACCTTATAATAACTGTATTTCCATAAATGGTACCTTAGGGAGACTGGTTAGTGTCTGATACTGAATATTATGGACAGCATCGGACTTTGGGGACACATTTCAATGTCCATTTAGAGTTAGATCTAATCTATTGTGCAATATGATCCTGTAATTGTGGAATACGTTGCAGTGGTTTATTTCCAACCTGTCATCGGAGAAAAGTACAGTATAGTGAAATTATTCTCATCGTTAAGTTGATGTATGATAATTGGTATATTTTACAAATTGTCTGAAAGGGCAAAGCACTAGCCACTAGGGGGTCAAATTCATCATTATACCGTACCGCAAAGTCCTCAAATTGGCTTTTAAAGCACGTAGGAAAGTTCTACAGAGCAAGCACAGGTTACCAACCAAACTACAATGCAATGTTTATTGACTGCATCTGTTCTCGGGTTATACAGCACTTCGCTTTTATTACAAGAAAATTGGTTAAACATGATATTCTACGCAGGGCCACTTTCCGCGGCTGCCTTTGGGAATATTGCTTAATAACCAATTTTCATGCTAAGCAAAAATATGCTGGGGACCAGTGACACGTACATGTGATATACTGTGCATGACATTTTGGTTGGTAACCTGTATTTGCTAAGCAAAACGTTTATTTGTTTAGCAGCTCACTAGGAAATTGGCTTCATCTCTTTAAAATGACACCCTGCCTAGTGGAATGATCCTTATTTAGCCAAAATGTATCATGCTTTACAAAAAAAATTGCTGTGGACAAGTGACTCACAGTACACTTTGCATGTTTTTTGGGCTGGTAAATTGTATTTGCTCAGCAAAAGTTTTATTTGCTTAGCAGGCCCCAGCTCTTTAAAATGAGACTCCGGTTGAATGATCATGTTCATTGAAACATGTGTAACAGTGTGTAGATTCACGTGTCCTGTGTCCGGTGCAAGTGTATCAGTCCTCAATGCTAGTGTTCCAGTTTCTTCATTTTGTAATAATGATTCGATCTAATCAGTTACCGGAGGGGATTTAAACATGCTCCAGCAACCCCCACTCCCCCTTCCGCCCTCTCTGCATCTTGTTTTCTCAGTCAACAGGGCCCCGGTCTTTTGGCACCCCCTACTCCCACAACCCTCCCTCCCCTCCATCCCGTTCAAATCTCCCCTCACTCGCACCGAATGTCTTAATACGTCCCAGCTCTCGCGCTGTTCTACGTCTAAGCACGAGCACCTGTCTGATTTCAATTAAATAACAAACGCGCTACTTGTTTGGCAGCGTGTACGCGATTGATCAACAAATCCCCATCTTGTCAGGATACTAACTTTGTCTCTTCATGCGAGTTAGTCCCAAATCTTCCTACTCTCTCCCTCCCCGACCCCGCCTCCCACTGCTCTTATTTTCCTCCCTTATTTCCCCTAATTGCTGACAGACAATGTGAGTCTGGCATTTGTAGAGAATCCCTCGCTGGATTGGCCGGTTTTGACAGTCGTTATATTTTCAGAGTTGGGGTAGGAGAAGAAACATGGATTGGAATTAGCCAAAGTGGGACAGCCTCAGACCCCTCCGAAGAGAAAAAAATTCCAAAACCCAAATCTAGGCTTCGCTAATGGCAGAGCCTTCTGTCTTTGCTGTCGTTTTAAAGGTACTATCGTACTTTGGTAGCATATCGAAACAAATCTTCACAGATTTACCTACGTATAACTTACAGGGTATAAAGATGGTGATGGTAGAAACATACCGTTAACATTTTTCTGCCTGAAATGCTGTATTTATCCGGAAAAGAGTAATTTTAAAACCAATTGACCAAATCAATTTTGATCTTCGGAAGATCAAATATCCTGTGAACAGATTTAATAAAAAATACTGTGGCAATTTTTCACTGTTTTCTCAAAAAGTGGGCGCCGTACTTCTATGGGACTGGGAATTTTCACAGATGACTGTGACTGTATCTTCCTTGATATTTTTGCCCATGAATCTGCATTTCTTTGACAAAAACCAAAGTATGATACTGTCTATGTAGCTGTCTTCACGTTTACGGGGTTTCGTTCGTTTGCCAACTTCCCTAATGAATTGTTTTCTCAGTGGTCCCCATAGGGTGTCAGAAATTTTTAATAAAATAATTCGTCTTTTTTTCGCCCCCTGTGTTGTCGTATCTGCATGATCCATGTGATATGTCAACAGATGAAGGTTAGAGTGTTTGCACAGTTGCGATGTCTTCATTAATCTTGCAAGTTTGAGTTTACATGGAGCTGTTATTGGCCCACATCCAATATAACGTCCAGTTTGACGTATTTTTTCGAGAATGTAATAAAAAAATATTTAATACAAGTAATAAACTGCTTCAAACTGCTCATCGGCCAAAATGATGATCTGAAATTTATAAAAATGCTTGGAGTTAGGAGGGCCTGACGCGGTATTTATATTGGATACAGAGTTACTGCTTAGAAACTTTTTAATCATCAAATAACCACAAGGGAAATTTACTTGATTAATTTTTAAAGTCATTGAAATGTTAACAAAGACAAATTGACTGGAGCGGGATTCAAAACTTTTTGGCAGAAACATACACGTACTGTGCTTGTGGCAAAAGATTTAATCTTACGTTATAGATTTTTCCACCTGCATTTTGATGGAGTAAGCCCACTCTGCCAAAATCTAACAAAATCTACCCAAACTAAACAGAGTCCAGTTTCATGGCCTGCAATTGATTGGTTCTGCTGGACTCGGCACTGATTCAGAGTGTACAGACTGAAGTGGTTGAAACTTGGGCACCCTTGATGATTTTAAGCATTAGAAAGTCCCAATACATGTATTTAACTGCTGCAAATGCTTGGAGTTAGGAGGACCTGACAATTTGATCCTAGCAGGATCTTTGTCAAAGGTTAAATGACAAGAGGACAAGAACGTACGCACTACTCAAGTAAAGATGCACATCAATGCTTTCCCTGTTTCCCTGGTCACTCTGTCCCTTTTGTGCTGATCCTCTCAACCATTTATGTACTTTACTTGCATGTTCTTGTCCTCTTGTCATTTTATAGCCTTTGAGAAAGATCCTGCTAGGATCGAAGCGTCAGACCCTCCTAACTCTAAGTCTAAAGCTAAAAAGCCATCATTTTATGGTCACTGTGGATTTTGACGGGAGTGAACATAAAATCCACGGATGTGCAATAATTGGATTTTTTCAGACCAATTTTGTTTTCGATATATGATGGAAATCTCTCTGTCAGACATTGTTGGATCATAAAACCTAGGACCAAAATTCAATTTGGTGGTATTTAGAGGTTACACACAACAACCCACGACCTTTCTAAAAAGAAAAAATACCCAAAAGCTTTGGATAGACTAAATGACTAGCTGCTGCAAACCTGCCTCGACTGGATCCCAGGGCCTCCGTCCTCGTGAATTTCATTGATAATATATACAAGAAAATAAATTCAATTTGATTGATCGGCCGATTTGTGGAGTTTAATTAGGAGCCGAGCCGAAATCCTCCGCGTTCCGAGCCGTGCAATAAACAGACTTCAGGGTCACTCTGTTTTATAGAATGGATACTGTGTAAAATTTCGTTTAAAAAAATTTCTTTGGGCAATTTTTTTTTAAATCAGTTTATAAATGGTAAATTGTGTATCGTGCCAAAAGCTAGTTGGAATTTTTTTTCTGCTTTCCTCAACTCTTTTCCTTCCTCCCACGTTTTTATTATTATTTTTTTCATCTTGCTTTATTCCTCACGGTATCGATTGTCTCGCAATTAACCGCCGTCATGGAAAAAAGCGTCTGTTCGTTAGTAATGCCATAAATCATTTACCAATCACGTTCTCCGGTGTAACATGAGCCCACGGGAGCAACCCCCCCCCACCCCCCTCTCTCCCCCGACTCACAAAATAATCATTACCCTTTTCTCTTTTGCCATTTCTCCTTCCTCTACCACCATCAGGAGCCAATGCCACATCATCGTAAGAAAAATCGCCGGGGTTCACTCTTTCGCTTCCCCCCTGACATTTTCCCTCTGTCGCCCGTTTCCTCAATATTAGTATACATGATTAATTGTCTGCGCTCCCTCCCCCCATCTTCACAAGCTCCGCCTCTTCATCTGGCACGTAATCCTGTTTAATTAATTCATGTCGTGGGGAACGGTTTGCTCTGCTGGCTTGTCAGACTTGACTTTTTCTCTTCATTTATTTGTTAAGTGTGGGGCTGGGGGTGAAAATATTTGTAATACTAATATTTGTATAATACATAATTGGTAAAGGTCACAGAACTGCACTTTAGTCTGATCAAACATAAAATAATAAATCTGTGAAAATTTGAGCTCAATCGGACATCTGAGTCAAGAGAAAATAGCGAAAACCTGACTCAATTTTTCATATACAATGTAAAACATAATGAATGGTTTTGATCTTACCCCAAGATCAAAACTGTTTTCAGTCTTTGACTAATGTTTGGATAAATACAGTATTTCAGGCTGAAATATTTCAACGGTATGTTTCTACCAGCACTGTCTTATACCCCTAAAGTTATATGTAAATCTGTGAAGATTTCTGTTTGGGTATGTTACCAGTCCTGTACTGTGCCTTTAAATTTTGGGTATATTTTGGGTATGTTACCAGTCCTGTACTGTGCCTTTAAATTTTGGGTATATTTTGGGTATGTTACCAGTCCTGTACTGTGCCTTTAAATTTTGGGTATCTCGGATCTCTTTGGGATGCCATTTTGCAAGTGCGAGGACGGTACAGTCTGCAGCCCGCTGCAGGAGGCTCCTGGATTCTCACCCTTGGACCGGAGGTGATCACGATGCCGTCCTGTCATGTGGAGCTCCGTGAGTTTACATAGGGGCTGAGGAGATCCCCCCTCTGGTGAGAGGGGATTGAGATCAGTGGAGCGTTGGAATCGGCATCGATGCCGTGGATGAGGTTGGGGCCATGGAGCAGGTAGCCCTGGAATCTGGCAGTACATGGCTGGATAGGTGTCAGGTTGGCTCTCTGTTTTTGATGCAGCATCTAGAATTACAATGTAGCAAAACTCCAACCAGATTTTTGCAAAAATTAGTATACAAAATAAATTGTTCAATACGTATTTCAGAAGGGTCAGCCTGTGGTGCCTTTGGAGCAAGGAGCACTCGTATCTCCACCAGCCCTGGAACGTGGGATCTTCAAGGGACAGTTACATGTAAGACCAACAACTATCTTCACTGTGAGGGGCACCTCCTTGGGACATTCAAACTGTTTTGACACTCTTATAACTCTCCAAAGCCAAAAACTGGAGCAAAGAAGGCCAGGTCCCCTGTGACAGTCTAGGGTCGGATTTCACATACATGTACATGTAAACCCAATAAAGATTAATGCTTGGAGTTTGGAAGGCCCGATGTTTCGATCCTACACATGTAGCAGGATCTTTTATCGAAGGCTAAAGATTAATTAGGATTGATTTACACTTAAGATCAGTTTTAGTGCTTCATGAAATCGGTCCATGGTCAGTGCCACAACAAACTTCTTGGTATACATGTAATAATCTGCTGCAAACTGCTCATCAGCCAAAATAATGACCTGAAATTTATTTATAAAATGCTTGGAGTTAGGAGGGCCTGACGCGTATCGATCCCAGCCGGATCTGTCTCAAAGGCTAAATGACAGGGGTACTAGAACATTGACATGTTCTTGGCCCTCCTAGCTCCAAGTATTTGGTATACATATTAATTGTTTTTTAATATTCATGTACCACCTATCAGGGATAAAAATAACTTAAATATCTTGGTGGCCCGCAGGGCCAGAGGACAGTGCACTGCACTGGCATTTTTCCTCAAATCAGTGGCCCAATGATTGTTTCTGTTGGCCAAAGGCCAGCGGACCACTGTTAATTTCGGCCCCTGCCTATTTCACTTTAATAACATGTATCTTTAAAATGATTTCTTGTGCGATGGGGACCGGACAAACTTGCGTCAGTGCCGACACACAGGTAATTTCCCACACACCTCCGAGGAAGGCCAAGAAAAAAAAACATCATCACCTGACCTTATGTCCATCAAACGATGGGTTCGTCAGCTCCCAATCTCCCCTCGGCCAAGAGGAAACATTATTTGTGATAAGTCACGCTCTACTTCATCTCCCCCTAGGCCTTCTCCGTTCCCTTTTCCCCCCTCTACCTCAGTACCTCGCCAAGACAACAACGCCTGGGAATACACCGAAATGATGCACCGGCAAAATTCTCCCCCTTCCCTAAACTCCAACACATTTCTTTCTCAAACCCCCTCACCAACCCCCCCACCAACCAACCCCCGGCAGCCCCTCCCCAATCCCTCCACCTCTCCTTGGTGAATTTAGATCAATATTTTGCCTCGCCGATAAAATAAACCGCAAAAGCAATATTCTTCATAGGCAGTGAGACCGGCTGATCTATGGAAAGGCATGCGTTCAGGAAACAGTGTCTGCGCTGGTTGTTAGGAAGGGACGGAAATTCATGCTTAGTCTCGAATATTAATTTTTTCGTTTTTTGTTTTTTTCAACCACGCTTTATATTAATTTCTTTCTTTTTTTATTGGACGGCCTATCATTGATTGGCAGTAAGGACGGGTCGATGCGAGTGTGTTTTGTCAGAAAGTGGTCTGATAAATACAGGCCAGACGTGGCATTGTGGATCGTACACAGTCAACTATAAAGAGGGTGAGGCCTGGGGACTGGTATTTGCACCTTGTTGCCGGTACGTGCCCCCCGTGCATTTTTCCCCTCCCGTGATTAAAGGTGCTATCATACTTTGGTAGCATACCGAAACAAAAATCGGTAGAAACATACGGTTAAAAATTCTCTGCCTGAAATGCTGTATTCATCCGGAAAAGATTAAAAACAATTTTGAACTTTCAAAGATAAAAAATAACGGTGAAAATCTTTCCGTTATTCAGTTTTCTCAAAAAGTGGGCACTGAGAGACTGAAAATTTCACAGATGATTGTTCCTTTATCTTCCTTGATATTGATTTGCCCACGAATCTGCATTTCTGTGACAAAAACCGTGATATTGCCTTTAAAAGCCGATATACACCGTACATTACTTAAGAAATCTGTGAGCTTGTCAAATCTTGACGTCGATCATACTCACCTACATGTACCCATAATTGAATTTGGGGCTTTAAAAGAAAAATCTCATTTTAATTTTATCTAATGTAATCATCAAATAACCACAGGGGAAACTGACTGGTTAAATTTTGAGTCATTGAGAAGTGAACACAAACAATGGAGTAATAATGGCATTAATGGCATCAGATTCTTCGAAACCATCATTTGCTGCACAAGAATTTCCCCCAAAATGTTTGGCACAGCATCAATCTAATTATAGTCAGGGGAGTTCAGATTATTAATGTGTGTATGCAGCGAAGTCAAGTCAGTGTACCAGACTTGATCAAATTAAACTCCTAAAAAAGGCTTTAATGCAAGTAATAAACTGCTGCA
Source organism: Astropecten irregularis (assembly GCA_963971285.1). Lineage (NCBI taxonomy): Eukaryota > Metazoa > Echinodermata > Asteroidea > Paxillosida > Astropectinidae > Astropecten > Astropecten irregularis. Next base: position 24,715,948 of record OZ020247.1, on the reverse strand, counting down.
AATTGCTCATCAACCAAAATATGGACCTGAGTTTGGAGGGCCTGACGTTTCGATCCTAGCAGGATCCTTATTGAAGGCTTAACATCCTGTTAGGATCGAAACATCAAGTTCTCCTAACTCCAAGCAAAACGGTTTTAATTAAAAACCTCCGAACCTTCAACGGATTCCATCACCGATCTTTCCCAAAGTGAAGACTTAACTTTGATCCCTCGGACTTTGATGGTGGGGTTCTGGTAGAGCTAGCATCCCTTCAGCAGGGATATTAATGCAGGTGGTTTTCATATTAGTCCTTATGCATCCTCTGTCTTAGACAGTTATCCAGTGACCCTCAAGGTGTAGATAGGAGTTTTGGAAGATTCTGAAAGGGTTTAGGGTTAATGGAATGCACCGGCCCACCCTCATGCACATCCTCCGTGTGTCCTCGTTTCCGCACGGTAATCCCCGCAGCGTCGGCACATGCCGAGTAACCAATCCTAGAAAAACACTGAAGTACGCCGCGCATCAATACGTCCGTGCAAGACAGACAGAGGGAGAGAGCCGCTCTCGAGCTTGGAAATTGGGTACGGTCGGCCACCGCTGAAAATATTTGGACGGAAAACTTATCCACGCGCGGTACGTGTAATGAGTACAATGTGGGAAGTGCAGAGGACTTGCTGTGCACAATTTTGCTTCAAGGCAGCATACTCAAGATAAGAATAGGTGTAGAATGTGCACAATATTTCACAAGTACCGGTATGCAAATATACATTTACTAGTAGGACTATAAAAAACAGCCGTACAATATTGAGACTCTTAAAACATAACCAGTGCACTAGATGGTAATATATTGGAAGGCTGGTGTAACGAACACTGCAAGACCCACAGATAATTGTCTGTAATATTGGCCATTCATTTTTGCGATTGTAAAGGTACAATACATGATTGGTAAAGGTCACAGAGCAGCACTCACACTTTGTCTGATCAAACATGTACATGAAATAATAAACCTGTGAAAATTGGAGCTCAATCGGACATGAGAAATTAGAGAAGATAGCGAAAACCCGACTCAATTTTTATTATAAAACATGAAGAATGGTTTTGATCTAACCCTGTTTTCAGTCTCTATATTACTAATTTCTGGATAAATACAGCATTTCAGGCGGAAATATTTGAACGGCACATTTCTACCAGCACTATCTTCATACCCTGAAAGTTATGACATTTCTGTTTGGGTAATACATGTACCAATCCCGTACTGTAGAACAATGTTAGGAATGTTTTGTACACAAACAGTTGGGATGATGTTCTGTATCTGTTGGCCCAATGTTATAGTGGTGTTCATTATAACAACATTCCTCTGTAATGGTTGGGGCAAAACACAAAAAATATGTAGGCCTATCCCTACTATATAAACCTAGTAGGACTACAGAACTTATAAGCCATTCCATCTGTTTCAGGCTCAATAGCGCTCCGCACTTGCGCCAAAAATAGCACCCGATCTCAGACAAACATTGCAACCATGCAAACGTGTGTGCGTGTGCATATTTTACATGTACACTACGTGCGTGAGACAATGTTTGTCTGACATCCGAGGATTTTGTGATGTCATTAGTGCGGAGCACTATTTGCACACTGACGATGCTACATGTACAATACCAGCTGACACCTAATGATCTGTCATTTTCTGTAATTTCCTGTTGATGATAAACATGGCTCGATTTTCCATTCTAATGTGAAGAGTGACTGTACTGTACTACACCATCGCCCTGATGTGATTGAATGACCCCAAAACATGTATGTAATCCAAGCCTCCCCTGGAAAGAAAGGTTTTCGGAAACCTGTGGTCGGCGCATCATCACTAAGCACTTAAAGAATCGACAAACATTTATTCCACTGACCCATTCTTTCCTCCAGACTCTCGATATCTTCCCCTAACCAACCCTCTGCCTCTCTACCCTCACCTTCCCTTTCCCCCCTTGAGCACAAGAAACCCGTTTTATAGCCACCCAAGCTTGTCCGTTTTTATTTCATCCTTATATCCACAAGGAATTTTTTTTTCCCTTTCTTTATAAACCACGGCTGATTTCCAGTTCGATTGGTCCATTCTGTCATCGGCCGTGCCGAGCAGAGCTAGCACGAGAGTTTATCAATTGCTGCGGTGGTGGCAGACAGACGGGGTGGACGAGATAGGCTGGTAACGACATCGTAACGTGAGACAGGTTTTTTTTGTTATTCATCGTCTTCTTCTCGAAGGCTTTAGAACCGTTGAGGCCTGGGCTGGCTGTGGCTGGCCATCAGAGCGTGTTCTGGGATGTAATCCACCGGCGATTCTGAAAGCAAATTTGCGTTGCCTGGCGGAAAATAAAAAGCAGATTATCATTTGCCGGGGCTCTAGAGCCCCTACATATCATCCTTGTTCATTTCACTTGGCTTTTGCTGACTGCACCACATCCAGCGTGCCAGTAGTGGTGGTGGTCTTCTTCTTCTTGTTGTTCCTTGGCATTCGATCTTGAATCTACCCTGGCTGATTGGTCAATCACGGCATTCATAACGTACATCAGATCCGGCTTGATGGACTCGGCACCTGTCGTGTTTGCTTTAGTATCTGCTGTCTCTGTGTGGCGTGTACATTACGCTGGGAAATCTTGTCGCTGATTGTGTTTTGTCCGATCCACACGCTACATGTATGTGATGGAAGATCGTCCGTGGCATTTGGAGGGATAGGAAATATCACACAGTGCAACGTATAAATGTAAGTTTCTGTTCTATATCTGATGGAGGGCCTGATGTTTTGATGTTTTGATCCCTGCAGAATCTTTCTCAAAGTCTAAAGTAGTATACCTATACACTGTACATGTAGATATTAGTTACTTAATTTTTAATAGACTATGACGGCTACCCACGATAGATTACCCACGATAGAGTGTTTTAATATTAAAGAGCCTTTTTCACTTTTTCTCTGGGTTTGTCGTCATGTCGGATAGTTACCTAGTCTTCTGCTCTTTCTTAGATACGTCTGCTGAGCCTGTAATATGTTTCTTGTGAAAGGGTTAAGGCAGTTTTCTCCTTGTCGAAGTTGACTTTATTGCTGCAAAGAAACTTGAATGACCGCTTGACCATTTGAAAAATGACCCAATGCAATGACCACTGCTATCTCTAGATGGTGTGTTTCTCTTTAATATGCCATTGCCAGTACAAAAATGTGCTTTAAACACTCTAACAGATTCCTTCAACTTACTGCCAAACTTTGACAATTTTTTTTCATCCATTTTCTGTAATAATTCTTTGTTTAATGGTGGATGTTGTCAATGACTACTTCATGTCTTTTTTTGTGCATATTCCTTGGTATTTTTTTATTTTCGTTGTGTTATCTCTAGTTGTAGGCGATCTTCTGTTTCTTTCAAAATATATTAAAATAGGACTCTTACACTTTCCTTACGTTAATGTGATTGTGAGAAAGTGTCGAAATTTGGTGAACTGAACAGTAGTCGATTTCACAAAGATTTACGATTCATCTTTTACATGGGTTGTTTCTGTTACTATAGTAACTAGTATTGTGACATCACACTTTGCCTAGCAATTAAGATTGATATGCATGTTACGATCTGTCTTAGCCTTTCGTGAAGTCGAGCCCAGGACTTGTAATTGTACATTTGATGCATATTTTGAACATGTGATTGTATGAAATGGTGACCCCAACCCCAAGCTCACTTACAGTTCTAAACATCCTGTTTCTCTGTGATCTACGCCGCTTTAAAGCAGGAAAAAGCCCTGCCTCACGTGAATTGGGGAGCGAAACAGAAATTATTCCCCGAATATGACCCAAGACCACGCTCTTTGTGCCTCCACCCCACCCCCGATGTCTGCAAAGACTCCCTCCAGGACAGGAGCCAGTGTAATCCCCGTTACTCTCACCGAAAGAAATCATGTGGTGTAAATTTCACTCCGCCTTTCTGCTCATTCATCCCGGTCTAGTCCTTGGTCGGTGCCGCCGTCAAACTTTCTCGGCGACAGGTTTTGATTTTTCTAATGGAAAGCTCTTTCAATTAACACCCTTGCTTCTCTTTGCTTGCGACATTCAAGTTGTTTTGATGCATCAACTTGAAGGAACGATCCTCCACCAACTATCACAGTGTCTTTTCATTCTTGGGGCATTCCATCTTTAATACACTCTACATGTCGGGAGTCCTTTAAACGATCGCGTCCGTCAGTTGCACACTCAACCCTCCTCCTTCTCCTCCGGTCTACCTTAATACTCGGCATCGTCTGACTTGATTAAATGATGCTAATACCACCTGCCATTTATTCTCCCCCGATCTCCCCTGGCAATTGTTTCATTCCTTCAGACCTTCTCTTTATAGGTCTCTCCTCGCTCTCTCTCTCTCTCAACCAACCTCCCCCTAAACATCTTTCTTCGAGATGCGTGTCCGTCTTCTGTTTTTCAAGACGCTAAACAGATTACAGCTGCCGTGCGTGATAGGGGGATGAGGTATAACCGTCGGGGATTACAAAACAACATCCACGAGGGAGAAAGATATGACCGGCTGGAATGAAAACAAGAAAATTAACGGTGATTCTGCAAAAGTTTGCCTCTGACTGTGTTATGAAACGAAGCCAAGATTCTGAGTTTGGTGTTACGGCATATTACCGGTACTCAGGAGCCTCTGAGCTTTTCGAAGGATGATTGTGGACCAACAAGTTGTAGGTCTTTTGGTTTTTTTGGACACAAGTTTTTGTAGTGGAATTCTCCAATCATCTGCTGTTTGTAGAGTCAAGTTGGACAAACCATAGACTGCATTTTCAGTTTTGAACGAACAGTGTAATTGTTTTCTAACTTGCTGGGACAACAGAAGCACGAAGAGTCCAAGCATACATGTATCACACTAGGACAGAAATGTGCTCTCTGATTTCTTTACACAGAAGGCAAATCGAGCTTTATGTCTTGAGGACCCAACGGCTTGAGTGAAAAACTGACAGAGTAAAACGGAATTCCCCCTTCGTGTTAATAACAGAAGTCATTGAACACACTGTGTACTGTATTTACTTCCAGACACTGCACATGCAGTATTTCGTAGCAAGAAAAAAAAACCTTTCAACCGGGAAATCTTGAAAAAAAAGTTATCCATGTGAATATTTCACTAAAGCTCCCAACCAGCTGTCGTCCTATTTTGGGACTTTTTTCGTGCCCTTGGTTACACTTATTTACAATCCTCCAAATTGAGACGAAGCGTACTGTCGAACGTAGATGTTGACGCTTATACGCAACCCTTACTTCATCCTTCTTGATATTTTGAGCAACAGAACACACTCTCTTCCTCTCCCACCCAACCCCCCTCCTTGATCAGCGGCGGTTTCATTTCATGGAAAGCAGAAATGATCACGGACTCAAGAGATTATATTGCGTTCCAATCTCGCACGCCGTGCCCCCCACGCTAAGACCCCCCTAAAATGAAAAAAATTTTTAAGCCTGCGAACACACATGTTAACATGCACTTAGTGACGGCATTGGGACATATACCTCCACAGAACCCCCCATCCCCCACCTCCCCCAACCTCCCCTCTCCGGCTTTGCTGTTTTACGGTCCGGCGTGCGCACGGGCTGTAAGATGTACTGTAATCCAATTAGCGGTGCTGGGTCTAAGTACCGTAAAGCTTTTTAGTCCCCCTGTCTTCGTCATCGTGGTCGGAAGATGGAATGAGGAGAGTATTAAAACAGGGACATTCATCAGATGAGATTCTGTATCTAAGATGCTGTTGCCTGTTAACATCTAAATTTGTTGTCACGTCGACCCATTCCAACAAAAACCCAGATTTGGAGAAAGACAAATAACAATTAAGAGGAATGTTTCGGATGTTTGTTGATTGTCTTACTCTTTTTTTTGCAAGTTCTCATCAGAGTTCAAACCATTTTATGGTTTTGTTTTGCTTGGGCCTGATGTGTTTTGATCCTAGCAGGAGCTTTATCGAAAGCTATTAGATCCTGCTAGAATCGAAATGCATTTGATAAATTTTAGGTCATTATTTTGGCTGATGCAGCAGTTTGCAGCAGTTTATTACTTGTATTGAGTTTATTGCATGTACTTGTATTAATATTTTTTATCAGTTTCTGCTCCCTGTAGTCCTATTACATGAGATTTCAGTTGATTGTTTTTAGCAGATGAGGAATAAAGATTCTTTTAAAGGTTATTTACAGGAAATCATCTTGGCACTCATCTGGGTTTTCTGACCTGAAGATAGGGAATTGAGATTTTTGCTGAAGGAAAATAACTCAGGACATTGAATTAAATATTCACCCAATAAATAGTTTCAGAGAGGTGGGGCATACACTAGGTGCGTTAAGCACTCGCCTCTCAACAATGTGGCCAGGGTTCGATTCTGGCTTGGGTCATTATGTGAATAGAGTTGTGCGTTGGCTCTCCTATGCTACAAGGGCTTTTCTCCGGGTTCTCTGGTTTTCCTCCCTCCACAAAAACCAAACACTTTCAATCTCAGGCTGTACTCCGTGATCATATATGAGTTGATGTGGCTGGCAGCCAAGGGCACCCATGAAAGCCTGCTACTCGATCACGTTGAAGTCGCATCCTTCGCAATTCATGCACCCCAGCTGCGAGTAAGGATGATTAGCCTCCCAATTTATTATTATTATAAGAATTGAGGAGGAAAAAGTATTAGAATTGATTTTAATAGTTCCACATACAGAAATAGCTAGATTGTATTGGTGATATTAACACTGGGCAGAAATTGTACTGTATGGGCTTGTCAACCAGTTGTGACTCTATGGGCCTTTACAAAATGAGGCTTGAGGCTAGGCTTGGGATTTATTTTGCCACTGCCATTTTGCATTCTAAATGAAATGAAGGGGTTGAGAGATACATGATGAAGTTGAAGCCTTTCTTCGGCTTTGTTTGATTGTGGCCCAATACCTTTATTTTGTTTTGTGGGCCTCAAATGGCAGTAGCGAAATAAAGTCCAAAGCCTAGCCTCAAGTCTGGGTTTGTAAAAGCACTATGGTACCCCATAGATCTTGTACATTATGCAGTCACATCACGTGTCCGTACGATGACGTCTTACTGACGATTCCAATGCTTAGTGCAAATTCTGCCAAGCACTTAAAAGACATTGTCAACAGACCTTTTTAACAGGGGAAATGACAACAAACAAGCAAACAGTCTCCCTCGGGTGATTTTCCCAGTCTCGGGTTGAAGATCGGCATTTAGAGCTAGGCAAGAGGTAATTCAGCAGGCTTTCACACAATTTCCTCTCCCGTTTCCCTGGTGCAGACAACATTTCTACGTCAACAAGCTGTTTAGAATGTTTGGAGCACCCTCAGATTTCGTGCTTTTTGTTTTTGAATGACGTCTCAGTTTCCAAATGTGTACAAGTTTGTGACAATTTGTGATGGTTTAATGGCACCGATGTAAAGTATTTCTTAAGGCACTTCGAATAATTATCGCATTGACTCATTCGAAGGCCCCAAGATTCTCTTGCTCATTAAATGTGAATCTGAGGCACATGATGGTGTATGTGGATCGGTTTGCAGAAACATAATGTAAGAATTGTTCGTACTTTCGGACTTCTATTTCGATCGTACTTCTCGTAAGGTCTTAACGTTTCGACTAGCCTACTCTAATCATCATCAGGAGACCCATCGTACGAACGATTCTTACATGGTGTTTCCGCAAACCGATCCACATACCCATCACGATGCAAAGCCTCAAATCTTTCATGATGGTTAGACTTGTGTTATGATGGGATCATTTCTCTTGTGCTTTGTCAGGTGTCTGATTGAAAACAATGAGGAAAACGTACACATAAGCATGGACTGTACACAAGCTGATAGTTGCATGATGTTTGTCTTTCAATATCTCTCAGTCGTTGCAAGTGGAAAACATTGGACTAACACAGAGGCAGAAATCTGGGAGGAGATTCAAAGATGGACTGAATTTATTGATATACGATTGTGAAGCAGAATCATCATTTAAAAAAAAAACAATTGTCAGAGCCTGTTGCGAAGATGACCAATAGGGCTCCGCGCTCGAGCTATTTATAGAATACGCCCTTTATTATCGACAGCTATAGTTACCTGGATGTTCGGACAAACATCACAATTTTTACGTGTAAGTTACTTGGGCAACGTGCGACTTGTTTGTCCACACTTCTGAATGTGACATCATGAGCATGGAGCCCTATTCTACAAATTTATTAACACTCCTCCTTAATACGACTGAACGCTATACATGGTAGAAGTACTAAATTAAGGTACATGTAGGTTTGCGGTGACACCATGTGATCTCTTTTATTAGAGCGTGATTCTAAGAAGACCAGTGGTGAACACTCAATGTTTCAAACAGTGTGCTCTGTTCATCTTCAGGAGGGTGAGAAACACACATTCTTAATACAGAAGAGTACATTGTGAGGGGTGTTACCGCAAACCTGCAGTACCTTATTTAAAGGGAGCATATAGGATTTGCATAGATGTATGTTTTGGCTGAATTTGGTACTTAAACAGAAGTGAAGGTCTTAAACTTCCTTACAGACATTGTTTCATGTACCTTTTTACGCTTTTTTCATCTGGATAGCAGAAATACAGCTAAAATAATCTTGCCCCCTCCGAATCCTTCAAGGTTACACCACGCTTTCGAAATGCTAAAAAATAATTCGGACGAACGATCTTTTTAAAAGACAATAAATCTTGATTTCCTTGAAAAACCCAGCATCTGATGAACCAAGATTTCCCATGGTTACTGTTTGCACTGTTTACGAACTGTTGAGTCCATTTTCTGTCTCAAACTCAATAACATTTTTTTGGAGGCCTTGCAAATCCTGTACGACGCCTTTTACACTTCTCCTGTTGGCCATGGCTCTTTAAAATAAAACCCGGAAAACAAAAATCAATAAAACTGAATCAATTCCTGCAACCTTGAACGGTCTTACACCACACCTTTGACGAAGACGCGGCCGGCGGTCTCCCCCTGTGGCCCTATTACTCAGACCAATTAGGCCCTAATTGAACCCCTTCAATTTCTTAATTTATTGATCAATCCAGAGGTGTAGTATGGCTTCCTTCACCGTCACGGATGATCGTGACCTTGTCTTCAAACCCACAAACCGTCAAATTTTTCCTCCCCGTCCTGGCAGCTGTCTGAACTTGGTCGTTCAGTCTAATCGATGTCGGATGTTTGTCTAAACGCAAGTTGCTGGAAACCTAATCAAGTTTTGTTTTCCTCTCCCCCTTTCTTGTTTAATGCCTGAGCAGTCGACTGATACAGTTTCTGAAATGGGGTGTGAACATGTGTAAGCCCCGCCCCCAATCTCTTACCCTCCTTCTCCTCTATCCTACTGAACACATTAAGACAGCTAGTGCATTTAATGCATACTACTACATTCATCACCCTAACATTGGATTCCACTCGTAGAAACAACCGGCCGTTTTCAAGAACGAGTACTTGTCAATTGCATCTCATTTTGCACGGAGAAAAAAACCCAAGCTCCGCACTTTGAAGTTCTCTATGCCATGTGATTAAATACAAGTGGCTGCTTGTCCGTCAGCATATTTTTTTTTGTTCGGTGGAAGCTGTCGTTTGAGAACGCCCCGATTGGTTGGCCCGTTTCTTTAGTCGTAGCGCGTTAATGGAAACTGCAGAATGACTAAGATAGTCTCGCTGGTAAATTTGTCCGGTGTTGTGTGAGTAGCGACGGTGTGCTGTGTGTGGTTATAGTGGATATCGATGCAGGTGCGTGTGGGTCATTCACATGTTGAGGGAGTATTTATATCGGTATGTAGTCTCTATATAGTTGATGATATCTGTACTTAGGCTGTGCTTGATGAAAATGTACGATGCATGTTGGATAAGTGGTACACTACACTGTACCGTAAGCTGTAGTGTCTCAAGTAGTTGGCTGGTGGCCATACAGTTTGAACAGTTTCAATAATACTTAGGCAGCACGTGTGCAATGAAAATGCTGATTAATCATCGGGATTGTGTCGTTGTAGACTCACTTGTCAACAAAATGCTTAGGGAATTTGATCTCATTGGAGTATTTGAATATCGTGTTACTTGTATTGTTACTGTATACATTTTTCTTGATGGATTTCACTCATAGACACTGTGGGCCTGTTTGTTTATACACGGGATCCCGTATTTGCGGATCCACGTCCCATGCAGGATACACTAAAATGGGATCCGGATCAGTAGGATCACTGATCTTGTGCGTGAAACAAACAGGCCCTGTGTCATGTTTGTATTGATAACGATCCTTGGAATATGTCTGAATACATGTGGTTTGTTGGATTTCAATTACCAGCCCAAACTTTCCTTCAATGCTTTGGTTTTGGTTTTGAAAAAAAAATGTCTTTTAGGATTGAGGTAAGACAGGGATGAGATTTCTCAGATAAATCAGATTTTTTTTTTTTTTGGATTTCAGATTTTTTTCCACACAGACTGTGTCCAAAAGTATAGGAGATTTTTAGATTTCTATCATTGGTCATTCTCATCCCTGTTAAGGAGACCTTACGAGCAGTGCGAATGAAATAGAAATACAAAAGTACGAACGATTCTTACATGGTGTTTCTGCTAACCGATCCACATAAGGATTGAGGTTATTAAGGAGTATTAACAAAATTTGTGTGCAGGATTAATTGATTGAGCCTACCCCTAAAACAATATTTGTTTTAATTAGAACTATATTGAGGCAGTCGGTATGTGGTTTCTATTTGATTTCACTCCTGAAGAACTTAAATTCTTTTCGTGGCCAGAGGATTTTCAAGCTAACTGAAAAAATTATGCACATTCTGGTCAACAGCAAATGCTTATTAGGGTAATTTCATACTTTGGTTTTTGTCCAAGAAATGCAGATTCATGTGCAAAAATATCAAGAAAGATACATTAACAGTCATAGTTTCTGTGAAATTCACAGATCTTCCGAAGATCAAAATTGTTTTCGGTCAATTGGTTTTACTCCTTTCTGGATAAATATCAGCATTTCATGCAAAAAGCTTTTAACGGTATGTTTCTACCAACACTATCTTTATACCCTGTAAATTATCGGTACTGTGGAGATTTCTGTTTTGGTATGCTACCAAAGTATGATAGTACCCTTAAGTTGCGTCCTGAAACTTAACTTTTAAGACCAGCATCAAAGTGCTTTTATATCTGCAACAGGTTTACAGTCGACTCCTGCCCACCTTCTGAAAGAAAACCTCTTTGCGCCTTTTAGAGCCTGCTGAAATGTTGGCAAGCAGTCTCGATCCTAACTCGCTCATCGACCAACCAGCCTTTCCCCAATCAACATCTTGTTCCCTCGCGGACCTCACATCAATTTTAGCTAATTTCAGATTGGCAATTTTCTCTGTTTACTTTGTTGTTCAGATCTTCCTGTTCAGATTTTTTCCCCCTTCTTATTTTGGATAGTCGATATCCCTAAGTCTTCGCTCAGTGTAAATAAATCTTTCGTGACCTACCTGTCGGACTTGGAACCCTCACGCTAATTGATTTTTGTGTCCTCTTCTTCGTTTCAAAATTCTTCTCCCCTTTCCTTTTTGCTTGATTTTCATTTTAATTTTTTTCTTTGGTCTCTCCTGTTTTGACCACAGGCTGACTGAGACGCACCATCTAGCCGAGGCCAAGGAGAAACAGAACGCCAAGCTGAGGGAGGCGTTTGGAATCGGAGACTCTTTCGTGGACGGGAGCTCCTTTGATCCGGAGCGCAAAGCCAGGGAGGCCGAGGCACGCGCCATGCAGGCCAAGAAATACGAGTAAGTTTGGAAACATTAGATCTCGTCCATCTTCCCTAAGATTATTATTATTGTGGTGGTTGGTGGCGGGTGTTATCACTTATGGTCTTTATACGTTTCTCGTGTGTTTGGCTCTCCGGGGGTCGGATGGGGAAAAGGTTAGGGCATCCTCTGGTTACAGATTGGATGAGTAGCCGTATTCTGTGTGGATAATGCTCAGTTTCTTGTCTAAAAGGACCTACCTCTATTTGAGTGCTTACAGCGTGACGTCCAAATACACACATCAAACCCGTCTACAGTTTCCAATTGGTCAACAATCTGTTAATAGGACATTGAGTTGATGAAGACTTAGGCCGTGTCCCAAATCTCTGGCTGCGACTGCAAAATTCACACAAGTCTAGATGGAAACGGCTGCAGTCACTGGCTAGTGGCTGCCATAGTTTGCATGTAATTTTCAGCCACAGACAGAGATTTGGGACACTGGCTTACACTACAGTGTATATTTCCGAGTTGAAGTTGTAGTACAGTTACTGCATGTGGTTGCAATTTGGCACCAGAGTGTGGTTAGGATGTTCTTGGAGTTCCAAACACCAATGTATTAATGTTCGGCTTGTGAATGGGTCTGCAAAGAGCCCTTGTGTGACAGTCGGGGTGCTGATTTTCTCTTGAACTCTATTTGGTTGAAACTGCCAACAATTTTAGACAGTTTCAAAGATAACAAGCGGAGCCAGGGGTCGATTTCACAAAGCCCTACAATTGATCGATCCGTACTTGAATTACAAAGGATAAAGCATTGTATCCTACATACATGTACATGTACATGTACATGTACATATGGCTGCAATGCATCATAAGTCCTACGATAGATAGTAAATTACAATGAGTTTGGTGAAATCGACCCTCTGCCTATAGATGACACTTTGGCCAATTTCATGCCTCTGTTTAAGCAATGGAATTTCTCCCTGTTTTGATCACCATTCTGTGTTCATAGTGTCAGCTATTAAAGTCTACATAAGCAATGAATACTTTGTGACTTGTGGTACTGTATGCGAGCAAGCAAGCCAAATTCCCTTGCTAAGCAACTTGAAACCGGCCAGAGCTGGATTTCACAAAACTCTTTTTAAAAAGATTAATCTTTTAAAGATGAGTTGTCTGTATCACCTGAGTGTTTTGTATTGTGACATCACACGTAGTATTCTAAGATTAGTTAACACTTCAGATCAATCTGAGTTAAGGTTGTCGTCGACAGGGCTTCTGTCGACAGCTCTGTCGACAAAGTGAATTTCTCAGCCTGTCGAGTTTGTCGACATAGCTGCCGTCATGGCGACAGAAATGAAAAAAAAAAATACGAAGCAGAAAAAAGGCACAGCAGCCCCTTCAAAAGCCTACAAAAGCTTACCAGTTATAACGATATTCAGTTCCCCATGCGGTTTTATGGCCGTAATATATATTCCAGAAAGTGTTCCTTATGTGTTTGAAAACAATATAAGCATACATATAAATCCAGCGGGAAGTCCCGCAGTCAAGTGGTTTACATACATTGTATCGAAGTTTTGACATTTGTACACGTGAAATGCCAGTTCGCTATGCAACAACATTGCAACAACAAGCCGTACCGGCCGTGCGTGACCCGTGTAGCGCTATGTCCACACGTATGTGCCTGGGTTGACATGCTGCACACTCACCGCATGGCGATGATGTCATCAACAACCAATGAAAAAGCTTGCGTGCGTGCGTGAAAATAATATTACAAATACTTAGTAAAGACAATGAGTAAACTTGAAAAAAAGTTAATATAAATATAATAATATCGGAAATAAGTTAACCCGGTTACCCGAAGCGAAAATAATGAGTATTAATGACCAATCTTTGCGGAATTCCCCGGCTTAAAAATCGGGAAACCCCGAACCCGGAAGTGATCGCACTATGGCGGCCGCAGTAACGCAGATAAACAAGTTATAACAACAAATGGCAATATGGCGTCGGCGGTTGAAAGTGCCGTGCCATGGAAGTTGTTGAAATGACAATGACATTGAACACAGTGACACTATAGCTCCATTTTGGATAATAAGATTTATTAGAAATATCAATAAACGCACTCTCTGTTACTTGATGCATAACGTAAGTTGGATATGTGTTTTTATATTAAGAGTTTAATCAGTTTTATATAAGCTTATTTTCCGTTTTGGACGAACATTTTCGGACCCAATTTTCATACAGCTTTCTGTCGACACATGTCGACGTCGGTAACTCCAATGTACCGACATGTCGACAGGAAAAAATCGTGCCGACGACAACCTTAATCTGAGTGCTTTGTGAAATCGAACCCTGATCACATCGATTGGATAATTGCCTTAGTTGCCCCTGGCCATTGCCTTGATGCCCAGTGTTGCGTTACATGTTGCTGTGGAAATTGACATTTCGTCCTCATCTGATTAAAAATTACCTTGCCCACGACAATAGAGTATGCAACCAGCCTGACTTGCACTTGCTGTATGAAGCAAGACATTCACACTTAGAGCTGTATGAAATGAGGCTTGAAGGTACACTTGGGATTTATTTTGCTACCGCCATTTTGTGTCCTAGAAGAATTGAAGGATTTGAGATACATGGCGAAGCTGGAGCCTTTCTTCGGCTTCGTCATGCGGCCCAATCCCTTCATTTTGTTTCGTGGGCCTCAAATGACAGTAGCGCAATAAGTCCCAAGCCTAGCCTCAAGCCTGGTTTCTAAAGGCCCTACATGTATGAGTCCTTCCTTTCAGAACGTGTTTTGAACTTGTAACTCTTGCCAAACCTCGTCAACTCTCCTGTGTGGGGACTTGTATGCCTGACAATGCTTAATTCATAAACCCATATTAAGCATACACTATGTATTAGAGGCCTGTATCGGCTCAACCATCCAACGATTCTTCAGATGTACACAATGACACTAACATCCCCCTTCTGCCATACACAGTGCACGTCTTGAATTAGCGCGCTATGGTAATACACTATGCATGTGGCATACTGCAATGTGCGAATGGCTTTACATACGACCACACGAAGCAGTATGTACATGTATGTATGCCAGTGTGTGAAGTATCGCACGTGTGTACATGCGCGTATCGCTATGTGTTTCTCTGTACTTTCACTGCCTGACCCGAAGTCTTTTTTTGTAAATTGTACCGGTGCATTATGTCTATGATACCTTTAACAACATGGAAAAAATGTAGGTCGTTGGCGCACGGTTGATTAAAACTGCACACATTTCATTTTGCACACAAAACACTTACATGTACACACTGTGGTATGTTGTGGTATTCAGGATACCACACTTACTACAGAAAAACATGTGAACGCATATCTGGTGCCTTGTGGAGAACGAGCACAGTTTTTAACGGTGTATACATGTAGGTCTGCACAATGTTTTTTATGAAACTGATATTTGGAATTAACTAAAAAAGGAGGAATTTCCAAGGTAAATGTATACATCTAGGCCTACTTATCTGTCCCCAAAAGAAATGTTTTATATACCTCTAAGGGACATTTGGTAGAATTTTGAACCCATTAAAGTGATTCTGGTTCAGATGGGAGTGATTATAATTCTGCTCTTCGGAGAGTGGTCATTACTTCATGAGAACAAAGCCATGTCTCCACAAGGATGCAAATTCTATTATGTACATGTACATGATGTGGTATAAAACTGTTGTATGGAGACCGTGTGTTTAGGGTTCATCAAGCAATGATTATCAGTAAAAACATGTATGCTACATGTACATGTATGAATGAGAGTTCACTATGGTGGTTGTAGGAAACTTAAAAAGTTAAAATTACACTTGTCCACTGTACTGCACAATGTACCTTTGATCATCGAGCAAAAAAATTTATCAATTGCCAAACCACTTTATCTTCTGCCAGTCAATAACTATTGTGTACAGGGCACAATGAAGTGCGTACATTCTCTTCAACCCTCCCCCCCCGGATCACGGAAACCGAGCCCCTCGTCAAAACGTAATATATCCCGAAACGTCCACACTCCTCGCCGACACGCGAGAGCAGAGAAATATTTGGTCTGCGACCCTTCCCCAAACAACCGGTGTTCAAGTTGTTTCCTTTTTTCCGTCACCTCAAAGCCATGTTTTCTTTTCACGGAAGAAAAGGAGTCGGCATGCCGGGGCACGTTTGAGAGGAAGTCGGTGCCCTTCTTTTACTGTCCGGGCTGGAATAGAAGTTGGCCCCGGCATCTTGGGTTTCACTCGGAGAGTGACTTCAGTGCCGACAGGAACGCTTCTTCTCCAATGTTGTTGACTCTTCAAAGAAGAAAGAAAAAGGAACAGGGGGAGACAAAAAAAAAAACATTCAGGAGTTTCACTCGTCGGAGAGTCATTTCGTGCGAGTCGCTCGAAGGGGATTTGGGAGTTTGGTCTTGGATGGGCGGTTTTGTGGGAGGCTAGGTAGTGCTGTTCACTATTTGGGATGCGGTTAAATAGTTCCAGACGTGTGCACTTATTGCATTGTGCCATCTTTGTCCCCTGTCGTTGTAGCCGCTGCATCGGTGCGAGACCTGATTTCTCTGTAGAATATGCACGACCTGCTAATATCTGTCTGGTCATTAAACCCGAGTGTGAATTTTCACACTTCTGTGAGGCAAACATGCCAATGAAGGGAATACATTATATTGGTATAATCTAGAAGCTTGTGCTTAATTTCGATTTGAATCACCTCTCCGGGTTAGTCAGCGTCCTTTCTAATCAGCTCGTCACAGTTTTGACTCTTCCGACCTTTCACACATGTTTGTTAAAAATTTCATATTATATCACAGTTTCATACTTGGCCATCCAGGCTTCCCAGTCTAAAGCCAGCCTGGTGAGCAGCCCACAGTGCTCTTGACCGTAGTTTTCATGCTGGGGCAGTGTCAGAATCAACCCCTGCTTTACCAGAAATCCTTACATCAAATAACCACAAGGGAAACTGACTGAATTTAAAGTTATTGAAAATTGAACATAGAAAAATTGACTGTGATTTGAACTGGCGACCTCCTGAATACCGTACCTGTAGGCGCTCTACCAACTGAGCTATCCAGCCCTACGTTGGTGGTGTCCCTAATAGTCAATTAAATCTTTGTTTGTTTGGCAGTCAGAAGCCACGACACATTATTGCTTGGAGTTATATGTGCAGTGTAGGAGGGCCTGATGTTTTGATATAGTAGGATCTTTCTCAAAGGCGAAATGACAAGAGGACTAGAACATGGCTCTCTTAGCCTTTAGATCCTGCTAGGAACGAAATGTCAGGCCTTCCTAACTCCAAGCATGTTATATTTCTATCAATCCTGGAAATAAATGGAGGGCACGGAGGCCATGGCCTTCGTTGCTCTGGTTCTTGGCCTTGGTGCCCCCTTCAAATGTTTCCATACACATTATGATTTTCCAAAGGAATTGCCCCTTGCTATGGAAAATTGGCCTTGCCCTCACCAAACCTTATTTCCAGCCCTGAATTGGTTGATGAGCAGTTTGCAGCAGTTTATTACTTGCATTATTTTTGTATTAATATTATGCATCGCATCTTGCCAATTTGTCATAACGTTCAATTACAATTCTCCCTTGAAAAAACTATTAGAGTTTCAATACATCATCTGGTGGGTTCATTCAGAGAGAAGTAGGCGATGTTTGGCCACAAGATGAAGAAAACAGCCTCATGACATTCCATTACTGACATCTATCTAATTCCACGGTTAATGGAGTTTTATTTTTCCCAATTTGTTATGACGGAAGTACTTCAATACCAGTGATTAAATTTGATTTATTCTGCTTCTAAATTCGGACCAGTAGACGTAATTTTTGCCTTTTGGCTCAGAGGTGAACGTCGGATTGCAATTCTTGACCAATTGACAGGATCATTTCTCTCAGTTTTTTTTTTTTTAATTCATCTATTTTTCAGCCCACTGATTGGCCCTCTGGGTGAGTTAGCCTTATGGACAGCCGGGTTCCTTTTGACCAGTAATGACAAGTAATTGTCCCAAAGAATCCATCGGTTTCAATCACTGATATATATACGTGTAGTGTCAAGGCAGTTACACTTGAAGTGTATCGGTCTCACCTCAATATTTGGCACAAGCGAGGATGCGACTAAATTTGTCAAAATTCAGATCAGTGCATAATTAAAACTATTAGAACGTGTAATCTCTAGTTTCTCTCTACCGGTAGTTTTTTCCACATTCATAACACAAGTAAACATTACATGTGCTTAATATACATGTACATGTACATCCATGCTTCACATACATACATGCACTGTCCGACATGTTCAAGGACAAGGCATTGTATTTTCTATTGTCCCTGTACTTGAATTCACTCCCATTGACTAAGCACACATTTCTACATCCGAGGACGATTTTGAACAAAAGAAGTAAGTTTTAGCCTTGAGGACAAGAACAGTTTCGCTGTAAATTCCTTTATCCTCAGCTTTCTTTGATTTGAACGCAGCGCACGTACATAGCGGACACTGTACTATCCTCAACACACACCCACATGCTCTCAATGAGAGAGGGAGAGATCATTGACCAGGGTGCTACATTTAATTACCGGACGAGGATATTTAGAGAGGTTTTTTTATAGAAGGCCAAGATGGCACAGGATCAATATTTAAAGAGAGATAAGCCAATTAGCTTGATATCAGCTGGTACTTGCCTGAATCAAACACTGTGCAATCAACCAGAACTTTGTATGCTGTTGCCCTTATAATGCAACCCATTAGAGCCGGTTTGATGTGGCATTTTAATCTACAGTAGATCTATTTGTGCATGTGGGTGCTTCCTTAACCCTAACCCTGCACTGCTGAATACCACAGTGTACCACACATGGTTTTTTTCTGTAGTAAGTGTGCTATCCTGAATACCACAATACACCACAGTGTGGTTGTGTGTGATCATGCTTGGTTAATGATCCAGTTCTGTGGAGAGTGTGGTAGTGTGTGGTAAGCAGCTTTTGTCTTTTTGTGATAGGTGCAGATGGTTAGGGTTAATATATTGTGGTAATTTGGTAAGCAGCTCTTCTCTTGTGTGGTAGATTCAGCGGGTTAGGGTAAAACACCTACTGTAGGTTTTGAAATGAAATCATTTGCATGTGCCACACATCATTAATATTCAGATTTTTGAGAAGAAAATTGTTTAAGGTTCCTCAAATCCTTTTGAGCACAGCTTGTCTTTGTTCTAAAGTTGTTTTTGTTTGTTGGAAGATTCTTTGAGGATCAAAACATCAGGCCCTCCTAACTCCAAATATTTTATATATTTCAGGTCATTATTTTGGTTGATGAGCAGTTTGCAGCAGTTTATTACTTGTATTAACATTTGGGTTGTTGATGAACACATTTCTCTTAGAGTTTTGCATTTTTAAGGTTTGTTGGTGTTTAAATGAGGTTAGTCGAACAGAAGGCGACCTTCTAATCGATCCAAATGTTTGAACTGTAACTCTCTAGAACCCTGTGTCTGTGAATTGATTGTGAGTTCCGACATTATTATAGACGTTCTGTTAGTCAGTATTGGCATGGCTCAGTCTGTCTGTGTTGGCAGGGTCTATTTCAATAACGTCATGGCGTATTGCGGTCAACCTCGTAAGCTTTCATGACTGTTCATCGTGATATAATAACACACACAAGGACAGTTTTTTAAAATATTTTTGTGGGTCACAGGAGTGGTAAGAACCCGTCGAGTCAATACCATGAGTATGACATCGTGACAGGTGGCGGCCTATTGGTATGTTGGTGTTATATTGACCAGCGGCTGATTGTTTGGGCAAGACATGGGGTCAATTTCATGGCTCGGCTTACCACAGAGTTTGGCGCTTATGATCCTCATTCTCTGCTTAGCGTTGATTTTCTACGCTAGCTGAGCAAGTATAAAATCCTTAGTTACGTGAACTACGCACTCCCACAATTGAAAAACCCCTGTGACCTTACGAGAAGTGTGTACGAAATGGGAGACCTCAGCATAGAATGTTTCTGCTTCCGTAAGCGCCGATTCTACGCTTACGGTTTTGTTGGTCCCAGCAGTGCCAGGCTTTTTGTACGCCCGGAGGTAATTTCGCGGAGGTGCTGTTGTGAAGGAAATTCGACCCGCTGAGCATTCGTGCTATTACAGCAAATATTCCACCGGGTATAATGCTAGTCACAAGTCATGCGCCGGTTTATTCCCCAGCTGAATGTTGTTTATAACCCACTCGTACTCACAGATCGACTTACGAGCCAGTTTTCATAGAGCTTCCAGACCTGTTCATGCTTTTAAAAGAAAATCCTGCTTACGTTAAAAAAAATGGCTTGCTAGTCAGAATTCCATAATCTATTTTGCTTGTGCCTTGCACTACAAAATAAAGATGCTTCGTGCTTGGCATAAACTTGCTTGGAATTTGGGCGTCTAAATCCCTCTTTTTGGCTAAGCAAGACAATTTGAGGCTTCACAAAATTGTCATGTTTCAGTTCTATAAAATTGACTTTGAACATGTATAATACCCTGTATATGCTACCAGTTTTTCCCATTGATGTGATGTCAAGATTTGATTGATAGTCCCCATTGAAAGGTTAATTGCACTGCTGCAATTATGCTGTTGATTGTAATTTATTCTCCAATCTGGTTAGTGGTTTCCGGTAGATTGTGGTGACTATTAATACACCCTCATTATTGGACTGACTAGTCTCAGTGTTTAGCCCCTTTTCTTCCCTTAATTAATCGACATTACCAAACCCTTGAAGACGATGATTCTCCACAGTTTAATACATATACACAGTATCATTATAATGTCCAGTTCATGCAACCAGGGGTCGATTTCATGAAGCCCTACGATTGATCATAATTTGAGTTACGAAGGATAACCCATCGTACCCTATGTAGGGCTGCAGTGTATCATAAGTGCTACGATTGATAGTATTAAAGTTATGATGAGTTTGGTGAAAGCGACCCCAGGGATCAATTTCACGGAGCTGCTAAGCACAACAACAAAATAGCTTAGCACAAAATGTCTTGCTCAATGAAACAAACCACCATTACAAAATTCCATTTGATATTCATGGTCAGCGAGCAACAGCCAAAGAACAATTGCAGGTGATACACAACACATGGAAATTAGGTTGTTAATGATGTTTTAAGAATTAGACAGAAATTTTATGGTCAGCTAAAATTTTGTGCTAAGCAGTGCCCCAGTTTACCATTGATTTGATGTGGAGATTTGTCTGCAGAGTGTTTTGTGTTTATTACTGCACAGCTCCTAAATGATGTGGGTACCGTAATTATTTTCTAATCTGGACAGATTATGGCAATTAATACAACGTCCGTCGTGAACTACAAAATCACCATATTCACCCTTTTCCCATCCAGTCCCTTACAAGTTGTTAGCCACAGTTACGTGCATTACCACAACAGAAAAATGCAGGGAATTCATTTCAGGAAGGAGGGGGTAAAAACGGAGCTTAGTTTCTGAGCTGCATTTCAAATTGGCTTGTTCTGTATCCTAATTGCCCCCAACACAATTAACCGATCGATGACCGGTGAAATACAGGAATTGCGTCCGCAGGGGGGTAAGTGCACTTGCATATGTACGCAGATCTGTCTGTGATGCGTGGCCCGGAATGGAATACCCCGGCATTGAATAATTACCATACACTCTGAGAATATTTAACCTGTCCACTGGATTTTTGTTCTAATTAATCCCTCCTCACTACACTACTGATTCAGGGCTGGAAATATCCACTAGGCCGTGGACCGAGTCTAGTGATTTCAGTGTCGGTCTAGTAAATTGTGTACCACACTAGTCCGGGTGTCAAGCGATTTTGTTTTCCTTGCACAAGTAAAATAGTTCCTAAATTGATGATTTGTGACACAATGTTGTATACAGACATGACAGATACGGTTTTTCTTACAGTATGTACATGAATGTCACAGGTCTAGTGATCAAAGTTCAGGTCTAGTCAAATGCTTCAGTTACTATACCATGCTAGACCTGAGCTCAATTTCACGAAAGGCTAAGACAGATCGCAACATGCGTATCACTCTTAATTGCTAAGCAAAGTGTGATGTCACAATGCTAGTTACTATGGACACACGAACAACTCATCTAAAAGACGAATCGCAAATCTTTGTGAAATCGACCACAGGTCTAGTAAAACACTACATGCTTCAGTTACTAGACCTGCTGTCCAGTGCTTTTTTTTCACGAAATTCAAGCCCTGCTGATTACGACGAGTTTCATCATATTGGGTTCAAATTCCTTTTTCGTTTGGGTTATGGAAGAGGGGAAGGTGGGGTTGTTGTTGGGTTTCGGGGAATTCGTAAACGGCCAACAATTAGGGAGCAGCAGCAGTGCACAATCAGAGCGACTTGATTGAGTCCTGGTTTTGGTGCTGCTGAGAGGGAATGCGTAGTGCATCTCCAGGACTAGCGGGGGTGGGCGGCTCGGCTCGCCCAAGGGCGTTGCCGGGGACGGCTAATTGGCTGAGTGGCAGAGCCTGAGCTTCACTTGCCATCGACTGATAAACTGATCGCCGTGTTCCGTAATAGCTCTCTGTAGCAACTGGCATCCACTTCCAAAAAAAATACTCCAACAACTTGTTTGGTTAGTGTGGTATTTCAATGTTATGAATCCTGCTTGAAATTTTTTCTCAGCTCCACTGTTTAACTTCCGTACACATCTCAGTCTCAACAGTGATCATAGCCCTGTACCAAATATATAAAATATACATCTTGAAATTAACTTGTAAACTATCCGCGCAATGCACACTCGTCCTCCAAGTCCTCAGAATTTGAAAGGGAATACAGTTTGGTTGCGAGCAAATGTCTTTCCGATCTTAACAACTAAAAATACATCCATGGTTTTGTTTCATTTCTTTTCATATTTGCCGCTTGTAATGTATGTGCCTATTTTTATGTCGGCGTGCTTGTTACTGCGTTTTCTAGTCATCAACAGATACGATGACATGAAGTGCCGTCATTTAATCATTTTCAGAGCTTGAGTTAGTCTCAAGCGTTTGTTTTTTCTTCCTCTCGATGGCCGTCACCGAAAAAAAAAAGGACGATGTGTTGCAGGAAACAAGAGCAGATATCAGAAAAAAAAAAATGTCTGTAATTTTTTTTTTAAATGAATCTGATTCTACAGTTTCATAATAAACTTTTGGAAAATTGGGCGGATTTTATATTGCCCAGAAGCTTTTTCTGTGAAATTGGGTCGAAGCGATGATGTACAAAATCATCTCAATTACAGGAAAGGGAAGAACTCTGAAGCCTGCAATCAGTCAGGCTCGGCCCAGTCAATGGCCAAGACGATCCTATAAATCATATTTTGTCCTCTCTTTTTTTTTTCACCCGCACTGTTATCACTCAAAAATCCTATGGCAAATGAGTCTCCCTGGGAACTTGACGTCCGCAAATCGCGAATCGCAAATCACGACCTCCTCCTACCCAGGGGATTCCTCGGTTTAATCAAGACAATAAAAAGGATGATTTAAGGGGACGAGGACAAACAGATAATCACCATACAACGAAAGAAGGGGAAATATAAAACTGAAGAAAAAAATTCCATCACAGAACGAATGCACAACAACACCACACCATATGATTAGTTTTCTGGTTGAGTGAACTTGCATTAAATTGCAAAATGCCTTGGATTTTTGCAGTGACAAATGTGTTAAATGCTTTTTACTGAAATACATTCAAATTACTCAAGTTAAAAAGCAAAAAAAAATTTTTTTCAAAAGTTACATTCAAACTTGATTTGCCTCAAATTGAATATCTGCATTCACTTTGCAAAGAAAAAAAAACATTTTAAGTATTTAACTTGCAGTATGTTTCCATTTTAACAAAGATAATCGACTATTAGGAACACCACCAACATAGGGTTGGGTAGCGCAGTTGGTACTAGCGCCAGCACAATATTCCGGAGGTCGATGGTTCAAATCCCACCCCAGTCAATTTGTCTTTGTTCACTTTTCAATGATTTGAAATTAACCAGTCAGTTTCCCTTGTGATTATTTGATGATGTACATTTTGTAATGAGAAATATTTGGATATCTTAAACACGAAACAAGATTAATCTAAAAAAAGACATGTATAAAACTAAAGATAAAAAGTACTCAGCCTATAGGCCTATGGGTGCATACGTTTAGCTCCCCTGAAGTCAGCCGTTTCTGGGAATGGTCGTGTTTTACTGCACAAAACAAGTGAGAGAATGGTGACGAGGTTGACTGGTGTTGACCCGGGGGAGCTAAACGAATGCACCCTATATAACCTTGAGTGTGATGCCTACAATTGCAGTATCCAGCTGACGTAGCCCTTCTTTTGAATCAATTGTAGGAAGAAAAAAAACACGACGAGTAATAGTGATTATAGTCCTTCAAGGGTAAAACTACAATGTACATCCGGCTAAAAATAACGGACAAAAAATATTCGCTGATGATATGACAGGTGGTTGGCTCCCAATAGGCATTGCAGGCTGTTCGAGTAAAAAATTGCACAGGATGTCTGGAATCTTAATGGGGGTTTTTAAGTGGGAATTCTCTTTTTCTTTTTGGTGGAGGGGTTCTGAAAAAGAATATTTTGAGGAATTTTGTTTTTCAGTACATGTACAAGTAATGAACTAGTGCAAACTGCTCATTAACCAATTTTATGACCTGAAATATATATTTGATACTTGGAGTATTGATGAAACACTACACAAGACAGCTTTGAGCTAGTTGGACTTGGTCTGAACATGGAGAAAGAAATAGATAAACTTGGCCTGTTAAGTAGTAAAAAATAAGCAGGTTTTGTTTTGCTTGTGTCAAATTGTGATGTTACTGTGACTTTCATTTGGTGTGAGGTAATGGATTTGCAGTAAGACCACGAGACATATTAAATTATGCTTGTTATTTTAGTTGGGCGGCTCTTAAAAGAGCCGGTTAACTGGATGTTCCAGCCAGTGTGCTCTGGCCGTCTGGCTCTGTTAAAATACGGGTAACTACCCCACTGGCCCAATCAACTGTCTTTCAGGCAAGCCCACTCCCGACTTGCATCAGCCCCAACTTTTCATTCTCTTGTCTAAGCCACTAGCCTAATCAAGAAGAGAAGGTAGCATAAGCCCTATAAAGTTGATCATACCTGAGATTTTCCATTCAGTCCTCACCCCACCCCACCCCCGACAAAAAATAAGAAGAAAAGCTTATTCACTTAGCGTGATTGCAAACTGTGCTTTACAACACCAGAAGATCCACTTTGAATGTCTTCAGAAGATAACGGGAGGGAGGAGGGTAGGGATCAGTGTTGTGGATGCGATGATGTACAAAATCATTTACACACGCGGTCATGAATAGCTTACGAAAAAAAAAAATATCGGTGATGTCACTGGCAGCGACAAGCATGATGCCACCTCAGCCTATCTCACCCCCCCTTTAATCCTCAGCCCGGTGTAAGCACCTTAGAGCATAAATTTTCTTCTTCTTCTTCTTCTTCTTTTTTTTTTTAATCAAAACAAATCAAAGACGGTTCCGTCAGGTGAGATTAACCACTCAATCAAGTCGTTCCACTCGACGGAGTATTTTTCAGACTTTTTGTCTCGGGCGTGTCATGCATATTTTTCATTATACGTATATATTTAGCCCGGGATGCAGCGGGGTTCTTTTATGCGGCTGCTGCACGATGTCATATTATTATATATGATGTATTTTGCATTTTGTATGTCATGTGTGTACATCGTGCTCGCAATGTGAACGCATATCTGGTGCCTTGTGGAGACCAAGCATGATAGGTTGCATATGTGGTTTGCACAGGGAAATTCTAAAGGTGTACATACATGTACATTGGTCTCCAAAAGATTTTCAAAAAACTGATATTTGGAATTAACACAAAAAGGAGGAATATCCAAGGTATACTAAATCTGTCGCAAAGAGAAATATCTTATATTAGTGACGTTCGCTATAAATTTCAACCCGGGAAAGTGATTCTGGTTCAAATGGGAGCGATTTCAATTCTGCTCTTTGGAGAGTGTTCATTAGTACACGGGAACAAAGCCATGTCTCGGCATTCACGGAGATTAGTCTACTCTGGTTAGCTGGTACTCAGCTTCTACAGTAGACTCACCTAAATACGACTCTTCAACTGTTCGGTCTGGGTACCAGCTATAACCACAGTGGACTCATCTCCGAGAATGCCCATGTCTCCATAAGGATACAAATTCCATTAATCATGTACATAGATGTGTAAAGCCTTGATGAACCCTTTCAAACTTCACCTGAGTACTTGTACATGTACAGTTTCCAAATCCCTTCTGATGTTTGAAGGATTTGGGCAGGATTAAGGCTGTTAGAGTTAGCAGCACTCTGCATTGATAACTAATAATCTCATTTGACCGAGCCTATTAAAACCCAGACCTTCATTCAAATGTTTGCATTTTTGTGTCCGAATTGGACAAAAGAATTCTTGTCAGTTCAAAATCGGTTTGAATTTGTTTCTTTCTTAGCTTGACATGTTAGGTGTGGATACCAAAACCAAAATGTTAGATTTCTTTCCCTCGACCACCTGTCAATGCTGAATCTACATGATGCAGAGTCACAGACGCCACTGAAGATCAAATAGACTCCTCGCAAACATTCTATTTCAGGAGGTCTTGTATGGAATTAATCATCATTCATGCTATGCTTTGTTTTTCCCCTTTGCAAACTGGAAAAACACGCTAGGACGTTTTGAGTGTAAAATTTAGTCATTTAGGGAATTTCAAGTGCATGATCCTCCATATGTCACCATTATGGAAAAATCATACTTTTGGTGACTAGGGAAACTGCCGCAAAAGCCTGTCCGAAGGAAGTTCGACCTTGGTGCAAGTTTTTTATGGAAATCACAACAGCCTCCATTCGCAGAGGACTTGACTCTGCTAAATGACTCTTAAGTCCTCCAGATTTAGCCTAAATTGGGGCGTCATTACCGCTGAAATGAGCTGGATCAGAGCCTTCAGGTATCGGACACTTTGGGGAGACATCTTCCTCCTCTTGTCTGCTGAAAACCTTAGAAGTAATCCAGCTGATTACAGTGAAAAGGGTCAACAACATAAACCATTGCCCTTGAATGTAAAGTCGAACTGACTTATAACACCCGGGCTCCATTTCACGAAAGGCTAAGACAGATCGTTACATGCATATCAATCTTAATTGCTAAGCGACGTGTGATGTCACAATACTAATTACTATAGAAACAGGAACAACTCGTGTAAAAGATGAATCATTGTGAAATCGACTGCTGGGTGACTTTCCAAGCTGTTTTTGTCAGAGGTCGTGGAGGTTTTCGGCACAGTTTATCAGGCTCACACTATCAGAGAAAGACCGTTTCAAAAGCAGAAGTGTCTCCAACAAAAGCAAGTCACAATACACACAGTAATAAGATGCAGCACTCTGTCTCAAAATGGAGGGAAAAAATTTCAACCTTCAGTCAGTCGCAACTCTTGAACACATCAACAGCCGATATAATGGGCCACTTGAGGCAAAACAAAAAACCTGAAGAAAATCCAATACTGTGAACTTGGAAGTGCTATTGATTTTACATAATTTCTTGCAAACTATGCAGCGCATTACGGAATGAGTAGAAGGTCATGTAGAGTCATTAGCCTTGTCCAGCTATATGTACTATGTATGTATGTATGCAGAGGCAACATTTTGTTCACAAGGTGTGAGATGCCATAATTTTCTTGCGGGGCTCAACAGAGGAGCAAAAATGTGGTCCAAGATGTACGTTATTTTATAATGGAAAGCCTTTTTCTAATTTATTTTTTTATTTATTTATTATATTTAGCAAGTTTAACTTGAGGATCACTTATTTAGTTTGTTGAGTGTATATATGGTATTTTGCCAAATAAAAGGCATAATACAGGAATTGGTAAATGTGACATACATGTAACAGCTAAGAATGTTTATAATTTGACATGTCATGGAATAAAAATAAACCTGTGAAATTTTCAGCTGATATCATCATCGGAAACTGTAGAAAACTGAAAAATTCTTGCAGTATTTTCAAATCTATTCACAGGAGTTTTGTTCCTACTCCAAGTTCAAAACTTTTTTCGGTCGTTGTTTTACTAATATCTGGATAAATGCACCATTTCAGGCGGAAATATTGTAACGGTATGTGTCTACCATCACCATCTTCATACCCTGAAAGTTAAATCTGTGAACATTTCTGTTTGGGTATGTTACCAATCCTCTACTGTACCTTTAAAAAAAATCTCAACATTTGTGAATATCCCTTAAAATAGCCGTGAAAGTGAGACAAGTCATCAACACCCGCAGAAAAGGTCTGTGGATTTACGTGGGATTGAAGTGTTGATATTCTTGTATCGCCTTGGCTTGTTCTAAAGGTGTACGGCCTTTCTAAAATGCTGTGTATGTTACCTCGTGTTTCTCAGCGAAGTGTCTTCACAGATTACAGCTTACACGGCCCCGGACTTAATTTCCTCACTTGGGACTTGTTCACTTGTTACATCTACGTCTCAAAAAAGAGAAGAGAAAAACACTGACCAACCTTCGATCAGTCTTGTATCCCCCTCAAAGATACGGCTTGAAAACGGTCATTTGAAAAATAGACGCTCCGAGCAGTTTGCCAAAAGAGATTCTCGCCAAACAGACCTATTAGTCGCTGGGGCAACTAGGGGCTTGAAAATTGAATTAACGCTGCGCCGACTTGTTACTTTATTTTTTCTTCACGTGAAAATGTTTTACCGTTGTGCATAGTGTAGCCTTGCTCTAAATCATTATTATTAGTTTTGTTATTTGTGTGGATTCTTTGGTTTGGGATTCGAGTGCTGCATTTCAAGGGCTTTATTTTGAGTATCCATGCAGCTTTTGTATCTGTGTGTGTTTGCATGTGTGGGACAGAAAGGTAGATCTCAAACGTTTTGCTTATCCAATAGACTAGGAGCCTGTAAGTGGCTCGGAGTAAGTTCATGCCCGTCGTGTTTTCTAAGTGGGTTCAAATTAAGCGTGTCGGTACGTGTGTAAAGTGGTCGGCCTTGACAACATCGAGTGAGGCTGGGTTCTAGACTGTTAATTCCACTTTGCGGCTTTTCGCAGTTTTTTTTTTTTTTTTTCTTTTTGTGGTTGTACGTTTTCTTACGCCCTACATAGCAATAATCTTCCTCTTTCTATTTTTGTCGTTCTGTTTTCTTGTTTAGTATTCTGCGAGAACCAAGCACGTCGCCACCACCGACCAAACATAAGAAGAAGAGGTCAAGCCGCCATCGTAGTCGGTAGGTACCTTCCTCAAGATAACTAACGGTTTTAATCAACAAAGATAATTGACTATTAGGGACACCGCCAACATAGGGCTGGCAGGGATGTGAAAGTTGAGATTTTAATCTCAATTCCGATTTTCTTTTTGGTTTAGATTTTAAGTCAGATTTTCAGCTTTTTTGTACACCTGCTCTGTACAAAAGTAAGGGACTTTTAAATTCAGCTTTTTCATTGGCGTTTTCAGAATTCTTTTTTGGTGTGGCCACTCACATCACTGGGCTGGGTAGATCAGTTGGTAAGAGCTCCAGTGTGGTATTTTGGTGGTCACCGGTTTGAATCCCGCTCCAGTCAAGTTGTTCACTTTTCAACGGTTGTGTACTTGGTGCCGATTCAAAGAAAGAGCAACAAAATTCCTGAATTTTTGTCTAGGATGAAACATTTCCATATCCTCTCCTGAGGTACCCTTCCCTCCCTGATTTATTCAACTGCAAGATAGAAGGCCCCACCCCTTCCATGTTAAAGAAGTCAATACAAGTATTAAATAAAATGCTGCAAGCTGCTCAATGCTCAATTGCTCATGAACCAAAATAATGACCCAAAATTTATCAAAATCCTTGGAGTAAGGAGGGACTGATGTTTCGCTCCTAGCAGGATCGAAGGCTTCGAAAAAGAAATGAGAATGAATTTAGGTTTTGGGCTCACCCATAATCTTTTCCTGTGAAAAAGCGGAGGACTGTTTTAGTTACCCCATTAGAAAGGAATTAACAAGTCCGAATCTCATACAGATCTACAAATTAAGACCAGGAATCTGACACGAGTTACACGTTGAATTGCGTCTTATCTTTCTCCCCTCCTTTTCCCCCTTGTCTTTGAAAAAGGAGTTGCTCAAAAAGACATCCCCGAATGAATTCCACTACTCGAAATTAATAAGAGACCTAAATTTTGTTTTCATCCCGTGCAAATTCTCCACGTCCCCAATCCAACAATCCACTGAAAGACACATTCAACCCAAACTAATAACGAGAAAATGAACTCCCCCACCCCCGAACAAATAATAATAAAAAGAAATGTGCTCTATAAAGCACACACACACACATCGTATGGGGGGAAATTGAATTCTCGTGTGCAACTTTCTTTCTACCGCGTCGTCGCTCTGTGATGATGAAATTGCGGTGTGGGGTGATTTCAATAACACTTTAAGAATCTGAAATGTACTCTACTTTTGAAGTTGGCTCCAACAGTTGAATGCTGAAGCATTTTAATGAAATGGACCGAAATCCTTGTGTTGATGGAGTGGAACTGTTAATAAAGGGGACGTTATGGTTTTTCTTAATAGTTTTTTGGTTCATTTTTTGGTCAATTAATCTGAAGATTAATTTGAATGAGTCGGGGTAATGAACTGAATTCAGAAAAGAAGCTGGGAGATTGATTAAGATTTCTTTTACAGCACCTGGCTCCTTCACAATTTTGAAATTTTCACTCGGACTAGGAATACATAGTTTATCCATCACCAGCATCACTCAAATTGAAATATCGAGATTTGAGCATACAAAACGATGTTTTTTTTACATCACCAACCAGCACTCATTTGAAGTAGGATTTAGTTAAGAAGCTAAGAAGTTTGAGAAGTTTTCGATGGCTTACGGTGGTGGCTGAAAGGTAGCGACGTTTCGGCCAAGCATGGTTGTAAAATTGAGACAGCGCAAGTGTCTTCATCAGCTTGACAAAGGCTGGCTAGCAGTCTGCAGCCGAAACATCGCTACCTTTTAGCTAATATCGTGAACCATCAAACCTTAGCTTCTTACCATTTCTCATGATGAACAACCTCCATTCTAGTATTGAAATTTTGGAATTGTTTCCAACCCCCCCCCCACCCCCCCGCCAGCCAAAAAAATATATATAGAAACAAAAACACTAGCAGATTACATGCATTCTAACATTTATCATTTTTTTGAAACAATTCGGTTCAATTTTAACTTCTTCTTTTTTTTTACTGTTTAAAGTTAAAGTCAAGATGAAAAAGGTCCAATATAAAAACTGAAAAGTATAAACAAAACTTTATAGTGATACATGTAGCACTTTGTGATACAAAGAGCAAGTCATATCAATGATTTTCTATATTTCACTTATTATACACTAATGGAGCTCTCTCAAATGTGTGTTCTTGGACTAGTTTTAAGGACTTCCAGTTAAAAAGAAAAAGTTGTAGCGAAATGTATCTTCTTTCTTTTTTTGTAGGGGAGGGGGAATTCCATGCCACAAAAGTGCAGGTTTAATCTACTGACTATCGCCAATCAATCAATTGGAAGAATCGTTAGTCATTACATCCGCCCCCTCCCCCACCCCCCTACCCATTAACACCTTACAATCAAATAAAGACATGCCTAAGTCATTGATTGGATTTGATCTTCATCGTCTTCTTCTTAGGCTGTGGGAGAGTAGTCCTGGCCTCAGTTTCATAGGGAGGTACTGAATCGCGGAAAATATTACGAGGACTGCTTAGACCCCAAAACCAGCTGAGAATCATAGGATATACGTTTTGTGAAATTTAGCTTGTAGTCTGTCAGTCTGCTAAGCCCATTTGTTTGAGGATAAGCAAGCTATCAGGCCTAGAATTTGGTTCTTTCCATTGGAAAATCATAATGTCTATGGAAACATTTGAAGGGGCACCAAGGCCAAGAACCAGGGCAATGAAGGCCATGGCCTCTGTGGCTTCTGTTAAATTCAAGGCTTGAGTTATGTCTTCCCTAAAGTCAGTCTTACATACAGAAATCTGCTTAATATAATAAGCAGATCTGGGACAATAGTCTTGTTAAATGCATCTTGCGAAAATTGTAGCCCATAAGCCTACTAAGCCAGTTTATTTTGAAGCTAAGCAAACTTTTGTCTTCCCTTAAGTCAGTCTTACATACAAATCTGCTTTAATCATATAAAGCAGATCTGGGCCAACAATCTTGTTAAATCTTGGATCTTGCATCTTGGGAAACTTAGCTGGTAGCCCATCAGCCTGCTAAGCCCATTTGTTTTGAAGCTAAGCAAGCTTTGTCTTCCCAAGTCAGTCTTATATAAATCTGCTTACCGGTATAAATACAAATCTGCTTAATGTAAAGCAGATGTACCCATGTTCATGTTCATAGCCAGTATAGGCTGCGGAGTGCGGAGCACCGGTCACAAACTCAGCATTATACTTCATATGACTTTGTCCTGGTAACCGCAGTCTATTATTGAAGCTGGACTGTTATGATGTCAACAAAATGTGCATTTCCGAGATTCAGTTTGACAGTGTTGCTCAGTAATAGCAGATGACGCTGCTTTGCAAATTTGACTTCAAGAAAATATTGTCTGAGAACTAGTACCAGACAAATGTGCACTAGCAGTCTGCATAACATTAAGGCTTCAGAATTAGGGCTGGGAGTTATTATTAAAGTGTGATACTATTCCAGTCTATGAATGCCACATACAGTAAAGTCTGCCCCATCCCGCCCCAATGACCTATAATATTAATCATGCCGTTCGTCCTTGCCCTATTTAAATGTGAACCAGTAACTCCTTTCAGCTGATGGGTTCTGCGGTCTCCCAAGATTGGTTCACAATTTGAATCATGAATAAACAAATCCTGCAGGATCCGCCCCCCCCCCCCCCCCCAAAGATTTGATTATGTCAATATTGCCTGGTTGAAAAATTGCAATGGTTTGTGCATCTCACGTAAGGTACGGTAATTATGATGCACATGTAAACAACTGAGTACAGTGAAAGATTTTCTTTTGTTTTTTTGATGGCGTTTTATTGAGCAGGATTTCTTAAGCTTTATACAGGCGATGGTTACTTTCGAGAACCTCCTCCCTTTTTGTTGTTTCTGACTTGTTTCTAAATATGGGCGATTTAATACAATAGCGCGCTTACAAGAGTTTGCAACGCGTTGGCCAATCACAATGCGTGGATTCTGCCGACCCTTTCCAGATGCGCATTGGGTCGACAAATTCCGCGCAATGTGAATGGCCATAGCGTTGTAAACTCTTGGGGCGCACTATTGTGAATTGCCCGTGTTAGATAGGCATATCTAAAATTTTTGGAATTTTGACTCGCATGCATTTTCAATTTTTAGAAGTGAGCTTTCATTTGTGGTCACAGGTGTGCAAAGTCCCTCACGGTTACGAATGGTCGATATTTCCAATGGTTGTTGTGTTTGTGACCCCTTTCCGCACACCGGAGATGGCTTTCGGTCGCACTTCGCTGGCTGGCTGTCTGTGCACCGGACCGTACACATCCATCAGTGTGGCCTTGTCTGGATTCGGCCTCACACCTGTGCTTCTCCTAAACAGCTTGACACCTTGTGGGAAATAACCATAACTCACATCACTGACTTGTTTTTCTGTTTAGAAGGGACTCAGCATTTTTAGGGGGAGGGGTAACGGAGGGTATTTTGAATGACAGCAGGGATCGAACCCAAGACCGGGATTTGATGTGCCGGCACAAATGTTAACCCAGCCGTAGTTTTATCGAATGTTTCTGCATGTTTCCATCACCATTAAATTGATAATCCTCTGGACTGTTTGTTTCAGGCACGAGATCAGTGATACTGCTGATCAGGATCCCATTTTAGTGTATCCTGCATGGGACGTGGATCTGCAAGATCACTGATCGCGTGCCTGAAACAAACATTCCCTTATGACAAGGATGGGTCGTGGTGACACCATATGCATGTATTTAACTCTTTACTTCTGTAGTGAGAATTTGTGGTTCTAAGGAGAACCGATTAGAATGACAATATACAGTCTCTCCTGATGATGGACAGAGTATATTATGTCATGCCTTCATAAATCCCAGTCATCCGATTGGTAGATCTTGATCACATGTCACCAAATTATCCGTACTAATGTACGGGTACCATTCATTAAGAACTTTTGAGGTGAGTTATTCTGAGTTAGGTTGTGCCCAAGGCATGCGCTGGCATGATATAAAACAAATAATGAATGTTCCAAATTCATAGAATGTTAAGAATAATTTCATTCTGGATTGTTCCATTACACTCGGTTTCACCTCGTGAAATGGAACAGTCCATCTGTCACCTCATGAAATTATTCTTACCATTCCACTCGTAAACATTCAATATTGTGTACTGCTTCGAAACATTAAGTTCAATTGGTTCTTCTCAGAACTACAAATACTCACAAAAGAGTTGACATTCAAGGCATCACCGCAAACTATCCCTGTCATGTACCTCCACCATGACTAGCCTGATATCCCATAATAATCCTCTTGGTTTGTCATTGCTTGTTTTGCACTTTGCTAGCAAAAAATGGAAAAACGGAGACTTGGACAGGTAAAGTATATATGTATGTATGTAGGCCTATATGTAAGCTCATCTTGTTAACGAAGAATCGTTTGTAACAAAATGTATGCACAAACAAACACCCCGGCAGACATACATTCAAGGAGGCATGCCAACAAACAAACAAAAATAGACTAACACCAAAAGACTTTACTCTTTGTAAACATGTCTTGGGGTCGATTTCACGAAGCCGATCGATCGTAACTCAAGTTACGAAGGATAACCCATCGTATCCTACGACTTCTGCGTAGGGCTGCAATGTATCTTAAGTCCTACGATTGATAGTAAGTTACGATGAGTTTGGTGAAATCGACCCTTGTATTAGGACAGAGGACAAGAGGATATAGGAACAACAATAAAACATTCTTGTCTTTGACGTACTTCATTTGTTAAAAGTTGTCCTCAGATGTACAGATGTGTGTTTAGTCTATGGGAATGTATTCAAGTACAGGGACAGTAGAAAAGACAATACCTTGTCTTCATACAGTATGTGAACTGCGAAACACGAATGTGTGTTCTTTCCAACAATCACACCTTCTAATGGACAACAACCTGGGGAAAAAAACACAAACAAACAAAAACAAACAAAAAGGCAACTCCATCATACATCCGACCAACCAACCAACCAACCATATCTCCCACACAGCAACAGACACATACAAACAATCACACAAACTGGTAGGTAGACAAAGTTGATAGCTTTTAACTATCAACTATATGTGGTTTGATGTTTGTGTTTAAATAAAAGTCCAGAGTCTGTGTGATGCAATGCATCCCAACTTGGGGACTGTTTGTATTAAAGTGTAATGTCTGTCCAGTAAGGGGTGAGGGAGGAGAGAGAGGGGGAGGGAGGGGGTTTGCATCTTGCAAGAGATGAAAGATCAACAATTCGCAGCTCACATTATTCAATCATGTCAGTAATCACTGATTAAACCATCAGGGGAAGAAGGGGGAGGGGGTAGCCCGAACCTGGTGTTTATTTGACTTTCAAGTGTCGTTTTTTTCTTCACTGTCAACAAGTAGACGTGAACAATTTAGAGAATTCAAATGCAGAAGATGAAGCAGTGTGCATTAATATCTGTTTGTCTTGTGCACGTTCCTATGTATTTGTGTGTGAACACCTCATTTGATACAAGTCATTGCATGTACATCATGTATTTATTAAAGTGTGCTAGCATTCTCTCCTGTTTTGATATCCAATGGCACATTGTTCAAAGTTTTCGGGAGAATTTTTTTTTTTCTAGTATCATTTTAATTATCTGGCTGAATTGAATAGTTCAATAAAAAAGGCAAATATTTTTATGTATCTTAAGTCCTTTTAAAAAGTATGTCCAGATGACGATTTTTGTTCTTTTCGAATTTGATGTTCAAATTATGCGCATATTATTAAGCCATGTCCTCTTTTTCAGCTCAGATCTTGAAATTTCTTTCTTTGTTTATAAATGTGCAAGTTTCATTTAAATTTTTTTTAACCAAATTTGATCCACTCGAAAATTTGAAAAACATTATGAACAATAACTTCAGTTATTTTCCTACCCATCTAGTTAATAGTAAGCACTCTTGAGTGTATAAAATTAAATACTGCGAAAACTATTAGTAATCAATGTGATAGATAATCCACACGTGCACAAACAAATTTGTTTGTTTTGTTAAACCGTCACCCACACGTCATGTTCTCGTTCTACTTTTATAAAATCTTTGCCTTCTTCTTAAGAGCATTGCCCTCAAAATCAACCTGTTTTTCCCTCCCTCTTTTAGGCCTGGGGAAAGATTAGATTCTCTTCCCATTCCCCCGTCTGATTCCTAAGAATCGTTGCCCAAAATCTCAACCCCATCTTGAAAATTGTATTTCCCGTATTCAATTAATTAAGTGGAATGGTCGTGGGTGGTCGGGGCGTGTCGTAAGGGGAATGAGGGCGACGGAAAAAAAAAAATAATAATAATGTTAGTCTGTCGCCGGCTGGTTTGACGGAGTGTTGATACTGTTAAATCGAAACGGTTTGGCTCGGCTCGGCTCGGCTCGGCTGACCGAGTCAAATTGTTATTTGGAATAAACTTCAAGAAGATGCTTGACATTTCACCCGTATTTTGTTTGGCGATCATTGCACTCCGACATCTCTATCCTTACCACCACCAAAAAAAAAAATCCAAGACAAAATTGATTGAAATATAGTGGAAGCTGACGTATCTTCAGCATATTACAAGCATTATGGTATTTGTTTTCTCGCAAATCTCTGAGGTTATCACAATAATAATTCTCGTCATTGTTTTTGTTGTTGTTTTTTTGTGGGAGGGAGGGAGCTCAGTTCACACTAGATTAGACCTGTCAAACCAATGCGCTTGCAATATGTTATCATTTCCTAAGCCAGGTGATGGGTGTATTCAACATAGGTTGTGCTTTGTACAGTATCAATCTTGCTGTTGCACAATAGGCCTTATTCACGGTGCATCCATCCTGCAATCGAAGCAGTGCAATCAAATTGAGGCTTGGATTCAAAATAGTCTGGTACCCATTTTCTTTTATAGAATTGGTGTTATGTTTTTCCAATGGGTATACAAGGAAGGTGACAAGATGGATGCACCATGAATTAGGCCTATTCTCAATCATGAACTCTACAGGCATGCAACTTTTCCTCAGATCAGCTGATTTCCTCTTTTTTCACTTCACTCTTATGCCATTAAAAAGTGAAAAACACTGTACAAAATATGGTAAAGATAAGAATTTCCTCTTTTTTTTTGGAAAGTCCAAGTTGCATGTCTGACACTACCACATTCTTACATTCAAATTTTAGGAGTAAAACTTGACACAAAACCTGTCACAAAAAGAAGCGTGGAACTCCTTCACCAAATAGAAAATTATTCAAGCCGTATTTTGATAGAGTTTCATCATGCTGATTTTGTTTTTCCCCCTAAATGATTACAAAAAAAGTTCAGTCAGTAATAGATCAGTAATAGGTCTTACAAATAATGCTGTAATAATGCTGTAATCCTGCTCGGATCTAAATGCGTCAGGCCCTCCTAACTCTGAGCAGTAATAGATCATAGTAGTTTTGAACTTTCGTCGTTTTTTTTCTAGCATTAGATGATCGCAAGTTGTTCCCTGAAATGCTGCTATTTTTTTTTTCCAAGAAATAAACTGCTGCAAACTGTCGTCGGCCAAAATAATGACCTGAAATGTATAAAGTGATTGGAGTTAGGAGGGCCTGACACATTTCGATCCTAGCAGGATCTTTAATTTTTTTTTTTTAAGGAGGTGACGCCAGATTACTTTCTAATAAAGCCATAATCTAGGAGTGATAGGCCTAGTCGTGTCTCTCACCAATGTTGCAGGATCAGGGAGAGTTTAAGTCTTTTTGTTGTAAATACACAATTGGATTTGGCAGGGATTATGAAACGAAAATTAGAATTCCAATTTTCCCAGCACTTAATCTCAAAACTGAGCTCATTTTTTATGGTGGCACGTAGCGTACGTAATTTGCCATTGCATTTTTTTTCATTCGTTTATCATCGTGCGTTGAATCAAGTTTTAAAATGTTGGCAGTTTACTTCTCTTAAAGATACAGTACAGGATTGGTAACATACCCAAACATAAATGTTCACAGATTTACGTATAACTTTCAGGATATGAAGATGGTGCTGGTAGACAGTTTAGAAACATACTGTTGAAATATTTCCGCCTGAAATGCTGTAGTTATCCAGAAATTAGTAAAACAAAGATCAAAAACAGGTTTTGATTTTGGGGTAAGATCAAATCCATTCTTTATCTTTTATAAGAAAAACTGAGTCGGGTTTTCTCAATTTTCTCGTGACTCGGATGTCAGATTGAGCTTAGGCTTATTATTTTATTTATTTCATATACATGCTGGATCAGACAAAGTGTGAGTGCTGTTCTGTGACCTTTACCAATCACGTATTATACCTTTAATCTTAGTTATTTAAAAAAAAAAATTACAATTTCTTTCTTCACTGGCTGTTCCCGTTATAGGTCCGAGAGTACCTCCCCCGTGCGCAAGGAAAAGAAGAAGAAGTCCCACAAGAGAAAGAGAGACAGGTGATTTAATCTTAGTCCATCATTCAGACTTCTGTTGTTTGGTCAGGGGGGCACCACTCTTTGCCCTGTCTCTGGCACAGACACACACAAAACACATACAGCACACAAAGAAACGTGTTCAAATCAGACTGTGTTATATTAATCTTAAACAAAATCATCCTGTGTTTTAAATGAATGTTAGTAACTAACAAGTGTTTTGTGTGTTTATACGGAAGTGGTTTACTTTTGTGTGTGTCGTGAAGCCTGCTGCATGTTTTTTTTTCCTGGTGTTTCGTTTGGTTTTTAAACAAATTTGATGAAGGGAAAAACCTTTTTCTTTGTCTATTAGGGGCCATTTTGAATGTTAGATATACTATAAAAAGGTGTTACTTATTGGGTGATTGGTTCATAGTTGCAGTTGTAATATGCTATTTTCAAACAGGCACTGTGAACGTAATTTGGTGATTGGTCAGTTTGAATCAGTGGGTGTAATTTGATTGGCCAGACATTGACCAATCAGACTGCTTATGGACGTTATTTTTCAAAATGTTAATCAAAGAATCAGTAATTAATAATGTAAATGTTAAATTAATGCTGGCCATTTTGAACAAAACTAATGTCATTTGTAATCACCTAATAAAATGTAGGATTTTAATACTCGACGCATCGCATTCTCTTAAAACAAAACCAGTCCCAGTTTTTCTTTTTCAGTTGTATCCTCCATGTCCTAAGGTGATATTTGCCAGATCCATATTTAAATTAGCCTAGGCTGAGGGGTTGTCTAAAAGTTCCAGCTAAAAAAAAAACAAATCAGTCGGTATCGCAATTGCCAATGTGGCGCAAATTCATACTTTCTGTTTTTCCAGGGTTTTTCTTAAGGAGCATTCAGAAATGCACTGTTGGAAAGAAAATCAAAATTCTCCTCCCTATTTTGTGAGTCGGCATATTCGTCATATGAAATGAATTAAAAGTAGTGCAACAAAACTATCTTCTTCTTTTTTTCTTTTTCTTTTTGGCAAATTTTTATCTTTTTTTTATTTTTTATTTTTTATTTTTTATCACTCCATTCTGTAGTATTTGTCACTCCTTTCTATAGATTGTCACTCCATTCTATAGTTATTGTCACTCCATTCTATAGAACTCCATTCTATAGTTTATATTGTCTCTCCATTCTGTAGTTTTGTCTTTTGTCACTCCATTCTATAGTAACTGTCACTCCATTCTATAGTTATTGTCACACCATTCTATAGAACTCCATTCTATAGTTTATATTGTCACTCCATTCTATAGTTTTTGTCACTCCATTCTATAGTAATTGTCTGTCAGGGAACCATTCTGTGTTGTTCTAGTCAGTCTTGTGGGGTGGGATGGGGTCTGTCAGTGTCTCTGTCTCACCTGCCTGATCTGTCGATCGTGATTGGGTGATTTGATTTTGCAAGTTGTGCTTTCCTTGTGAGAATCCACTCCTACAAGCCCGCCCCACCTTGTTATGCCGATCATCACAGGCCTGGAATTTTGGTCTTAAAAGGGATTAAGAGTTATGTCCATTTTCTATTCCTGTCTGGTCCTTTATGAACAGCAAATTCGTCTTGAATATTTAAAAGTTTTCTATCTCTTGCACCAGTGATTGAGTTTTTATGAAAAGCTGACAGTCTCTGAATCCACCTAATTTCAACATTGCACCGTATTTCTGAAGCTGTGCTGCTAATCCTGACCAAGAGTCAATGTAATAGACTTAATAAGCCATGTCCCTCTGGAACCAAACAGAACCTCCCAGAAATCAGCCGATAATCGGCAAGCAACAAGGCGTCTGGGAACATTTGAAGAGGGTTTAAAAACAAAAGACCAAAACAAGGGCCACATGTGACCGTGGCCCCCCTGGGGTCGATTTCAGGAAGCCCTATGATCAATCGTAACTCGAGTTATGGTGGATAACCCATCGTATCGTGGATAGGGCTGCAATGCATTATAGGTCCTACAGCAAAGTTATGATGAGTTTGGTGAAATCGACCCCATGTGTGCTGAAATTCCAGGCCTGAAACCAAAATTCTCCTTCCCCCTCCCAAAAATGAAGTTTTCCTCAAGACAAAAAAAAGAGTTGCACAATGTATCTGTGTTTGTACAAGCATTAAACAAAAGTTAAGTTTTTTGTTCTAGAATTTATTCCTACATTATGTTTTTGCTCATTTTTTCTCCACCTTTTGTTCTTAATTTTGGTGGCACTTTTTTCATCAAAGAAGAAGCTTCATGATATTGATTTATTCACATGGTTATTGACAATTACGTTTCCTTGACCCTACGGGGGCCGAGGAGGTGACAATCATTCCATTTCCTGACACTTTTGGATGTGCTAAATGTCAAGTGCATCGGGGTGGGGGTGACGATGCATGTGTGTATGTGTTTGTTTGTAGTGGCATTCAAACTGTGGACTAATAACAATAAGGGATAGTATAGTCCACTATTGGGAAAAGGTTCACAATTGGAAAGCATCATGTACAAAACCAATGGAGCTGCTGCCAAAAAGTTTAAGTCCAAAGTGAAAGAAACAATAGGGGGTCCACGATTGCAGGCGTTTGGTCACATAGGGTGTGTTCGGACACAGTACTTAAAGTGGTTTATCTTCGGTTTAAACTGAAAAGGGTCTACCTTACAGTGTGTCTGAACGGTCTACGATAGACTGTTTTGGGTGCTAAAAATGGTCTATCTTTGAAAACTTAGACCGCCGAGGAGGGACGGTCTAGACTACGTAGACCTAAACACCAGAGATAGACCATTTTCAGATTAACCTTGAGGGTTGGGAAGAAATGTTTACCTCACGCTGTGTCCGCAAAGGCTAGACCTTTTTCGTTCTCTTGAATACTGTGTCTGAACATAGGTGAGTGTGGATAGAGAAATGTTGTCGGATTTGAGGTCGGGGGTGGGGACAAAGAGAAGCAGGAAGGGGTGACAATACGGAACAACTTCCCGATGCTTTTCTCAGATTTGCTTTTTATTTTCCCCCAATGTTTTTGGTTTTTAAACAGATTTAGTGTGACAAATTGACACAAACTGTAATTGAACTGTTCTATGAAATACCTTCCATTAAAATTATTGTAATCGTGTGTCTATGATGGATTGTAATCTGGTCTGAAATTTAAACTTTTGATTTCTCTGATTGTCGTTTAATCGTGAACTTTGATTCCAAAGACCGTACTCATATTTTTTTCTTCTCTTCTTTGTTTTTCATTTCACACTTCCGACAATGCCTAAGCAAAAAAAATAACAAAAGAATACAATGTATGTTGCCGTTCTTGTTCAGCCCAGAAAAAAAGTCTGTCATATTTTTTTTTTCATTTTTTGGGTGTTTTTTTTCTTAAGATGGTAATAAGTGTTTGCTGTGTATTACTTACAATTTGATGTATTTCAAGAAAAAAAATCACCAGAAAAGATGATTTTTTTTCATAACAATTCATGGTGTATTTTGACCGCTTTTTGAATGTTGTGCATCCTGTTTAAAAAAAAAAAAAGACTTTATTTTTCCCGATTTGGTTTGGTCGGGATTTCACACTTTTTAAATTTTTTGTTTCATTTTCTGTGCATGATATTTCTTGTGCCGTTGTTGTTGTGTGCATGCGAATATATATATATTTCTTTTTTGGTTTAACCTATTCTAGTTACTTACTTAACACCTTTAAAACCTATTTTTATTCATCATTGTCCTGAACTGCATGCCGACTTTTGGGGTCAAAAAAAGAAGAAAGAAAGTCAACAATCGATAAGGATTGTGAAATATTTCTGACTAGGTTTTTTCCATTAAGTATGCAAGGAGGGGATTGTATGAAAAAATCGTGTATTTCTACCGCTTTGTCATATATCTGCATTCTCTCAGCATACGCACTTCTTTTTCTGCGGACGTTTTTTTTTTTTTAAGCGTACATTCATTGTCGGGCCACTTTTAACCCGTGATTCACGTTTGTGTTTTAACTGTGACGTAAATAACAAGCATCGAATAACCCTTCGAATCCTCTTCTTTTTTTTTGTTGTTTTTATTCCTGTGCTTACTTATGCAACCAATAG
The DNA here is from genome assembly GCA_963971285.1 of Astropecten irregularis. Taxonomy (NCBI): domain Eukaryota; kingdom Metazoa; phylum Echinodermata; class Asteroidea; order Paxillosida; family Astropectinidae; genus Astropecten; species Astropecten irregularis. The sequence continues at coordinate 24,673,612 of OZ020247.1, read as the reverse complement.
TCCATAAACTTTGGCATTTAAATGTGGATCCCTGAAGGTAATGATTTCCTTTGTTATGTAAACAACAACAAAAACAAAAAACAAAAGTAATTCAAAAATGAGAGGAAACGATTTTTAAGAAAATTCCATTCTAACATTATGCAGAACTGTATTCTTATTACAAAATTAGATTTCTATATTGAAGATCGTTATCCAAAATCTGATGATATTTTGCTTATTAAAAGCAAGAAGTTTTGTGTATAAATATAAATATTATGTAAATGTACATGTATGTAATCTACATAAAGTATTTGATAATTTTCGTTCGCAATTTAAATCAAAGTTAATAATAATGGGCATGTTTGAGCTTTGAACATTTTAGTTTCTTGTTACCATGTGGCGGCCATCTTTGTTTTCATTTCATTGACAAAGATTGCTGTGGCTAAGCTGAACATTGGAAGAGAAAAATTGTTAGTGAGAATAATACTTAATAGCTTGTCTATACCACGTGGACAGAACTTGGGCAGAAATTCACCGAGTTGCTTCATAGCATAACAGGAAAAAAAGAGTAAAAACAGTACTGCTTTGAAAAAAATTCTTCCGAAAAAAAAAAAAACATTCTAGTCCAGCATAAGAATTACATCACATGGAATTTCAACTGGTAACCCTTTGGTTTTATGTCCATGGCATCTCGGTGACAAAACTGGTTCCCCTGCATTTAACAGGACATGAAGAAACATCAGACAGACATCATATGCATGGGATCTGGGGCCCTGGATAAGGTCTAGATGAGCTGTAGTGTAACCCGAATGTTTTTTACATTACATGTATTTTACAGTGTCGGATGCGAATTGTATTACACATACATGTATGCATTTTTTTGTAATAGAAAAACCAACTTTAATTCCCAGAAAAAATTTCGCCAGGGCAAAATTAATTTGAGAAGCTGTCATAGTTTACCACGGATAGATGTACTTGGCTTCAGTTTTGTTGACGATAAGTTGATATCATTTGACAGTTTCATGGCGTCTTACTATGAGGGATTTTTTTATGCTTTCGATTTGGATGCCAGCATAAATATACGCCAAGTAACGGTCTCCGTAGTACCCCGGGCTTGCATGTCTTTCAAAATCAATACCAGATGTCTTTTTTCGCTGCTGTAAAAACTCGGTTTTGGTGAAACCCGCAGCGCCTCTTACGGAGGTAGAATGTCCACATTGTAGACAGTGGTTATAGGAATAGAATTTGACATGTCCATGAAAATTAGGGTTTATCTGTCACATTTGTGATACACGAAACGGAATGACAGGACTGGAATTTTCATCTCACGCAAAATTTATTAATCATTTTGATTATTTTTGTCATTTTATAGGTGTATTGTGTTATCGTATTAATCAGTTAATAGTAATTCTAAACAAAATGTCAGGTGTAGTAGTCTGGAACCGTTTCCCGTGTTCCACTGAAACCAAACCAGTGCAGTCAGGGAGCCGTTCCACAATGAGGAAAAAATATCTGAAAAATTTTCCTGAAACTGATGCAGTGCACTCTGAGGAGTGCACTGCAGGAGTATCTATCGTTAGAAATGTTTCATTCTGGTGTGAATTCTTGTTATGACAGCATCTTTCATTTGAAATGTTTAGATGATTTCTGATCAGGAACGGTTTTTCACGAACCATTGATGCGTCATTATTTTTCTTGATTTACACCATACACTTATAATTCATCTTAGGAACACTGTCTGTAAAAGTGGATTACATTATATTCTAGAAATATCTTGTCTATCCAAAAGCTGGATTTATTTGGTACCTACATGTATCCCATGATACACTTGGGCGGTGTTCCACCAAAGGTTTAACTGTATGTGTGCCGCGCTCGCACGTCAATCAAATTTGCATGTAAAATTCAGGATACATGCCTGTAGGCTGATTGGTTTTAGGCATTTGGGAGAGTTTGATAATAATTCTGCATTGTACAAAACTGCTTCATCAAGGAGACTTTCAGGCATATGCTATGTCTCTCTGCAGAGATGCATGATTACCAAAACACATCCAAACAGCTCATGGAATTTTCCATAAATATTACCGATGATATCATCAAATATTCAGGAATATTGAACCATTAGATCCGAATTGGAAAACGTTAATGACAGTTAGAGCTCTGCACAAGGACAATTTTAAATCCTCCTTTTGTGTTGTGGTTCGGTACACTGGATGGACACAGCCATCACCGGTATACGGTAATTTGGTTGGTACCCAGGTGGCTGTTGTCATGGGACTTTGAACCTCATGCAATATTCAAAATTCGCGTTTTGAATTTTTGACGAGGAGTTGGAATATCAGCCGCATCTCATTATTGCACAAATTGCCTCCAATTGCCGTCCCTCTTTTTGGTTTCGGAGGGACAGGAGAACGCATTTTTCCCCTAAAAAGGACACCCACAATTTAAGCTTAATAGATTTCCAGCCTTGCGGTCTGTCTTTAAAAGGTTCTCAGTATAATAACACCCCTTCCCCAAACAAATTTCAAAACAAAATTGTCTCATCAGTTTAGGAGAGCTGTCCAAAAAAGCTTAATCTGTTCTTGCAAGTGAAGAGACATTTTTGTTACTAATCAGAATCTATGAAACAAAACAAAGTATTCAACTGTCCAGGGGTCGATTTCACCAAACTCATCGTAACTTACTATCAATCATAGGAGTTGTGATGCATTGCAGCCCTACGTAGGATACGATGGGTTATCCTCTGTATATAACTCTAGTTACGATCATAACCAGTTACAATCAATCGTAGGGCTTTATAAAATTGACCCCAGGGTGGGTTTTTTTCTAGAGAGAGGGTTTTTAAAGAAATGGGTTTTTGACCGATAAAAATGTCAAGGCTTTGATCTTGAAGTGAATCAGTTTGCTTTCATAGCTGTACATTGCAGAAGACGATTTGATTTCTTTCTCCCGTTTTAGAATCGAAAAAGAGCTTTTTTAATAGTGAAAAATGAAGTGTAACTACAGCAAAGGCTACCATTGCATTTTGGCATACATGTAGGTCCAAATGTAATAATTTGATAAGATACCTGTATTGATGCAGTAATCTGAATTGAAGAGTTTCGTTATGTAGGCAGAACCATCAACCTTGGTTGTCATTTGCACGCAGCCTGGCATCTTTGAGATAATGTAATGTAGAACTTATGACCAAGCTTTGACATGTTTAGGCTGCAGTCTCAAATAATAGACAACGTCGTCAGAATGCGATGTCAGTAACTGGCTAATGCCTGCCGTGAAGGTGCATGGGTTATTTACAACTGCGGCCAGAAATTTGAGACACAGCTGTACTTTTTGATAGGTTCAGAACTTTGTTTTGTGAAAGAATCAAGCGATTTGACTCGGGCTGATGATAAATCTAGTCAAAAATTACTCAATGGCCACGGTTTTACCATTTTGAAGATTTGAAACTTTGCTTTGCTCGCTTGGGTTTCAAAATGTAAACTTGCTCAAAGGGCACATGCAAATGACGGTTAAGGTCAATGATTTAAACAGGCAGCAGTATTTTCACAGGAGTAGACTGGTGTCTACATTTTCTGCTCTCATTTATTTTAATTCATTCGGGTTCCGTCATATTAAACCATGTTTGTTTCTTCTTCATTTTCTTTGTCACAAAATTGTTATAGCCAATATATATTTTGTCAATAAAATGGTAAAAGTTTATGTAAACAGACTATGGTCTGAACAAGAAAGAAGTGCCTATATTATTGTCGTAAATTTAAATTTGTTGCAATTACCGGGTTGATTATGTTGAATACCACGACTTAACCTAGGAGTAGAGATCTGATTTCTTGATTTTATCAAGATGTTTTTTTCTTCCTACTAATCTTATTTTAGAACAATGCATCAGCATTATACTTTTAATTAGCCCCATTCCCGCCCAAAAATAAAATACAAACAAATAAGTCCTTATTGAAATAGCTAAATACCATGGCAACGTGTGAATCATAATCACACTCCCTTTCTCCCTTCCACAAAATAAACAACTTCTTTTCAGAAAAAAAACAGACAGAAATTCTTGAAAAAGTCACCCTCCATTGTAAATTTCTTCTGATTTCATCGTCTTTTGCTGTTTTTTGGTTGGATTTTTGGTTTGTTTATTTTTTTTTTTCTCGGGGGGACGGCAAAAAAAACACCACAATTTCACCCACTTTCATCAGTGTGCATGTTTGTTTATTTGTTGCTTTATCAAACCTGTCGTACTGGAGCGTACTTTAATCAGTCCGAGCGGGTTGCCCCAAGGTAATTCCTCATGTACACTGCTCGTACGTTGCACTCTCTTCCATTTTGCTTTTTTTTTTCCTGTATCGTCATGAACTTATATAAACAAACAAATAATTAATCAACAAATGAATAGATAAACAACAATAATAATAAAAAAATAATTCAAAGCAGTCACCAATTTTTTCTACTTTTTTTTTTTTTTTTTAAATTGGCGTGTTTTAATTTTTCCCATTCTTACCATAAAACCATCTTTCTGCCTGTGACTATCATTTTGTTTGTGTTCTTGGTTTTTGTTTTTCTACCGTAATTAATCTCTTTCATTGTTTCTCCTCACCGGTGCTCTGTGTTCTGTTAATAGTTGATTAACGCTGTGAATGATTGATGACCGGTAGTCTGTGTACAGGGCATTCAGCCATGCAGTTCACTTTTTGTTCTCTGGTCGTTCTTTCTTGGCATTTTCTTGACATTTTTAGACATTTTAGAATTGTTTCTTAATTTTTTTAAATAGCATGTTTGTAACAAACATGCTACCGGTCAACTTTTAGGAGGACAGTGGTTTAGATTCAGTGGCTTTGAAGCTTGGAGGGAGAACTTGCAATTGATTCTTGTCAAACTTCAGGCCAGATTTTAGTGGGCAGAAAGTGGCCTAGAGAAGGCCTTTGGGCGGCCTGAGCGTGGCTTGAGCGTGCCTAGCTGGAGTGTTGAGTTTAAAAAACCTCCAGGTTCATTTGGGAATAACTCCTCTCCTTTTCGCTCAAACCAAAGTAGGGACGAATTAAATGAACCACTGCTATAAACCTACATTTAGTGTCAGGACTTGATGATCAAAATATCCCCGGGTGGGATGTGAACCCGATATCTCAAAGATGAAACGTCGCCCCAAAAAGGAAAATTCAAAAACAAATGACCAAAAAACAGAAGAAGAAATAGAAAAACCATCAACAAGATGAAAAGCTGCTCAAAGCAGAATTATCGGTGTTGGTTTCTGGTTTCCGTCCAGGAACGTTTTAAGTTTCCCCCCGAATCAATTGCCATCCATCATGATAGATGACGAGCTAAAAGAAGAAAAAAACTACACGCAAGAAGCTATATCCATTTACGGTCGGGTGTTTCACACTTCTCGTGTTACATCTTGGATCCTCCGATTTAAAGGTACATTACAGGATTGGTAACATACCCAAACAAAAATGTTCACAGATTTACATGTAACTGTCAGGGTATGAAGATGGTGCTCATAGAAACATGCATACCGTTAAAATATTTCCACCTGAAATTGTGTATTTATCCAGAAATTAGTCAAATAAAGACCGAAAACAGTTTTGATCTTGGGGTAAGATCAAAGCCATTCTTTACGTTTTAAAAGAATAATTCGAGTCGGTTTTGCGCTATTATCTCATGACTCAGATGTCGGATTGAGCTCAAATTTGAGCGCTATTCTGTGACCTTTACCAATCATGTATTATACCTTTAACGATGCTGGGAAAACGTTCAGGAGATATGTATGTATGTATGCACACATTGCTGGGTTTCTCTAAGTGCTGTGTCTGCTGTGCCCCTTGCATGTTTGGCCTAGGGGGAGAAGGGGGGGTGGGGACAAGGGGGGGGGGTTACACCATGAAGTCTGACTGCGTTCGATTCCTAATTCTTGCGGGGGTTTCCAATCAGCCACCAACATAAAGGAAAAAAAATGTCAAGGAACAAAAAACAAAAAACAAAAAAAAAGATGTTCATTCGAGAACATTTTCACACTATCAACTTTCACTGGTTGTCGAAGACGCGAATTATTAAATGCGAGTGTTCAGAAATCGACTCGGAAATATTGACGTGTTTGCCCCCAAAAATGTAAAAGATGAAAGGAAAAGCCAGAAAATAACTAGGGGGGATGTTTGAAGTATCGGGAATTTTTTTTTTTATAAAAAGTGTAGATGAATTTTGTAGAGGTTATAATGTTGTGCTCGTGTCATGCACATTTGAATGTATGGCTAATGCTTTGTACACAGATGGCTTATTATTAAATGCAGATTTCTTCGCTTGTTTCATTTTGTTCTGTTCACTGCTTATCTTTATCCACATCCTTCCACCCCACCCCCTAAAAAAATCTTTGTCTCTTGTCGTTGATTTCTTCTCTGGTTTTTATTGCAATTCCTTCTTTCATAAACTCACCATTGATGTGCCCTCATCCCGTAAACACGTTGTAATTTATTGGATATGTAATTTTCTTGCCTTGTGTGGTTAAGCCAGTTTTTAATTGTGGCGTAAAAAAAGGAACACTGGAAAAAGACAAAACAAGTAGTTTTAGCATTCATTATTAATTCTGGGCAGTAGTTTTTTTTTATTCTAATTGTGTGTGTATTCTTCTTCCTTATTGCACTGTGTGTGGTTTTCAACTGTCATCGTCATTTGGTGTAACTTTTATTTTTCATCCGTTCACAACCGTGTTTGTCAAGTTTACCAAAAAAGAAAAAGAAAACCCTGCGAACATTTTTCTTTCATCTCACCATTAACCCGGGTTAAAACTAGTTAATCCAGATTAAAAGTGCTGTTAAGCCAGATTAATGAAGCTGGGCTGCTTTAAACCGAGTTTAGTTTCAAACTCCCTTTTTTTTATTATAAAGTATAAACCTGGTCATTATGGAATAACTCGCTGTATTAACACTTTCTCTCCCATCTTTTCCTATCATGTTAAAATGCTGCTTTCAGATCAGGGAAAAAGAGTAAAAAACACAGGTATTTTGCCGTCGGTTGGCTGCTTTTGTGTCTGATTGTATGCTGGTGTGTGACCTTTGACCTTTGACCTTTGTCCTGCTACCGAAAGTTTGTCACAATTTTGAAGAAAACAAAATTGTTGGTGTGAAAATATATTATAAATATGTTACATTTTAGACTGCATGGAGATTGGTGTAGTTAGTTTATGTATATTGTGTAGTGAATCCTATGTAGTCTAGAGGTTATAATTGTTTCGGCACATGATCAGTGATCTTGCAGATCCACATCCCATGCAGGATACGCCAAAATGGGATCCGGATTGATCAGCAGGATCACTGATCTCGTGCCTGAAACAAACAGGCCCTAGTATACATTCCATAATGTGAACCACGCATGCTGATATACATGCATTGATGTAATATGTTTGTGCTTTTATCAACAACTTGGTATGAAGTCTACCCATCCGACCACTCCCATCCCCACCCAAGGTCGACACCCCTCCCCTACCCACCCTCTATCTTACCTTACCATTTCCCACGTTACATTGCACCATCGTGTGATAGTTTTTCCATCCCGTGGCCAAATTTATACCTGTTCACATTTGCAGAAAGGGCTGCACCTTTTCTGTGGTCAGACTAAATCTATCGGGATAATCTACTGTGATCTAATCTAGTCTAGCCTTTTCTAATCTAATCACCTTGCATTGAACATTTAATCCATGACTGAGGGTGAAATTATGGTCCCAGTCATCTTTCAATCGTTAGTGTAAGTCCGGAAGAACATGGCACATTGATGGCTGTGGCTTGCGTTTTCTAGAGTAGAAGATCAGAATCTTGATATTAAAGAGGATCTTCAACACTCAACAAACCTCACTTTATTTGTTAGAACTATAATCATTAAATTACTTGACATGACAACAAAACAATTTATCTCACACTGAACACAGAAAGAGCGTCTTTTTGATGATTTTTCTCTCCACATGCTCAACCCGCAAGCTAACCCAAAATTGAAACTGTCTGAATTTCGTCAATGGGGGCAGCAGACATTTCATGAAAAGGCTCCGTAATATGACGTCATGAGCTATTCATTTAATGAAAACAGAATTTCGTCAATGGGGGCAGCAGACATTTCATGAAAAGGCTCCGTAATATGACGTCATGAGCTTTTCATTAAATGAATAGCTCATGACGTCATATTACGGAGCCTTTTCATGAAATGTCTGCTGCCCCCATTGACGAAATTCAGACAGTTTCAATTTTGGGTTAGCTTGCGGGTTGAGCATGTGGAGAGAAAAATCATCAAAAAGACTCTCTTTCTGTGTTCAGTGTGAGATAATTTTTTTTTCTTCTCATGTCAAGTAATTTAATGATTATAGTTCTAACAAATAAAGCGAGGTTTGTTGAGTGTTGAAGATCCTCTTTAAAATGATCATGCTCTTTTTGTGTCTTAGTTTCACCCTCATGCCAAATGGACTCTGCTAAAAATTAAGTCCAGTCAATGCTTCATGCGATCTGCGGCTCGCAATGAATTCGCAGCAGACATTTCACACATGTTCTCATTTGCTTTCATTACAAAAAGTTGTCACATGCCCAGTAGTGATGTCAGTTTTGTACTATGTAGGAAGCATCTGTGCAAAGTATGATCTAGGCTTCAATCATTGCATGTGTGTAATCTCTCATTTCTCTTCTGGTTGAAAGTCTTTAATCTTCCCTGCATACCTGTCCATTTTTAAAAGTCCTTTATAGATTATGTTCTTAGAAATACCCAAGTTGTGGTTCGTATCCTTATATCTGAACTCTGCATTAAAACCTACTCAAGAAACAACCCATGGTGCTCCCTGGTTGCTTTCAATCTTAATTCTGAGTTTCTTCTTCATGAGCATTCTCAATAAATTGTTTTGTTTGTCCCTTCCTTGTTTTATTTTGATTTATCTTTTTTTTTCTCTTTCTCTTTGCTACAGATCCAGTAGTCGTTCTAAGCGCAAACACAAGAAACATAGCAAGAAGTAAGTAGATTTCACGGTCATGAAGTGACGTGACAAAAATGATTATATACTTGGAGCTATTAAAAGGGCCTGATGTTTAGATCCTAGCTGGATCTTTATCAAAGGCTAAATGACAAGAAGACAAGAACATTCAAGTGAAAATACACATATAAATGGATGAGAGGATGGTAATATGTGGAGTGAATTGTATTTGTTGATGTATACATTGCAACATAGGTATTCACGAAGGCAGAAAAACATTTAGTAGAATTAATCCAATTGCTTTTTGAGATACAGGGACTTTATTTTGCCCCTAAATGTCGGCTTGGCAGCACAAAGTGGACCGAAAGATGCCCCAAATTCCCAAAAAGTGTCTCGCTGCCGAACTGAGCCTAAAGAGAGCACTTGAGCAGTATATGACACTTCTTGCTGCCGTCTTTTTCCATCTCCCAAAACCGGAGACAATTTAGGAGGTCCTCATTGGTGCATGAAATTGACAGAATGCTGCCTCTGCAAAATCAGACTCGATACAGTTTGGCCACGTCTGTTTGTCATTTTGATATCGATCAATGAAATAATTGCCAATGATTTGTTATTCTCATTTTTGTTTTCTCCAGATCCCAGGACCATGGGGACAAGAAGAGCCATCGGCACAGGCATTATAGTGACTCTCCGTCTGACTACAGCTCAGACAGCAGCTTCTACTCGGACTCGGACAGCGAAAGGTACGTCTTGATATACAAACAAAAAACGAAAATGGGTCGGTATCCTGAACCGGTTCTATCCAGAACCACACATTATTAAAGACAAAACGAGAGATTTACCTGGGAGAGAAACTTTAATACTGGTTGGGCTCAGTCACTGAAAAGCCTGGCCAGGTCTGGGCCTTTTGGCCTGTATTTGTCCTCTTGTCAGCCCTGAACTTCTTTACCATAGCTGCCAACCATTCCTATTTTGGAGGAATCATTCCTCTTCTTTTGTTTGGTATAAATGTATCACTTTTTACAAGCTCTAGACAAGATATTCCGATTTTTGGCTTGGACGTTCACTTGTTTTCCTATGTAGTTTGCTCTGTGATTCCTCTTTTTTTTAGAAGAAGTATTCCTAATTTCCTTTAAGATAGGTTAGCAGCCATGCTTTACAATAGAGCTGCTTACATAGATATAGCCTTGCTTCTGGATTGGTACTGCTAAAATTTATTGGTTGATTTTTATTCTGTTCTTGTTTATTTTTCCCCTTTCCTGTAGTTCCCGCAGCCCTTCCCCACGGCGGTCCCGCAAGTCCCGCTCCAACTCCCGCAAGCGCAGCAGGCACATCTCCAAAAGCCCCGCCCGCAACAACGGCAGCAACCATCGGGAGAAGTCCCGGTCCCCGTCCCAGCGATCCAGGGACGACAAGCGGTCACCCAGGGAGCGCGAGTCTGACCGCTCACAGCGACGGAGAGACACAAGGTATGAGGCTTGTAAAGATCGTAGCGAGAGATTGACACTCACAGAGTGTCTGGTTCTGAAAAATATCTCCACTGACATTGCCAGACATTACAAACTGTCCTCTGTGCCCAATCCTCTGTGCACCGTAAATGAAAAATAGCATAGTGTCACTTGCAGCGCAAGATAGCCTGCTCAGGCCAAACAGTCATATTATTAGTGTACAGCTCATTAGATCAGTGTTAAAAAACAAATTCTAAGTTAGGTTTCATTTTGAGTAAGCCATCATTGGCCTTAGAGTTCTTTGCAATACTGCTTTAGTGGAAGGCCAAAGTGGCCTGTATTATCATAATACATAGTGTCATAGCTCAGGCCAACTAAAGATAGGCTGGGAAATGGTTTGCTTCAGCCCTCGATAAATTGACACCTCTCTTTCGGATTTCAGTAGGTCACCAGCCAGGCGAGGGCGCTCTCGCACGCCGAGACGTACAAGAAGTCGAAGCAGGTTAGTATGAAATGTGTGACAAAACACTTTGTAAATGGGAGACTTTTGAGAATCGGTCTTCAAGTCAACAGCGCACGTGCACGCAATAGACCGATCCAGTAAGCCCCGCCCCATTTTGCATTGACCAATCACAGCCGCGAAAATCTGATCACCAATTGCAGCAGCCATTTTGGTGATCTCATGCTGGAGATCGCGGTATTGATTACTGCGGTGTTTACGTTTACGAACTGGAAAAACAATAAATACCGTCCTCTGTAAGTGCAGCACAATTCACAAGTACAGTATCTTTCTGCTACAAATTGATGGTGTTTATATTTCCATTGCAATTCTAACTCTCGATGGCCTGGTAAGAGAGGAAATGTACATTTGTGACCTTTTCCAAAACCAGAGTCCCATAGAGATAAGTGCTTTCGGTGATGGGCGTGCAACGCGTGTTGGCGATCGTGACACGTTACGCGCGCGCGTGTGCGTCGTTGCTTGGCCGTTGCTATGGTGGGCGTGGCCTACTGGATCGGTCTATTGTGAGCATGTGTGCGCATGCTCACAATTGCGTGCGTGTGCACTGTTGACTTGAAGACCGATTCTCAAAAGTATCCCATTGCTGTACCTGTATGCAGAATGTTTGATAAAAAGCTCAACAATGTCCATTTAATTTTGAAATTAAAAGTTTCTTGTCTTCTTTTTGTAAAGAAATTCTCATCATTTTTTAAATTTACATTGTAGAACGAGATCGCGAACTCCCATCGCCCGCCGCAGGTCCCGATCGCCAAGCTACTCCCGACGGTCCAACTCGCCGAGTCGCACGGCGAAGAATCCCGCAGACACGGAGAAGAGAAAAGATTTCTCTCCGATCCGCAAGCGACGAAACTCCCCAAGCTTTCTGGACCGTCGGAGAATAACCAGGTACTAGAATTGTCGTAATTTTTTTATTTTAAATCCAAGATCTAGACTATTAATTCAGAATTGTATACCGTAATTCGATTTTAATTTATGGTATTGGTGAATTCATTTTTATATCATGACGACTATTAATTTATACGCACTCTTCCCATAGTCAGGTGCCCTTGCTGATTTTGTGTGTTGATTGCAGGACATGACTTACAGAATCCAGACTTAGGCTTGTTCTCAAGCAGCTGTTGTCTTTTTGTAAGACATAGGGCGTTTACGAAATGGAGGCTTAGGCTACGGCTCCATTTCATAAATCCATTCTAAAATAACGAGTCTCAAAATAGAGGCTATGGTTGCGGTTCTGAAGTAGATTCTCTGGTTTGAAAAGGAAAACGGAGCTTTAGCTTCAGTGAAAAAACACAATCTATATTTTCAGCATATGGATGATAGACCCTGAGCCTGAGCCTCAGGTTCGTAAGCCCCCATAAAAACCAAAATTTCTTTTGCAAGAAAAAATGCGGATGGGCTTTAGAAATATCAAATTGAATTAATGAAGCTGTTCTGAAATTTGGATTTCTTTGACCCCAAAAAGATAAGTATTCAATATTGCGAAAACAAACTTTGAAGCCGAAAATTGAAACCTCACTTGGGAAGTTGATGTGTAATACTCAAACAAACGTTTGTCAAGAGTCACTACCTTGATGCTCAAGAAATGTTGGGCAAAATGCTAACCGGAAACGGAGTTATTGAACTTTTTATAGCAGGATTCTCTGATATCTGAGTGTTGTTTCTATGGTAACCAATCCACATCCAACCGCACGTTTTGAATATTTTTATGGAGTTGACGGCACCATTGCACCACAAACTGTGTGATTTGATACCAAGGGCCTTAAATACGAAATGAGGCTTGAGGCTAGGCTTGGGATTTATTTTGCTACTGTCACTTTAGTGTCCTTAATGAAATGAAGGGCTTGAGATACATGGCGAAGCTGGAGCCTTACTTCAGCTTCGTCATGTGGCCCAATGCTTTCGTTTTTTGTTTTGTGGGCCTCAAATGGATTGGCGGTAGCGAAATAAGTCCCAAACCTAGCCTCTAGCCTGGTTTGTAACGGCCCCAAATGTGATTTTTTTTGTGAGATCGTTTGAATGTTGTTTGTGTGGTTTCATATTGTAAAGTGTATCTGTGTACAAGTGTAATGTGTATTATTATATTGTGGGAAGCATCTATGTGCATGAAAGCGTCTAAAATGTGTTTTCTGGTTAAAAAATTGTTCAGTAAGGTGAATTTTTCCTTTTGTACCTTTGGTGAACATGTGAAAGCTAGTATCTGTGAAAGTACTTCATTCAACAGATTTCCTTCTTTTTTTTCAAGTGACTGGGTCTGAGATAGCCAAACAAAAAGACTAAAATAAATTTAAAAAACCCATATTCTCACAAATAACAGCTACCGGTATACACTTGATAGTCTTTATCGTTGCCAATAACAACCCCCAACTCTTTGTCATTGCAAAAACATGGCCACCTCACACTTCCTGTAAATTGCAGTACTATCAAATGAAATATGAATTTGAATATGAATGTTCCAAGGAACAATCGCAAACAGTTGATAATTTTCAATCGTATGTAAATTTATCACTGGAAATTTATAACGTCATTTTGTTTTTTTGCAAAATTTTTGTTGCCAGTGTAAACTGAATTTCACCTCTTCTTTTATCTTCCATGTTCAGCTTCAACTTCAGCCAAAGCGTAGCATTTTGAAAAATTCATCGTTTTTATGTTGTTTTTTCTCATAAAGCATTTACAAATTTTGTTTAAAAAGTCAGACCACATACGCAGAAATGTTTAAGTAGCTCTTTTATGACAAAGAGTTGAAAGTTGTTCATTGTGATTAGGAATTTAATTTTTCAGTAGTTTTTGCACTTAAGCTTTGTTTGTTAGGACCCAGTGATGTGAATTGAATGATTTCTGTCTAAATAGTGATCAGGTTTAATATTTATATGATTTGTATATGAAGGCATTTTTGTTGTTGTTGTTGTTGTTGTTGTTGTAGTTGTAGTCTGTATACCCAGTATGTTTTTGTTGATCTTGGTCTTCACAATACACTATTTTGTACCAATAAAAGATCTCCTAATAGGGACAGGGACGACCGTCGTTACTACGACAGCAGCGACAGGAGAAGAGATCGAAGCTACAGTCGCAGCCGATCCCGATCCAGGGGGAGGGATCGCTACCGGAGATAGTCCAAAATAAGTCTACCAAAACCTCCCCAGAAGACTCAACAGCAAATATGTGTGTATGACACAAATCCGCCATTTTGTTTCTTGGATTTGTTTGTTTGCTTTTTGTTTTCTCCATCCAAGCATCTTGCTCAGAATCTTGCAGATTTTTTATAAGAAATTAATACCGCCCAGCCACTAACAGGAGAACAGAAAGATAGATAGTTAGATGTCGTTAGCACCGCTTACCAAGTTGCTAACGATGTCATCATCACAAACGTCCGAAGGAATGCTCAGGATAGGCTATGTCTCCAGACAGCAACTTTTCACATTTTGACCCAAAATATGACAATAAAAAACATTTTTACAATTTTTCATATTTTTTTGTGGGTGAGTTTTAAAGGTATAATACATGATTGGTAAAGGTCACAGAACAGCAATCACACTTTGTCTGATCCATCATGTGCATGAAATGAAAAACCTTTGATAAAAATTTGAGCTCAATCAGACATCTGAGTCACGAGAAAATAGCAAAAACCTGACTCAATCTTTCTTATGAAACATAATGAATGGTTTTGATCTTACCCCGAGATCAAAACGGTTTTTGTTTTACTTCTTTCTGGATAAATACAGCATTTCAGGCGGAAATATTTTACAGGTATGTTTCTACCAGCACCATCTTCATATCCTGAAAGCTATACGTAAATCTGTGAACATTTCTTTTGGGGTATGTTACCAATCCTGTACTGTATCTTTAAGCATGTGGGAAAAAAAAATTCTTTAAAAAAGTGATAGAAAATTGTTGTGTCCTTTTTCGTTGAACCGGACATGACCTCCTTAAGCTCAAAATTTTGAGAACGGCAAGAAAAGTTCTGAACATCTGAACTAACATTTTTCATTTGCATTCTGGAAGGCAACCTTTCTGACATTCCTATGGACTTTGACCTCATTTCGTTAGATTTTCACTCTGTTACATAAATTTTATTCCCAGAAGCTAAGCAAGTTAAGTTATGACTCTAAAATCAAATTGGGAATGCCGAGTTATTTCCCGGCAAATGAGACTAATAGACTTGGAATTTCGTCGCTCATTTTTCTAGTTGAGATGTTTTTTTGTGTTGAGAACTTTTTCCTTTGGTTGCTGGGCTCTCTTCATGCATATTCATTGGCTGAATGCTAATTTGGTTGCCGTGGGTTGCAGCATGAATTAGCATTTGGTATACATTCATTTCATGTATGCAGTCATGTGTGCACCATGGAATAGCATCATTATTTTGGGGTCTCATGGTGCTTGGTTTCACTTTCATCCATTATGCATTTAATAGCCACAGTTACATTTGCATCAACATGAATATTCATAACACTGCATGCTCTCTGTCATCCCATTGGCTACCTGTTCTTTTTCCCATTAATTTGCATGCTTAATTATGTACATACTTTAAACTCCTCGCATGCTTCACTATAAGCATTCACTTGAACTGGTTAATAGCAGGAGGACTGTAGCACTAGAATCTTTTAAAGAAGTTTTATATAGAATAGTTCATTTGAAAAACAGCAAATTCAGGCAAAAATTTTAGAGATCGTTTGTTTAATCTATCCAGCATTTTAAATACATATATCAACTTCTAAACTGCGAACATTTAATCAAATCTAATTTGAAAAGTGAACAAAGAAAAATTGTCTGGAGCAGGATTTGAACTAGCGACATCCGGAGTACACATAATACCGGTAGTTGTTTTGCAGTACCCGCCATAAGGTAGCTGTTCCTCTGCCAACCACACCAATGCAGCTGCATTTCACAACGCCCCTAATTTTCTGCGCAGACTCAGTTGTTCACCGACCAATGGTGAGAGGAGTTTGTCAAATATGCAGTGAGCCTTGTGCAGTACTTATGACTAGAGCAAAGATATACCACAAATATGGCCGATTGTGTGCTCAGAAATGCACTGCCATACCACAAAGATGGCCGACATTTTCCCTCCAGTTGATATCACATGCAGTGCATCTATATAATTGCCCTGACATTTGGGCTGATATCCTATTGTTAATATTTTATCTTTTTGTGCTAAGTGATTTCTATGTGATTACTATTTCCTGAAACTTGCCCCCAGATTTTCACAGTATCAGTATAGGTGACATTGTTGTCATATTTCCTTTCAGTTGCGAATGGTAATTCAGAAATACTTTTTTCTTTTCATTAATTTATTTGTTATTATTTATTTATTTGTTTATTTATTTATTTATTTATTTATGGTTTAAGTTTCTTATTTTGGATCACTGTTGCATGCTCCACTCTGGCATATTTCTGTAACTGTTTGTACGTTCTTGCATGTTATTCGTTGGGGCTTGTTGCCATGGCAACCTCAGTCTACCTTTTTGTGTTGGGAAGATACCTGTGTGTGTAACGTGCATGTGATAAACTTTTTGATACATTACTTGAGTGAGGTGTGGTTTTGCCACTGTCTTTGCCAGCACAGTCTCAACCCTGAGGGCCCACTCCAGCACAGTTTAACCAAGAGAGGGCGCTCTTCACAGACTAATAGGCTTTCCTTTCTCTCTTTCCTTTCTGAGTTTATGTTGGGTGCATTCATTATAGCTCCCCCGGGTCAACACCAGTCAACCTCGTCCCCATTCTCTCGCTTGTTTTGTGCAGTAAAACACGACCATTCCCAGTAAGGGCTGACCCGTGTTAGCTAAACGAATGCACCCTATGTCCATGAATGGCTGCCATAAGTGCGTGTGTAATTTGCGACCGAAGCCAAACATTTGGGACACGGCCTAAAAATGATGGTGTCCAATAGACAGATTCTGTTCAGTTTTGCCATAGAAATCATTGGAAAGGACTGATACCAATCTATGTCCAGCTGCTTGGCAACTAACCCCTAGCTAGCAAATTTTGATCTAACTGACTTGGTTTGCTCAGGCAATTAAATGTTTTTGTTCTTTTCTCTTTAAAAAATAAATTCCCTGCGAGTATGTTGTGAATATTTTGAAAACTGATCATTCTCGTGTATACATGTACTAGCTATAGCTTATTAACTTGATAACACTTTGAGGTTAATTATATTACCCTCAATCTAGGCCTTCAATTAGCTCGTTAATTAACTCATTAACTCCCTTTGTTTCCTGACAGGTTTGCTTTCGTAGTAGCTCTGCACTTCATCCTTCAATACACATCAGTTTCATGAGCCTTTAATAATAACACACTGGACTGTTTGTAGTCCACACGCCATGGTAGAGCCTAACACACACATCACAATAACACAAGGTAGTGTCTGAATCGGCTGGTCTTATTTTGGGACAGACGACTATGGCTAGGGCTATTTTCTGCACCACTGATAGGGGGAGGAAATCTAGCCATAGCCGTAAAGAGGCCGATTCAGACACAGCCTTTAATTTGCAGTGAGTAGCCACCTTAGCTAACATAATGTCCTCAAATGAGATATTTAAAAGACATGGCTTATGATATCTGTGTGTGAACTTTGGGCCCTGTGAAACTTTTAGAGAAAGTTTCAAGGGTTTCTACCGCTTTAATAAAGGTAGTATCATACTTTGGTTTTTGTCAAAGAAATGCAGATTCATGGGCAAAAATATCAAGGAAGATACAGTAACAGTCATCTGTGAAAATTTCAGTCCCATACGGTGCACACTTTATGAGAAAACAGTGAAAAATGGCCACGGTATTTCTTAAGTCTCTTTTATTTTTGATCTTTAAAAGATCCAAAATAATTTTGGTCACTGGTTTGACTCTTTTCTGGATAAATATACAGCATTTCAGGCAGAACAATGTTAACGGTATGTTTCTACCACCACCATCTTTACATGTATATCCTGTAAGTTATAGGTAAATCTGTGAAGATTTCTGTTTCTGTATGCTACCAAAGTATGATACTACCTTTAAAGATTGATAAGCTTAAATTACGAATACTCTATCATTACTACCATGTACTAACTGCCATTGTTTCTCATTCACAGCTTAGTTTTATTTGGGGGAGTTAACTCGCCCCCAAATTTACCAACATTTACCAACAATACATTGATCCCATTAACATTTAACATTGCGTGTTTTGTGTGTGCAATTTTACTAATTTATTACTAATTTTTTTAATGAATGAGAATTATTTATCATTAAGCACTATAATTGCATTGCGAGATTGGGGGCTCTGTATGCCTTTTCAGTAAAGAAAGGGGTGTTGATTCATATTTTCCTAGGGAGAGAAACTTAAATGCTGGTTGGGCCATGCCACTGAAAAGCCAGACCAGGCCTGGGCTTTGCCTGGGGTCTTGGGCTTCTGTAATCCCTAGCCGTGAACTATCAACTTCAAGCCCCTGCTGTGTCCTGGATCATAGTTAAACGTGATTGACAGATTGAGTCTACATTGATCGAGGACAATATCCAGAATCCAGGTTGAATTTATCTTTAAAGCAAGTATTTGGCAGAGAAATTCAGGGCTGACAAAAGGAGGATTTTAGGCACAAAGGCCCAGGCCTGGCCTGGCCTTTCAGTGGCTTGGCCCGACCAGTATTAAAGTTTCTCTCCCTCATTGGCATTTGAACATAAAAAGAAAAATGATACGGAAAAAAGGTATATAAAATGTATACAGAAATTTCATATCGTGAAAAGTCAATCCCTTATAGAAAAGGGTTAAGGTGGGAAAAAATTGAACAAAGTCAACCATTCTTTTGGAGCTTTTTCTTTTTTGAATATTGGACAAGTGAAAAGTTCGAAACCACAGTTTTAAAAGAACGGCAAAGTGATGCATACAGGATAGGGGTGTATTGAGATCATCTTCTTTTTTGGGAGGGAGGGGTGGTATCAGGGTTAAATGATACTTATTCCTCGGTTTGTTTGTTTTTCTGCATTCCACAGCGCCCGTAAGCTCCCCATCCCCTACCACCGGCCAGCGGCCAGCAGCCCCTCCACCAGTGAAAGCTCCTACTTCTCCTACGATAGCTACAGCCGGACACCCTCCCGCACGCCCTCACGCAGCCCCTCACGCAGCCCCACGGGGTCCCGGTCTCGGTCTGGCAGTCACAGCCGCAGTTATTACAGTAGGAGTAGTTACGAGCGGTGACAAAGAAAAAAATAATAATCATAATTATAATAATAGTATAAATAAACACCCAACCTGATGAGTCTTTGTACAGTCTATAGTTCATGGGGTATCTGAATTAAAAAGAAGCTAGAGCCATTATGAGTCCCCCGACCCGCCCTGCCTCGCCCCATCCCGCCCCGTACCACCCCGCCCTACCCTACCTCCCACCCCGCCCCTGTGACCTCTAACATCAACCCATGCAGTGATAGCCACAGGGACCAATTTCGTGGAGCTGTAAAGCACCAAAAAATTGCTTAGCATAAACTGTCTTGCTCAATCAAATAAACCACCATTCAAAAATTCCCTTTGATATTCAGCGAACAACAGCCAAAGAACAATCACAAGTGATACACAGCACATGGAGATTTGGTTGTTCATCCTGTTTTTCTTAAGACAAAAATTTTCATACTTCATTGGCCCCAGGTGGCAGTGCCCATTGTAGGAAATGCATCGGTGCCACATGGGCCAAATATTACATACAAAAATGGGTCACAAAATATCGGTATTTCATTATAAATTGGGTTTGTTTAATATTTATACTGTAAATACTGTTTTAGACCAAATTTGGTAGGATTTGGAACAAGTCAACAAGTGGGGCGTTTTGTAGAGGACAACATTGGATTATTAAATGTCATGATTTTTTTTTTTTTGGGGGGGGTGGAATTATAACAAATGAACTTGAACAATCTTCTTCATTTTGGAGATTTATTCATTTGCTGGGGTGTCTTTTAAAGGGACCTGTGACAAAACATGTATGGCACTATGGGTATAAACTGTTATCTTTATTCCATAAAAAAGTAATGGTTGGAAATGTCTACAGCCAAATTTGTGTGCAATTTTATATGTAAGTTTAAAAAGGAAGGAGTCTTTCACAGAAATTAATGCTAGCCACTCTTCATTTTGACAACCCAGTTCTCAATTTTCACAAGATATCAGTTATTGATCGATCGGTCAAAATCAATCGGTGAAAAATGAGGGTTGTGGCTGCAAACATCTGAAATTTTTCCGTATTCAGAATGCTGAATTTTACAAACAACAAAACAAGATCCCATTCATTTTGTGTATCTTTTGTAGTGCGCATTTTGTGATGGCTCAAGAAGTATTGCAGATTGCTTCTTTGTTTTTAGACTGCTTGAAATGTTTTGGAATTTTGGTTCGTCATTTTGTATTCAGCGAACTGCGACTGCCAGCCGGGACCTGTGCAAGATGCGTGTTTATTTGTTTGTTTTTTAACGAAATTTTGATGTAGGAAATTGGGTTTAATAGTGGATTGATGAACTCTTAACTTCTACCAAAATCTACCAAAATCCATCATCACTTGTTATTGATGGAGTTTGCAGGGCCCAATTTCATGGAATCCGTTACCGTTAGCAAAAATTATTCGCTTACGTTAGCAGACTTTTTTGGTTACGGTTAGCGTAAAAAGTTTTCGTTTTTGGTAACGATGAGCAAGGTTTTTCTGCAGAATGTATATGACAGTGCATTAGCAGCAAAATAATCACAGTTACCCTAGAAATTCTTCGCTAACCGAAAGTCTTGCTTACGGATTCCATGAAATAGATTTCACGCGTAGCAGTGCCCGTAAGCACAAAAATAGGCCGTAACGGATTCCATGAAATTGGGCCCTGGTACTGACTGTAACTTCACATGAAGCTTGATTTGCACGGCTTGATCCATTTTTACTAAAGAATGTTCCAAACGGATACTGCAAATGGTAGATTTTGGTGGAATCAGTAAGGTTCACGAAATGCCTATAGGGATGTAGGGTTTATAACTTTATAACTATTTATTTATTTGTTTAGTTATTTGTATCATAGTGGACCCTTTTTAAAAATCGCTCGTGTACATTCCTTTTTGAGCTTTAAGACAATAACGAGACCATTCTTTATTGCGTGTGTGAGGGGCTGTATGGAGGTGGGCGGAGTTTAGACGATTCCTTCTTGGAGGCGGTGACCAAACGGATTCGGGATGCTTCTTGTGTTTCATAGTGAGCGACAAGATTTGATCTTCAAACTTTCACATAGGAAAATGCAAACAGAAAATAATAACAAAGAATGAAAACCACTTTAAAAATGCAAAAGAATTGTTGTTGTTTTTATCAATGATATTAATTCCAGTTATTTTGGCGGGAAAATTGTTCGTCATATTCATGATGTTGTGTCCAAGTCACACTTTGAATTATAAAAAATTGATAGAAACTCAATACATGCTAAAAGTTTTAATAAGGTTTGATGCCTGACCAAAAGTTATCCTGTTATATAAATCTCAGCCAGTCACTAGATTTTTCATTCTGGTGTGTTTTTGTTGTGAAGGCGTGCCATATACGATCACTCAACGTTTGTTTTCACATTTTTATCAAACTCGACCTCGACAGGTTCCCACTATTCTCACTGTACAGTTTACAGAATATCACAAATGAAAAATGACCAAGATTACACCAAATGGAAATACCCTTCAAAATATGAACTTTTTTGGATTTGTGTGTGCGTGTGTGTACCTTTGGGGTCCAAGTCATCTTTTGCAAATGCTACTTCTTCTTTTTTAAGTATGGGAAAGAAAAAAAACTTATTTGAAATGATTTGAATTTTAATCATCCGTAAAAATCAATTACAGAAAATTGCTTTAATTTTTAATTAATTTGTCTCTGCAGAGATTTTTTGTTTTTTAAAAGAGAATTGGAATTATTGACATGTTGTACTTGCTTTGATATACGATTCTTGATAATGAGAGGAAATGTTTTAATAGCCAAGTCTTGTACAGAGTAAACAAATATATGGTATGGGAGGATATGGGAGACCTTTTTGGACAACTTTGATGGCAAAAAAATAATCGTGGGCTCGGGGCAAGCTACTGGCACAGTGTCACAATTCAGGATATTTTATAAGGTATTCCCTGCTTTAACTATCAACATTTTGTGCTACAGTTCCAGCCCGGACATTCTGTGCTAAATCTTCAAACATTTTCTTTAATCTAGAGTGACAAGAAGTTCTTTAATCTCGAGTTGCAAAAAGTTCTTGAATCTAGAGTTGCAAGAATTTTGCAATAGGGCTCTGCGCTCGTGACGTCACATTCAGATGTTCGGACAAACAAGTCCCACTTTGTCCAATTAACTTGCACGTAAAAGTTGTGAAGTTTGCTGGCTATCCAGTTAACTATAGCTGTCAATATAAAGGGTGTATTCTATAAATAGCTCGAGCGCGGAACCCTATTTCACAGCCTGAGGTCAATGGTATGGTATAAACCATCTATCAACAGTCATTTTTTTGTTTTTGTATAAACCAGCCTATAAATCAGTTCAGATGGACCGCGAGTATTTGCTGCCCTCAATAGTTCGAAAAGGTCTCTCATTGCTCCGCGATAAAAAAAACAAAAAACAACGGGCGGTCTCTGAGATGGTCGCTACAGTGTATTGAAGCAATACGTAATTGTATATAATGGCATTTACTGTAGAATTGTACTGCGTAGTTTACCAGCAATTTCTGGTTTGTGTTCTTTTTTTACTTGTTATAATCTGAAAAAAGTGCATAACATTGGGACGAGAATTGTAGAGCCTTATGTTGGGCACTTTTTGTGCGCTATGGTGATTTTCTTTTAGAATGCATATTGTTACAAGGAATGAGAAAGGGAAAATTTTTCATAAGTTAGGATTGGCTTCAATAGCTGAAAAGTCCAATTATTTCTAGCCCTCTTATGTCAAGTCTGGTGCTCAGCATGGATTAGAGATCTAGGGCCTTTCACAAAGCTCAGCTCCAGCTGCGGCTCCGGCTATATTTTGTGAAAATAAATCCATTCTAGAATAACGAGTATCAAAATAGAGGATTTTCGCTGCGGTTCGGAAGTAGATTCTCTGGTTTGAAAATGAAAACAGAGCTTCAGCTTCAATGAAAAACCACAACCTATATTTTCAGCATATTGATTAAAAGAGATGAAGCCGGAGCCTGAGCCAGAGCTGAGCTTTGAGAAAGGCCTCTGGTGAGGTTAGAATGATACAGAACTACGGAAGTACGGATGAATATGCTTACCCGTATTCCTGGTACCGGTAGTACATTCTAGCCCTTTTGACAAAGAGTATCTCGGTGTAAACCTTGGCGGTAACCATGGTTTGACCACGGAGATTACTATGGTATTATTTAACTTGGTGTTTGAAGGTGCCACGGTATTACCATAGAAATTACTGCGGTATTTAGTACCACGGTAATTGCCACCCTTATGCTACTGCATGTTTGCATACATTTACCTGTGGTAAACTGGAATAACCTTGGTGCAACTAGGGAATTGCATCCAGTACCTCAGTAATTTTCCATGGTAAACAGCATTTAACTATGGTAATACCGCGGTAATCTGTTAAGCTAGGAAGAATTAAAAAACTGCGATCACAACTGTGAATTGGGAGGGATCGTGAGATGGGAACTATTTCCAGATTCTCTCATCGGATTTTCTTTCAAGGCTTGAGAACTCGAACCATTATGCAACCAAAGGAATTGGAATTTGTTTTTATCAACTTGCCAATGTCATTTGATTTCAAGTCTTAATTTTTCCCAGTTAACTGTGATTTTTATCTGTTATTTTAAGGAACCAATTTTACAGGTTTTACTGTAAACATAAAACATGCTCTTTTGCAATTCTGTTTTCATTTTTTTTATCAGTAGACGTCTGATTTTTTTTTTCTGATTGTAACATTAAACTGTAATTGATTATCACTTATTGGCATAAATAAAATTCTGATTGAATATGAGATAAATTTGAATGTTATTAATTTTTTTTTAGTACTCAGTCATTACATTACATTTTCTCACGATAGCTAAATTATTACACGAGTCAAAAAATAGAAATCTTGGACCACATTTCTTTACAAATCATTTATATTTATTACAAATCATACAAAGTCTTAAAATCTTTCTTCTCTAGAAAATTAAAATATGTTACCTTACAGTGAATGTTCCTGTAAGTTGAGCTGCTTTGATACCAGTTGAAATACTAGTATGAAAACCAACATGAAGACAAAGAAAGGCTTAGGATGCTTAAAGGTAGTATCATACTTTGGTAAGAAACCAAAACAGAAATGTTCACAGATTTACGTATAACTTACAGGGTATGAAGATGGTGGTGGTGGACATACCGTTAAAATGTTTCCGTCTGAAATGGTGTATTTATCCAGAAATTAGTAAAACAACGACTGAAAATCTTTTTGATCTTTTAAAAGATCAAAAATACAAGAGAAAAGACTTAAGAAATATTGTGGTTGTTTTCACCGTTTTCTCAAAAAGTGGGCACCGTGTGAGACTGAAATTTTCACAGATGACTGTTACTGTATCTGTCTGAATATTTTTGCCCATAAATCTGTATTTCTTTGATAAAAACCAAAGTATGATATTACCTTTAAAGGTACTATCAGACTTTGGTAGAAAACCAAAATAGACATTTTCATAGATTTACATATAACTTACAGGGTATAAAGATAGACCTGCTACAAACATGTTGTTAAAATCTGTCTGCCTGAAATGCCGAAAATAGTTTGGATCACCGAGATCAAAACCTCACAATTATGATTACCTCACAATTTTGCATAAGAATTGCAACAGTTTTTCGCTGTTTTGTGCTGTTTCCAATGATCAATTCAGCTGGAAATTTCACAGGTTTGTTTTTATTCCATGACAAATCAAATTGTGAACAGACCGTAGCTGTTCTATCAATTTTACCAAAGTATGATAGTACCTTTAATTGAGATCAAAATGTTCTTGGAGATGTATTGACAATTTTCTAACATCAAGAAATTCATTTCTCTTCACAGCCTCTGATGATTATTTATTATTATGCAAGTCAGTTGAGGGTGCTTCTCCAAGTTGGTTGATGGCCTTCTTGTAAAAGGTACTACCTCTTGGTCACAATAGCGATGTACAGGGTCCAAATGAAGGCCACAGCACTAGCAAAGAGTACACGGTACTGTGGTATTGAAGACAACAAAAAATAAAACAACTGATAATTCTACATTTAAACATATTTCATTGTTTCTCAAAGCTTAAACTGACTTACACCACAATCCTGAAAGTGTCCTTCCCCCACTTGAAGAACCATTAAAAAAGTTGAATATCGCTTCCTCTTCCAGCCCTAGTAGTTGTTCAGGGGTTGATTTCATGAAGCCCTACGATCAATCGTAACCCGAGTTCACAAAAGATATACCCATCGTATCCTACATAGGACTGCAATGTATCATAAGTCCTATGATTGATAGTAAGTTACAATGAGTTTGGTGAAATCGATCCCAGGCTGAATACAACCCACTTGGTATTCCTTTCCCAATGGACCCTTCCGGCCTGTCAATCAAATGCAGAATGACCAATCAGAGGAAACCTTTTAATCAGGTGACCACGAAAGCCTTGGTCAAACTCGGTGACGTGAACACGCATGTAGGCGGAGCTTAAGAGCAAAGCCGGAACGGTCCGTTAGCAAGACAGGGCAAGTACTCAAACTTATTCTAAGAGCAAGCTGGTTGTACTGACCTGGAGAGGGATGAAGTTGATGTTGACATACTGGAAGATGGTCCAGACTTTCCAGTTCATCTTGAGTACCGACCAGTACGCCATCTTGATGAATTGGACCGCCGCCTCGTGGCTCAACCCCTATAAGACCACAACAGTATAATGCTCGGAATCAATTTTTTTAACTTGAGTCGCAATCTTACGGCTTTATTTAAATGCAATTTTCGCTTTAATAAAAGCAAGACAGCTTGCTGAACTGAACTGGGACTAGTCCTTGAGACCTGGGTTCAATTTCATAGAGCTGCTTAAGCACAACATTTCCTTGATCAAACATGATTACCAACCCAAAATGTTCATATGATGTTTACTGCTTTTGATTTGTATTCTGCCATTGTTTGCTGAGCAATAACATTCACAAGAAGTTTTGGCTGGCATACTGATTTTATTTACCAAAGTAGTTTGGTGCTTAAGCAGCTCTATGAAATTGGCCCCTGAGGATTATGACAAGTGGGCTCAACAACCAAAATCTCTGAAGCCCAATAAACTTCACTTCACTTATGTATTAAGGTAAAGACACAAATCCAAGAACCCTTATCCAGCAGGGTAATGGAAGAGCAGCCTGTGCACCATTTGAGAGGTCTACGGTTCAAGTCTAACATCATTTACTAAAGGCCTTTCTCAAAACTCAGCTCCGGCTTTGGCTCCATCCCTGTAATCAATATGCCGAAAACATAGGTTGTGGTTTTTCATTGAAGCCAAAACTCTGTTTTCTTTTTCAAACCAGAGAATCTACTTCCGAATCACAGTCGCAAGTTCTATTTTGATACCCGTAATTTGAAAATGGGGCCAGAGCTGAGCTTTGGGAGAGGCCCCAGACACCTGTCTGAAATTATACTCTTGATCTGATGCTGAGGTCTTTATGTTTTTTACCTCAAACCTCCTGATGCAGTAGAAATATCCGAGAAGGAATGGCGGGGCAATGACAAGCCGGTCAACGATCACCTTCAGGATCTTAGACACTCTGTCCTTGCCCGGTACCAGCATATCAAGCCAGCGATAGAAGTAATGCGTGACGGGACCAGTGTATAACACACTAAACATAAACAAACAAACAACAAATAGAAAATAAAAAGCAAACATCATCAAGAATGAGAAGAATAACGGAAATAACTTCATGTTTTTTAGAAGAGGGGCACTTCTAGACAAGCAAGCTAGGTCAAGCCAGTTAAATCACAGTTAGAATCAACAGTCTTGATTCCTTCAAAGAATTCCACAAGATTTGAATTGGATTTGTGAAGTTTTAGTTAAATTTGACAATTGTTAGTGCAACTTGCAAGAGAACCCCCCCCCCCCCCCCCACCCTCAACTTAACCACATGCAAGCTCCTCTCCCTTAGGAGTACAAACAAGTTTACTGTAAACAAATTCTGCTATAACTCAATATTATACATACTCCAAAAAGACTTTGGGAAGCCATTTTTGATTCTATATTTCGTTCTTTATTCAGAACATCTTCATTTACTGAAGATTTTCTGAATAAAGAACGAAATATAGAATAAAAAATGGCTTCCCTTAGTCTTTTTGGAGTATGTATAATATTGAGTTATCTGAATATTATCAGTGGATCACCATCAAATTGTGCTATAAAGCAATTTCCGAAAGAAAAATATTGATTACTTTCAATAAAATTTTAATTCAAGTTCAACAAAAGTACAATAACTATGCCTTTTGTTTTAATTTGCTCGACTATCGTAGCTGGTGCCTTGTACTTCGATAGCCTGGCAAACAGACTAGTACAGCTAAATCATCCACTCCATGTCACTATGAATTACCCGGTGGCTGCAAATGCTCCAATGGTCCTCCAGGCTATCTTGGCATCCTTTCCTCCTACCATCTTCTGTGCAATGATGTTACTGCATGATGAAATGGCTCCACTGAAAAACAGGAAAAAGAGGACGAAACCGGTCATCAACGTCCATTTTTTGGTTTCTTTTAGTCCTCATTAAAAATTATTCGATAAAAAAAGCTGTATGCCATAGACCTGTACACGATCACAGCCAGCGTGCAATGCAGTGAGTATTATAACATCAGGGAACCGGTGCTGGGTCGAAACTTGGAGGAGGTCCATGGAATCCCAAGCCAACTGGAAATAGAATGAATCTTCTTTGTGTGATCCCCAATTACATGTCATTTCTCAAGCTTGTAGCAATGCTGATGTTCCCCAAATCATAACTGATCCTTGGAATATAGCGGTATATGGATTCACGGCTTCTGACTGGCAAATGAATAGTAATCGACAATTTGGGACTCCATTGTCCCAATCTGGATAGCTAAGATGGTAGAGTGCTGGTAGATTTTTCCGGGGGTCCCGGGTTCAAATCTCTCTTCACTCAGTAATTTCTTTGTTAACCTTTAAACGTATAAATTGGTTATGGTCACAGACTGGCAGCACTCACACTTTGTCTAACCTAGACCCGTAAACAGGGCCCAGATACATCGCTACTCTCAGATGCCAGGATCTGAGAGTAGCGATGTATCTGGGCCCTGTTTACGGGTCTATGTCTAACCTAGCATGTAAATGGAATAATATTAATAAACCTGTGAAAACTTGGGCTCAATCGGATATCTGAGTCACAAGAAAACACCGAAAATCTGTCTAAATTTTTCTTATCAAACATATAAAGAATGGTTTTGATCCTTGAAGATCAACATTGTTTTCGGTCGTTGTTTAACTCACTTCTGGATAAACACACCATTTTAAACGGAAATATTTCAACGGAATGTTTCCACCAACACCATCTTTGTACCATGGAAGTGACATGTAAATCTGTGAACATTTCTGTACGGGTATGTTACCAATTCTGTACTGCACCATTAATTTTTTTTAATGACCTGGTGTCGATTTCACGAAGCCCTGCGATCGATCGTAACTCGAGTTATGAAGGATAACCCATCGTAGTGGACTTATCCCACGTAGGGCTTCAATGCATCAAAAGTCCTACAATTGATAGTAAGTTACGAAGAGTTTGGTGAAATCGACCCCTGCGCTTACACTACAGTTAAAATAAATTTAACAGGTGGAAAATACCCTGAACGGCTGAAGTAACCGATAAAATGAATTTAGTTCCCTTTTCCCCCCTCTCCACTTCCAAAAAGTAAAAATATCTGGGAACGAATTACAATTAAAGGATTTCAAAGTTGTTCACACTTATAACATGGAGGTACTAGGTAGGAAATCCCCTCTCCGCAGTGCAAGAAGGCCGGGTGTGGACAGCGTAAACGTACGCGGTGCATGCAGAGTGCCGATGATGGATCACGGAGGAAGAAATTTCAGTTTAGGCCTAGTACTTTAGCTTACCTGGTGAGCGACTTGGTAATAATCGGATAGGTTTTCAGACATCGCAGATATTCGGTGAGTAATCTTTTGTGGAATGGATCTTCTTTTTTTGCAAAACTGCGCGTTAGTGGTACTGGTATTCCTGTTGCCATCTTGTGATTGGTCTGTGTGTGCTACACACTGCATGCACTGTATGCACCGCGCAACTCGTGTGATAAATACAAGTACCGCACGCACGACGTACGTAGTGTGTGATTTACAAGTACCGCACGCACGTACGTCGGGGATGTGAGTGGCCAAACAAAACAAGTTGAAAACACCGAGGAATAAGCTCAAATTTAAAAGAACTTTTTCTTATACTTTCGTGCAGAGCAAAGCTGAAATTCTAAATATAAAATCTGAAAAACAAAATTCGGAATTCAGATTAAAATTTCAAGTGTCACGTCAGCCGCACGTTCAATGCGAATGCACTGTACAATATACTTGAATCGAGGCTGTACGGTAACCGACTACGCACTAGCCACTGCCTATGTGTATGTACATTGACTGCACGACTACGCATCGCTGCACACGGACCAATCACAAGATGGAAACAAGGCTACCACTAACGCGTAGTTTTGCAAAATGCACCGACATTTTGGAACAGACATTTAAAACACAACTTGCTTACAAGTACCGGTAGTGGATGGATGATAAACCATAAACATACATTACAGCATAGACCTGGAGGACTTCTCCAGGTCTATGATTACAGCACACACTCAATCGGCCAACTGAGAATAACGACAAACTTGTGTTGTTACTAGAATACATGCAACACAGTTTTTCTCAATAATTCAGGGCGTGGCTTTTTACCGCATACAAATATTTCTTCATTTCAAATGATCAAATTATGATAACTGCTTTGCCTATCATCATTATATTATTGGATTTAGTGGCCCATGGATAAATAATAAGCTACTTGGACCCGGATATTAATACGATGACAAGTTGAAAAATAACTGGCCTAATTAGGCCCGCGCTTCTGTTTGTTCATGTTTCTATTTGTTCATGGATCAACTTTCTCCATGATAGATAGATAGATAGATAAAAAAAAACTGAGTTATATGTTCACAATCCTTACGTCAGTTCAATTTTGAATTAATACTGAAATTGGTGCATTTGGGAGGTTTAAAGGGATCACACACAGCGCGATCGGTCTGAAATGTCCGGCCGGTTGCAGTATTCTCAGTGAAAAAAAAACATTTTTTGTAGGAATGTCAAACTTTCACTGACAAGTGACAGAAAACAATTGTTTTACTGACATCTAATAATACCAATGCTATAATGGTTATAACTTGAAGAACAAATTCCTCCGCCTGAGTTTATTAAAACCAAGGGCCGAGAAAAGTGTCCCGCATATCATCCCAAAGTTAGTGGCCTAATAAATTTATCACTTTATCAGTATTAACCCTAACTCTAATTCCCTAACCCTAACCCTATGCTGCCAGATTATCGGTGGGGATACAAATGCGGCTAGCTTCAGTTTGATTTCATAGATACAAAAAAACCAAAGTCGAACACTGGCATAACAACTTACAGGTGCGCCACATACGGCACTACTGAGCACGTACATTCTATGTTATGTTTATTTTCCTGTGTTCAATCCATTTTTGTATAGGGGTGTAAATTGTTGATTGATTGACATAAATTTTATCCTAAGTACCAATCCATACTTTTTTATAATTATTGAAAGTCTAATTTCCACATTTTTTTGTAGATTATTATTTTTGAGGTTGTGGCAATAGGGAAATAGAGAAAGAAATGTTATGATCACAACACTATAAATCCGACACACCGATTGTAGAAATGGTACAACCTTAGGCGTATGCAGCGGCCGGCCATGATGGATTGGTAGTATAACTGTGTAATGAATGAAATCACGTTGTATGAATGTACACGTATTGCGGTTATGTGTAGGAAGTAAATGCTTTGCCAGCCTTTTATGTTTTGGTTTTTTAGTTCTGATAGATCCAAACTGTAATCCTGGCTTAATGTAGAAAGGAAGGATACATTCAGCATGAAGGACTCGACACTACGAGTCGCTGTCTTTTGCATTTTACAAGGTAAAAAATGTAAAGAAATTGTTGTGACATGACAGTCCGATTCCAATACAGCTACAGTCGCCATGAATGTCACTGGCTTTCGTGGGTTATGCAAGCAATAAATGAATAATGTCTTAATGATAATTGATAGGCTTACCCCGTACAATTAAGCATTCTAATACTGTTTTTGCCATTGACAAATTACTTTCTACAACTAAGCAACCCTTCTTCTTTGTTATATTTTCCTAATAATACTCTGGAATTTTAAATGCCGTTTTCAGTTTTTCACTGACTGACTGACTGAGAAAATGAGTAACACAACACTAGCAATCTCACTCAATGACTCATTTGGAAAGAATTCCACTGACGGCCATGAGGGAAACAGGGTTATTTCCTCCAAGAGTTAACTTATTTGATGCAAGTCATGATGAACTTCAATCTCAGGTGTGAAAACTGGTGTAGCTTATCTAAAAAGCGAGATTTTCAGGTTTGTTTTACCTACAATTATACACTTCATATGCAGCAGTAACCATTTTTATCAAAACGCCCTCTGTTGGTCCCATAGGTTTGTGCACAAGTGATGGCCGTCAGTGGAATTCTTTCCGACTCATTTTTGTTGGGAGTTGACTGTTGACGTTTATATCAATATATGCCTATGGCAGCCTATGTATATATATATAATAAAGTGTCATTCTTCTTGTCACTGACGCGCCTCATAATTTCCCTTAATAAACTCAAGTCAAAACACTGCCAAATTTTCAAAACCTTGGCTAGCTTTCTTACATCGGAATGAATGTCATTTTTGTTGGACAGTAGTTTTCCTGCTCGTTGGAACGGATGCCGACCCAGGAAGCCCAGCAAACACTACCAGTACCACGGTAGCCAACCAGGGCCATGATGGATGGATCGCACACAAATCAGGTATGCAAACAGCCACATATGACTACCAGTAAACAAATTACAGGTAATTGGAATATGTATGGAAGTGGGTAAAAGATTTTGATGGAGGTTGAATGCATTTAAGAGCCATCAGTAACGTAGTTGCGATGATCGTAACCCTAGGTCTGGCCAGGGACTGGGACCTTAGGGTTACGACAAAACTGGATAAAAAAAATGGGTACAACCTTTTTGGCCAACTCCTGAAGTACGTTTCCACTTAGTTTTCCACTTTCCAAAATCCAAACACAAAATCTGACAACATGGATCTGATTGGTACTTATCAATGAGTCATATAAAACCACTTTGAATATCGAAAGATCATTTTCTGCAGAAAAAAATGACCCAAAACTTACCGAAGGTGTCGAGATTCCCTCCGTTTGCCGTCAGTCGGCCATTTTGAATAGTGCGCAGTGCCATCTCGACCAAATTACGTCATGCGCAATGCCGTTTTGGCTGTTCCACCTTTCAAACTCAAACTCGCAGCCCTATGGAGGGTGTTGTTCCCAGAATAACACGTGCGCTGTGCATGATATACCGTGTACACGCATATCGTATACAGTATGGAGGAGGTTTTTTTTAAAGTCCGCATTGTTTGCCCATGTCAAGCTATCAGTAACGTGTCAGAGGTCTTTCTCAGGTGCAGTGTGTGCGGCCGGCTGGACCCTGTACGAGCCCTCCCTGACCTGTTTTCAGAGTTTCCAGACGGCGACCCACATCCAGGAGAGTGCCCTGGACTACTGCTCCACCTCCAACAGCCACCTGGCCTCCGTCACCCCAGAGGAGCTGAACTTCATGTCGGGCATTATCCAGACAGATGGCCACCAGCATGGCAAGAGGGTGACCTGGTGGCTGGGGTACGAGATGCGCCGCTCTGTCAAGGAAAACTCTACCGTCTGGGAGCTGGTGGACTTGTCAGGCGGAGGCGGGGACCTGAGCTGGATGGGCCTGTCGGCTCCGCTGGAGGAAGAGTCTGAATCCAAGCTGTGCGTCGTCCTGGTCCTGCCGGAGAATTCAGAAACTCCCGAGAAGTCGTGGAAGTTAGAGCTTCGGTCATGCCATGACAAGTCAGGATTCCTGTGCGCCCAAGGTGAGCCCACTCCCAC
Organism: Astropecten irregularis; assembly: GCA_963971285.1. Classification (NCBI taxonomy): domain Eukaryota; kingdom Metazoa; phylum Echinodermata; class Asteroidea; order Paxillosida; family Astropectinidae; genus Astropecten; species Astropecten irregularis. The sequence goes on along the minus strand of OZ020247.1, from coordinate 24,640,616 downwards.
CCCCTCCCTCTATCACAGTCATCCAGACATGACCTAGTCTTTATTTCCAATTTTCCATCTCCTTAACCATGCGACCAGATGGTCCAAGACGTGACACTCTGTGATATCTTTGTGTACTTTAAGTTCTGGAGAGCAAGGATTCTTAATAACTTGCTTGTGGGTACTTGTTGAACTTGAGCAGGATTCACAAAGCACAATTCACCTTAGTATGCATTGTATTTGGACAAAATACCAAAAGAGGTGCTAGGATTATAGAGAGTACAATAAAAGCATATCATGCATGAAGCTGTAACCACACAAGAGGTTTGAATTTAAATTCTGCACCTACATGAAAAAAAAAGTGACTTGAGAGCACAAAGACAAACAGATGAAAGCAGACTAGCAACAGACATGGATGGATCCAATAGTGTGAGACAAACAATAGACAAACAAATGGCCCCACCCAAACAAAACAAATAGATCATCCAGTGTATGCCTATGATGTTGTTTCCTAAGGAATTATCATAGCATACTGGAAGGTGAGTTGCGTAAGTTGGTTGTGTATAATAACTCCATGCAGTCCAAAATCACAAACCGAATTTTACAATTATCCCATATATTGACCACTTCCTTTCACCAGATTCGGAGCCAGTTTGCATCGACCGCAAGGGCAATGAGATCTGGGAGGGGGAACGCTACGTGCCCCCTGGCCATGATGCCTGCTACTTCTGCCGCTGTATGGATGGCAAGCCTGGCATGTGCCTGACCACCATGTGTGCTAAGCCACACTGTGAGCTGTACCGACCGGATCCTGAAGAATGCTGCCAGTACATATGCACGGATGGAGGCAATGGTGGCAGCAATGCTGATAGTAAGATCTTCCATCGCCTTCTTTAGCTTGTAGGCTTTTAATTTCAGCCATTCACCGTCATAATGGGAGCCTAGATACAACTTTTTGTTTGGGCAACCCACATGCATACCACAGTTAACCACCCATGGGGACGATTCTTTGCACCATATTGTGTCATTGGTCAATTTTACTTGTGTCATTACGGACTAGCCAACTCTTGGAAATCCTTTTCTCCTACCGGTAGTTGATGTGTTTGGAACATTTGGAGATATATGCACGTCCATAGAAACCATTCTTTATGTATTATAAGAATAATTGAGTCGGGTTTTCGTTATTTTCTCGTGACTCAGATGTCCGATTGAGCTCAAAATTCCAGAGGTTTATTATTTCATGTACATGCTGGATCGGACAAAGTGTGAGTGCTGCTCTGTGACCTTTACCAATCATGTATTATATGGATAATATGGACACAAGAGGGAGACATTTTAAAGACCCTTTTGTAATGTTTCTCACAGTGGATGTCTCGGACAACATGCGCTGGGTCTTGACGATGCTCACCTCCTTCATCCTGCTGGGCATGATGCTGTTCATGGTCTACCGTATGCGACAGAAAAGGATTGCCTATCTACGTTACCGTAAGTACCGTCTGTGACTCAAAGAGTTTTAGGCCAAGCAATCATAGATACTTAAGCCTAAAGCAGAGTGTACACTGTCAACATTTTCGATAACATGTTGCCCAGGTACAGGGCAACACACCTGGGCAACACGACTTTGGGCTCTGTGTATAATAGCAACATTTGGCCAACATGTTACAGAGATGTTGCTGCGAAATGTTACCCAACTTTGCTCTGTGTACACTGACAACATTTTCAGCAACAACGCCTACCTGGGCAACATGTTACCGACATTGTTACCAAAAATGTTGACAGTGTACACTCTCCTTAACCCACCTCCATACCACAGTTTGCCACACATGTGGTAATTGTGGTATCCTAAATACCACAGTACATTACAGTGCGGTTTGTGTGGTAATGCATGGTTTATGATCCAGTTCCCCTGTGGAGACTGTGGTAATGTGTGGTGAGCAGCCCTTGTCTTGTGTGGTAGGTGCAGAGGGTTAGGGTTAAGTCCCCCTGTGCAGACTGTGGTAGTGTGTGGTAAGCAGGTCTTGTCTTGTGTGGCAGTTGCAAAGGGTTAGAGTTGAGATCACTCACTACTTCCATACAAATTGTGCAATAGAGCGGAATGCGATGTCGACCCCCAACATTCATTGCAAATTTTCAGTTTTAACATTAACATTTTTTTTCAAGATCCTTCTTTTTCTGTTTGGGTTTTTCCACGGTGGTCAGTAGTTTTCTGTTGTGAAAAATTCATGTGCCATGAATTGGACCCAAGTTTGTAAAGCTCTTTTCTACCTCATAACAATAGTAATTAAATAAACTCATTGTTTGAATTTGGTGTGACTATCCGCTAGGCTTGGGTTAATAATAATTCCTATGGGTTTGTATTTTTGTTTGCCAGGAGCCCAGCAGATGCGAGAGGGTAGCATGATGGACTTTGAGCCCGGCACCGGCCCTCCCCCTGTCCCTAATCTAGATGACATTGAGGGCGCTGTTTACAGAGAACCACCACCTCCGTATTCGTGAGTATACCAATCTTAAGACAATTTCTATGAAGGACTTGTGGTTAGCTGTGGCTCAACTAACTTGCCCCAAACTTGCATGATAATCTAATGCTGGACTAGTTTTGTGCTGTGTCTGGAACAAACCCGCATGTTTTAGCTGGTAATAGCCGTGTCTTCTGACAAACTGTGGCAATGTTCAGCAGGAAAGCTTATATGGCAACTATGGAATTGATTTTGTAGTCGTACACACTAAAAACAAACTACTGGGAGACTTAACAGCAATTGCGCTGGTCTGTTAGTACTTACAAAATGTCTGTAACAGCGTAAAGCGAGTGTTAAGGCGAGAGCGTTAACTTGTGTCTTGCTCCTAGACTCCCAATATACCCTTTACTTACATTTTGATACCCACTCTGCTCTGTTAGTCTGGTAACCTTGACATCCAACCAGTGTTACTGCAACAACCCTTCAAACAATTTTTGTACTTAAACCAGTAAAGGAAAAATCTGTAATCATATAACGATCATCTTTTCCTTTATAAATGATCAAGTTTCTGACTTTATTTTGGGGTTGTTGGTTTGTATTTCCTCAGATTTTTAAAAGATGAGCATCACATTCCGACAGAGCAACCTCCTCCGTACATCTCCACGGTAACCCTGCCAATGGACGTCAACAGGAACAGAGACAGACGCAGCATCTTTCAGCAAGACAGCGACGCCGTGGCTCTGCTGGATGGCTCTGTCAGCTCAGAACCAAACACACCTACACTCATCACAGGTAATGGTCCTCTGCCTGGTTTGTTTGTTTGTTTTGCATCTCGGGGTCTTTTCCAAACCTCGGCTCCAGCTCAAGCTCAGGCTCATGCTCAGGCTCAAGCTCAGGCTCAAGCTCAGGCTCAAGCTCAGGCTCAAGCTCAGGCTCAAGCTCAGGCTCAAGCTCTTGCTCCAGCTCTGGCTCCAGCTCCGGCTCTGGCTCCAGCTCCAGCTCTGGCTCCAGCTCTGGCTCCAGCTCTGGCTCCGGCTCCAGCTCCAGCTCTGGCTCTGGCTCTGGCTCTGGCTCTGGCTCCAGCTCCAGCTCTGGCTCCAGCTCTGGCTCAGGCTCCAGCTCTAGCTCCAGCTCTGGCTCCGGCTCCAGCTCTGGCTCCAGCTCCAGCTCTGGCTCCAGCTCCAGCTCTGGCTCCAGCTCCGGCTCCGGCTCCATTTCGTGAATCCATTCTAAAATAACAGGTATCAAAAAAGAAACATTTGGCTGCAGTTCGGAAGTAGATTCTCTGGTTAGAAAAGCAACAGAGCTTCAGCTTCAATGAAAACCACAACCTATACACAGCATATGGATTACAGAAACGAGCCTGAGCCTGGAAAAGCCCCTGGTCTCATTGTACTGTATCCACCAATAGAGGGCGCTCTTAAAATTGCCCAGTCTATTTGGAATTGGGATTGTTTTGAGAAAATAACACTTCTTTGTTTGCCCACCCTCCCTCCCTCTCTCTTTAAGGTGTGCCGGCAATTCTACCTAGCCCCCCTGCGTACACCAGCAGCACAGAGAACAGCACTGTGTCCACTCCGCAGACGGAGCAGAGCACCCCAGGGGGAGAAACAGCGACCAATTCAACAGCCGCTCCTCAAACGATACTGCCCTCAATCAACACTTTTGTGTGAGGTACGTAATCTTCGGAAGAAAAAAATGAACCAAAAACTTATCTAGAGTGAAAGTTGGACAGATGTTTGACTTTCACTCAATGTTGTTATTTTTGTTGAATATTTTATTGATTTATTTATATTTTTTTTAGTGGAGGTATTTGTCTGAAAGAAAGCAGCAAAGATAATGATGAATTGAAGAATCTATGTACATACCTAAGATGAATTTGTTTCGTTTTCGTTTTGGGATGTGTTGAAGAATAATTGATTGTAATGATTGAAGCTGTGGTAGAATAACAGAATTTTGAATCGCGGCGAGATGAAATCAGAATAATTATAACATTTCCTTGTCGCTGCAAGCATTCTTGTTTTTTTCTGCTGCACAATGGAACAATTTCTTCTCTGTTTTTGGCACACATTTTTAGATTTTATGAAAAAGAAATGTTCTACAATCTAAAATAAGCACGTCAACAAGTCTTCTCTCGATTGTCATGATTCTATCTTTGAAAACAAAAACAGCAGAGAGATTAATGTCATTATTTGCTGAGTTACCAACCAAGTTTCACTCCCAAAGCAAATCATAATCATGCCTTTTCACTTTTGTCATTCACTTTAATAACCGTCATCTAGACAACAAAAGGTTTATCTGTTCACGACAGACTCGTGTAATTCTTCTCCAGCATTGAGTATAATCTTCTCTTCTACTTGAGCAATACATTTTTCCCTGGGATGACTTAGGATGATGAAGTATTATTATATGCATATCTCTTTGTGCAAATGATTGGAATTTATCGTAGAAAGATCATTGTCTTAAAAAAATTGGCGTGGCCAAGATTCTTGTAGGATAGGTGTCTAATATGTATGTATATAAATCTATATTTTGTACTACTGTTTAACTGTTTAATGTGCTGTATATAATATATAAATATGTGTTATTTGCATTGTGTGTGTCTTGGACCCACAACTTTACCATCTATCTGAGTAGACTCTGCTTTAGTGACATTAAGCCGGGAACCAGTGAAGGGCAGTGGACTTCCACCCACAGTTGTCACTGGTAACCCATATTTTGCTGGGAGCCAGTGTTTTGTAATTGATTTGTGCACTGGGTGGCTTCGTTTACCAGTTATTTGCAATTCTGTGTCTTCGATTCACAACTTAACCAATGATCTATTTGAGAAGACTCTGCTTTAGTGACATTAAGCTGGGAACCAGTGAAGGATAGCGGATTTTCACCCACAGTTCTGACTGGTAACCCATGCTTTTGCTGGGAGCCAGCTTTTTGTAATTGATTTGTGCACCGGGCAGCTTCATTTACCAGTGAAAGCCCGCGGGTTCTCTTCCTGGAAAGAGGTCTTGGATTATGACAGCAATCTTGGCTTTCAATTTCATTCATCTGCTAACCATTAGCAAAGATGAATTTAAAGATGCAGAAAAAGACTGTGCATATTTCACAGATTACTGAGGAACACAGTGCTTAATGAATTATATTCTCGCTTACTCGGTTTGCTTAAAAATCAGCATTAACCTTGTAACCTTTGTTCAGAGTTATGATCCTATGAAGTAGAAATCTGTGGTAATCAGTGTCTTTAAATTGGGCTCAGTAAACACTTTATTATTTATTTATTTATTTATTTCTTCTTTAGACTGGGTGTCCCATTCAGTGCTTACAAAGTACTGATCTCCCATGGGTCCCAGTAACATGAATACATACAGTTTGATAAATAAAAACATAAAAAACACCTAAAAATGTAATTATTTTCGAAGTAAACAAAATTACATTGCACACCAAAGACCAAAAAATATATACTTAAATATTGACTAAAGCATTTCAATGTAAACAAAACAATAAAAGAAACAGTCAGGTTACAAATTAAAGTGTACTTGATCAATGGAGATTTCCTTAGTCGTAGCCGCTAGCCATTGTACAGTTGCAAAAGATCTACTCTGAAAGATCACTGGATGATCGTCCAAATTTTTAATGTTGTTTTGGTGGTGGATTTTTTTCATTTCAGTTTATAGGAGGGTTGGGAAATTAGCTTTTGTAAATAATTATGTCCTTCTGCAATTTCTTTGCATTATCATGTACTGGTCCGCCTATCTGAAGCAGCGCACAATTTAAAATGAAAAAAAAATGTGTATTCTCAGAAATATCTTAGAGAGTCTATAGAATTGGTGAGTGGGGATCTCTTCGCTGGTAAAGTTCAAAGACTTCGTTTTTTTTGTCAAGTTTGGGAATAAAATGATTATTGTATTTTGTGTGAAAGTATTAATAATTATGTGAAGTGTTCCACACAAAATATTAGAATTTGTGTTGGTATTTACTTCTTTTTTTTTTGTTCAGTGCTTGTAGAATTTATTTAGAAGATAATTATTACAATTGAATAGAATTGGTTTTATTGTGAGGTGAATGAAGTTAAAATTGTAAATTGATACGTATTTACTTGAATTTGGAAAAAGGGGATCGTTGGTAACGATTTATTTTTGTTTTGTTTTTCTGAATCTTTGTAAGCAATTTCAACATGTAATGGAATTGAGTTTTCTGGTGGGGGCTTTTTGTGGGAGGGGGGATAACTTAATAGTCTGTTGTTTGTGTTTTTGTGGACAATTGCCAACTCATAATTTGTTGTATACTAGGGCTGAATGTTAGTATATCCAGGAAAATCTTTACGCTGAACAAAACTTTTTAAAATAGCTAAACTCATCTTAGAGAAGCCCTACAATCAATCGTAATTCGAGTTACGAAGGATAACCCATCGTAGGGGGCATAGGGCTGCAATGCATCATACGTCCTACGATTGATAGCAAGTTAGATGAGTTTGGTGAAATCCACTGCAGATTCTTTTGATAAGTTGCAAATTACTCTATAAAGTTGGGATAGAGAGAAGAAATTTAGTTTCCATAACCACCCACCTTTGTTCAGGAGGAATTGACTGCCATTGTGGTGACATGAAAGACGGGTTGATGTTTCCCTCTTTAGGTTTTTCCCCTCTTCTGAAACTCTTGTAAATTTTATCATGTATCTGATTCTGATGAGATGTACTGTAAGTTACCTAAAATATGCTGAAGAAGAGATGAGTTTGCTCCCTTTTTGAGGAATGAGCCACCTATTGGGAAATATGATGATATATGTATAGAACATTGACTTGACTTAAAGGTAACTTCATACTTTGTTTTTTGCAAAGAATTGCAGACTCATGGGCAAAAATATCAAGACAGATACAGTAACAGTCATCTGTGAAATTTCCAGTCCCATACGATGCCCACTTTTTTGAGAAAACTGAAAAATTCTCACAGCATTTTCATATGTATTACCGGTAACAGGAATTTTGATCTGCCTGAGATCAATTCTTGGTGGGTCATTTGGTTTTACTGGTTTATGGGAGACTTTGGAGAACCGGTCTTCAAGTAAACAGCGCACGCGCACGCACAACAGTGCAGGCGCAAAACAATGCGCGCATGTGTGCGCGTGCTCTGTTGACTTGAAGACTGGTTCTCCAAAGTCTCCCATTGCAGGCGTCACTTCAACATCAGAAAAAGTCAATCGAACTTCAGTTTTTTGACAAGCAGCCATTTTTAATTAAAGCTTCAAATAATGAATGGAAGAAGTGATTTTTTTGTCTTCACAAAACAATATAATGTACATATACCCTGTACCATCTAACATTGTATTTTATTATCAATTATAGCATTTAAAAAATCTTGAGTATTAAAGAAGCGAAGAAGCTTAAAAATGTTTTATTTCTCAACTTGAATTTATGTGCTGTACTGTATTGCTGGGGCCAATTCATAGAGCTGCTTAGCACACAAATTTGCTAAGCATGACATTTCTGTCTTAGTAAAAACAGGATTAACAACCAAATTTGTGTATCACTTGCAATTGTTCTTTGGCTGTTGTTTGCTGACCATGAATATCAAATGAAATTTTCAATGGTGGTTTGTTTTATTTGGCAAGCTATTCTTGTGCTAAGCAATTTGTTTGTGCTAAGCAGCTCTATGAAATTGGCCCCAGGATAACAAGGGGGCACAATGAGTTTCATGATTATCAAATATCACCACTTGCAAAATTTAAGATCAAAATAAGATAACAAATATCATGATTTTCAAACATAAAAATCAAAATGGATGTTTAAATTGGCATAAAGTGTCTTTTAATTAGTGAGTTCAAATAAGCCCATAAAAAAATACAAGATTTCTTAAAAACAATTTTATAATAAAAATGTACATTTTAAATGTAATTATTATCGATATTCACAATTAAAACCCCAAATTTCTAATATAGCCAGTAATATACAAATTGATAAAAATAGTCGACACTCAACAGAATCATTATTAATAATTGAACCCGGGAAAGCAATACATTTGAATAATTATCACTATTCAAAACTAAAACCGAACTTTATTGGCTTAAAGTAATAATCATAGTCAGTGAAGCAAGTTTCAGGTATTTTTTCTCCAAGAACTCAAATCATAACTGGTGTCCAGTATCCTTTGTGTAGTGAGCAGACTACCACTTCAGAGTACCAGGCACAAACTTGTCGATGAGGGATTGGTAGTAGGGTCGGAGGGCGTCCAAATCCGGCAGCTCGTCACACTTGGAATACAGGTCAAATTGGCTGCAGAAAATAAAAGATGGCCACACAATCAGTATCAATTCTTTATTCTAGAGGGGCTTATGAAACGGAGGCTCAGGCTCTGGCTCAGGCTCCAGCTCTGTCATCCATATGATGGAAATATAGGTTGTGGTTTTTCATTGAAGCTGAAGCTCTGTCTTCCTCTTCAAACCGGAGAATCTACTTCTAAACTGCAGCCAAAAGCCTCTATTTTGATACCAGTTATTTTAGAATGCATTCACAAAATGGAGCCGGAGCCAGAGTCCTGAAGCCTCTGTTTCGTAAACGCCCCAGGATAGAGTGATAATTGTTGCTGAAAACGAACTTGAAACTTACTTGAATTCCCGGATCCATTTGAGCATTTCCATGTCCTTGTTGTCGCATAGATGCATGTAATCCTGACCGGTATGCCAGGGATAGAAGGAGTGATAACGGATCATGTATAGTGCCTAACGACATGTAAAAAAATTCAAAATTCAGTCAATGTATAAAGGAACAACAAGCAGAATGTGGTATAAACCAATATAATCACATTAAAGCTACATTAGTCAAAACGTTTCATGAGAGAAAGTTGTTTACAGAAACTTTTTTTTTTTGTCACCTTGAAAAGCATACAAATCATAATTTTTCATACCTCTTCAGGCAGCTTACAGTTGTTTCTAACCAGCACTTGATACATGTACTCTGTAAAGAAAAAAAATGACCAAAAATTACAGATAACAACCAAAAAATAGATGAAGTGGACTTCACAGATTTAGGGAATTTAAGTTCCTCAGACTCGAACAATTCAAATTAGGCCTTTACTATTTTCCGTATAAGTTTGGACATTTCTCCTAGCCAAAAACTTGTTTTAAATGTGGCGTGCTGTTTTTACATAACATTGTTTTGTTTTTGAAAGATGCCTTTAAGTTTCGGATATGCTATAGACAGCTCTTAAATGGTTATGAACAATTATGAAATAATCAATAAAAGTTAAAAATGTATTAATTATTTCATACCTTTTCATAATGCACATCATTATACTTCATACACAGTTAGCCTCCACATTCAGAAAAATATAACGTCCAATTACCATTCCATGGTACATGTATTTGGACCATGCCAATCATAGTAATTTTAAGGTTACCATGGTAACAAAAGCTATCGTCAAATCGCAGTGATACCCATGATGCAATTCCATGGTAAACTGCACATACAATGCAATTGCCATGACAACCAATATAAAATCATGGTCTCTGTGGTATTTTTGTTAAATGCCTGGTGGAAATTCCAGGTGCAGCATCTGAATGTGTGAAACCATCTCAGACATGGAACTGATTAGAGCAAAAGTCTTAGATCACATAAGATAAAAAGTATTTCTAATTCTAAAATACCATCGTGGCCCCAAGACATCAGTACGTTTTCCAGACCACAGTGTTCTTTGTACATGCCGCACTTGGAACTAATGAGAAAATGTAAGGTTAACAAAAAAAAGAAGAAATTTAGTTCATCTTTAAATTATGTTATTTAACCTTTGAGAAAGAACCTGGTAGGATCGAAATGTCAGGCCGTCCTAACTCAAACCAGTTGATATATTTCAGGTCATTATTTTTGTTGATGAGCAGTTTGCAGCAGTTTATTACTTGTATTGTTTAGATTATGTTAATTTGGCATGGTGTTGCCTATATGGCAACTGAGTGACTTTCTGGGGCCAGTATCTTATAAGTATTAAGTATTATTTCGTTTTTGGCCATGTCAAGTTGTCCTACATTTTCCAAATGAAGGATTTGCATATAGTGTCCACCAAGTGCTATTGGTTTTATAGGAGGCTAGGAGTTGGTCTCAAATTCTATTGTGTATGGTGGTAGGATAGGTTTAAATGTATGTGTGGAATGTGTGAATTAGCATCACACAAACTAGGAGAGTACCAAGGGACTTGGAATAGTAACAGAGAGGGCTGTGGTCAGCTCAGGAGCTGGGTGAACACTCCTTGGTTTCAAATCCTTTGATGCTTTTGGATACTGTCTACAGTCATTTTAGTGCAAACTGTTCCACAATGCATTTCTTATATACCTTCACTGCACGCTTCCGGTCTTTTGGGAGGGGTCAGTGTACCAGAAAGTGAGTCTCTAGAATTCTGGGCGTGGCAGGTCTGGGGATCTATGCTCATGTACATGTACATGCAAAGCATGGGAACTAGGAATCTAGGAAGATTGTGAGCACTTTGGATAACCGTTTCTTCTACTGTGGGCATGGAGCCATTGATACTGAGGCTGGAGATTTCTGATGTAGACCCTTTACACCTGGACTACCACAGATGACCACAGTGACTGCAGTCTCAATTCATTTTCGGAAGCCAGGGTAAGTTGTAACTATCATTATTTGGGGTTAGTGTGCTTAAGTCCACAAGGATTATTCTCAGCCCCCCATAATTTCCCTCAAAAATTGAAAGCCCTGCCCCCTTACCACAAATTTGACCTTGGTAATAATGGAGGACATCACAACTGGTCAACATATTTAGGCGAGTTGTTTTACTGTAGTTGCCATGTCTGAAAATAATCCTTGAGAACTAAAGCACACTAACCCCATTTATTCGGTAATTGTGGAGGTAAGTGTTTCCTAAAACTATAGCAAGAAGCAGGTAAGAAAAGTATACCTTTTCACTGAAATATTAGAGAAATGTTCTTCAATCTATTTTAAGGACTCAGGATCATTTGATGGGCGTTACCTCAGTTTAGTACACCCAGGATAGCTGGTACCGAGACCCAGTCGTATTTAGGTAAGTTAGTTTACTGTAGAAGCTGGGTACCAGCTACCCTGAGTGTACTAAACTGAGGTAACCCCATTTGATGAATGTCAAAATATCGTTTGGGAGCAGTAGAAGCTATAAAAAGTTGCTTTCCTTTCCTATCACTTTATAGTTTTAGAAACCACTTGTCCTGTCCTTTATAGTTTTGGGAAGTGGGAACCACTTGTCCATAATTACCATTTATTCTATTGCCGTTTGTAGTAATTCTAATAATCATGTTTATGTAGAATAATTGTGAAATGATCACTTTAAAGGTAATGTCATACTTTGGTTTTTGTCAAAGAAATGCAGATTCATGAGCAAAAATATCAAAGAAGATACAGTCACAGTCATCTGTGAAAATGTTAGTCCCATGGTGCCCACTTTTTGAGAAAACAGTGAAAACCGGCCACAGTATTTCTTCCATTTAGCAGAATTGTAGCAGAATTTTATACTGAAGAAAGACATATACCGGTAGATACTGTTCTATTCAAATTTGTGGGATGACATACTTGTATGCGGGGTTATTCAAGTCTGGGTTGTCCACGAAGCTTGTCTTTCTGTAGACGATGGAGTCTGCGAAGGCGCAGCCAACGACAAACGTGTCCCCAACAACAGACCACTGCAGTCAGAAAAAGAACACTCAGCTTAAAGGGATGGTACAGAACTGGTGTTTGCGACAAAACCGTTGCTGACAGTGAAAGCACATTATGTAATCCATCATATACCTTAACTGACAAACCTTGAGAAGTTTGAGGTCAATCAGCCACCTTGGTCGCGAGAAAATAGTGAACACCCGTGTACAGTGAACTGTACACATTTCAACGAATGAATAAAACGCTTCGAAGCGATTTATTCCAATCGAAAAATAGTTTCATTTATTTCTCAACGAATATGTCATTTCAGACAAAAACATTTCAAGGGATGTTTTCTCCTATCATCACCATTATACTGTGTAAGTTTTATGTGAATCTGTGATCATGAAGTGTATTTTGTCTTACCAATTCTGTACCCTCCCTTTAAGAAAAAGTTACATCATACTCTCTTGACTATAATGTTAAATTTTGTTTCAAATAATATTCCCTTGGAAAAATATTACCACAATAATAAATGCAGTTTGATAAATAACTTTGTACTTTCCTAAGTGCTTGTCAACTTAGTTGATGGAACTTTCTGACACCACAAATTATGGGTGCACATGAACAAATCATGCGCTGATTCAGGTGGGATTCGAACCTATGACCTCCTGCTTACTAGTGCAGATGCATATTGATTTTAAGAAAACGAAAACGACCCTTCTAATTCCAAACAGTATTTTTTTAGTTTCAAAACACTAGAACTGTCGCCAAAACAGTACTTTGAGAAACACCAACCTGTGGTTCGCCCCACGCTGCCATGACCTTGCCCAAGTCATGGATTAATCCAGTCAGAATCATCCACTCTAAAAATGACAAATAAAAGTACAAACGATAGTACCACACAGCACTGCACTCAACACTTTGACAATGGCTCATGATCCCCTCTTTCTAAAGAAATTCAAGGTTCATTTCAAATCTCTGGTCCGTATTGATTGATTTTTCAATGCGCAAAACTTGTGTTGCTCTTGCACAGTCAAGAAAACAACTTAAATACGCTTGGAAAAATCTGATAAATTATTTAAAATTCAACTTATTTGGAAGTTTGCAAACTTCCAATGATTTTGTGCAACTAAATCTTTCATTCAAGGTGTAACCTTTGCACTTAAGCAGAATTTATTTATTTTGTGGGGGGGGGGGGTCCAATAGGTCCAATTTCATAAAGCTGTTATGCAGACAAAAAATGCTTAGCACAAAATGTCTTGCTCAATAAAACAAACCACCATTAAAAATTAAAAAATCTAACAGCAGCCAAAGAACAATCACAAGTTATATTTAAGTTAACACATGACAATTTGGTTGTTCATCCTGGTTTTTTTTTTATGAAGCCAGAAATTTCATGGTTAGGAAAATAATGTTTGTGCTAAGCAGGGCCGTGAAATTGGACCCTGCATCGTTAGTGTATAGTCATGCAAAATGTGACCGTCACCTTGTTTTGCTCACGTTCAAAAACTGACCTTCTACAGGATGATTCATTACACCTCTGGCTAAAGGCTACCCCATGTAACCCAGTGAAACCTAAAGATTTGGAGAGAATTCTTCCCCAAACTAGTCTATGTGATACATAGCGAGCGAGCGTCTATGCGTGCAGATTTCCTGATTAATTATGCAAACCAACCAGCACTGACCGCTCTAAGTTTTGACCAATCAGGAGGTACTGGGGGCGAGCGCGTCTTACTGCCGCGCGGACGCGCGATATTGACCAATCAACATCTTCCGTCACGATCCTGACGAAAATGTTCTAAAAACAGATCTGATTGGCTGATGTGCCACGTTGCATAAAAATAATGTGCATGTATCAGACGTTCGTACGTAGTGGCACGGAATAAAATGGGTGATACTCGGACTAGGCCTGCCGTACCCCAGACCTCCCCCTTTCCTGAACTCCCTCCTCCCTCATCCATCTTCCCCTCCCCCTCCCCTCCCATTTAATACCACTCTCCTCACCTTTGTCCGGGTGTCGCTCGCGGATTCTCTCCGCTGTCTGGAAGGCGTGGTAGATGTTAGGCACGGCAGTATCTGGGTCAGCCTCGTCAATGACAGTGTTGAGAAACTCCAGGGCTTCCATGATGGTGAAGGAACCATGGTCCAGTTTCTCCCATTGGGCATGCTGTGGGACACCAGAGACAAGTAAACAAACAAGTAAACAAACAAACAAAACAAAACACACAAAAACAAACAGATAGTTAGACAAGTAAACAAACAAACACCCAACAAGTAAACAACAGACAAATGAATTAGGAACAAGTATATGTATTTCGGAAAATCGGACAATTATTTAATCTTGTCGCTTCAGAGCAAAGCATACAAAGCATTTTTGCTGGCTTTCAATGATGCAAATATTGCATAAACAAATTACTAAGTGTGGGACAGAAATCTTCCCAGATTACCTATAACTTACAGGGTGTAAAGCTGGTGATGGTAGAAACATACCGTTAAAATTCCTCTGCCTGTTCTTTCCAGAATAAGTACAACTTAAGACCAAAAGCATTTTTTTCGGAGTGAGATCAAAACTGCTGTGATTTCAAAATACCGTGAACATTTCTCACTGTTTCCTCAAAAGTGCCAAGTGGGCACGGTATGGGACTGGAAATTAGTACAGATGACTGTTACTGTATCTTTCTTGATATTTTTGCCTATTACGAATCTGCATTTCTTTGACAAACACCAAAGTATGAAATTACCTTTAAGTGACATTTCTATGTTTTTTATATCTCCATGCCTATGCAAAATAACGCCAGCCGTGTTTTACACAGTCAGCCGGGGAGTTTATCCAAAAGAGCCGTGGTCTTACTTTAGCTTTGACATAGTCTACGGTTTGGTGAGTGTGCATCAACTTGTAGGTCTTCTTAACCTGCTGGACTTGAGGATTGTCGTCGTCATTTTCTTCCTGAAATAAAACAAAATATACCGCTTCACTCAAAAGACAATGTCTATGCTGGCGCACGTTAAATTGCAAATTGCAAATAGAGAAATAATTGATAGAAATTTTGGGGCCAGACCGTTAGTCAGCAGTTGAATTCTTCATACTACGGAAACGGTCGTTAATTTTTTGTTGAGCAAAAAAAAAAAAAAATCAAATCGAAGAAGCAAATTGGTCAAACAAAATCATAAATGAGCGTCTTAAAAACGGCGTGTGAGCGAGAAAAAGGTAAATGACAAAAAGAAATATGAAGAATTGTTTTTTTTTTAGCTCTGCTGTCTTTATGGCACATCTCAATTGTAACCTGTTATTTCATCTTCATACATGTTAAGTCTTTTCAGTATCAACTTCACTCTCAAATGAATTTAGTATTTCACTTTCCACTAATAAAAAAGAGGAAAACTCGGTATCCATGGAGTTACATATACAACTTTGTCGGGTTGCAGGCCAAAATACTACGGGCGGCATTCAATGAAATTGTTATCAAAATTTAAAACATAAAAGTGTTAGCATTTTTACATTTTTCTAAAATGTATCATCGCCGAATGAAGATTTCACTACACACAATAATTTAAAATGTTATTCTTGGACGGCCATTAAGCCGATCTTATGACAGACTTCTTACGATGATCGTAACCACGATAAGACAAAATGGTTACGATCAGCTATATTAAACAAACATGATTTTTACCTCCAGAAACTTCCTGAAATTGTCAACCTCTTTAGAAGACGGCGTGAAATCCGTGGTATCGAATTGTTTCTCGATGACATCCGGTCTGTAGATCTGCGATGGGTCCATAATCCTGACCGATTCCTAAAGGTGATTGAAATGGTATAAATATGTATTCATGTGGTATAGAATCTGCATTTGGTAAGAATCCAAAACAGAAATGTTCACAGATTTACGTATAACTTTCAGGGTATGAAGATGGTGCTGGTATAGAAACCTACCGTTAAATTGTTTTCGCCTGAAATGGTATATTTATCCAGAAATTAGTTAAAACAACGACCGAATTTTTTTTTGATCTTTTAAAAGATCAAAAATAAAAGAGAAAAGACTTAAGAAATACTGTGGCCGTTTTCACGAATTTCTCAAAAAGTGGGCACCGTATATGGGACTGAAATTTTCACAGATGACTGTAACTGTATCTTCCTTGATATTTTTGCCCACGAATCTGTACTTCTTTGACAAAAACCAAAGTATGATACTACCTTTAAATGAAAGATTGACCCAAACCAGGTGTCTTCAAAATATGCTAGGCATTTAAAACGTTCGAAACTACGACGTGAAACGTTCGTTAGCGATAAAACGCAGATGTTTTAAAACATTCGCACGGTTTGGGCAACCATGATGCCATATGACGTGTTAAATACGTTCACAAAAAAAACCTTAAAAATGAGTTTTAACCTCCGTGACTCGGGCGTTTTGGAGACCTGACTTCTTCAGTCTTATCGCGTTTGTTGCCTGTTTCTTGTAGGTCACGTATTCTGATGTATCATGGCAATGTTTCGCCACTGCCCCCACGCCCAATGGTACCACTGCTGACTGAGCTTTTGATGTAGGCTACAGTTGAGTTTATGGGTCTGTTCGTCAGCAGGCCTACTTGTAAAGCACTATGGAGAAAGTGGTATCGTCCAATTCTGTAGTTTTTAGATAAAACACGCTTAATTGGCAGTTTTTTATCATGATTATTGTGCATTACCATCGAGTTTTTTTCATAAATAATGGGTATGGATCGGGCGCGTGATTTCTTTTCTCTATCGCCAATCCAGCGGCGTATTACGGTGTTCCAAAGACGACACATCGCGGCGTCGCCGTCGCCCCAGTTTGTGCACAAATTTATGGGCTAATAATAATGGGGACGGAGACGCTTACCCGGTGCAAGCGCTAGAACTTGCGCCTGTAATTCCAACTTCTGACGCCAATGAAAACCAAAAAACAGACAATTTGAAATAGGAACCTTTCTTTGTTTATTTATTGGAGTGAGATTTCCAATAACGTCAACAAAACTATTTTCTACCTTTTTCTTTTGGCCTTTGCGAGGTTTTTTGGCGCCCCATAAAAAGTGGCGAGCGGAGAACGTCCCCGCCCCTAGATACGCCACTAAGTAAATTGTTGTCCATTGTTTGATGAACTTTCCCCAATTATTATAACAACTTTTTTTTTCATATTACACCCAAGATTTAACTTGCCGTATAAATATATCGTTATTTCAACCTATAGTTAAAAGGTAATTTGGAATAAATTGGCTAAATAATCAACAGCTTGAAATTGAAATTGACAATGATCCCATAGACAACATGGATGTATCATGTTGGCCACACAGTAGTTTACTAGTCGAGGTGTGGTGGTCTCAGCTGTCCCCAGTCTCAGCTGTCCCCGCCCCTGACGTAGGGGGCCGTCCATAAAGTACGTACGCACGAAATGCCGACTTTTTTGACCCCCCCCCTCCCCTCTATACGCATGGCGTATGCAGTGGTCCCCCCCCCCCCCCCCCCTGTACGCATACGCATTCCACATTAGGTTTTTCACTTCTCGTGGTCCCTTTTTTAGCGTCATAAAAATGTCACCGTAATCCGGGCCGGTACCGTTATTTGGACGTCACTTTCAAATTCTGAAATGAATGACTAAATACATTTACTATTTTTTTTCATGTTGAATAAGAAAAAAAGGAAAAAACAAAACAATCCCGGTGCTTTTTCACGTTTTTTACCTCTCTTTTCGCGCGATAATGCTATGGAAATTTTGGCCTTAACTCCCCCCCCCCCCGAACGCATGGCGTACGCATCGGTAACAACCCCCTCCCCCCCCCTTCTTGCGTACGTACTTTATGGACGGCCCCTAGCCGGACATAATAGCAAGTCCCTTATTGACCGGCTTATATAACGGACGACCTTCACGCTGTGCGCATAGATGACATGACGTATTTTACCCGGGCATTATTATATAGGTAAGGGGGACTGCTGAGACCGGAGGCAGCTGAGACCGTCACACCGGTAACACTGTGAGAGGTAATTAACTGAGTTAGCAAATTAGCTAGCTCACCCTTCATTGACTGGTTTTGTTTTGGCTATATCATACAACCCAGCGTCAATCCCCAACTAGGCCTACTGCTAGTATAATCCATCCATATTGACGTACATCACTATAGAGTTGCAATATTTGACCACAGAAATGTCATTTTCCATAATGCAAGTATACATACCGAATTCTCCATTGTCTGTTCGTCCGTCGGGGTGACTGTGTGTCTATATCATCAAGAGATGGTGTGTCCAGATAGGCATATACCCTGCGACGGTTGTACTAGGACTTCAGTTTAGAGAAAACAAAACAAACACGTACACGGACCTTAGTCCCCAAGCGCCACTCATTAACTCTATAACTAGCGTTGACTTCTTAACTGCTAGTACTATGGTCTATACGTGATTGTTATTGTTCACTTTATCACAAACGTCTGGACGAGGTGGTACCAACGTCATATCATGATTGTGCCGATAGAAGTATTATCACTATGTATACATACTGGAGGCCGCTGTATGACCTTTTTTTTTTAACTCACAATGGACCGGGAACTCCCAGATGTTGTTTCCAAAAGTTTGGGTGAACCTTACCCCTATTATAGGCCTAGGCCTCCTTCTTATAAACGATTTTGACATGTCGTATGATAAAAACAATGAAAAAATAAACAATTAAAACCCCTCACAATTCTCCACAATGACGATCAGTTTTGCAATACTTAGAATTTCAATCTCCAGGTTAATTTTACTCGAAAACATCAAATGACCTACCGAGCTGACGTACTTTACCGACGTAGGTCTATAAAGCACAGCCAATGTAGTGACAAATTGATATCAGCATAATCACCGATGCAAACGAACAAACAGGCGGTGATGAATTTGCATACAACGGTGTACGTGTTACAAAGCCATTTTGTAGATAACTGTAACCAGTTACGCAAGCCAAGTCCAAACTCTAATGCATCATGTCAAATAATAGCGCGCTGGTCAGATGTGTCAGGTTGGAAAGGCAGGTCAAGTTGTAAACCGTTCTCAGGGAATGTGGCTGCTGTTATTTCCGCAGTACGTGACCACATTACGCCCGCAGCCTTGAACTAGTTGTATATCCAGTACTGTGACAAAAAGCAAATTGGAGGTATACATGTACAATTAGGCTTGGTCAAGCGGAACACGTCACAATTACTGAGTATACGGTAGTCTTGTTCAAGACGGTATTACGTAGTTGTACCTGGCCAACAGATCGCACGTACGTGTATGTGTTAACACAACAAACGACCCGAAATAACGTCTACGCCACACACACAAGCCTGTAATACCGTAGGGCGGTGGAATGGTCCACTTTGTTCACGTGGGTCGGGTAATTGTTTGGAGGGACTAGCGCATAATCAACGTCTTGGACAAGACTAAGTATACGGCGGTAGACTTTACAAAGGTCACGTGATTTATTATAAATATTTTTTATTCATGATAACGAATCATGCATAACGAATGCGATAAAGTACGGAGATGTTAAAAGGACATCTACAAGAAAAAAAAGTTGGGACAAAATCTTTATAATCCTTTAGCTCTGACCAATCTCGTGTTACGATTCTTATAATGGACATCAAACCCACTAATTATTTAAATTTATACTTGCAGGTTGTGACGGATTTAGTTCATTGCATTATCAGCCTTCAATGTCAAGTAATATACACCGTGGTCACAACAATGGGCCTTTTCGAAACCAACCAAGCTTGACTCCCGGCTAGCTAGGCTCGAGACTAATTATTTCACTACCGCCATTTTTAGAACCACAAAACAAAACAAAACGAAACGAGGGAATTGGGCCACATTACGAAAGAGGAGAAAGGCTCCAGCTTCGCCATGTATCTCACTGAAGCCCTTCATTTTATGAATAGGACAAAATGGCGGAGGATTACAAAATAAATTCCAAACCTATAGCCTCTTACCTCATTTCGTAAAAGCCCTACAACATCATGTTCTTATCTTGGCCTTTTCTAAACCCTTTAGCTATAGCTAGCTGAAGCAAACCAAAGTTGAGCAACTTTTATCCAATCACAATCGAGTATTCCTCAGGGAAAAATACATTTACATGTACATTAAAGGTACAGTCAGGATTGGTATAACATACCCAAACAGAAATATTCACAGATTACCGTATATCTTTCAGGATATGAAGATGGTGCTGGTTAAAACATACCGTTAAATTATTTCCGGCTGAAATTCTGTATTTATCCAGAAATTGGTAAAACAAAGACCGAAAACAGTTTTGATCTCGGGGTAAGATCAAAACCATTATTAATGTTTTATAAGAAAAAATGAGTAGCGTTTTTGCTATTTTCTCGCGACTAAAATGTCCGATTGAGCTCAAATTTTCACAGGTTTATTATTTCACGTACATGCTGGATCAGACAAAGTGTGAGTGCCGTACTGTGACCTTTACCAATACCTTGAACAAATAAATCGAACAATAATATCAATTTAACAGTTTAAATAATTTTGTTGAATAACAAATTGAACACAAAACAAGGAAACTGGGGCGAAAATGGCATTTCAATATCTACGTGTTTATTTTATTGCATTGGAAATTGCAGACATGAGAAAGTTCGGTGAATAAAAAGTCAATCTACCATTCTTTATTTTTAATTACAATAATGAAAATCAACTTCGTAAAAATAACTTCAAAGTAAACAATGAACTAATCAAACACTGTGCATCTTCGAACTCAAGTTCACAAAATAATGAGAAAGTGTAAATCACATCAAACTGGGGTACGTTTTTCATCCTTGATGTACCAAATGTTCTACTTCATAGAAGAGCTAATTTAATCACACCAAGCTAACGACTGTTGCGATGATCTTAACCCTTGGTTACATGTCAGACCAATGGTTACGATCATCGCAACTAGAGGTGACTTCATTTTGGTACACTGCCTATAAACCTGGGGCCAATTTCATAGAGCTGCTTAGCACAAATACTCGCTAAGCATGACATTTCTGACTAAATAAAAACAGGATTAACAACCAAATTCCCATGTGTTGTGTATCACTTGCAATTGGTTCTTTGGCTGTTGTTTGCTGACCACGAATATCAAATCGAATTTTCAATGGTGATTTGTTTTATTGGACAAGCCATTTTTGTGCTAAGCAATTTTTTCTGTGCTAAGCAGCTCTATGAAATTGGCCCCTGGAGGTAGCAGGTTCGATCCCCACTTGGGTTTTCAGTGAAAAAATACTTGGAATCTAAAGCACCAAGGAGTCGATCCTTATCAGCCATTTGAAATATTTTCACTCAGAATTTATACACAGTATAAATATTCAGCAGCATTTTTACAAGTATGAAGAAACCCTGCCGTGGATGAAAATGATAAAAGAAAGCCAAAGTAACAACAGATATGAAGAACTTGAGAAAAAAAAACGTCTTGAGCTGAGTCAAACAGCCCATTAAACAGACAAAACAATTAATTAAAATCCCACCTTTAACTTTAATGTCATTATGTAATACCAATACAATGTCTAGACTTTAAACCAGACCATTTACATAAAAATTATTCTCAAAAACGGCATGACCACGCCATTGCCACATTTTTCAAACTTTTAAACCTGACATTCCTTGAAGTTTAACTTCAAGGAATGTAAGTCTCCTAGCTCATTTTTATCATGTAGGCCTACTGTTTGCACCCGTGTATATATCCAGTAATACTATACCATAATACTATCATCCAATTTCATAGATTTGCTTAAGCACCAAAATTGCTTAAGCACCAACAACCTTGGTAAATAAAATCAGTACACCAGCCAAATGTTATGCTCAGCAGGCAATGGCCGAATACAAGTCAAAAGCAGTAAACATCACATGGAAATTTGGTTGGTAATCCTGTTTGATCAAGGAAGACTTTTCATGCTTAAGCGACTTTTCATGCTTAAGCAAAATTTTGTGCTTAAGCAGCTCTATAAAATTAGCCCCTCCTCTTTCTGCTTGTTAGTCTATGTCCCCAGTCACTCTACAAATTTCCCATATTTATACATATATTTATATAAATGTATATCATTTTAAAGTTTGTGAAAACTAATTCTTGCTATAGACTTCTCAAAAATCAAGTTCGCATTTGTTCAATGGTATTTAAAGGTAGTATCATACTTTGGTAGCATACCAAAAGAGAAATGTTCACAGATTTACCTTTAACTTACAGGGTATAACGATGGTGATGGTAGAAACGTACCTTTAAAATATTTCTGCCTGAAATGCTGTATATATCCAGAAAAGAGTCAAACTAGTGACCCAAATATTTTTAAAGATCAAAAATAAAAGAGAAAAGACTTAAGAAATACTGTGGCCTTTTTTCACTGTTTTCTCAAAAAGTGGGCACCGTATGGGACTTAAATTTTCACAGATGACTGTTGCTGTTATCGTCCTTGATATTTTTGCACATGAATCTGTATTTCTTTGATAAAAACCAAAGTATGATATTACCTTTAAAATCTTCATGCAACTTAATGCAATCCCACACGCACAGATGACTTTCACGTAATGGTATGTGTTACAGAAATAACAGAATATGAATTACTAGACAACTTATAAAAATAATATGAAAAAATAACTGAACAATAAGTATTGGATGGATGATCAAAATAATTCATATTTTACAGAAATCAACCTATTTCTGCGATGCTTCTATGCCCTAATTTCGTTGAATGGAAGTGAAGTCGTTAACTCTAATTAAAAACAGTTGAATAATTGTCACAATATTTTCAAAAGATTAAAAAATTCTGGCACTACGTCATCCTTTTCCATCAAATTTCATAGAATCACGTCCAGGATAAGTATTAATTCATCCGCTGAATTTTTATTTTTAAAATCCATTGTCTCTCGTGTCTATATATTGGGTCGTATGAATAAAAACTAGTATTTGCTTTCACTACCATTTTCGAAGCATTTGCTCGTGTTGGTATGAATAAAAGCAAAGCGAATGCTTTTACTGCAAAGCATTTACTAAATCCTAAAAGTATTGACTTTTTACTTTTGAATCTTTAGCTAGACCATCAGTATTTACTTGGTTTGGTATGAATAAAAAGAAGTAAGTGCTTCAGATGTCGAGTATTTACTTGTCATTTTCCAAGACTGGGTCAGAGCTACCTTGAAAAATGAGAGGCACATACTAGTTTACAAAATTGTAGCGTTCATGAATGTTATTCGTCAAGAAAAGATGTATGCCCCTAGGAGAGAGTGAGCAGAATCCAAATACAAGCAGCTGTACCGATTTTAGGAACGAAATATGGAACAGATTGCCGACTATTTCTTGGGACATTCCGGTGGGCGCACTGACTTGCTAAGCAACACCAGCAGGCTCTGCTTGATTGTTGGTGACCCAGGTTTTCAAGTTGGCGTCGGAGAGACCTTAGCATTCATCAGAGTATCGTATCCACCCAAGAGTGTTCTATGGATAAAGTTTCCTGTTATGGAAAAATCCCACTTCACTTAACTTTTATTTTTGTTGTTAAGCTTTTAATTTAGTCTCTTATCTGTTAAGGGTAATATCATACTTTGGTTTTTGTCAAAGAAATACAGATCCATGGGCAAAAATATCAAAGAAAATACAATAACAGTCATCTGTGAAAATTTCAGTCCCATACGGTGCCCACTTTTTAAGAAAAGTGAAAAACGCCAACAGTTTTTCTGAAGTATTTACTCTTTTGATCTTTAATTTTGGTCACTGGTTTTACTCTTTTCTGGATAAATACTTAACTTCACATCTGTGAACATTTCAGTCCCATACGTTGCCCACTTTTTTGCTGTGATTCCACCAAAATAGGGCTTCCATTGTATACGCACACTCCCCACAGACACTGTGGAGAGTGTACGTATACACAATGAAAGCCCTATTGTCAAAATTCATTGAGATGTGCAGTCAAAAAAGCATTTGCTACCACTGCACTAGCAGACACTGAACAGTAAAAGGAACATTTTATTCATACCAATCTAAGTATTCGCTTGTTCTGAATTCTTGTACTAAGTAGTCAATGCTTTTGCTGTTTGCTTGAACTTAGAAGCGTTTGCTAGTTTTTATTCATACGGCCCAATGTCTATATATTCACTGGAGATGATCATAATCAATGACATTTTTGGAAAAGTTCATATGATATGCATCTTATTGTATAACTCATAATTATACAGACCGCATTGGCCAAGATCCTTTCATCATATTAAGCAATTGTTCCTTTCACTACTTTTTAACTTCCAGCAACACTGGAAGTTGTGCATAAGCCCTTCACTTTCAAGTATAAAACATTTCCTTGATAAATTGTCTACGACATCTCAAATCAAGAAAATATGTCATTTTATCAATAATTGATAAAAATGTTTCATTCGCAGAATTTCCCGCTACTAGCATTTTCTCAATGGGAGACTTTTGAGAACCGGTCTTCTAGTCAACAGCACAAGCGCACGCACGCGCAAAACAATGCGCGCATGCTCACAATTGCGTGTGCTGTTGACTTGAAGACCGGTTCTCCAAAGTCTCCCATTGCCACTGGCATGCCAGTGCAGGGATGTGTGTATGTGCACAGTGTAACAATATTTTTGTACACACACACACATGGGTAATTTTACTGTATACATATTCTGTGGCAAGCAAGTATCTCAGAAAATATTGTCCACTCACATTACACAAAAACTTCAAAAATGGCCAACATTTGGCCGAAAACTGCTTGTTAAGTGATATCTGATTATGACATCATGATGTCATTTTATGAAGATAATTTAGTATTTCGGTGGAAAAATAGTTAAACGGTTTAGGTTCAGTAAAAAGGTTCAGTTTTCAAAAATACTCAGAAAAACTTAATAAGGCAAAACCAACACCCACCCCCATAAAACAAATGCAGACAAATCCACACAAAGGAATAATCCATTTCAGTCAAACAATAAGCAAACAAACAAAGAGCATCACAACAGCCCCAACAGAAAGACAAACAAGCACCCATAAACAAACAAATCTATGTACATGTACCTACAAGTTCCCTGATTAACGCAACAAATCCTTAACCCTTCACAACAAGTACATCAAAATGGCTCAAATCTGACAAATCAAATTGAGCATATAAATCATAGGGCGTTTACGAAAACGGAGGCTCAGCCTCAGGCTCCGGCTCTATCATCCATATGCTAAAAATAAAGGTTGTGGTTTTTTATTGAAGCTGGAGCTCTGTTTTCCTTTTCAAACCAGAGAATCTACTTCAGAACCACAGCCAAAAGCCTCTATTTTGGTACCCGTTACTTTAAAATAAATTCACAAAATGGAGCCTGAGCCTGAGCTTCCATTTCCTTAAAATCATATATTCCCAATAAAATAAGAGCCTTCGGCAAAAAGACCAAATAAATGTGTCATCAAAATGGAGAAGAATAAAACAAATAAATTAAAATTCTTTCCGTTAAATTTCCGTAATTTGGTTGGACCTGAAATCTTGTTTGATCATATTAAGCAAGTCGGGGCACTATAACTCCCAACCAGGGGCCTGCTTCATGACTGCAAATGCACAGCAATTTGCTTAGCAGTAAGCGCAGAGAAAGGTTTTTGCTCAGCGAAAAAAAAAAAAAAAAAAAAATTGCGGACCACAAATTTTAAGCGATATACACAAATTATGACTTGGTTCGCTCTTAATATCTCTTTTTTCTTTCGTTGCTTAAATAGCCTAAGAAATGTGCTTAAATGTACTTGAAATTTGTGAAACTGGGCTTAAGGTCACTGTCACAAACTTTATATGTAAATCTTTGATAAGCATGGAATAGTATGGTTGTAGTGGCCAACATAAAAAAAATCCCTGCAACGCATTAATTATATTCCCTGGCAATTCTTAATCTCACTTAATAAACCTGCGTAGTAATAATTTTTCTCTACCATGCATACAGGGAGCATATAGGATTTGCAAAGATATGTGTTTTGGCTGAATTAGGTACTTAACAGAAGTGAAGGTCTTAAACTTCCTTACAGATGTTGTTTCATGTACATTTGTATGCTTTGTTCATCTGGATAGCAGAAATACGGCCGAAATAATCTTGCCCCCCCCCCCCCTCCGAATCTTTCACGGTTACACCACGCTTCCGAAATGCTATTAAATCATTCGGACGAACCGTCTTTTTAAAAGACACTTAATCCTGATTTCCTTGAAAAACCCAGCATCTGATGAACCAAGATTTCCCATGGTGACTGTTTGCACTGTTTACAAACTTTTGAGTCTATTTTCTGTCTCAAACTAAAACAAAAAAATGTTGGAGGCCTTGCAAATCCTGTACGCTGCCTTTAAGTCAACTAACCTGTTAGAATGAAACAGGAGCCCTTTTGGATAAGAAACTTAAACCAATAACTGGTCCCCAGTATCCTTTGTGTAGTGAGCAGACTACCACTTCAGAGTACCAGGCACAAACTTGTCAATGAGGGATTGGTAGTAGGGTCGGAGGGCGTCCAAATCCGGCAGCTCGTCACACTTGGAGTACAGGTCAAATTGACTGCAGATGTTTAAAAACAAAATGAGACAGGAAAGGGTCTTGAATAGATGAAACGCCTTACATTAATTTGTCAAAATATTTTGGTTGCTCACTTTTCAAAGGTATAATACATGATTGGCAAAGGTCACAGAAAAGCACTCATACTTTGTCTGATCAAACATGTACATGCAATAATAAACCTGTGAAAATTTGAGCTCAATCAGATATCTGAGTCACAAGAAAATAGTGTAAACCCGACTCAACTTTTCTTATAAAATATAAAGACTGGTTTTGATCCTACCCCGAGATCAAAACTGTTTTCGGTCTTTGTTTTACTTATTTCTGGATAAATACACTATTTTCAGGTGGAGATACTAACAGTAACGGTATGTTTCTACCAGCACCATCTTCATACTCTGAATGTTATAGGTAAATCTGTTAACATTTCTGTTTGGGTATGTTACCAATCCTGTACTGTACCTTTAAGGGGGAACATGAACGCAAATAGGGCTTAAAAAGCACTACCCTACACCTACACCCTTCGTGAGGAAATTCACCTTTCTGATATCTGTGCTTTTAGAGACTTACTTGAATTCTCGGATCCATTTGAGCATTTCCATGTCCTTGTTGTCGCATAGATGCATGTAGTCCTGGCCGGTATGCCAGGGATAGAAGGAGTGATAGCGGATCATGTATAGAGCCTACCGACAAACAAATAAAATAAATAAACAATTTAAAACACACTTTCAGCCAAAACTTTTTTTGTTTCTCCTCTGTGATTAAAGGTAGCACGTAGGATTGGTATCATCTTCTGACTGAATTTTTAAAGTAATTGAAAAGTGAACAAAGAAAAATTGACTGAGATAATTGACTATTGGGGTCACCACCAACGTAGGTCTGGATGGCTCAGTTGGTAGAGCTGTACGGTATTCAGGAGGTCGCCAGTTCGAATCCTGCTCCAGTCAATTTTTCTTTGTTCACTTTTCAATGACTTTAAAAATTCAGTCAGTCAGTCCCTTGTGGTTATTTGATGATTATATTAATTAAAAAGCTGTATCCTCTTTGAGTGATCCTCCATATACCGTTCCCAGGTTGCAGCATTGCTGCATGTATCACTGAAACGATCCCTGGGGTATGGCGGTGTGTGCGTGGTTTCATGGCTTCTGACTGCCAAACGAACAAAGATAATTGACTATATGGGTCACCACCAAAGTAGGGCTGGATAGCTCAGTTGGTAGAGCGCCTGTACGGTATTCAGGAGGTCGCCGGTTCAAATCCTGCTCCAGTCAATTTTTCTTTGTTCACTTTTAAATAAAAACATGATTAACAACCAAATTTCCATGTGTTGTGCATCGCTTGTGATTGTTCTTTGGCTGTTGTTCACTGACCATGAATATCAAATTCACCATGTTTTTCAAAATTTGGGGCCAAATCGGCTAAAAAAATTTGATCTTAAATAATAAAAACCCACAAAATTGTTGTTGCACTAGACATGCTCTTTGACCCTTTGACCCTGCATTTTATCACCTTAGCAACTAACAATACTCACCTCATCAGGTAGCGTGCAGTTGTTCTCAACCAACACCTTGTACAGGTACTCTGTAAAACCAACAACAAGCTAGTATGAGAGAGGTGGGCAGTGGAAAGGAATAATGTAGTTATAGGGAGGGGGTAGGATAGGGGTGGAAAGGGTTGTGGTAGAGGTAACTAAGAATAGATGTGAACAGGGGGCCAAATTCACGAAGCACTAAGACTGATCTTAAGTGTGAATTCATCCTAATTTGCTAAGCAAAGTGTGATGTCACAACAAAAATCACTATGGTGATACTGACAACTTGTTTTAAAATAAACCTTAGTGTTTGGTGAAATCAAGCCTAGGGGCCTTCCTCAAAGTCTCCATTTTGAAACCCATAATTTTGAAATCGCTTCATGAAATGGAGCCGAAGCCGAGCCTGAGCCGGAGCCAAGCTTTGAGAAAGGCCCCAGATATACATGTACATGTACACAGTGCTCTGATTTTTACTGATATATTTTCCTCTTCTCTGATTAGTTCTGGCAGTGTGAGCATATGGTTCTCAAAAAATTTACTGACTGTTGCCCAAAAAATTAACAAACAACAGCAAAAATGAAAAAATGAAATTCACAAGAAAGGTCATAGTTTTTTTTAACATGAAGATGATAATAAGATCCCACTGGGTACCAATTTAAAACAAATTAATCAAGGCAATCTCATAATTTAGAAGTGATCGCAACTGATTTCCAGTGGATTAACAGTTGATTAATCAAAATGATTAAGAATAGATTAACAATGGCTTAGCGGTTTATCATCGGTTAACAATGCCAATCAATGCCAATATGCTTAATAACTGAGGAGCGACCATGCATGATCACTAATTGTTTCAAAACACTGCCAACAAAGGACTGGATAGCTCAGTCGGCGTGGTGGAACACCGGTACGGTATTCCGGGAAATTTTTCTTTGTTCACTTTTCAACGATTCACAACTGCCCAGGGACCAATTTCATGGTGCTGCTTAGCACAAAAATTTGCTAAGCATGACATTTCTGTCTTAATAAAAACAGGGTTAACAACCAAATTTCCATGTGTTTCGCTTGTCATTGTTCTTTGCCTGTTGTTCACTGACCATGAATATCAAATGAAATTTTTAACGGTGGTTCGTTTTACTGGGCAAGACATTTTTGTGCTAAGCAAATTTTTGTGCTTAGCAGCGCCATGAAATTGGCCCTAGTCTTGGTTTGACATAACAGTTATTGACATTTGACATAACAGGCATTGCTTATACAGTGTCAATCTTAAAAAACATTAGTAGCGATCATCAATTTCAATTTATGTGCAAATTAGGCTTGCCCTTCACCGACGTGGATGAGCACTGTATACTCAGTGCTTATGAGTGCACCTGAAAAAAATCACATGCTGGCTCAGGTGGGATTCGAACCCACGACCTCCTGCTTACTAGTGCAGATGCCATACCGCTAGGCCACCGAGCTAGCTGGGGTCAGCGAGGTGAATCAAATCCAATATCGCGGTGGGTACCGCAGTAAATCATGAATATTAAATGATTTTTGGTCGGGAGATAGATAATATGTTCGAATCCCACCTGATCCAGCATGTGATTTTTTAACGTGCACTCACAAGCACTGAGTATACAGTGCTCATCCACGTCGGTGAAGGGCAAGCCTGATTTGCATATTATCTATCTCCCGACCAAAAATCATTTAATATTCATTACTCCAATTAATGTAATCCTCCATTTTGCTTCATTATCAGTGAGAGCTGAGGTTTTTCATTATTACGGGTTCTCTCAAGACACACATGGATAAGAAAATAAAAAAACAAGAGAGAACAAAATTCAAACTACCATCATGCCCCCAAGACATCATAACATTGCTCAAGCCGCAGTGCTCTTCATATATGCCACATTTAGAGCTGTGGAAAACAAAAAAACGGGTTATTTCTGGCCCGAGGAGAAACAAGGGTCCTACGCAGAACCCTCGCATCGTTTTGGCCAACGAGGGCGCACTCATTCAAGTCCAGAGATGCCGACTGGACGAACTAAAAACCCCAGACATGCACCTTGGACTTAACCAAAAATGAGGAAATTCCAATATTTGTACAGTGTTTTTCTCTTTTTAATGGCATAAGAGTGAAGCGAAAAAAGAGGAAATCAGCTGATCTGAGGAAAAGTTGCATGCCTGAAACCCAGAGCAAAAAAAACCCTGAAGCTTCGCCCACAGATTTTTTGGGTCAAAATATTCTGACCCTGCTGAACTGCGCTGCTCTGCGGTTAAACTGCTGGTAGGAGGGACAAAAAGAACACTGTAACAACAACAACAATGTCACGTCACTAAAAAATAGTGATGCAGAAATCGAATCAATTCTTCTTCTTCTTTTCTTTTGCATCAAAAATGTTTGGGGAAAAAGGACTTCAAGGACAGTGCTGTTTAGCGCAGTGGTTCGCAAGTGTATAACCAAAATCACTGGACCCGAGGTGTAATAATTTTGTCACCCAAGTCTTCTGCCTGTTACGCTAGACCAAGATTCAATTTGCTACATCTTAAAAAGGCAAAAAGGTAAAGAATAAATAATAATAATGAAGCACACTTATAAAGCACAAGTATCCACCTAATAGGCGCTCATGGCATGTATTATTATCCCTGGTCATCGGGCAACATTTACATTCATGAAACCATCTCAACTCCTTGGGGAGTATACAGCCCTGGCTGCTTTAAGGCACGCAAAGGCTAATCAAGCACAAAGCCATCTCTACCCTCACAGGTACCCATTTACACCTGGGTGAAGAGGAGCAATATGTGACAAAGCGTCTTGCCCAAGGATGCAAGCACTACTTACCCATGGCTGGATTCGAACCCACAATCTGTAGATTGACCACAAGACCATAAGTTTGACATGCCAGTCCAACTAGGCTGCAGGGCCCCACAAAAGCATCCCAAACATCTAAGACACCATACTGCTAATGTATCGAAGCCCCTTCAGATTGCATTTTAGTCATTTTAATATGGATCCAGAGTTGCTTAACTCAACAAACCATCTTATTTCCTCTAATTCTTCTTTTTTGGGGGGCTCATCCTAAAGATATTCCAAATTGTTTACTTGGACATGCATTTGAACACTATAAGCTTACTTATAGAGTGGATTATTCAAGTCTGGGTTGTCCACGAAGCTGGTCTTCCTGTAGACGATGGAGTCTGCGAAGGCGCAGCCAACGACAAACGTGTCCCCAACAACAGACCACTGCACTCAGAAAAAGAACAATCACATAAAAACAGACACCAGTTACATCCTTCTCCCATAACTATAGCAATAAATCTTCTTTCAAATTTATTTTTCCTTGGAAAAACTTCCTCATTAATAACAGTTTGATAACTTGCCTAAAGTGCTTGTCAGTTGATTGAACTTTCTGATACCACAAAATGAGTTGACAAAAAAAAACCAAATCAACATTTTGTATATCATTACCAAGAAAACAACCCAAAGAAGCACTTTTCCTGCATAGCATATGACACTTTTCTCAGTCTATCAGCATCTTTGAGAAACACCAACCTGTGGTTCGCCCCACGCTGCCATGACCTTGCCCAGATCATGGATTAAACCAGTCAGAATCATCCACTCTATTTTAGAAAAAAGACCAATTACTATTTTTTTATCTATCATGTTAAAAAATATTACTTGCTACTGAAGATGTGAATCTTTGAAAGGCTGTAATTATAAGTTACAAAAAAATATACAAATCTACAATGATTTGAATTTCAGATAAGAGCATGTTTACTTTCAAAGAACTTTTTCCTGACTAGCTGATCAGAGCTCCAAGACAGACTTTTTTTTGCCAAGGTACGAAATAAACTTGTAACTTTTCCTATTGTATAAAATAAGAAATTGATAAATTTCAGATCTTTTTGTGGGTAAATTTTATTAAAGGCTAAGCATGGCGGAAGAACATAAGATAATTGATTTGTGGTATCACCGTACTGCATCTTTGATTTGGCCACTTGCCATAATTTCAAAACTCTGTTTACTGTACAAACAAATTGCTCAATGAAAGCGGGAAGATTCTATGTTTATCTTAAACGTTATCTCACAAGTTTTGCAATTAAAGTGGATTCATTTTCTCACCTTTGTCTGGGTGTTGTTCACGGATTCTCTCTGCAGTCTGGAAGGCATGGTAGATGTTAGGCACGTTAGTCTGTTAAGAAGATCAACAAAACAAATGTTTAATTTACGTTAAGTAAATCTTAAAAAAATATTTTTAATAACAGAAACTTAACAAAACTCTGTTATGTTTCATTACATTGTATCAAAGGGAATCGGCATCTGTTTTAATACAAAACCTTGGGAAATAGCAATAGGTGCGTAGTTTCATGGCTTCTGACTAGCAAACAAAGATTGACAATAGGGCTCCGTGCTCGTGACGTCACATTCAGATGTTCGGACAAACAAGTCGCACGTTGCTCAATTAACTTACACGCAAACGTTGTGAAATTTGTCTGAACATCCGGGTAACTACCATTTAGCTGTCGATACAAAAGGCCGTACTCTATAAATAGCTCGAGCGTGGAGCCCTATTTGGGACACCGCCAACATAGGACTGGTAGCTTAGTTCGTGGAGCACCTGTACGTTATTACGGAGGTCACAGGTTCGAATCCCGCTCCAGTAAATTTTGTTCACTGTTCACTTTTCAATGCCTTGAATTAATTCAATTAGTTTCCCTTGTGGTTTATCCAAAAAAAAGAAGTCCATAGCCAAAGGTATTTAAAACTTTGAAGACGGTGCTTACATCCGGGTCGGACTCGTCCACGATTGTGTTGATGAATTCCAGAGCTTCCATTATTGTAAACCTGCCGTTATCCAATCTGCCCCATTGTTCATGCTGAAACAAGGATGAGAAGAAAAAAAATCCAGAAATTCAGATCTTGAACAAAGCATAGAAAATGTATAGGGAAATGAGACTGCACAAAAAGTTAGGAGTTTCCCTTGTGGTTATTTTGATGATTACCAGTGAAATAAATTACACTTTGGTGGCCAGGAGAAACAAAGTGAACAGCTTTAAAGGTGGTATCATACTTTGGTAAGAAACCAAAACAGAAATGTTCACAGATTTACATATAACTTACAGGGTATGAAGATGGTGGTGGTAGAAACATACTGTTAAAATTTGTCCTTCTGAAATGGTGTATTTATCCAGAAATCAGTCAAACAACGACCGAAAATCTTTTTGATCTTTTAAAAGATCAAAAATAAAAGTGAAAAGACTTAAGAAATACTGCGGCAGTTTTTCACTGTTTTCTCAAAAAGTGGGCACCGTATGGGACTGAAATGAATGCCCATGAATCTGTATTTCTTTGATAAAAACCAAAGTATGGTATTACCTTTAAGTCAATAATATTGGTGGGCAACTTAATGAGCAAATACAACAAATCTAGAGCAGAATTTTGGTGATCAATTATATTATGTAAATAGGTGTTTTCAAGACTGAAGATATTTTTTTGAGGTTGACTTATGGCATTTGCAAGCCCATATATTTGCTGACTGGCTGGATTTTTTTAGCTTTGATCGGGTAGGCACTCTTTATCTCCCTAGTTTCCTGCTCAAACTTTCTTTGACAACAACTTCCTCTAAATGACCCTTATCTACAATGAGGCTGAGGCTGATGTCGAATGTCCATTAAAATGCAGACTTGAATCAAGTCCACATCAGGAACAGTCACCACAGTCAGCTTGTTGTGACTCACCTTTTTCCGGACATAGTCCACTGTCTGATGGGTGTGCATCAATTTATAGGTGTTCTTGACCTTTGCCAATTGTGGGTCATCTTCGGGATTGTGCTACAAACATGATGAAAGAGACGGAAACTCTGAGTAATATATGGACACAACTTAAGGTTAAAGATAAAGGAAAATCTATGTTTTCTATTTTAATTTTCTTCAAAACAACAACATTTACTTGCACTTCAATCAGCACATTTGTAAATATGTCTTATTCACGGCGCATCCATCTTGTCACCTTCCTTGTATACCAATTCCAAATCACCAATTCTAAAAAAGAAAACGGGTACCAGACTATTTTAATCCAAGCCTGGATTTCACAAAGATTTGCGATTCATCTTTTAGATGAGTTGTTCATGTTTCCATATTGTGACATCCACGTTGCGATCTGTCTCAGGCTTTTGTGTAATCGAGCCCTGTTTCTGCTAGAGAAACAACACCAAGTCCTCTTATCTTGATGTTGAATGGGCTTGAATGAGTTTTATTTAGCAAAGGACGTTTTTTGACTAAACAGATTTTTGAAAAGCAGTCCATCTGATGTTAGTAAAAATTTATCTTGTTTTTAATTTACCTCGGCAAATGTTCTGAAGCTTTCGATGTCCTTTGCTGATGGCTTGAATTCAGTTCCTTCAAACTGTTTCTCATTTATGTCAGGCCTGTAGATCTGGGATGGGTCCAAAAGTGACAGCCTTCCCTGTGAATGGAAAGATACATACAGACGGGTCTTGGTTTTTTCAACATCAGAGTAATAAAATCATGAAGTATTTTATAACTTTTCACATTATTGTATATTTTCACAGGCATGTATGTGTTGAAATTTATTGAAGAGTGAACAAAGAAAAATTGACTGGAGCAGGATTCGAACCGGCAACCTCCTGAATACCGTACAGGTGCTCCACCAACTGAGCTATCCAGCCCTACGTTGGTTGTGATGTTCCCAATAGTCAGAAACCACACACACACTGCAATATCCCAGGGATCATTTCATCGATACACACAGTGCTGTAACCTGAGAACGGTTCATGGGGGATCGCTCAAAGAGGATACAGCTTTTTAATGAAGAACAGAAATGTCAGGGTTTTTTAGGGGTTTTTCCCCTTGAAAATACCAATCCCCTGCAAAATTTATCCCTGGAAAACAGAAACCATGATCCCTTAAAAAGAATCTCGCTATCCCCTAAAAAGGAAATCCTGAAAAGTAACGGCAACACATCGTAAAACTAGTTGGTCAGCGTACAATTTGGTCGGCATAGGACTGGATTTGATTGGCGCACAACTTGGTTGGTGTACGCGTACAATCCAAGTTGGTCTCCGTACGAGTTAGTCGATGTACGAGTTGGTCTCCATACGAGTTGGTCTCCATACGAGTTGGTCGGTGTACGAGTATGGTCAGCGTACGAGTTGGTCGAAGTACGAGTTGGTCAGCGTACGAGTATGGTCAGCGTACGAGTTGGTCGAAGTACGAGTATGGTCGGCGTACGAGTTGGTTGGTGTACGACTTGGTTGGCGTACGAGTTGGATGCCGTACGAGTATAATCGGCGTACGAGTTGGTCAGTACGTACGTACGTAGCTGCATGCTTTGATTATAATGGAGAACCTTACCTTAACGGGGTTAGTGTAGTTTACGCCACCCATATTATTTTCAGTATTTATTTACCTTCTTCTGTTCCAAAATGAGATTCGTTACTTAAAGCAAATTTATTCATGGGTCCTGAAAACCCTAAAATGAACTTATTTCGGCAATATTTCAGTGAAAACAAAACAGTTTCTTACCCAAATAAATACTGAAAATAATATGGGTGGCGTAAACTACACTAATGCCACCTTAACTTACCCCACGTTTTAACTACACTCTCAATGCCCCCAAATGCCCGATGGAGTAAATAAATTGCGTCATCGAATTTATCTCGGCAGGATCGAACAATTACTAATTTACTTAGTAATTAGCTTTAATTAAACCCCATTTTTTCTTGTTTTAAGATTTGATCCTACCCACAATCATTCCAGGATATATTCATAATCAAAAGGATCTATAAATTACATACCTCTTGTTCCATTATTATGCGGTTTTTTGATGAATTTGTAGCAGCCGGCGTTGCCTTCCCGATCTCTCTTGTTGATGTTTATGTTTTGCGACAGTTCATTACCATACAAAGTAATGATGGGGGCGCGTGACCAATGCGTAGTCTTGATTCGAGTCGGATAAACTGCTGCGTACGATCAGTTGTCATCACGAGTGCGCCCTCAGTTGAGCGATGGCCGCGGCTTCACCCTATTCCCACCTCCAAAATTGCTTTAAAAGAATTAATTATCTGGCACTGAAAATACTCCAAAATAGTATTCTGTTGTTGTTCTCTGTAGTTTTTGTTGATTGGGATCTTGGGGGGGGGGGGGGGGGGGCAGGAGGGGGTCCTTTGTTTGTTTGCGTGTCCGTTTGTTTGTTTGTTTTGATATGCCGAGAATATTGTACGTTTTTTGTTTTCAAGTTCTCTGTAGGTCCATATAATTATTCCTAGACCTATAACGTATAAGAATACAATTATGCTTCACTAACTCATCTTTCCAGTTATTAGGCGCCAATTACATAAAAAAAAACGCGTAGTGTATGATATAGGTGCATGTTTTTCGACCATAGCAGAAGCGAGTGTTAGAAGAACCCAAAATAATGGCTCTTCTAGCCCCCCCCCCCCCCCCCCCCCCAAAAAAAAATTGCCTCAAGAACCGCGCCTGACCCATAGGCAAAGTCGGATAATTATGTGGACACACCCCAGCATCGCTGAAATTGCACCCCTTCTGTAAAAAAAAAAATAAGCAAAACAAATTAAGCTAGAAACACACTACTGAGGTATTCACCCATTATCTGAACTTGCACCCAATTTATCTAGAGATGATGACATCATAGAGTCGCTTGGTCTGGCGTCGATATCAGTGATTGGCCTACCTTCCTCCATGGTTATAACAACATCCGTTAAGATATAAAGCAATAAAAACATGGACAGTGATATTTAAAGTTCGATTTTTTTTTCTTTTCTTTTTTAATTATTATATCCTCCACGAATAAATCAATAATAACGGATATTTAAAGTGTCAGTGATGATAAGGCGCGCGGTAAGATTTTATTGCATCGGAAAATTATCATAAGGTGAAGAATTCCTGGCCGGTTGGAGCGAGTAATATCTTTCAATAAATAATCAGAAGAACAACGAAATGACCTCTCCCCAACTACACATACATCCATGCATACACCCATACATACATACACACACACATAATAATTAATAAACATCAATTAATTTTGCACAAGAAAGGATAAGGTCACATCAAACAGTTCAGTAATCCGAGCACACGATTTTGAATGGCGCCCTCTTTTGATTAAAACAAGAACTGCATGCGGGGGTGTTTTTTCGATCTAAATCAGTGCACTGCAACTCCTTCAGTACCGCGATACCGAGTACGCGGTGCGCGATTTATTCCTGAAAAGAACATGAAGAATATTCGGCATGGACAACATGTGCCGGATTTCCCCACAGGCCTTTTGCTCATGATTAGCTTTTCGGCTTCCCAGATTTCGATAAAAGACGATTGGCGGTGTACAAAATACGGCACGGTTTCCTTTTTAATCAAAAGAGGGCGCCCTTCAAAAACTTGTGTTCGGATTGCTGTTTAATATGGGTGCACCCAAGTAAAATTTATTGTGGTCCCAAAATCCGTCCACCGAGCTTATTAATAAAAGTTAAATAAGCACTCAATATATTTTAAACGAGAGAGTTCTGAGAGCTTTGAAACTGAAGAAATATATGACACTGGACCTCCTGCCTGAATCAGGGCTTCCATTTGTGACCATTTGGGTGATAAAGTGGGTCTATTTCAGCCGCTTTGCAGAGGGATGTTTTGTTTTTTAAATGGCTTCTTTGACGGGAGTGATCAATACCTTGTTTTAGGTGGTCAGCTGAGAATGAGTAGGCCTATATCTCAAAAATTAAATGGTCAACCCACCAGAAAATGGAAAGAAAATGAAAGGTGACATGTTCATCATCATTTTCCTGTTGAACTTGAACAGCTGTGAGAGTTCTGTGTACTTTTAAATGATTTTTGAAGTATAAGGATTTATCACGGTTGTCTATGGGAGTTAATTTACTTGGGTGCAACCTTATAAGTTATGCAATTATTTCCCTGAGAGCTGTGGTTTCTGCAAGAACCATGCTTAAATTACTATGCATCTAATCTTCAGATTCTTTTTTTCATTTGAAGTAAAAGACGTGAATCTGACGTGAATCTAACTTTAACCAAATGTTCTATTCCACATAGTGCGCACCAAGGATTTGTTTTTTGCGTATAGGACAAAGTTGGGACGCACCAATTCCTGTACAGTATATATAGTTAAATTTAATGGTACTATCATGGGTACTTTGGTAGCATACCGAAACAGAAATCTTCACAGATTTACCAAACAGAATTACATGACATAAATATGTTGATGATGGAAACATACCGTTATAATTTTAAATCCCAACTGACCCAAAACAATTTCGTCATTTAAGACGAAAAGGCTCAAAATTTCATGCATTATGATAAAAACAGTTCAGTCATAGACCTTCTACTTGCAATTTCTTATTTTGGTCGCACGCATAATGTTCGTCAGTACATGTAGTTGCCGTTTTGAAATTTGGCATTGTTTTGAAAACTCCGACTTGAACTTAGTTTATCGTGGATGATGAAGTTCCCGCTAATATTGAATGGAGCATTGGCATCGCGTAGATGGATCTTTTCCGTCCGATACGAAGAGCTAAACTGGGAATTATAAGGCACACTCATCATCGGAGCGGTGCCTTTCCCTTGCACAAGGCCAACTGCACGACCATCTCGCTGATTCTCGTTCTCGTCTCTCTCCTCGCGAGGTTTCACGGGAATGATGAGCCTCAGGAACGCTGGCAGGAAGAGCAGACCGTGCAGTGCGCCGAGGGAGATGACGAGGAACATGGTCTTGAAGAAAGTCCGGAAGATGTAAGAGTTGGCGAAGGCGAGGATCGTGATACCGAGGACGGTAGAGAGTGATCCCTGGACGATGGGCATGCCGAGAGCGTAGAGGGCCTGAATGGCGTTCTTGCGACGGGAACCTTTGTTGGCCGAGATGTAGGCATAGCAGATGTGAGCCGAGAAGTCCACGCTGAAGCCTATGCAGAGGATGAGGTTGGTCATGGCGATGGAATCGAGATTGACCTCCCACAGGGTCATGAACCCCACCACCCCTGTGACGATGGAAGCTATGGAGAGAGTGACCAGGAAGGCACAGATGGGATGGGGGATCATCAGCAATGCCACGATGAACATGGCACCGATAGCAATGCCGATGTTCTGGAGCGTGTTTTGAAGCACCACCAAGAATTGGTCATAGTAGACAAAGGCTGGATGATACGCAATGGCCGGTAGCTCACCTTCGTCAGCGATTCGCCTCAGATCAGTCATCATGTACCTCTGCCTTTCTGTGGAGTCCAAGTCTCTCGTGGCAACGAAGAATCGTGACGCCTCAATATCACTGCCATCTTCACTGAAGACGATATCAAGTGAATACCTTTGGAAGACAGGCACTTTAAGGAAATTCTCCCTGAGAATGTTTGTAAATTGGTAGCGAGTAGGTTTTGTAACATTGATAGAGTCTAGAAAGCCCAGATAGTCTCTCAGCCATGAAATGGTGAGATTATGATCTCTACCGTAGGTATACTCGCTGGCTTCCATCTCGTCAAGAGTTGCTAGCATCCGCTCTTGTATCAGAGGATTCCAGACGTCCCTTGGCTCGGTAAAGACCAAAGCGACCGAAATATCATATTTCGTAAAGAGTCTCTGTTCTTCCTCTAAGAATGCAGCTGCGTAAGAGTCATCCCGGGCGAGACTCCGAAGGGCCAGCCCTTCGCGAACCTGAGTGCATCCATAGATGGCAGTGGCCAAGTATCCCAGGAACAAGAGTACGGTCAATGCAACCATCCATGAACTTGTGACGAAGGGGCCGTAGTATTTCCTGAAAAACAGCATCAGGGCGTGATCGTTGGAAGCGCCAACTTCATCCCCGCCAGCTTGTCTGGAGGCAGCGTCACCGCCAGCACAGAATAAGCTGTAGGCCGTAGACGTAGACTCGCTTCTCGGTTTGACCTTTTGGCAGGACATGCAGTGCCTGTTCGCCGCCTCTCTTCGTCCAGTCAACGCCATGCAGGCACCGAAGAAAGTTATCTGGTACACGTAGTCGAAGATGACTGCCACGCTCGTGTAAATGCAGAAAATTCGCACAGACTTGAAGTCAGAAATCGTGCCGATTGCCAGAGCCAGGGCGTCCGTCACGGACGTGATGGTGATGGACATCGCAGCCTCGGAGAAGGCGTGTTGCATGCGTTTTTCCACCGTCCATTTTACGTCAGTCTGCCGCCAGGCGGACAGCATGATGAACATGTCGTCCAAGCCGATACCTGTAGTGAGAAATTAAGTATACACTGTATTTAGAAAACTTGTGTGACTGTTTCGCAGCCCATGCACTGACGGATAGATTATACATTGAAGGATGGTACACGAAGTTCAAAAATTGGTATAAGCAATGATGTGTCCGAGTCCGGCCAGTCCGAGTTCCAGACCGAGTCCGAGTCTGAGTCCATCCGAGTCCGAGGGGAATGGCCGAGTGAACACATCCTAGTCCGAGTGAGACTGGACTCGCGTTCGTCACAGCACTGGGTATTATTTGTGAGCGCCAGTAACAAAATATTATAAACCACTCAATTCCTCAAACTTGTGAAATACACAGGATTAAAAACAAATTTTCTTGACGTCCTACTTTTGAATTATTTTTGTATGCGAACAAAAACATTAAAGAATCCTTGATTTTGTTGGCGTTAAAACGACTTACCAATGACAAGAAACGGCGTGGAGCCCACGACGTTGATGTACGGGACGCCGATGTAGCACATGAGACCGAACGACGAGAGGACGGCGAAGCCGGCAGACAGGACTCCGCAGGACGCCAGCCAGGGCTTGCTCCGCACCCAGTCCAGCATCATGCATGAAATGACACTGAAGTTGATCAGGATGCTGAACGTCACCACGAAGTCCTTGATGATGCCCGAACTGGCGTTGTCCAGTTCGGTCGGGATGGTCGTGGACACCTCCCTGTACACCGTGATCTCTGGTGAGGCAAATGATTCCAAGAGGTCTAGGAACTTGTCCTCCCAGAGACCGCTGCGGTGGTTGTCATCGCTGCTCTCAAACCGCAAGAAGTAGACCAGTTGAATAGCCTCTGCCGAAAGAACATCATTCGGCGAATTGGGTTTGAATTGGACAGATCCGAGTCCGGATCCTAGGAAAAACGTCCTGGTGCCGTCGGCAGACGTGTGGAGAGGATAAGTCAGAGAGACGGTCGGTATCTGGGCAGTGTCATAACCATAAACCGCCAGAATGGCATTCTCGTTGCAGACTCCCTTCCACATAATGCACAAGTCTGCGAATGTGTATTCCGCATCGTCGTGCTGGACGGTGATGTCCATGACCTGGTCGTGGAGGTCCAGAACAGCGCTCATGGCAGACTCGGTCAGGATGTTCCCGCCATCCTTACGCCGTATGATCGCGCTCCCTGCCCGGCCGAGCCTGGTCAGGTGAGTGACCAAGGTATCGTTGTCACCGTGTTCGGTGAACAGTCCCTCCACGGTGCTCCTGTCCGTTTTCGCCCGGCCGTTCTCGGGCGTGTACAGGTCCTCCACGTTCTGTTCCTCCGCCAGGAACACCATCCCTGCTCCCAGTGCCACGGCCAAGGCAAGAGGCAGGAGAAGAAAGGGAAAGGGATGCCTAGCGATGAAACCACCGTAGCTGAAGAAGAACGATTTTATGGCCCTTTCGATGCAACCAAACGCCATGTTGATCT
Organism: Astropecten irregularis; assembly: GCA_963971285.1. NCBI lineage: Eukaryota > Metazoa > Echinodermata > Asteroidea > Paxillosida > Astropectinidae > Astropecten > Astropecten irregularis. The sequence goes on along the minus strand of OZ020247.1, from coordinate 24,598,898 downwards.
TGAATATCTCTCCACAGTACAACTCGATTCGATGCCTGTTCCCCCTGGAAGATGTCCTCTCGCAAAAATCTCAGTAGAGCAGGCTTGTGAATTCATGCAGTCCCCTTCCAGCGAGCAAAATCTTTTCACAACATGATATATTGTGTCCAGCCTGTCAATGACAATAAGTAATAGAAAGAGAAAATGATCGTGCATTATAATAAGCGAGTATGTATGCTCATCAATGGTATTTTTGCATTCATATTAATTAAATCCTTATGATGATAAAAAAACAAAACAAGAAAAACTTACTGGATTAATTTAATGGTGGGTAGCCGTGTCAGTCAGATAACATATAACATATAAAAAATACAAGTAGCACTATATTGAGCTTTCGTAGCAACAACTACTTCATCAGATGCAATGAAGTGGCATCATCATCATCAACCTTGCTTGATGATGCCACTTCATTGCATCTGATGAAGTAGTTGTTGCTACGAAAGCTCATGCTCTTTTTAAACTCTAGTTAGTCAATATAGTGCTACTTGTATTTTTATATTTTTGGATTAATTTAAGTCATTGAAAAGGGAACAAAGAAAATTGACTAGAGCTGGATTCGAACCAGCGACGGTATTCCGGAGGTGGTCATTGGTTCGATTCCCTCTCCAGTCAATTTGTCTTTGTTCACTTTTCAATGACTTGAATCCTTAGGGATTTACCTTATTCAATAATATATTGATATCAAAAATGGTGCCGGATCCTATAAATTAATTTTCTTTATTCACTTTTCAATGACTTAAAAATAATCCCCAGTTAATGTAATAGGATTTGCGGTGATTGTAACATAAAATTATTTTATCTAAACTTAATTAACGATCATTATAAGTTGACCGATGTAAGTTTTTTTTTTCAAATCATAAGAATGGTACCATCGGCCGTCCAATACTCCGGATCCCAAGTGCACTCCTGTATTTAGTTTATCCAGACAGTCAAGGGTAGTACCATGCTTTCCTTTTTATCAAAGAAACACAGACTCATGGGCAAACATTTCAAGATAGATACAGTAACAGTCATCTGTGAAAATTTAAGTCCCATAATGGTGCCCACTTTTTGAGAAAAAAACACAACAATGAAAAACAGCCACAGTATTTCTGAAGTCTTTTCTCTTTCATTTTTGATCTTTTAAAAGATCAAAAAGATTTTCGGTCGTTGTTTTACTAAATTCTTGACACTATTTCAGGCGGACAAAAATTGTAACGGTATATGTTTCTAGCACCACCATCCTCATACCCTGTAAGTGTTAGACGTAAATCTGTGAACATTTCTGTTTTTTTTTCTTTAACAGACTCAGAGTTGAGCAAGGGATCAGCAAAGCACTGATGGCAGCAACCTTCAGAGAGATGACAAATAATGAAGCTTTGGAGCAACACAAAAGATGTCCGACCTATCCCATCCACCCATGTCCCATTAAGTCGGCAATAACGCCCCCATGATGAGTGCAGCCCACAGGACTTTAGCCGAACCACTGCAACACCCCAAGCTGTGACATGTGCCGAATACAGGCAGAACGACATCTAACATCTAAATTGACTGACTCAAAGAAGTATATTCAATAGGAGAAACATCACACGGGCTGAAATGCGCCTTTCCAAAAGACAAGGTACGCGGACACCGGTTGTGTATCCGTGTGTTGTTATACCTCCCATGATAGGAGCGTCCATGACGGGGCTGTGGAGGGAGTATGGCGAATAGATTGACGAGATCAACAAGATCAATTATAAATCGACAAGATACTCCTAATCATATCACCATCACAAGCAAGTAACAAGGGACAAAGCTAGTGAAAAGATGAAGAACATGACGAAGAAGAAGAAGTGTACAAACCGCTACCCGGAAATACATCACACATACACTAAGATGCACGGGTCGGGTTCGTGCACACTATGAGAACCATTAAAACTGTCCATTTTATTTTCTAAATTATAACTTACGAAGCGAAGTTAATACCAAGAAAAGATCTGGGGATTTTGGATATAATACGCAATAATTTTACCTGTGTAAATAGCTTGAAATCTTCGCTGCCGTCGACTGCAATGGGATTTTCCGGGTCCGTGACTGATGACTCGATCAAGATTATAGGCCTTTTATGACATGGCAGTTCAGTGTTGCTCAGAACTCACTGATGAAGTGTCAGCCTATTCTTATTGAATTTGTAAGGCGTCTTGTTAGGCCGTGTGTCCATCCATCTCTTATGCAAGCATTGTGGACTTTACGGATCAACCCGAACAGACCGTCAGAGCTGTGCAGATTGCAGTATACCGATTGTCACCATCCCAGACTCGAATGCATGGTCCATGGAGGAACTCCCTTCTTATTCCTCCTTGATTGACCCAACGAGATGTTCACCAAACCGCGATGCTGCTAGTAGAAATTTGTTCAAACGGTGTGCTGTTCGGTTTATATAATTTGTTTCAATTCAAATTTGATGTGTAAAAAGAAACATTAAATGTACGAAAGTAGATACCAGCAGAATTACATCCGTTGAGAACATCTGAGGGTATGGTTGCACAGCACGCAAGACGGTCAGGCTTTCAGTGCGCGCCTCATTAACTTCAATGCCACCGCCCTGCCCTGCCCATGCCTACAAGATCATTATTCTGCATTATTTTTTAGCTCCTTCATCCAATGAAAAAAAAATTCCTGAAAACTGATCGAAAGTACAGTTTTGAAATCATGAGAGCTGTTTGTTTATGGCTTTAATAATTGGGAAACATCTACTTTCAAAGGCTCCCCATGCTTGGGGTGTTACGTAATACAGGTACTGACGTCAATGCGCCTCATGCTCAAAACGAGTGGCACACACAACATCGATTTATCGATAAGGGTGCACCACACTAAATAAACTCCCATTGACCTTAGTGTAAAATCCCTCAACTTCACAGTTCAAAAAAACCCATCCAGAAGTTTCTCAGTTGTTGGTGCAATAGTGTAAATGATAGTGTGAACTCTCATCTACCCAATTCTTTTCAATTTTTGGTTGGGTAACCGATTGGATTTTTTTCTAATTGCCCCAAGAAAAAAACACCCCCGAAATGTCCTTCTTCCGTAACCGACTTGCTACGAGTTTTCATGAAGCAACCCTCCACGTTCAAGACAATGTAGGACCGGATTGTAAACCAAAATATCTCAAGTCTCTACAACAGGCTGAAGCACTGAACCCCCAGGTTGTCATAACCAGTCAAAATTACACAATATATTAATTGCACGACCCCCCAAATTGCATATTTAAAAAACATTTGAGGGTACACACATTATGATAATCAGCTCGGCGCATTGATTTTTGAGCTATTTAGTGTGGTGCATCCTATAGGGTGCACCACACTAAATAAACTCCCATTGACCTTAGTGTAAAATCCCTCAACTTCACAGTTCAAAAAAACCCATCCAGAAGTTTCTCAGTTGTTGGTGCAATAGTGTAAATGATAGTGTGAACTCTCATCTACCCAATTCTTTTCAATTTTTGGTTGGGTAACCGATTGGATTTTTTTCTAATTGCCCCAAGAAAAAAACACCCCCGAAATGTCCTTCTTCCGTAACCGACTTGCTACGAGTTTTCATGAAGCAACCCTCCACGTTCAAGACAATGTAGGACCGGATTGTAAACCAAAATATCTCAAGTCTCTACAACAGGCTGAAGCACTGAACCCCCAGGTTGTCATAACCAGTCAAAATTACACAATATATTAATTGCACGACCCCCCAAATTGCATATTTAAAAAACATTTGAGGGTACACACATTATGATAATCAGCTCGGCGCATTGATTTTTGAGCTATTTAGTGTGGTGCATCCATAAACTTTCTTTAATTCGGGTAGTGCGCCCTCTATAGTAAGACTGTCGTTAAAAAGGAGAAGTGGTTTTCAGTTTTGTATGTTTACCTCGGATGGACTAGACCGTCGCATCGCTTGTTGGTAGGCCTAGCTAGATTTATTCCTAGATTTATTCCTACCCTACATCTCCATGTTTGTACCGTACTGTTCTTACAGCCTGTGTAGGCCTTCTAGTACTACTTACAAGGATTTTCTGGTGAGTGTCATTTAAGTTGTCTTTACATTAAACATTTTGCTGAGAATTATTGACATGATTTAGTTGAACCATGGTGAACATGGACTGTCATGTCAGGAGTGTCACTGTGTGTGGTGTGGAGGAAAACGAATGATCCCTGCAGACAATACTCAACGACTGGGCTGATTCTATTTAGTAATTGTGGATGCTCCTGGCCAAGTAAAACTAGTAAATGCTTCCAGGAGTTAAGAAAGCCTGACTTGTTTCGATCCTGGCACTTTATCAAAGGTTTCAATAAAGATCCTGCTACTAGTGCTAGGTTTAAAATGCGTCAGGCCCTTCTAACTCCAAGCAAATTTAAGGTCATTATTTTGGCTGATGACCACTTTGCAGCAGTTTATAGTATTAGTAGTTTGCAGCAGTTCTAGTATCCATTTGGGATTGAATGCATGTTAACCGAATAATAAAAAAAATACTTAAAATTGGAATTTTTTTTTTATTTTGCCTCAGGTTTAAACAGTTGAACTCTGTAGGCCTACTATTCTATAGATCCGTTTACACATATTTGCAAACTGAATAACTACAACAGAATATAAACCGAAACCAAAATGATATTTGCCATATTGTCAGTTAAATTTGTTCTCTTTAATTTTGCCTCTTATTAACAATAAAAAACTCCTATCCATTTAGAAATTGTAACGGTTGGAGTTGGACCTTGGTCAGTACTTAAGGACATAATTTGGTTTGAAGAGCCTTTTGTTTCAGGCATCACTTTTGAAACCACTCGACTTTGTTTTGGAGTTGGGTAGAGTTTTGTTTCTTTGAGTGATTTGACAACATTTCCAAACTATTAACGGGACTCTAGCACTTGGCCCACTCTAATGCTTTGCTGCTCCAACCATGTACTTCAGAAAGCAACTTTAGGAGTAAGAAATTTTGCCGAATATATTTCCCTCTACACCAACTTAATTTTTTAAGCACAGTTCTAATAATTTAAATAGGCCCTAACCATTGACAAGTGAACAAAGATAAATTTACTGGAGCCGGATTTGAACCAGCTACCTCTGGAACACTGTACCATCCAGAAGTTGCTGGTTTGAATCCTGCTCACAGTGAATTTTCCTTTGTTCACTTTTCAATGACTTAAAATTCAGTCATTTTTTTTATTTGTCATTTGGTTATTTAATCATTTCTAGATAAACCGATTGTTTAGGTAACAGTCATTCCGTTAATTAATTATTCAGCTTTGGCTTCAGTAATTATTCAAGGACCAACTTTCTGGCCAGTTGTACAGATTAATACATTAATTGCCATCTGTTTATAATTTGTATGGTGTATAATTGAAATAATTTTTTACTACTGGCTGGAAGAAGTTGACCTCTAGAGGTTTAGGCCAAGGTTTTAAGCCCTGTTAGCCTGGGAATTTTGTGTGTGAAAATCATTCCTTCCTCCATGGTGAAATGCACCAAGATGATGCATCAGATTTTTTAACTCGAAGCAAATTATAATATAAACATGCATAGGTAGTACGTATCATACTTCGGGTAGCATTCCGTAACAGAAATCTTCACAGATTTGCATATATATATAACTTCAGGGTATAAAGATGGCAATGGTAAAAACATACCATTAAATTTTTTCTGACTGAAATGCTGCAGGCTATTTTTCCAGAAAAGAGTAAAACCAATGACCAAAGAACAATTTTGCTCTTCAAAAGATCATGAATCCTGCGAAAAGACTTAAACTTGTTTAAGAATACAGCACTTGGGCGTTTTCCACTGTTTTCTCATAAAGTGGGCACCGTATGGGACTGGGAATTTCACAGATGACTATTTACTGTATTTTGCTTGATATTTTTGCCCATAAATCTGCATTTTTTGACAAAAAAACAAAGTATGAAATTACCTTAGAATAAATACCATACATGATAATAGTGGATTAGTATTGACCTGACGTGTATGGAATTTCTCATCCATAATTTGCCGTTAATGCCGTCCATTGTTTTCTCGTGGCATTGTGTTGAAATCAGAGGAGACCTTGTGTGCAGATGGTACATGTATGATGTGAATGTGACAGCAGGACAAGGCTATTGTCATAGTTTCCATTTGTTTATTACCGCACACACGGTGCGCGCGCACACTTGCATTAATTGATTCGTCAATAGGCAGGTTCAGGGATGCTGTATGCTAACGAATTACATGCATGAATGAGAAAGTGTGTGTACTACTACTACTAGTCTACGGTAAGACTGTGTTGTAGGCACACGTGTGTTATTATTAAACAGCTCGATGCTTCAATGAAATTTTAAAGCGTTCTTTTTTTGAACACTCCACAGGTGTACGATGCACTGGTCTGATTCTACCAGATATTTTTTGTGAGTCGTCGAAGGAAAGGAAATACATGCAAGGAAACCACTGCTATTAACCACAAACGCCTGCAACAGTATATCCCGTCTGTGGAGTTTGTTTGCAGTATCCTACAGATACAGATACAGAAAATCATTCAAGTTGGAGAAATACGGGACCAAGTTGAAGCATAGTGGTCCTTGCTCTATGGGACTTCAACCATTGAAGTGATTATGGATTTCTACTATTAGCATGATGATTAGGAGACCGCTACCTCCAAGTGCTCAGGTTTAACTCTAACCGACAAAAATCCAAACACCTGGAAAGATTGTGGGGCGAATCAGACCGTTTGACAGGAAAGCAATCCTGAGTTTTTTCCCGACCTCTCCTGGAGTACATACGGCATTTTATCATATATGGATCATACGGGATGAGACTGCAATGGTTAGTGATTACAGAGAGTTGCCGAATTTACAGCAAACGTCCAATTTCCAAATGGATTCACCAAGACCATGAATTGTGTATCGGTCGGAACACGATACTAGCCAGTGATCACCGCGTGAAGCGTCATGACAGCGTCCGATGTCATGCAAGACCTCAGTATGTCCTGCATGTCGGACCACGGATCCGTCATGGACAATCTGTCCTTCGATGACTTTGACCCTAGTCAGGATTTCTTCGAGGATTTTACCGGCCGTGGCGGGGGCAAGACTAATGAAGCCGGCGGTACGGCGGCCAGTGTCGAGGATGTCTACGTCCAGTTGGAGCAGAAGGAGAAGGACCTTATTCTGGCCGCGGAGTTGGGCAAGGCTCTGCTGGAACGCAACGAGGAACTGACCATGAGGCAAGACCAGCTGCAACAGGAGATGGCCGACAAGATGGAGGTATGTGGGAGTACACTAAGGGGTTTATGAAACGGAGGCTCAGGCTCTGGCTCTGGCTCAGGCTCAGGCTCAGGCTCAGGCTCAGGCTCAGGCTCAGGCTCAGGCTCAGGCTCTGGCTCTGGCTCTGGCTCTGGTTCTGTCATCCATAGCACTGAAAATATAGGTTGTGGTTTTTCATTGAAGCTGAATCTCTGTTTGATTTTTCAAACCAGAGAATCTACTTTTGAACCGCAGCCAAAAGAATATTGATTCCCGTTATTTTACAAAATGGAGCCGGAGTCTGAGCCTAAGCCTCCGTTTCGTACCCCATATGATTACATGATAAATGGGGGTTCGTGGACATTATTCAATTCAGGTAAGTCTGGTACCCAGCTTCTACAAATATGACTCCATCTTCATCTGACTTCATCTGTTGGGTCTGGGTACCAGACTGACCAGCATGGACTGATGTCCACGAATGCCGATAAATATTCAATGGTGAATTGAGATTTTATTCGAAAATAGATTCTCATACATGGACAACTGTCTCTTTTCTTTCAGAAGACTTTCATATTTTTAAGTACCGGTACATTTCATCAGAAATGACAAAATATGAGATTTTTTGTGTGATTATATGTAACTTAGATGAATGTCTGTGTCAGCTAGTCTCGGTTTTTTTTCAGTGATTGACTAAATTTTTCAGACGTCATGCGGTGAAACCTTACAGATTTCACAGTGTAACCTGTGTCATTATGATGTAGTGTCCTTCAATGTCAGCATGCAATCCAATATGTTTTTTCCTCCATACATGTATGCTTTGTTTTATAGTAATTTCAGACCATTGTTAGTTGTTGACGCACGTTGTTGGGTAATTGGGGAGATTTTGGAGATCGGTCCCATGCTGTGGACGGTCCCCATCAACATCAGGAATACTCCTTGTAGGTCTATTACTTATTTCAGGAAGCATAGATTTTATTTCTTATTATTATTAGATGTACTGTAGACTACAGTATGCAAATACAGCACAAGTACCTGTATTTTTTTATTTGTTTACATATTATGTATTAATTTTGGTTTTTGTTTTGTTTGTGTAATTTGTTTACTCTTGGGGGGGCATAGGAAAACAGTGTCGCACAATTTATTGTCTGATTTTGTACTAGTCTACTAATTTGTAGTTACATTATTTATCGTAATTTCTCTCTTCTTTTTGGAGGGGGGGGGGGGGAAGGACATTTCCTACCCAAAAGGTTCACAAAATAGTGCAAAAATTGCTTCCTCTCTGATCAAGTCCTGAAGTGTTTTGTGAATAATTAGGAATGCTGAAGTGCTGAACCATTTGAAAACATTTCACACCTAAAATGTCACCTATGTATGTACACGTATGTACATGTAGGTCCGATCAACGTTGATTAATTTTTTATGCCGCTTTTAATGCACTTGGCTATGCCTCGTTGCTATGCAGGAGTACGTGCACGCACATGGGTCTTGGTGTTTTTGTCAGCCATCATTAACAAGCCGTGGGGGGCGGCGTTTTACGGTGGCTTTTCTCGGAAACCCCTACATAATGCGGATATTTTGCGTACGTCCTTGTGACATCACGTGTCAGTAGCTGTCCTCGTAAATGAGCCCTTGACTACTTACTGATTTGTGCTGGTATACTGGCCGTAATGAGTTATTTTTGTTGCAATTACGCTGTATTTTTAAACATGGATTCTAGGCCTATGGATCTCTTTTTTGTTTAAAATCTACAATGTACACACGATACATGTAAGTGTTGTATTTATGGATTTTTTTTTTTTTTTTTTTTTCATTTGTCAACAAACCTATAAGGGGCCTATGATGTCAAGAATATCATCATATTACTCAGTTCATTTTGCTCCAAGTTAATCAGATTTTTTCTTTTCATCATCATTTATGTTCTGCACGTCCTTTTTCAACACACGATACAATCCCAATGACAAAAGAGATAGAACAGAAACAGATGTTGCTATGGCTGCATCCCAGCAGGTTGCCATAGCAACCCAATTGAAATCCCCATTGAAAAATCAATTGGATTTCTACGATACATGTACTGTACGGTATACATGTACATGTGTGTGCATGTGTTTTCCCCTTTGGGTTATGCAAATTTGTTTTGTTGAGTGCTACATGTACATGTACGTAATGCCAAGTCATGGTACACGCATTTTGTATGATACATATTTTGTACATGTATACTTTGTACATATATGTACATGTAATACACTCGTATATATATACATGTGTTATTAGAAATTCAGAATTTATGTAATTACGCCGTAAATTTTTGTATCATGTACATGTACATGTACCATGTGTGTGCAATTGTCTGCAATTATCAGGCTGACTAGGCAGAAATTTCTGGAAATTACTGGTCATTTAAAGCGTATAGTACAGTGTGTACACTATGTATGATTGTATAATATCATTTTGTTCGCTGTGATCTGCTGAGTAATTAAACTTTTTAAAGCACAATGTACAGTGTGTATACAATGTATATACAGTATATGCAATGCTCATTAAATCTTTTTTTAAAATTGTTATTGAAATAAAGGAATCTTTTGTTTGAAAGATTTTTTAAAAGGTTTTCTTTAAAGTGCAATTTATGTTTCCATAAATTTTCATTGTACTTCTATTTTACAGCTTCTAATCTAATACTTTTTTTGGAATAGGTAATATACTGTACAAGTATACAATTTTTTAATGAAAATATTTTTTACTTTACTATACACATACATACATACATCTAGGTGTTTGTATGGTTTGTACTGTTCATGTATCATCAGCTACATGTGTAATGTAGCTTACAATATTTTAATTAACAAATGGTCTCTCTATTGTTATAACAATGTAGAAAGAAATCAATGTACTGGTATCCAGGGCTCCAGAACAGAAAATATATTCTTCCTGGTGATATTAATGGACACATACATGTATAAATACACGTGTAGTACACGTTATTCTACAGCTTGATGTGCATGGTGAAATTGCCCTGATAATAACAATTACGTAAATGATGTACACTGATGTCAGTCAAAATATGTTTGAGCTTTATTTTGTCTAAAGACTGAGTTAAGTTTTTGGAAAGATTCATGTAGTGTACAGTACATTAACCCTAACCCTTTGCACCTGCCACACAAGACAAGAGCTGCTTACCACACACTACCACAGTCTCCACAGGAGGACTGGATACCCTAACCCTCTGCACCTGCCACACAAGACGAGAGCTGCTTACCACACATTACCACAGTCTCCACGGGGACTTAACCCTAACCCTTTGTGCCTACCACACAAGACAAGTGCTGCTTACCACACATTACCACAGTCTCCACATGAGGACTGGATATTAACCCTAACCCTCATCACTTACCCACAAGTCAAAAGCTGCTTACCACACACTACCACAGTCTCCACGGGGGAACTAGATCACAATTCACGCATTACCACACAAACCACACTGTGGAAGTGGTATTCAGGATACCACAGCAGGGAAAAACCATATGTGGTAAATTGTGGTATGCAGCTGGGTTAGGGTTAAAAAGGTTATCAACAAATGTTGTCACCTACATGTACTTAGATGCATGATAGGGCATGATACATTTGTTTAAATTAAGCACTGGTATTCCAGTGGCCATACATGTTTGAATCTCATTTCAGTCCATAGTTTTTGGTTCACCTTCAAATGACCTACGTGTAATGTGTAGTCAATTGGTTTGATGATTTCATAAAACGTGTTCTGACACGCAGGAACTTGAACAAGAGAAGCATCACCTTCGTCGGCGACTGGAAACCTTGGGTGGAGAGTATGAAAGCAAGCTGCTAGACCTCCAGACGGAAATAGCCACCTTGCACAAAGAACTAGCCAATCAGAAGGCAGTACAGAAGACGCTGGAGAAGGACAAGCAGACTGCCGTCAACGAGTTGTCGGAGCAAAATCAAAGACTCGTCCACAAATTAAAGCAGGTTAGTCTAAAGGCCTTGTGTGCCATTTAGGTCCTAACCAGAAGGATAATGTAATTTAATAATAAAAATTCTGCCCTGATGTCCACTCAAGATTGATCAAAGTAGATTTGTGAGGTCTAGTGAAATAAGTAGTCAATTTCACAAAGCTTTAAGATTGATCTTAAGTTCGAATCAATCTTAATAATTGCTAAGCAAAGGGTGATTTTTCTTTTCTTTTTTTTACTTTACAAATATTGCCCAACACAAGGCCCTAGAGGGCCACTCAAAGGTGAGGGCTAAGGAAAGGAGAGAGAAAAAACAGAGCAATTAGGAAGATCTGTTTGCAAGAAAACTATTAACATTTCATTTGAATTGAGAGAGATTATATCCTGTAGGAAAACAGGATGAGGGTAGGGAATTCCAGAGTGAGGCAGTTCGTGGGAAGAAACTTGAAGAATATCTTCAGTTATTTGATTTGGGGACAGTAACAGAGAAAGGATGGGAACTGCAAGAAAAGCGAGTTGTGCGACCAAATGACCGGTTACACTGTAGGTGGTACAACCATTGAAAGACCATTGGAGCACATTCCATGGTAAATGTGATGTCACAATACAAACCACAATGGTGATATCGACAATTACAAAGTTAAGAGTAATCTTAGCGTTTTGTGAAATCAGCTCCAGTTTCTTTTATTGAAACATTCAGGGCCCAATTTCATGGTTCTGATTACCACAGAATTTGGCACTTATGATTCTCATTCTATGCTTACTGGGTTAATTTCTATGCTAGTCGAGTATTAAGTGTGAAATTTTTAGTTATAAGCAAACTATGAAAAGGGAGTCCTAGACAAGCAATTACAATAATCAATGCGTCATCACCCTCATGGTGTGGAGTTGCAAGCCCTTCACACCGAAACAGACAAATGACAAGATGTAAAAATATTTTTCACACTTCTGAGTGACAGCCGATACCCCAACCCCCACCATGCCCACAGGCGCTCTCTGACACTAAGCTTTACATGTAATGCTCTGGCTGTCTCATTCCTCTGAGGTCAATTTCATAGAGCAAAATTTGCTTAAACATGAAAAGTCCTTTATAATCAAACAGGATTACCAATCAAATTTTCATGTAATAATTACCGATTTTGACTTGCATTCGGCCATGGTTTGCCGAGCATAACATTCACAACTTGGAGTTTTGGCTGTCATACCGATTTTATATTTAGCAAGTTTTTTGGTGCTAAAAAGCAAATTTTGGTGCTAAGCAGCTCTATGAAATGGCCTCAGAAGATGGCCTTACCAGCCTCTTCCTTCCTGAAATGCTTCGACAGGGTATGGGTGTGAAATTAGAAATTATCAGGGCAAGGTCCAGACAATGTAGAGAAAACTCTTCGCCTGTTAGTAAAGTGTACAAGGTTAGGTTAAAGCGACCCTGACATTTTCTGCTGCTAATTTTGGCTCGCGTGTGGAGACAGCACGGATTGGTCCTCCGATCCTCGCCAAACGAAGATTGAAGATATTGGCGGAGACAGGACCGTGAAATTGCTTAGGTTTGTCCCGAAAGAAAGAGAGAAGGTTTAATATCGGTACACTGCATACAGTACAGTGATAATTGCATACAGTGCATTTGGAGAGCCAACCAATATTGCAGCGTAGTTCTTGCTTGAATTGAAATTGAATTAAAATTGAAACTGAAAAGGTTTCTTGATGAAAAGGTTTATGGTGCGCCTTGGGAATATTTCTGGGGAAGAAGATGTGCTTCAGAAAGAACTTATATTTTGGGGATTTCAGAACATGTAGAACAGACAGATGTACTCAAGAATCATTTCTTTTTCAATTTGGGATTCCGTTTACTATGAGGCCTACATTTGTTTTAATTAATCAACTTGAAACTAAAAAATGGTCAAAATTTAAATGTTGATATTTTGACATGATCCGAGATACATACATATAATATAATATAATAAATAATATAATAACTGTCTGGCTCTCCTACAGCATATTTTACATCTAAATTTCACATGGTCCTTTTTGAAACTCATGTACCTCATGCTTGCACAATAGCGTTCTGCAATACGTCACACCATGCATGCACGTGCACACATACAGCTCACCACACGTTTGCATGGCCGGTTGCAATGTTTGTCTGAGGTTCGGTGCTATTTTTAGCGCAAGTGCGCAGTGCTATTCAAGTATTCATACTACATTAACATGTACTACATACACACATTTACATGTACATGATGTACCTGGATAAAGGAACTTTGTATACATTTTTGGTGTAAGAATTTAAAGTTGATCAGAACAAAACTTGTGTGAAGACTTTTCCATGGTGTACATTTTTACCCAAATTCATAATTGTTAACTAAACCAATTGTTTTTCAGTTGCACATTTATACACAAATAAAACTTGTTTCAGCACAGTTGAGCTAATAAGCTTCAAAATGATGTATTGGCATAAGTAGACCATTTTGAAATTTTGGCATAGAGGGTTATATTTCCTTACGCTTGATTTTTCTCAGGCCACGGCAGTGCAAAGATCATCCAATCCAATCCTCATTTATTTAAATAATCATCAAATAACCACAAGGGAAACTGACTGAATTTTGAAGTCATCGAAAAGTGAACAAAGAAAAATTGACTGGAGTGGGATTTGAACCGGCGACCTCCTGAATACCGTATAGGCGCTCTACCAACTGAGCCATCCAGCTCTATGTTGGTGGTGACCCCAATAGTCATTTTTTTCCTGATTATTTTGGGGTGGTCATTTAATTTTTTTAGGCGTCCGGTGTGGAGGAAGAATTAAATGAACACATCCAGAGATTACGAGATCAGGTTCATCTGAGGAGACAGCATTCACTGCATCGAGAGAACACCCACGTGACGGAGGATCTTCAGCAAGAGGTAAGAGGACCTCAGTGGCTCACATGAGGCAACTTGGAGGTAGCCAAGTAGGCTGCATGCTAAAAGAACATCTTTGGTAGCATTGAAGGACATTTTCGTTTGGTTTCGGCAGTGTCTTTAAAGGTACTAACATACTTTAGTAGCATACCAAATTAGAAATCTTCACAGATATACCTATAACTTGCAGAGTATAAAGATGGAGATGGTGAAAACATACCGTTAAAATGTTTCTGCCTGAAATGCTGTATTTATTCAGAAAAGAGTCAAACCAATGACCATTGAAAACAAAATTGATGCGGGTCATTGATAAACAAATGTAGGGGTCCCATAGTGCTATATTAAAATTACTAGAGCGCTAGCTCCGCGTTCTCCGTGCATAGACGCTTTGAAGCCGTCCTGGGCTCAGTCATTTTGAATTTGTGTGCGTGTCTGTGGAACAAGAACACTTTGACTGGAATGTCTTTCGAAGAATGTACTCTAAATGCAATGCAGTTTATTACTTGTCTATTTTATAAACAGCAACAATGCATAAATAAAGAATAATTTGATTTCGTCCGGGCTTTCATTAGGAAAGTCACGCAAGTTGGCCTGACATGCCCAACGTTTGATTTATTACATGAGGCTGCATTATTTGCTCTGCAAAAATTACTTATTATAAATAATGGCTGCATTTATTCAATTGGCTTGAAATCCTAGAGCTGTTTTGCATTGTACCTCTATTATGTTAATTGAAACCCCTGGATAGTTAATGGACCATGCCGGTCATCTCTGAACCAATCAGGAGTGGCGCCTCTTGCATATATACATGATATATACGTGGGCCATCTGCACTGAGTACAATGCACTTTCACCAAGGATCACTATATTGTGCATTGTTATTAGCAGTGTGATGAGGATATCTGCAAAATGAGAAATTAATGGATGTTGATGGTTGTTGGCTTGCGCTTTTTTTTTTTTTTGCTTGGTGAAACCACAATCATGGGTCGGTGTACTTTATCACAAGGGCAAAAGTGATAATGGCGTGTTAAAGTTGTGGTCAGCTTTTACCTGTATTTGCAATCGAATATTGGAGGGGGGGTAGTGGGTACCACCATGTATCAGCAATTAAGCTCCCATTGTTTCGATTGTTGTTATTATTATTGCTTATTCGACCTCATGAACAAAATGGAAGCACAAAACAAGAACAATGGCATTGAAACAAAACCTAAGCACAAAATACTAGCATATTATATGCAAAAAAGGGTGAATAATAATAATGGAGAGCAATGCAAGTAATAAACTGCTGCAAACTGCTCATCAGCCAAAATAATGACTTAAAATATATAAAGTGCTTGGAGTTAGGATGGTCTGACGCGTTCCGATCCTAGCAGGATCTATATCGAAAGCCTAAAATGGAGGGCAAAAACAGCAAAGAAAACTTAAAGAGAATGAAAAAAATCGTAACAGGGGAGCATGCAAGTATGGGGAATCAATCCAAGGTTAGCCTAAAAAACTACCAAAAAAAAATTAAGACAACAAAACGACAAGAACAATATACAGGTTTATTATGCAAGTCAGGAACATTGTGTGCTTTTGAGAAAGATCCTGCTAGCATCCAAACTGTCAGGTCCTCCTAACTCCTTGAAGCATATTTTAGGTCATTATTTTGGTTGATGAGCAGTTTGCAATAATTTGTTACTTGTATTTAAAAAATTATAATATAAAAATAATGATAACTAGACCTGTGTTTGTAGTTAACAAACACTGAGCTGTTTCGCGTCATGTTTTAGAAAATATATATAATATATATAAAATTGACCCAGGACAGAGAAATAGTTTATCAGCGGTGTATTAATTGTCCTAAACAACTACCAGGAGCGTCGTCACTCATCCAACAGTACACGTATACAGATAGATGTACATACATGTACACACGGCAATGAAAAACACAGAAATGGCAGTCTACTATAGGCCAGCGTGCATAGTATGTATGGTTGTGCTTATGGGCGGCGGAAACAGCAAAATGACTGATTTTCTAGGTTGTCGTGCTACGTTTACGTGTACACAATTGGCCCACTACTATGGATAGCCATATCAGCGGTCCAAAAAGTTCCAAAGCACGCGTTTTGTGTTATGTTTGACTCTAAATGGTTAAATTAATTATTAAAAAAAAATCAAAAATCATTTGATGACGTCATCGTGACGTCACTTCCATTTCCTACCTACCCACCAAGTTTCATTACGATTGGATTTTCGCTTATATATGTGTTTCTGGAAAAAAATGGCAAAATTAAACATTCAAAAATCGATAAAAAATCAGCCGGTGACGTCATCGTGACGTCACATCACATTTTGGATAGAAGTACCATTCCCTACCTGCCCACTAAGTTTCAACGCCATCGGATATTCCCTTATATGTGAATCTGAAAATCGGCTTTTTTGATGACGTCATCATGACATCACACCTTTTTGGTAAATTGTGGCATATGCCTATAACTTACAAACATTAATACCGAAAGAATTTTGAAAATACGATTTGTCGTTCATGAGATATAAAGAAAAGGTCCAACAATTGAATAATTCGTATAAAATCACATGATGACGTCATCAACACGTGACTGCAATTTTTGTCTATAACACGTCCCCATATACTTACATACCAAGTTTGAGCTGCATCGGACTTGCCGTTCCGGAGATAAAGAGCCTTAAAATTTGCACTTTTATGATGACGTAATTGTGCACGTGATGACGTCACGATGACGTACTTACGCGGGACACTATTTGGGGTGGTGGTCTAACTATGTGCCAAGTATGAAGTTGATCGGAATTCGCATAATGGTAGAAGTGACTTGTAGAAAATCCCTGTGTTATGTCTATGGGAAAAAAGTGGAATAAAAAAAAAATTAAGAAAAAAATAAAAAATAAAAATAAGAAAAACAAAAGCTGTTCCGCTGCGTGCGAAACAGCTAATAATAAAACATAAATTAGTAAAAACAACTTGAATTGATATCAAAATATGTCATGGTCTGTACTGTAGCAGTTTTTTGTGCATTAAATATGAAACAATTTGATTATTTCACTTGCCCACAGATTTCAGCTTGTGGACTAATCAATAATGTGCTATGCCATACAGATAACAAGCACAAAAGTATGACTCGAGTCAAGTCTAGTGAATAAGTGAAACTTTGTATCTCTCCAAACAGGTGCAGAGACTGTCGGCCAAACGTGGTGAGCTTGAGCGGAGACTACACACCACCATCAATGACAGGGACACGCTGGGCACCAGTCTGGAAGAAACCAGTGAAAAGTGTCAGGTGCTTGAACAGCAATGCCGAGATCTGCAACAAGAGGTAAAGAGTGATGCAAATTTTCTCCGGGGTAATAGGTTTGAGTATGTTTGAAGGACAATTCATTTGAAGGTCTCTGTGTCTGTTTGAATCTGTGTTAGTGTCGGACTAAAAAAGTCAGAGAGATTGAAGTTAGATGAGGTTTACCCTTCCTGAACTTTCTTTTTTGTTCTGTCGATGATTCTACTGCAGCTCCAGCTGCGCGACTCAGAGCTCAGCAAACTGCGGCAGTCCCACAACGACATGGCCGAGGAACTAGAGGAACTCCGCTGCCAGGCCACCCTGAACGCCTCCTCCAAGAGTGCCGGGTTCCTTGCCAACTCGCTGCTCTCGGAGCTGGGCGGCTTTGAGATGGACAGGCCGGGTGATCTAGACGACAGCAATGACGGTGAGGGAGGTGACAGGGACCTGGTGCTGGGGAGTCCTGCTGCTGGTGTCTCACCCCGGCTGCCCGACCCTTTTGACGACGATGACATTGAGTGCGATGATGTCGACGGACAGGCAGTTGTCACAGCACAGGCAGCAGGTGGCTCGGAGGAGAACCAAGAGGCAGTTGGTGATGGGAGCGTAGGCGGTAACAGGGGAGTTGGAAGAGGAGTAGATGATGCCGTCCCATGTCGAGACGATCGGTGTCATCTGGAACGACAACAAGTACGACCTGTTAAAGATTCAGATAGTATAACCTTCCATGATTTTAACATCCAACAAGGCTTTAGCCAAGACCCTCAGAGGTTCGGGTGTCAAACCTTGGCTTTTTCTTCAATGCAGAGAAACTTTTCCAACCCTAGTTCTAGAGGAGCAAGGCTACTTATTTTCATTTTTAAGGGATACCTCCAGAAGTCCATCCACTTAGACATTTCAAGGGGCCACCATATCCAAGATCAGGGATCATGGCCCTCCCTGATGAGATGTCCAAAGATGCCCATACACAAAAATGACAAATTCGTGGTTGAGCATCAAATTTTGTTTCTTCTTCCTGATCAAAGTTAGAGGATGTCTTGAACGAAGTCCACACGACCCTTTCCAGAATCGTCCTGGAACTGAAAGCCTTCCAAGTGTCGAGCAGTCCCATTGGCTCGCCGCACCATTCACCCCGGCCGCTGACCAATCGGGATGCCCGACAGGAACACACAGGGACTCGGCCGTCCGGTGTCAGGAATTTACTCAGAGATTTGACGACTGTCACAGACAACCTCACAGACAGATTGCATTTGCAAGCTACGATGGTATGTGTTTTTAAGAACATGATTTTGATCTAGTTTGCCAAATTCCAGACTAGATGAATAATATGTCCCATAATCTCTGGCTCCGACTTCAAATAACACAGAAGTCTGTGGAAACGACTGCAGTCACTGGCTAGTGGCTGACAAGGGCTTGTGTTTAATTTGCGGCCGCAGCCAGAGATTTGGGACACGGTCATCTACTTTCTAGATTCAACTATCCTTTTGAAATCTTATGGACCTGGCATGCTTGGTAGAATATAGGGTTATCATATTTGGTTAGTACACTGCTTTTACAGGGATACCCAACCTGACCAGGGACTAATTTCATAAAACTGCTTATAAGCCTGAAAATCCGAAAAGCCTGAAAAAGGGGATGCCTGCTGATATCAGAGTATTAGTAGAAATCACATCCTTACCTTGTGAAATTGTTCAGTCTCGAATCCCGCCCTTTCAAAATGCTACCCCCCGTCTGAATGTTGTTTTTTGGCCTTCTTCTAGGATGCCTCATCCAGGGGTGCTACAGGAGCCGATGCGGAGGTGCTGGAATGCCACATCGAAGCTCTGCGGGCTGAGCTGTCTGGTACCCAGGCTCACATCGAGCTGCTGCAAGGCGAAATCAACAGACGGGATGACGAACTGAAGCGGAAAGACTCGGAGCTGGGCTCCGTTGCTGCTAAGGTTAGTAGTGATAATTGGTTATATTTGTTGTTGGAGATGACCAGGTCTGAGTGGCCGTTCGCCTTGGTATGTCAGATTCAGAATCCTTGGGATCATTCCACAGAATGTGGTTTTGTACTCAATACATCTACCGGAACTTCATGACAGTGATTTGTGGGCAGCAAGACAAAAACCAATAACAGGCAGTGACTAAGGGGCACATAGACAGTCATACCAGGGACACAATGCCAATAGCCAGGGAAAAAAGGCAATGATCAGGGGCACTGAGGCAATGACCAGGGCCTTCAAGGTAGCGACCAGGGACACCAAGGCAATGACCAGGGGCACTCGGGCAATGAGAGGGGCACCGAGGCAATGACCAGGAGCACCAAGGCAATGACCAGGGGCACCAAGGCAGTTTCCCAGGGGCACCAAGACAATGACCAGGGGCACTAAGGCAGTTTCCTAGGGGCACCAAGCCAATGACCAGGGGCACCCAGCCAATGACCAGGGCCCATCAAGGCAGTTACCCTCCATGACATTTAGACCTCGAGAACAGCCGCCACCTATTATTATGACAGTATTCATTTTGAGTGATATGTTTTATTGTAAGCACTGTGTTGTTCCATGTAATAAAACCCAGTGTTTTGTTCTGTTTTTCCGTTCACAATCATAAAGACCAGACACACGTTGACCCAGATCCTTTATTCGGAGGTAAATCATCATCAGAAACTTCTCAAAGGCGCTTCCTTCTTTTGCCCATCCTATTCCAACCCATCCCCATTTCAATCATTCATACTTAGAATATTCATCTTTTTTTCATAAAAATTCTTTTCATTTTCTGTTGTAGAAAGATCTTGTCAAATGGCATGCTAGGCTTGGGTTGGCTAATAATGATTAAAAAACACAAACAAATTGCAATCGTTATGGTGAAGGATTATAATGATAATTTCTTTGGGTTTGTTTGTTCTTTTAACCATATAACTTGCATTTCGTTATATTTGTAAGGGGTTCCTTAAAAAACAAAAAGGAAGTGTATAAAGATTATTTTGCCGGCACTGCCATTCTTCTGATTGGCCAATTCTCGATATGTCATGCCGGCCTTCTTTAAAGGTTATTTTGCCAAAGATATGTTCTAATAGGTGCGTTTGAGAATGACGTCAGACCTAATCGAACGGTACAGGGGCTGACACTGAGAGCGACCTAGGTGACCTACTCGAACACACCTAATTGTACAGATTGGCCAATCGGAGTATTAAGGAATGTTTCAATAGCGTTTGCAGGAAGAATGCCGGTGCGGGCAAAATATACACTTCCAAACAAAAATGCATTTTAATGTGTCCATTTGAGATATAGAGTTTTGTGTAGATTGTTCCAGTTTGTGGTTTTACCTTTTGCCTCCTCGTTCATCCTGTCATGAGTTGTGACAGTTGTCTGTGTAGTTTGTTTGATTTTCTCCATCCCATAATTTGCATTGCTTATATTGAGGCCAATCCTGGTAGCTCTAGTGCAGAATTCATTTGCCGTCATTTTATACAAGTTTTACCACTTGCTTGTTTGTATTATCAGTGGGTTTAAGTTGTGGAGAAGCTCATTAACCATTGAAAATTCACCATAATCCCTTTTTTGTAAGTTATTGCATGATTTTGGACTATGGATGGACAGTAGAACGTGGTTCCATGTTTATGATACCTCCTATAAAATTGTTTGCATAAACTGTAATCATCTCTAAAGTCTGCTGAAATATCTCTCCGTAATACAGGGCTGGATGGCCCAGTGCAAAGCAGAGTTTCTGTCAAATGCCTGTTTGTGGTACAGGCGCGGTTCTACGGGGGGGCTGTAGCCCCCCCCAAATTTTGTCTAGCCCCCCAAAAAAAATGCAAGTGAAAAAAAAATTTCTTGAAAATACTGGATTTTTTTCAGTTATTAAGCACCAATTACATGAAAAATGCATTGTGTGGGCTATAATGTGCATGTTTTTCGACCCCTTATAAGACATAGCAGAAGCGAATGTTAGAAGAACCCAAAGTACTGGGTCTTCTAGCCCCCCCAAAAAATAATGGCGTTCTAGCGTCCCCAAAATTTTGACTCTAGAACCGCGCCTGTTGTGGTATGGCTGGATTTTGAATCTGTCAAAGACCATGAAGCCATGGAACTACTGTAATGACTTACTGTAGCTTGCCCACAAATTTGTTCCAGACCAAGGATTGTGCCACAGGGGGCACGTACAGCACAGTATTCCTGACTACCAGAGGGGTGTGGAGTCAAAATGCAGCGGGATTTTATGAAACAGGGTGCCAACAATTCGAGCGGATCCTGTCATATTCACTAAAAGTGGTCTCTCAGGGTCTTCTTTATGTTAATACACCCTCCCCATTCTTCTGTCTGCTTGGGACTAGTTTTTGCCATGGTTACTGTTTTTTAGTCGCCTAGCGTTTTGGGTGGATTTTTTTTGTCAGGTTTTGTTTATCCCATGCATGGTGGTGGAATTTTAATTTTATTCAGAATTTTTTTTTCAAACTTTCATTTCTCATTGGTGGAATGGATTTTGATTCGTGCATTCATTTAGATGGGAATTTTGTAGTAATTGTATCAAAGAAGATTGCGGTTCTTAGGAGTGATCTTGTAAAAAAAATATTTTTTTATTAGTATTGAATTGGAAAAACTGGAACCCGGGTGATGGTTGAATATTAATACTAATCAAAGGCCCAATAAAGGATAATAGACGGAGCATTAACTTTATTCATGTAACAAGGGGACGTCCAGAGTGAAATTAACCCCAACCAGGGCCTAATTTCATCATGGCTCTGCTTACCGTAAGTGTAGAATCGTTGCTTACAGGAATCCGGCAATTCTGTGTTTACGAGATCCTATTCCATGGATTAGCAAGTAAGTTTGAATAGCGCACCGCACTGGCACTAAAAATAGCACCGGATCTCAGACAAGCATTACAACCATGCAAACGTGTGTGCGTGTGCGCGTGCATGTACACGTACACTACGTGTGTGAGAAAAAAGTTTGTCTGACATCCGAGAATTTTGTGACGTCATTAGTGCGAAGCGCTATTGTGCGTGTGCATAGTTCACGTATCTAAGGATTTCTTGCTTCCTCGGCTGTCATAGATCTTCAACACAAGTCCTGTAAGTGTAAAATTGGGATCATAAGCACCAAATTCTCCGCTAAGCAGAGCATGAAATTGGGTCCTGGTGGAGTGGCATACCGCAAGGTATTTTAGGCCATTCTGCCTGCCCTGATATTTTATTGCCCTGCCAGTTAAAAGGACCTAATTGCATGATTTTTCCAATAATTACATGTGTAGGTGAGGAGCCTTGAGCGTGAACTGAAATTGACATCACCTTCCTCCTCTGCTGACTGCTCGACATCCTGCGATGAAATTGACCTGAGCAGCGTGTCAAGTGAAGACGATAAGGTTGGTCCATGTACACCGGTACACGCTCTCATCATATGCTGGAATAGATACTGACAATTGAATGCAGGGCACGTACGGTTGGAGCCAGGCAAAAAATCACAAATAGAGCCAGTTGAGTGGAGGGCACCAGTTAAAGACAGTATGTAACCCGATGTGAATTAGAGTTGGTAACCTGTGCTTGGCTCTCAAGCTCAGAATACTGGAATGCTTAAATTAAAATACCAGCTCCAAGCAACTCCCACGCCAGCCGTGTTGGTTTCGGACAGACTCCATAGTAATTTGCCATGTACAGATGTGTATTATACTTCAGGTAGCACTGATTGGTTCAAGTCTTTACACGTTATCACATTCTGGATCCCATACTACTGAGGTCCTGTCCCATCTGTGGGAAAGATTCTTTGAAAAGAAAGAAACAAAATCCAAATTAGAGTTTAGAACCATGATACATCAATGCAAAGATATTCTTGACTCTGCAAGAAGATTTGTTTGTGGGATCCGGGGACAGTTTCACAAAAATTCCAAGATAGATACACATGTAAGTAACTTTGAGTTGAGTCACTATCTCCACGGAGACTTGTGCTGTGACATCACACTTTCCTTTTTAGCAATTAGGAATGGTTTGCAGTTTACAGATCAACCTTATTGCTTTTTTTGTGACATCAATCTCGGCAAACTTGCTTCCACTCACTCCACGATGTTGATCTTCTTTGTCTCAGCTGGAGGGTCTCTGCATGCTCGATCCTGGAAGGAGGGCGTCATCGTCTGAAGGTCAGCAGGACCTGTCCTCCTCCGTCAGCCAGGAAGAGATCATTGACAGGCTGCAGAGTGAACGAGACGAGGCAGTCGTCAGGTCAGCTCTCAAACACTTTCCTCTTTCACTTTCTCCTCCAAAATGTCCAAGTAGCCCTCATGTCCCACATTCTTATCAGCTGTCTTTATTCCCCCTCACAAACTCATAATTTAAAAATTGATCCTAATTTGCAAGTCCGTTTTGACTTGTTACAGTCCTAAGGCAGTCCTCATCCTAAGGTTCTACCTTTGCTGTGGCATCGGGCATCTTGTATCCGATTGTAACAGTTAAATACAAGTAGTAATTATGAATAACCGAGGATGGGACATTATGCACAAACTTTACTTACATATTTCTAAACATCCTCCAAACCAATGAACTTGAAATTGACATATGTTCAGACTGAGAGCATTCTCTGTCTTCTATCAAAATATGGACAAGAACAATATGTCTTTAAAAGGTAGCTGGTACCTTAAGGATACATGGAAAAGTCTTCCTTATTCCTGATGTCTCCCTAATGTCCACTTTTTGACACTAACGTGTCTCCCTAATACCCCATTTGTAATTATTAACTGCTGCAAACTGTTCATCAATCAAAATGATCAAGACCTGAAATATGTAAAATGCTTGGAGCAAGGAAGGCCTAATGTTTCCATCCTAACACTTTCTCAAAGGCTAGGCCAAAAAAACCACAATCCAGACCCAAATTTTGGAAAGACAGC
Source organism: Astropecten irregularis (assembly GCA_963971285.1). Classification (NCBI taxonomy): domain Eukaryota; kingdom Metazoa; phylum Echinodermata; class Asteroidea; order Paxillosida; family Astropectinidae; genus Astropecten; species Astropecten irregularis. The sequence goes on along the minus strand of OZ020247.1, from coordinate 24,574,634 downwards.
CATGCTGTGTGTTTAACCATTCAGAATTGTCACACTTTTTTAAGATGTTATGTACATGTATTGGCTATGCCGTACAAGTTGTTATAGTAATGGAAGATATTTTGTTGTTGTTGCCATCTATCAATTCAGGCGTTCAGCCATTGAGCAGGAACTGTTCCAAGCCAAGTCGGACATGGTCAAGCTGGATGACCAGCTGATATGGGCCATCAAGCAGAAGGCCAGTCTGTCCGAACAGCTTGACCAGTGGCAGGTGAGACTCACTTTATATACTGACCACTCAGTTGATACAGTAATTGAGAGTATATCATTGTCTGTGCAATAAATGTAAGAAGCTCTTCTGTGGTGGATTTCACGAAGCCCTGCGATCGATCGTAACTCGATTTACGAAGGATAACCCATTGTAGGGAGCCTATCCTACATAGAGCTGCAATGGCGTAACAAGTTCTACGATTGATAGTAACTTACGATGAGTTTGGTGAAATCGACCCCAGGTCATATTGCTATGGAAAGACTCTGCTTTCTCTGCTGGGGGTTGGTCTTCTGACTTGTGAGGGCGCTGTTTACTTGAGATCATCACCAGAGGAACATACTTTATTAAACAGCTTTTAAATTTCCACAGAAATACAGTGGACCACCACTCTAAGGGAGTTTACGAAATGGAGGCTTAGGCTCAGGCTTCAGCTCTGACATCCATATGCTGAAAACTATATAGGTTGTGGTTTTTCACTGAAGATGAAACTCTGTTTTCCTTTTCAAACCAAAAAATCGACTTCAGAACTGCAGCCAAAAGCCTATTTTGATGCCAGTTATTTCGGAATGGATTCACGAAATGGAGCCTGAGATGGAGCCTGAGCCTGCATTTCGTAAACGCTCTACAGAACATTGCGGAATTCACCGGATATTGTCCTTTTATAGCAGTTGGAGAACTTGTATTGACTTGATACCTTTGTTGCTTTCCTTTCAGCTGGATATACACCAGCTCCTGGACCAGGGTCTCAAGAAGCAGCTGACTCGGCAGGAAGTCCGGAAGCTAGACGCCAAGAAGCCCAAGACCTCGCCCCAGAGACGCTTCCCATCATTCTGGAGTTAACGTGTGCTAAACAAACAAACAAACAAGCAAAAAGGAACGGACCAACAAATGAGCCAGTGACAAAAAAACTTAACATTTTGAAATGTGCAATGAAATGCAGTAGTGTGTAGTCAGTGACCTTACCAGGGTAGATGGCATGGAGGAATGTAAAGAAGTCAGGAGGTATGACTTGCCTCATCACCCAATTCATGTTGCCATATTTATAATCCTGACCCACTTTTTCCTACTTCCCTTCTCTGACCGCTGAGTTGGGCCTGAAGAGGACCCTTCCAGTGGTCAAGAGTTGAGTATTGACTAGGCATCTGAATGGACCGTTCCGGCTTTGCTCTTAAGCCCCGCCCTCCTTGTCATTTACCAGTTGTGTTCAATCACCTGAACTTGTGGATAAAAACGTTCATATGTGATGGTCCTCAGATATGGCTGTCTGTTCAACAACAACAACAATAACACCAGCAACATCAACAACAGCAACAACAGCAACATCAACAACAGACAACAACATCAACAACAAACAAAAATGAACAACAATGAAAAACAAACAAACAAACAACAGCAACAACAAACAACAATGAACAACAATGAAAAACAAACAAACAACAGCAACAACAATAAATGACATCAAACAACAGACAGCAACAACAACAACCCTTGCCTAATGCAAAATCCTGCCTCTATTCCTGGTAAGGCTGTATTTGTGTGTACGTGTGTGTAGCATTTGAATGTAAACTTAAAAACTGAAGAAAAAAAATCACTTAATATATTTATTAATTTATATGCATATTGCCTTACACCCGTGTGACACTTTTATGATATCATTTATAAATCACAGACAGATCATTATATGGACAATTTATTTTATGAAAACGTTTAATTATATACAAATATATGTATATATATCGTGTCTTGCTACAAAGTGGAAAGTTTTTTTCCCACATTGAAAATTTATGGAGATTTTTTATATGATTAATAATGATGATCAAGAATTGAAGGTTTATAATGTGAAATACATCATTAGAATGTAATTTGTATATATTATGGATACTTTCTATGTGGGTCGTGCAATTGAAATATATATAGCTTTTTGACTGGTAGACGTTATGTGCAATGAGGATAATAGAGTAGTTAGTGTCGGAATATTATAGTGAGTCGTTTATTGGATTTTGTGCTTTGTCATTTGTTGTTCAGCCTCTCTCACCTCCACACTGACCGATGGTCAACCCAGGGTTCGAACCGTGGTCAAGGCGAATAAGGGTCAGAACTGGGGCTACGACTGCATTGACCTTTTGTTGACCATTATTGTATTCGGTCACCTTGGCTGAGTGGACATGAGTAGACAATAAAAGGCATTAATTGTTCCAGCTTGGGCTGACCGACTGCATCAGAACCATTGCATGCCTGCTGTGGTCAGTAAAGGTGCATATTGTCCTCTCGTGGTGTATCCTAATAGGCTGAAACACTGCTTCCACAAGGAGGGGATGGACGACCAAGGTAGTGGAGCACTGCTCCCCGGCCACGTCTAGATCTGTTGGTCTGGTGACCATAGACAGAGAAAGGTTTTGACATAGGAAAGGTTCCAAGGTTTTAAGGTTCTAAGGTCCCAGGTTTTAAATTTCTAAAGTTCCAAGGCTACAAGATTCCAAGGCTACAAGATTCTAAGGTTCTAAGGCTCCAAGGTTCCGGCAAGGCTACAAGATTCTAAGGTTCCAAGGTTCCAAAGGTTCCAATGCTCAAAGGTTCCAATGCTCAAAGGTTCCAATGCTCAAAGGTTCCAAGGCTCCAATATTCCAAAGGTTCCAAGTTGGAACCAACACAGCAGCCATCTTGTTTTCTGAGATAAAAGTTAACTGTTGCCTCCATCTCTGTCTACAGTTATGTCTAGTCTGGTACCAAGACTACCAACCCTGATGCCAAGGTCACTTCCATTAAAAAAATCAGGAACCGTATCATTATTTGTGTCCGATGTCCGATAGAGTTTTTGGTCTCAGTTGTGGCATCAAATTCCAAGCCTGAAATCCTAAGTCCTGAAAAATCTCCCAGCATCAAAATATTGACATTCGCCATGTGGACACGATGTAGGAGTAGTATAGAGGAATGCCCTGAAATAATCTATTAAAAACGATTTTAAGTCAGTTTCTTAAGTAATGTGCAATACTGAATTCTGAGTAAAGATTGTTCATTTATTTAAGTTTTATTGAATTTGAAAAGCAGAAATATGCGGATTCTGTGTTTAAGTGTTAACAATCAGCCATTTCAAGTGCAATGTCTGGGAGATTGAATGAATATGAATCGAATATTTATAATGAATTGAATATTTATAATGAAAGAATATGAATGAGTATAAATGAACATGAATGAATATGCATGAATGTGAAATGAATAAAGGGAAATTTTATAAATGAATATGAAATGATTATTTAATGAATAGGAATGAGGATAAATTAATATGAATGAATGTGAATGAATATCAAATAATATGCATGATGTGATTAATGAAGAACATGAATATCACATCAATTCGCTAATGATTTTATTGTGAATTTCAAAATTCAAAATTTGTCGATGAGAGTGCATATTGGCTCAACTTCCTTTGCCCCCCCCCTTTTTTCGCTGGTAACATTCCCCAATTATTTATTAAAACATATTTATGGCTATTTCTTTGGACTAGTACATAACTTGACCCACCCACTTATAATATGCCATATTGGGATGACTTGTAACAAAAAAAAGTCATAAATATTGTTTTCATCCATTAAATGTGATCTAATGTCGTAATTTTTGATATTTTTTGTTTGAGCAAACATTTTGAACCGTATTTGTGAGAGCACCATACAAGAAAGTGATAATAAAATATGCCTCAAGGCTCGATTATAAAAAAAATAAGTGAGATTCAGAAATTACTGTTTTCTTTGTGTATTCATTTAGTTCTTATACTGAGTTAAGTTTTGTTTTCAGTGAAGAGAAGTGATGAACTCCATGTTTTTTGTTCAATTCCTTGAGGAATAAAACATATGGTGGTCATTGCAGGCATAATACCATGGACCCACTTATTTCCAGGAAGGCCACCAGTTGTTGGTGGAAACTTGGGAATGGACACTAAGTGGTTCACCAGCTGTGTCATGTAGGTTGCACCATATTTGTGATCGAAGTTCAGTAGTCAGTAAACACAATTAAGAAAGTCTGAATGAAACAATAATGAGTGCAGTTTATGAACATAAACAGTAGGCTAAAAAATGTTGTAAATTGTTTTGGCTCTGGTAACATATTGCCTGATGGTGTATTATCGAGTACATTTTATATATTGGATATGAGTTTTATTGGGGAACAAAAATATTTTAATCAATCCAAAATCAAGTGAAAGAGGCCATCACAATCATCGCTTATTTTATAAACAATTATTTATAAACAGTCATTGTGGCTGTAGTGTTCTATTGGTATTCTCAACACTGACCAAACGACAGTGTAACCGCGAAGGCTGTTTATAAACATCTGGAAAAAAGACTAGGCCCTACCACACGGCATAAATCAGTGGCAGCCTGTCACGTCACACATAAAGTACGCATACACGCAGGCCTACGCATGGTTTAAATAAAGACGGATCTAAATCTATTTTCTTTACTATTTTACTAGGTTACATGTATTTTTATTGCACATATCAGAGAGTGAAAGTGTAGTGAAAGCAGCCAAGATGCAACAGGTGAGTAATAATGTAACAAATTTTATACACACACTCACAAAAATGAGGGTTTAAAATTGCTTTCGAGTCAACTCAGTGGTTCAGACTTGGACATGGTGTTGTTGGGGCCTAGGCCTAGTTTACTAATTGTATGGCATCGGACAATTCGACCGCGGGACAACTCGACTCCAGACAAGTCAACCTCTAAGACAACTCGAATCCAGACAAGTCGACCACAAAGACAACTCGACTCCAAGACAGCTCGACCGCAAAGACAACTCAACTCACTCAGAGACAAGTCAACTCCATCTCTTCCGATGCGATGCGCAGTGTGGGTGGCATAGCAATGTCGACGATGTCGAGTGGTCGACATTGATTTGTTTTTCGGGATGATTACAAGTCAAGTCAACCCCTGGCCGAGTCGTCCCTTACCGACTTGCCCCCCTCCCCGACTCGCCCCTTGGCTAACTTGCCCCTTGACCAACTCGTCCCCTCGCTTTATTTATTCAGAATTGATATGCAAAATATGAAGATGAGGCAAGTTGGCCAGGGGGCGATTTGGCCAGGGGGCGAATCGGTCAGGGGGCGAGTTGGCAAGGGGGCGAGTCGGCTAGGAGGCAAGTTGACCTGTTAACAGTTCACGCACGCCATTCGTGATCTGCAGATCCATATCCCATGCAGGATACGCCAAAATGGGATCTTGATCAGGATCACTGATCTCATGCCTGAAACAAACTCCAGTAAATAGTGGAACCCTATTATTAGGCCCAGTTGGCCTAGTGCCCTATATAATTCCTTATTAATGATTTTGGCATGATCAGTCATTCTTATAAATAACCAGCATAATTATCGTTTTTTTCCACTGGGGATTTTCATCTCAAAATTTTGTGATAGTATAGCTTTAGGCCATAGACAATTGATAAGTTAGGCCACTAGCTAGACCCAGTAACTGGGGCGCTGAACTCCCTTTTTTAATTTTGGAGTTGACCGTCAATCGAAATTCGAATCCCACCTGAGCAAGCACATGATTTTTTAACATGCACTCAACAAGCACTGAGTATGCAGTGCTCATCCACGTCGGTGAAGGGCAAGCCTAATTTGCATATTATCTATCTCCCGACCATAAATACGTTGATGGTGGTGTCCTTTTGAATATTAGCAGGGTTAAATTTGTGGAAAGGAGGCAGGGCTTTGATTTTGAGGTAAATTATTGGGTAATAAAACGGTAAATAACGAAGATGTGACATTTTACAGACGAAACGCTTACTTAGCTTAGGTGTCTCAATCTACACTATCACCTACTGGGTATTTTCATCTCAAATTTCTCTCTTTTGTTGTTGACATGTCCGATCGCAGGAAGAGAGCTTCATTGCCAGAGGGGCACCCAAAAAGGTAATTTAATTGGTTTACTTGTGTGTAAACGTACGTGTTCTAGTTCATGGTTGACCGAGGGCTTGTGAAAAAAATGTGAAATTGGCAATCAGTAAAATCTACACCGTTGGTTTTGTACATTTTCCAACTGTGGACCGACCCCATTGTCCCTTTTGTCATGAGTCCTCAGTTTGAAAAGTATGTTCACATTTGGCCTCCGTGCCCTTTCTGCAGATATTATTTGGCCTTGGTGCCGGCACTACCTACTGGCCTTGGTGCCCTCTGTAATTTTGCTCCATTAAAGGCCAAAGTCACCTTGCCTTAAATATGCCCAAATTAAAGTCCTGAACCCCTACAAACTCACACCCACATGAACAGTGGATAGTTTACGTAATAATACTGCCCTCGCTCATCACTCGTGTTCCAGGTAGCATCAGAGGATCTGGAGAGGTTCATGCTTGGTGCTAAGAACCCGGTCATGGCCCTGAATGAGTTCTGCCAGAAGCAGCGACTCTCCATCAAGTTCCAAGAGGATGCGGCCAACTGCTCTAGAACCGTGATGTTCGGTTCAAAGTTTGCCTGTGTGGCGATCGTGGATGGCTACAGGCACAAACAAGGTAAAAATGGACTTGAAGCGGCTGTTTAAGCAATTGTGAACCAGGGAAATCTTTCTCAGTAGACAGAAGATGATGAATCTTTTCAGATGTTTAACCCATAAGCATCACGCTAACCATCTTAGAGGAAAAGATGATGATGAAAAGTCTCACAGCACATATTTTTGTGTGTATAGGCTGCAGAATGAGAGTAGTAGAGAACACTCTACTCAATTCATGTCTCTATAAGGTCTGTAAATTGCAAATTGTTTTTATTGTATCTTGTTAGGTATCGGGCGGACAAAAAAAGAAGCTAAAAGTGAAGCTGCAAAAGTTGCCCTGACAGCGATTCTTGGAATGAGTCCCGACGACGTACAGGAACAGGGGACGGGAACAGCAATTTATGACAGTTTCGGGCGGAAGCTGGTTCTCCTGGAGGAAGAGCGGCCCAGCCATTCCATGACGGCTCACCCGGAGAAATCCCACAGTGCCAGCGGGCACTACCAGCTGAACTACAATAAGGCACCCAAGATTACATCGGAGGACTCCTGGAATATTGCCAAGCGGGGCAACTACGCAGAGTATCAAACCCGGATGGCACAAGAGGCAAAGGAGAAGGCTCAAGGTGAGGCAGGATACTAGACCTTCCAATCCTCCCCCTTCCTGTCTTTTGTCGTTGCTTCCGGCCTTCTTCACTGAGTATTCAGCAAGCTTACACCCAGCGGACAGAGAAGATGTCCTTTTTACGTGGTCCCGTTTAGAAGCTGTAAAGTTTAACTTGTTAATACTTTGTTGCCTTTTGTTTTCTTCCTGGTAGTGTCTGCGCATCCAGCGCCTGTTCATCCAGGAGCAGCACCTGCACTTGTGAGTTTAGCTCAGCCACAGTCAACGCAGCAGCCTCCCGCATTGAGCTTCGGCCGAGGTGTTCTAAATCAAGCTGTCATCAGCAGTTTACCGGGACCCGCTGTGCAAGGATACCAACCGAGACAGGATTCGCAAATGCGTCAACCGATGCCGAGAGTCCCACAGCCTTCTCAGAAGGCTAATGTGCATAGTTCAGGAGCAGGAGGACTGACTGGACAGCCATCGCAGGCATTTCAAAGCAGTCCCCGCCAAGGTTCCCAGTTTGGAGATGAAGATGCATCCATTGCATCTTCACAGAATCATATCTCAACTGCAAACGGCCAACAGGCATGGCCTCTTGCAGGGACGGGGGTCAGTGCATCAAGCTCCTTTGGACAGCAAGATCAGTATGGCTACCAGCCATCACTTAATACAGACTCAGTCCCTCATCAACAGTCTATAGCGGTTTATGATCCGGATGATGATTTGGACAGCAACCCCTTTCCACAGTTTGGAGGAGCAAGAAAGAATGCCCCACTGAAGCTTCTTGGCCAGCCAATCTCTTTGCCTAAAGATACTACTCAATCCTTGCCGGGTCCTTCCCAACATGCCCTACCCAACCGTTCCCCTTCAGCCAGTCACCAATCCGGGTCTCAATGGGGTAGCAATCCCAGCCAACCGGCACCTGTTCCCTCTGCAGTGCATTCTGGCCACCAGCTTCCGACCCAGCAGCCTCAAAATGGCCAACAGGCATGGCCTCTTCCAGGATCAGGCCTCAGTGCATCAAGATCCTTTGGACAGCAAGATCAGTATGGCTACCAGCCATCACTAAATACAGACCCAGTCCCTCATCAACAGTCTACAGCGGTTTATGATCCGGAGGACGATTTGAACAGCAACCCCTTTCCACAGTTTGGAGGTGCAAGGAAGCACACCCCGCTGAAGCTTCTCGGCCAGCCAAATCCTTTGACCAAAGATACTACCCAATCCTTGCCAGGTCCCAGCAAACAGGTCCTACCCACAGCTGCCTCTTCAGCCAGTCACCAATCCCAGTCCCAGTGGAGTAGCAATCCCAGCCAGCCGGCATCTGTCCCCTTTGCAGGGCATTCCAGCCACCAGCTCCCAACCCAGCAGCCTCCCTCACCCCAGACCTACCCTCAGTTTCCTCCTGAAGCCTCACCATCCGGGAGCTTGCCCACCGGCGGGCCAACTGTCGCCGACCAGATTGCCCAGATTGCCAGGAGCATACCAAGGATAGGCGCTCCCTTCCCAGGAAGCAACAAGATCGAGGCACGCAAAAGCTATGCTGCCATATTAATTCAAAAAGGTACTTAACTTCATCAGCCACCAGATGAAGACATTAACAATGTTGGCCATTCCATGTTAACAGGCTGCTTCCAGGTGACATCTGGGCCCAAATTTATGGCTCTGCTTACCGCTTTTGGTCCTCATTCTCTGCTTGCGGGGCTAGCGCAAAATGTCTACGCTAGTCAAGTAAGGGATAGATCCTTAGTTACATGTACGTAAACAACACAAGTGACTGAAAATTCCTTTGCTAGTCCAGGATCTCGTAAGCACAGAATTTTCTGCTTCCTGAACAGAGTCATGAGATTGGGCACAGCACTATTAGAGGAAAATCAAATTGATCGATGGTATTTTGGTTGAATGATGTCATTTATGTCGCTTTTGATGAAAACGGCCAGATGTTGCAGAGTCTTGTTCAATTTCTTCTATGTGAAGTCAATGTGTAAATTTGACTTCCATAGTCTCCAATCATTCAAAACTATCTTTAATACGCTGTTTCTTTTCTTTGTCAGGTCCTCATGCTAAACATGAGATAGTTAGTCTTGGTACAGGCGTCGGGGCCATCAACAGCAGCAGCATCAAGTGTGATGGTCGGGTCATCATTGATAACAATGGGCTCACCGTTGCCAGACGGGGATTGCAGAGGTATTTCTAGACACTCAAAACCTAAATACTCACTCACTTCATATGCTTCCTTGTCTCAAGGCTTCAGGATGTTGTAGGTTTGGGCCAGGCCTGATATATGGTACCCTGATACCTCTACCCTGTGGGCATCTGGCCGGACCGCTTCTCAAGTCCTGCTTCCTGCGTCTCACGGTCTCGCGCATTGTCTTGATGGGCTTCCAGCAGTCACACCTGTTGTGAGTAGGCTGCCTCATGATGATCTGACCTGCTCAGGGTGTTGGAGGGTGTGCTGCCACAGAGAGCAAGCTTGCACATTTGCTTTTAAGGCACATTAAGGTTTGCTGTAGCAGACTTAAGGTTACCAGCAAAGATTTCATGTCATGTCCACTGTCTGTTCTCTCTCTCTCTCTTGTTCTGATCGTTCGTCTTGATTACAGATACCTCTATCGGGAGCTGAAAAACTTCTATGAGGGCAGCCGCCAGGCAAGCATCTTCGTTGCCAGCGGCTCATCAGCTTCCACCCGTCTCCTGTCCATCAGGGAAGGCGTGACCTTCCACCTGTACCTGAACGCGGCGCCCTCTGGTGACGGAGCAAGGTTTGTCACCGACGGCAGCGCCGACATCACGGAGGACGACTTGTACCTGATGGCCTGCGGGGTCCACTACCCTCAGCAAGAGCCGGACACGCCGCAGGGCCAACTCACAGCAATGGGAATAGATGGTACGTACCCCCAGACAATTAAGCAAGTTGTGGTTAACCTCATTTGAAGGAGGGGTCCTGTTTTGTAAAAATATGGTGAATGGTTGTCAAGATGCTTTAATCTGGGTGATACATCTGTTTTTCTTCGCAGGTGAAACAGTGCCAGCAGAAGGCTTGGAACAAGCGCTCTCATATGATGCAATCAAGAAACAGGTGAGAAAACCAGAATTTGACCAGGAGCAAGTCAAACAAAACTGAAAAGAATCAACTGGAGTTGTTCCGGTTTCAAATTTTAAATTCACTTGTTAGCAGTTGTTTAAGCATCCATTGGCCAAAGTCTAACAGTGTTTACGAAACGGAGGCTTAGGCTCAGGCTCCAGCTCTGACATCCCTATGCTGAAAATAACGATTGTGGTTTTTCACTGGAGCTGAAGCTCTGGTTTCCTTTTCAAACCAGAGATTATACTTCAGAACCGCAACCAAAAGCCTCTATTTTGATACCAGTTATTTCAGAATGGATTAATGAAAATGGAGCCGGAGCCTGAGCTTCCGTTTCGTAAATGCCCTAAGTGTCTCTTGTAAGCTTAACCTTACAAATTGATCCAAATGTAACATGAAATCCCCTCTTGCAGAAGCCATTCCGTGTAATGTCTGGCAGCGACAAGCTACTCCGTTGGAACGTGCTTGGACTCCAGGGGGCACTGCTCAGTCTCTTCATGGAGCCAGTCTACCTGGACACCATTACGCTAGGTAAAACCTCAAACACAGAGATCAATCATTTTGTAACATTTCACACTGGACAAATCTTGGTTTAAGTCTTAAACAAAAGGCTAGTTGAAAGGTTAAAACATTAATTTTTCAGAGTATTATTGATAATAAAAAACGAAAATGAAATTATCAAATAAACCTGGAAGGGAAACTGATTTGATAAATTTAAGTCATTCAAAAGTGAACAAAGAAAATTGACTGGAATGGGATTCAAACCTGCGACCTCTGGAACACTGTACCGGTGCTTTACCATCTGAACCATCCCGTCCTATTTTGGTGGTGTCCCAAATTGTCGGTTGTCTTTGTTCATAACTTCTGACCGGCAAAACTTCTTGCCTTTCAGTGAACAGAAAAGAATCTGATCATAACAAGAATGGAGAACTGGACATTCAAACAGTTTTCTTGACCAACAGGTAGCGACTATGACCACGGTCACTTGGCCCGAGCCATGTGCTGCCGAGCTGACGATGAGCTAACGGATGCCCTCCCAGCGGGATTCAGTGTCCATCATCCTCTGATAGGTCGGGTCTCATGCACTCCCCAGGTGGAAGCTGACGGTAAGCAGGGTCTGAGCCTCAACTGGTCGTTTGCCGACAGCCTGTACGAAGTGGTGTCCGTCCGGAGTGGAAAATTCACTGAGAGGTAGGATATGGCTAGGATAGGTTGGACCCTGTCACTGAAAAGCCAGAGCAGGCCTGGACTTTGCCTAGGGTCTTGATCTTCTATAGTCCTTAGCCTTGAACTATCAACTCCAACCCCCTGCTTTTCCCTGGATCATAACAGGGCTTTAATTATTTGAAGCAGCTCTATTGTAAGTTCCGGGGATGATTTCAAGAAGCCCTACAATCGATCATAACTCGAGTTACAAAGGATAACCCATCGTATCCTACTTATCCTACGTAGGGTTTCAATGCATCATAAGTCCTACGATTGAGAGAAAGTTACGATGAGTTTAGTGAAATCTACCCCAGGGCTGACAAGAGGAGGATTACAGGCACAAAGGCCCGGTATCAAGAGATAGACTGTCTGCGTGCTGAGTGGTGTTTAACTGCTTGTGGCCAACCAATAAGGTCCTGATACGTCACACTGTACATGCATACATCATGACGAAAATTGGTCCATTTTATTGGTGTGCTGAGTTGTTTATGCCCTTGTCTGTCCGTACAGCGTGCCCCATATCACGGTACCATTCGATCGTACATATGGTTCCATCATCCGTACAGCTAAAGGCACTCTACACAGTTAAGCTTCTGACATCAGGGGCCGATCAATCCTAATTGCTGAGCAACATGTGATGTCGCAATATAAATTGCTATGGTGATTCCTGACAACTCATCTTAAGATTAATCTAAGTGTTTGGTGAAATCCTGCCCTGGCCTGGCCAGATTCTCTCCCTTTGTTAAAATAAAATTAAACAAACAATAAACTCTTGGCTCCTTTGATTTTGTCCTAAAACTAAAATCTTTCTTTGTTTCATTTGTTAAGCTCTCCGTTCAAGAGTGGAGCCTCGTGGGCTAGCAGAGTCTGTAAAGCTGCATTCTACAGTCGCTTCAAGAACGCAAGCTCAATGGCTCAACGGTGGGATTTACAACAGGAGGCCAACTATCAACAGGCAAAGGTACGCTACTCGCTCACGCAAGGAGACATTATTGTTCTATCATTCACAGATTTATATCATTCTCAAAACATAATCATCAAATAACCACAAGGGAAACTGACTGAATTTTAAAGTCATTGAAAAGTGAACAAAGAAAAATTGACTGGAGCGGGTTTCTCAAAACATGTAATAAAATGCTGGAAACTGCTCATCAGCCAAAATAATGACCTGACATTTATAAAAACGAGTTAGGAGTGCCTGACGCGTTTCGATCCTATCAGGATCTTTCTCAAAGATGACAAGAGGACAAGAACATGGCATGTTCTTGTTCTCTTTCATTTAGCCTTTGAGAAAGATCCTGCTAGATTCGAAACGCGTCAGGCATTCCTAACTCATTTGATAATTTACAAGTTTTCTGCTATTTTGTACTGGGCACATATTTCTGCCATTTAATGACCTGCGCAGATTATGGCTATTCAGAATAAAATGTCCAACCAAAGTGATTGCTTTAAGTGAAAATACTTTGAATGGTGTGTAATGACCCTCAAATTGGCCGTCCAGAATCTGCCGAAGACCTGTGATGTCTTTATGTTCATACTTTTGGAAAGGCAGGCCACATTGGCCATCAAGCCTTGTATATTGTATAAAGTTCAATGACAGATGTTTGGTAGCCACTTTTTTCAGACAGTTGCTCACTGTGTAGTGATGAATGTTTAGAAATCTTGTATCAGAAGTCAAACAAAAAAAAGACCACCAAAAAACCCAGACAAACAAACAAACAAACAGACAGCCTGTTTGACAGACAAAGAAATGAACAAACAAACATTCAAACAAATAAGCAAGTAAACAAGCTTACAAACACATCAAGAAACAATTAAACAACATATATAACGTCAACCATTGTTTTTCTCGTACAGGAGACGTCCAAAGACTACCAGCTTGGCAAGCGGGTCCTAGCCGAGCATCTAAAGCAGAAGGGCTATGGCTCGTGGCTGTACCTGCCTGGTGAGATCGGCCAGTTTGCCAAGTGAAGCCCCAGCATGTCCCACATCCCCGTCCCACCAACCGCTGCCACAGCTCAGTCCAGTCAATGGGGGTACTTGTGGAAGCATCTTCTACGGCTCTGCTAACCGTATTAACCAAAGATTCAGCGCTTATGGAAGCAGAAAATACTGTGTGTATGAGACATTCTTTGATGGTTTGGGGAGGAACTTTCAGTTGCGCATGTATTTCACACAACTAAGGATTTCTTGCTTACACGGCTTATGTAAAAATTTGGTGCTAGCCCTGTAAGTGTAGAATAAGAATAAAGATCGTAAGCGCTGAATTCTATGATAAGCGGAATCGTGAAATTGGTCCGTGGTCCTTATGAGCCAATTGCCTTTCATTTTCCAACTGACATTGAGTACTCTATTTCTCTGATGTCATCTTGACGCCATCTTGTGTCACGTTACAAGCAAAATATCTATGGGCCTGTCTGTTTAACATGTTTAACGCACAGGATCCCAGATTTGGGGATCCTCGCCCTATGCAGGGTACGCTAAAATATGATCCGGATCCGTAGGATTCGTGATCCTGTGCATTAAACAACCAGGCCCTATGGCTCTACTTTTGAACCATAATAAATGCCAAAGACGATTGTCATGCAATATTTTAACGCCCTCTAGTGGCAGGTTGAGAAAATGCTTGGTCAGACTCCAAATCTTGTGCTACATGTCCTCCTATACACCTTATACTGATTGACTTACAAACAAAGATTATTGACTATTTGGGACACCGCCAACAAACGGCTGGACAGCTCAGTTGGTAGAGCTCTGGTTTGGTATTCCAGGGGTTGCAGGTTTGAATCCCGCTCCGGTCATTTTTTCTTTGTTAATATAGACATTTTTAATAAGCAACATATCCACCCAGAGGGTGCTCAAGGCGCTTACCATTATTATCCCTGGTCATCGGGCCCCACTTACATTTTTCAAACAATCTCAACTCCCTGGGGAGTATACAGCCCCTGCTACTGTAAAGCGCACAAAGGCTAATTAAGCACAAAGCCATCTCTACCCTCACAGGTACCCATTTACTCCTGGGTGAGGAGAAGCAACATGTGACAAAGCGTCTTGCCCAAGGACGCAAGCACCACTAGCCCATGGCTGGATTCAAACCCACAATCTGAAGATTGACCACAAGATCTTGAGTACGACACGCCAGACCACTCTAGGCCACAGCACTTTTTGTTCACTTTCCAATGACTTAAAAATAATCCAGTCGGTTTCCCTTGTGGTTATTTGATGATTAAAATGTATTTTCAGTTGATGTTGGTGGCACTGTTATTTTTATTACTTCAAATATATATGTATTTAATAGATTACGTTATGTGCCAAAATTCTGAGCGATGACATCATCACATGTCATGTGACTCTTTGCCTTAAATGAGCCAATGGCATTGGTTTGTAAGACGCCTTGGTTTGATTGGTTGAAACTTAGTATGTCAAGTCAAGAAATATTATATCCGAATATCGTTGTAGCATGTTCGTGATACATTGTTTTATTGGCTTTTTCGCAGAAGCGAAAAGCCTTTTTTGGCTTTTCCATGTTCAATGGAAAAGGTATTGTTTTTGTTCTGATTTTTTTTCTTTTTCTTCTTCTTCTTGTCGTTGGAATTCCCATAGACAAAGCACAGGGTCATTCTCGACCCCACTTTTGCCATTTTTAAACAGCCGATCTTAACCAAACTTGGTCAAAACAAAGTCCCAATAGCGTCAATGTGCGCCGAAACTTTTCGTCATCATGACGTCATCAGGTGTCACGTGACAGTGTCTTAAAGGGGCAAACTTCAGACATCAATTATGAACGAACCCTAAGTCCGATTGAGTTGAAACTTGGTATGTATCTAAGTCGGGAAGTGTTATATCAAAAAATTGCAATGACGTCATCATGACGTCACTCCTTGATTTTTTATGATTTATTGAAATTTTGGGTCATTAAAGTTCTTTTAACGATATCTAGTAAACGAAACAAGATATCTTTGAATTTCTTTTTGATAATTCTTCAGCATACACCATAGATGAACACTGCATAGACAAAAAAATCAGTGACGTCATCATGACGTCATAAAAAATGCGATTTTTATAACACATTGTAGGAACGGCCGATCGCCTTGAAAATTGGTACATTGGTGAATTGGAGGTTCGGGATTGTAATTATGAATTTACGTCAAGACAGCGTCATTTTTTAAATTTTTTTATGATTTTTAAAAATATTTTTCACGCTATAGCCCATTGACTTGTACAGGGCAAACAGGAAGTATTTCTTCATTTAAAAGTGGTAAGAGCCTTGATCATGATTCTTTCACCAAAAGTCAATGTTAGGCAAGGTCTTTCATTGTGACACATTGCTTGACCTCTGTGACCTCTACTTCCGGTCAAACAGGAAGTAGCTCCTCATTTAAAAGTGGTAAGAGGTATGATCATGATTCTTTCACCAATAGACAATGTAAGGCAAGGTCTTTCATTTGTGATACATTGCTTGACCTCTACGACCTCTACTTCCGGTCAAACAGGAAGTAGCTTCTGATTTAAAAGTTGTAAGGGCTATGATCATGATTCTTTCGCCAAAAGTCAATGTTAGGCAATAAGGTCTTTCTTTGTGACAGAAATATGAATAAGTCACGTGAGTGTATGATTAAAGGTGCATACTTCAAAAGTATAAAACATAAGATCTTAATCAAATGTCTTTGTGTGTATAAGGTTATGTTGATTTTTCTATAAAACGGAAAAGCCTTGTGTTCTGTTTTCAACAGACACAATTTCTAGTTTTTTTCTGTTTTTTTTTTTAACTTTGCACAGGGCATTCTACTCATCAGTTTGGTCAGTTTTAAACGACCGCTTTTAACCAAACTTGGTCTGAAGGAAGACCATATAGAGTAGTTGTGGGCCGAAACTTTTTGTCATCGTGATGTCATCAGGTGTCATGTGACAAGTGATTTGAATTTAATAATCAAAATCTTCAAAACTCAACAAAAAATCAACGGTTTGAGATATTAAGTTGATTCTTTCACCAAAAGTGATTTTAAGGCAGGGTCTTTCTTTGTGACACATTGCTTGACCTCTGTGACCTCTACTTCCGGTCAAACCGGAAGTAGCTCCTCATTTAAAAGTGGTAAGAGCTAGGATCATGATTCTTTCACCAAAAGTGAATGTTAGGCAAGGTCTTTCTTTGTGATACATTGGTTGACCCCTGTGACCTCAACTTCCGGTCAAACAGGAAGTAGCTCCTCATTTAAATGTGGTAATAGGTAGGATCATAATTCTTTTACCAAAAGGCAATGTTAGGGAAGGTCTTTCTTAAGTGACATAATTCTTATTGATAAGCAATTTATATAATATGCAGAAAAGCCTTATGTGCTGTTTTCAACAGCCATAAACTCTAGTTTTTGTCTGATTTATTTTTTTTCAAAATCTTCCAACATTAATATTTGTTTAACCATAAAATAAATCTAGCATGTACACGCAACAAAATAACTTCAAATATTTTATTTTTTATTATAACCCTAAAAACATGAAAAAATGAAGAATGTCATGGAAAAATACAGTGACATCATCATGACATCATAAAAAATGTTTTCAAGGGTTTCAAAACACATTATTATATTGGTCATTTTTGGCTGATGAGCAGTTTGCAGCTGTTTATTAAAGGTAGTATCATACTTTTGTAAGAAACCAAAACAGAATTGTTCACAGATTTACGTATAACTTACAGGGTGTGAAGATGGTGATGGTAGAAACATACCGTTACAATATTTTCGCCTGAAATGGTGTATTTATCTAGAAATTAGTAAAACAACGACCGAAAATCTTTTTGATCTTTTAAAAGATCAAAAATAAAAGAGAAAAGACTTGTGGCCGTTTTTCACTGTTTTCTCAAAAAGTGGGCACCGTATGGGACTGGAATTTTCACAGATTACTTTTACTATATCTTCCTTGATTTTTTTGCCCACGAATCTGTATTTCTTTGACAAAAACCAAAGTATGATACTACCTTTAACAGATTGTTACTCAATTTGTGCTAATAAGTGATGTCATGATGATGTTTTTTTTTCATGGAGGTTTGAGTATTGTTTCATAAACTCATGCAAGTTTTGTTACAAAGCAGACATATCAATTTTCAAGTGGCAATGCCATAATGTTATTTTAGCAGTGATTTTTACCATGAAACAAGATATCTTTGGTTTTTTGTTACACTTTGGCCTTCAATGAAGAAAAGGCATGAAATGCGAAAAGCCATGAAATGCGAAAAAGCATAAAAATCGAAAAAGCCTGATGTTCTGTTTTCAAACGAACATAATCCCTAGTTGTTTGTTTTTTGCGTTGATATAAAAGTTAATGCAACGATTATGGTGTTTGCTTAATTCTTGAATGGTCTATTTGATATTAGAATGTTACCTCTTACGTACACTTAAAATAAACAGGTTTTCTACACTATATTATTTTTCCCCACCGTCAAAGCAATTAAAGTGTAATTCACAAGTTCTTGTTTTTTACGCAAATTAGAGTTTGCATATTCATGAGCAAAGGTATGATGTCATCAAGGTAGCAAACAGTTTCTAATATTACTCCAGTTCATCTGTGGAGCAGGAGTTGAGGTCGTTTCTAGTTAATTCAACTGGTTTTGTTTTTGAGCCAAATATTTTCCTTTTAGGCCGTCAGTATTGGTATTTTATTTGCAGATAGTTCTCAGGGTTTTAAAGAAGGAAAGAAAGAGGAAAAACATTATAAAGAGAAGGAGAAGGACTCAAACAGAGGAGATAGACAAAAATTAGCCAGCTTTGATCTCCCCGAAATGCATCCGTCGCTATTCAATTGGCACATTTTATTTCCTTATTTACACCTCCCCCTACCCCCCCCCCCCCCCCCCCCTTTTGGAAAATCCTGCATTCGCCCCTGGTGTACTTTTTTCAGACATCAGGCGGCCCTCAAATACATGTTTAAACAAGAAAAAGACCTTATGAAGGCTTTATGAACTGAAAAAGTATTTGAATATAACTGATTTTCAGTTGAAAGGGGATTACCAGTTGATTAAATGATGTCTCACTGCTACAGTATGGTATGTTTACTGATTGTTAAACCAATTGACCAGATATTTCTTTATTCTATTCCTTTATCACTGTTTATTATAATCTTATCAGATAAGCCAGTGTCAATTTTAACCATGTTTTTAATTCATTGGTGTGGTATTCCGGAGGTCACTGGTTCGAATCCCACTCAAGACACTTTTTCTTTGTTCACCACTTTTCAATGACTTAAAATTAATCCAGTCAGTGTCCCCTGTGATGTGGTTATTTGATGATTATGTTTTAAATTCATAATTTTGTTGTATGTTAATAAAAAAAGATCCTGTATTTTCAAAGCTTTGCCTTTCAGTGTTTTTTTTATTTTCAGCTGCGTGTACTTAAAGGTACTATCATGCTTTGGTAGCATACCGAAACAGAAATCTCTACAGATTTAACTATAACTTACAGGGTATAAAGATGGCGATGGTAGAAACATACCATTTCTACCTGAAATGCTGTATTTTTTTCAGAAAAGAGTCAAACCAATAACCAAAAACATTTTTAATCTTTTAAAGATCCAAAATAATTGTGAAAAGATTTTTAAAATACTGTGTGAATTTTTTCACTGTTATGTCAAAAAGTGGGCACCGTATGGGACTGAAAATTTCACAGATGACTGTTCCTGTATCTTCCTTGATAATTTCGCTCATTAATCTCCATATTTTTTTTACAAAACCCAAAGTATGAAATTACCTTTAACAGACTGTTAAAATAAGGTAGGTTTGGGGTGACACCATGTAATCTCTTCTGTGAGTGTGAGAGTGTGTGATTCTGAGAACCACATACTCTCGCAGAAGAGATTACATGGTGTCACCGCAAACCTATCTTCTTTTAGTACTTCCACCATGCATAGCTTCAAGTCTTATTTAACTGGCTGTTGATGAAATATTTTTTGTTGTAAATTCCACCCCTAACTAGTGTAGAATTTCTGAAAGGGCTTATTGGAGTGACTTTGATCAATAGTGAAAACCAGCTCTGGGGGGTTTTGAAGGGTAACTTTTGTGTCCACGGACCACCCATTACATGACTATTGGTGAACTCAGCTGTTAAATAGTTATTGCTTGACCCAGCAAGCAATCTGGCATAATGGGCAATAATTAGCAATATGATTGATTGATTGATTGAATGTACATGACCACACCCAAACCCACCCACCTACTGCCCCCCTCCTTTGACCCCGCGGCTCCACCCACATGTTTGTTACCATGGCTTGGTGACCACAAGAGGGCGCTTTTTATGTCCTTTTTCCGTGGTTGCTTGGATAGTTCGTGCAGTGCGTTGATGAATAGGCGAAATAGAATAGACACGTTTGGCGATTTCCTTACATCTGACTGTGACAAAGCCATCCAGTGATCACACTAAAATGGTATGTTTTCATTTAAAATCACGGACTTATTGATTAATATTGTGGTAACTCTGATGGTAGTCCTCAAGACGTATTTTGGGCCGAAAGTGTTGTTTAACGTGTATTTTTTTTCAATTATTCGATTTGTTTCAATTTCATCAACAGTGCCGATTGGACCGTTATGGTCTGTCTGTACTGTCTTGTGTGTACATTGTACACGGGGCAAGGTCGGGATAAGATTCGCCAGTGATATGGTGTCCATATGTAAACAAACGTCTGTAATTGTAAACTTGCTCATCCATTAACTGTTATCCTTTGATAAACATCTGCGTCTGCAATTTGCAGACAACAAAGACATCACAAATCGGCATGAAAATCACTCCATCTCTTTTATTTCTCCAAATGTGAGGGATGAATTCATTGCAGCATTATTTATTTGTAGGCCTAGGCCTACTCACGATCATTCCATTTGTTGAAAATCGATGCTTTTTCACGTCGGCGCGGTGGCCACAAGCAAGTAGGCTAGGCCTACTGTGAAGTAAACATTTTTCTGTGTACAAAATGTCAAACTCTATGAGATTCTCTGGGGTGCTAGACCGACTGTCGTCCCCCAAAATTAAAGTTCAGTGCCCCAGTTACTGGGTCTAGTTTGTGTAGTTAATGCTAGTTAAGTGGAAACGTATTTCAGGAGTTGGCCAAAAAGTGTTTCGATCGGTTTTTATTCACAAAGTGTCGTAACCCTAAGGTCCCAGTCCCCATGTCAGACCTAAATAGGGTTACGATCATCGCAACTAAGTTAATGCTTGATCATGTTTATGATCTAGTTCCCTTGTGGAGTCTGTGGTAATGTGTGGTAAACAGCTCTTGTCTTGTGTGGTAAATGCAGAGGGTTAGGGTTAATGTCCAGTTCCCCTATGGAGACTGTGGTAATGTGTGGTAAGCAGCTCTTGTCTTGTGTGGTAGATGCAGAGAGGGTTAGAGCATTTAATGGTAATTTGTTGATAATTTAAACTATTTTTCCACTCATCAACCCCTTTCCCTCCTTCACTGTCCCTTCCCTCATTCCCTCCTAAACAGGACGTGTTCCTCATGGTTAGACGGCAGAAGATGACCATCTTCACAGACGCCAAGGAGACCAGCACCGTCCACGAACTGAAGAAGATCATCGAAGGCATCACCAAGAGGGCGCCGGAGGACCAGAAGCTGTTCAAAGACAAGGAGGAGCTAGATAACACCAAGACGTTGGGCGACTGTGGATTGACCAACAACACGGCTAAGGCTCAGGCCCCGGCCATGCTCGGACTGGCATTCAAACTGGACGGTCAGTAGCCATCCCCAACATTTGAAGAAATTATTTTTTTTAAATTATATCAGGCACGCCTTGATGGGGATTGTGATAAAGACTGGAAACTATAAAGGAAAGGAAAACTACTTTTTTAAAGTTACTTACCTATATATACGTTCGTGGTGTCCTCTTCTACATTATTAGCAAGGTTAATTTTATGGAAAGGGGGCAGGGCTTTGATTTTTGAGGGAAATTATGGGGTAAAAACAGAAACGAAGATGTAACATACTAACATTTCATGGCCACACGGACGGCCGCAGACGAGAATAGTCTGGTTTCCACTCATTTTTGAGGACTCTTTATCTGTTGGGTCTGGGCACTAGACTGACCAGACCAGACAAAATGGCCTCACACAATCAGACAGGCTGTTTTCAAGCTGCAAGAAGCGTCTAAAAAAAATTGCATTTTTACAATGAAATGTTGCACAAATATCTTCAATCTAGGCTATTAAGGACCCAGGAACATTTGCCGAAAGTCAAAGTATCATGTTTTAGGAGTAGAAGCTATTTAAGAGCTAAAGTAATCAATGTGTTTTGGGGATCCCGTCTTATCACAATCCCTGCATTCACATGATATCATTCGAGTAGGGTGCCATCATGAAATTTCATGTTTGCTATAATTATGCAAAAAAATTGCACAGCACTGCCTCAAAGAGGGACCTTTCTTTTATCTGTTTATCTGTTTATCTGAGCGGCTTGAAAACTGTGGGAATACAATAGGTGCGTTCCCACTAGAATGAAACAGCGCGATTCACTTTTCGATTTTTGAATCGCGATTCAAAAATCGATTTTATTGCGTGTGTGGACACAAAAAGCTCACTAAAAACCGAGATTCGAATAGCGATCCAAATCGCAGTTCTGCTTGCGATTTTTTGGAAACAGCGCGATTATTTGACGGGCGCTGTGTGTGTGGACGCAACCGAAGAGAGAAAATCGATAAGTTACATCCCACAATGCAGTTGTGCACAGATAAACTTCCGGCTTCCCTGATGACTCGTGCATGGTTGGTTCAGCGCGAAAGTTCGGTGTTTTGCACAAGCATAACACAAGCAATCATAACGCAGAGCCTGAAATTAGACGTTACGTTCAGTGTAAAATTACATACATGTAAGTTACTTACGATACTTACCGTAAGTGTATGGGTCTATCATGCATCAATTAATTAATCTAAGAATTATTTTGTACAGTGTCACTGTGTAGGTCTACACTTTCCTTCGCTTTGCTCCCGATGTTCATAACATGGGATGAAGCGATTTCTCGACTCATGGTTATTAATATTACTAGAAGAACAGCCTTGCTGTCCCTCCAAAAACACAAGTTTTCAACAATTACGTTCGTGTAGGCATAGGCCTATAAACTCACATGTCGTGCATCTAAATAGAGTGAAAACTTCACGCACGTGAACTCAATGGACCTGCAGATATACAGACCACGTGGCTTTCTATCTGTCACATGTATTGAGAATTTTGATGATTTGGTTCCGGTTGCAGTCATGCAGGGTCACAACTTACGCATGCGCAGTTTTGACCGAAAATGAGCCGGAGCTGAGTTTTGAGAAAGGCCCCTTAGTCAACGAACGATCAATGAAAAACATCCAAAATGATCCATTTTGTTCTCTCCTTGCCCCCTTCCTCAGGCGACACCGATGAGTTTGAGACCTTGGACCTGGTCCCCTACTCCAACCCTCCTGAACTTCCAGACGTCATGAAGCCCACAGACTCCTCCACGACAAATACAGTTGAGACGCCCGTATCGTAGGAGGGTCCAGTCACCACCAGAGCATCACCCGGCAGTCCAGGAAAACAACAACAAGTATTTAAAAATTAATAAATAAATAAATAAATAGTTAAATAAACCCTTATATTATACTAACCCTTCGTGCTAACCTTCTCCCTGATGTTGTTTGGACAAGCAAAGCATGCCCCAGAAAAATCCAGGAATTATTTTTGTCGGACATGTTGGAGCACAATTGAGAAAGTCTAACATTGTGGTCATGTGCTACATTTTATCCCAGATTCGTTTGAGAGCAAGAAACAAAATTGTATCCAAATCCATTTTCTCAGATTTGTATCGGCATTTTTATTCTTGTTTTCACCGATTCAGCGTGTACTTGTACTGAGAAAAAACAAATGGAATACATCTTAGAAGTCCTTGGGTGCCGAAACCATTCTCCCATAATTCAGGTGTCTGGTTTGTTTTTCTATTTTCGAATTTTAAGAAAGAGTGTGCCGTTGGGATACCGTGCAGTGTTGGACTTTTCCCGATTCAGGAAGGTTCCTGGCTAAAATCTCTCAGATGGGGTTAAGGTTGAGTAGAGTAAAAAGAGGCATTCATATTTAGATCACTCCATCCGTCGTCAGTGACTTATATCGGTCATTGGCAATACAGGTGCTCTGGCATTTCGGGGAATATGAAGACTTGTCGTTATCACATACAAGGGTTTGTTTATGCATGATCTGCCAGCACAAATATAAAAATAAACAGTCGCTCAAATTTGAAAGAATCAGGCGGTCCGCACATGCCACTGCAATGACATTGAGGGCGCTGTTCTCTCCATCTGTTTCAAACTTGACACAGATCAGGAGATTTGGACGGTTACGAGACAAAAACGTCGGAAGTTTTGTTGTGTTGCCGGACGGGTGGATAATAGGACCTGAGGACATTTTTTTTTACATAATACAATGTACCATGTACCTCCGCAGGCCTTGAATTTGGTTCTGAAAGGGGCAAGGCCACTTTTCCATTGCAAGGGGCACTTCCATTGGAAAATCATAATGTCTATGGAAACATTTGAAGGGGACACGAAGGCCAAGAACCAAGGCAATGAAGGCCATGGCCTCCGTTAAATTCAAGGCTTGCCTCCGTGGCCACTGTGCACAGGGCCTAAATCTTGTCCAGGTACCATCATATTGAGCCAGATTCATCCTTACTAATTATATTGATTCTGCAAAGTGTGTGTAACATGTCATGATTGTATAAATCCTAGTTTAATCATGTGCTGTCACTCATGAACTTAAAACTCTGAACAGTGCAAACGTAAAAGCTTGCCTTAATTTGTTTTGTCATCAGACCTATTTAAGGTAGTAAGCAATTCAATGATCCCACAGTAAGCAAAGAGTTTGTACACAAAAGGCTTCATCCAAGTACTCTATGTGGTATTGCCTATGCATTACATATGTACAAAAATTCCTTTTAAATTGTAAATTTACTTATCATTTGTGTGAGCACAACTGCAAAACTATTTTGAAGAAAACAAAAACGATACCAGCAACGTTTAGCAGTTACAATATGCTTGCTCGAGTGGGCAGCCATATTAATTGGCCCTTAGGATGTAGCTGTGTGCCAGTTGTTTCATGGCTTCTGACTAGCAACCCCAACAATGGTAGTTGACAGTTTGGGACACCGCCAACACATGCCTCGATATCAAGTCAGGGTTGTAGAAGGCTGGCATTGCAATACAGAGGTCGCAGGTTCAAATCCTGCTTCGGTCATTTTGCAGCAGCATGCCTTAAATGACTATAGTTGTTAGGTTCTGTTGTTTTTTGATAGTTATGTTGTTTGTTTTTTTATAAAGATTGATAACATCTGAAGGGGGACAAAAGGTGTGCACCAATTTTTCGAGGGGGTGGGGGGGCACTTAAGACAATGAAGCGGGCATTAGAAAAGCTGGCAGCTCTTCAAAATGTCTACCAGATTGGAGCATGATTATGTGGCATTGTCCAAAATAATCGTCGGTAAGCTTGTACTGTCAGTTATCCTTAAATGAACGCACATTATTTTATACGGTTATTCTTCAAGTTAGAATGATTTAAGTAGGGCGGTAGAACAGTGTTTTTAATCGGGCCAATTTCACGGCGCTGCTAAGCACACAAATTTGCTTAGCACAAAAATGTCTTGCCCAATAAAACAAACCACAGTTAAAAATTGCATTTGATATTCATGGTCAGTCAACAACAGCCAAAGAACAATCACAAGTGATACACAACACATGGATATTTGGTTGTTAACCCTGTTTTTATTAAGACTGAAATGTCATGCTTAGCCAATTTTTGTGCTAAGCAGCGCCGTGAAATTGGCCCCAGGTCTGCGGCTGAAGCCACTCTCGGAAGTACGATATTTTTCTGGTACTTTATAAAATCCCCACGATTCATAAAGTAAGTCGGGCGTTCATGTATTGTAGTAAAATATTATTGTAAAATCTACATTTGTAAATGTATGTAATTTGTTTTTTGAAAAGTGAACAAAGAAAAATTGACTGGAGCGGAATTCGAACCGGCGACCTCCTGAATACCGTACAGGCGCTCTACCAACTGAGCCATCCAGCCCTACGTTGGTGGTTACCCCAATAGTCAACTATCAGTTACCCTTGTGGTTATTTGATGATTTTATTAATTAAAAAGCCGTATCCTCTTTGAGTGATCCCCCATGCACCGTTCCCAGGTTGCAACATTGTTGCGTGTATCATTGAAACGATCCCTGGGGTATGGCGGTGTGTGCGTGGTTTCATGGCTTCTGACTGCCAAACGAACAAAGATAGTTGACTATTGGGGTCACCACCTACGTAGGGCTGGATGGCTCAGTTGGTAGAGCGCCTGTACGGTATTCAGGAGGTCGCCGGTTCGAATCCCGCTCCAGTCAAGTTTTCTTTGTTCACTTTTCAATGTCTTTAAAATTCAGTCAGTTTCCCTTGTGGTTATTTGATGATTAATTTGTTTTTTGCTTGAACTACTGGTTCATTCAAAGCATTTGTACAGAATGTGTTTTTTTGTTACATCTTTGGTTTTTTTTCTTTTTTTAGAGGCATAATTGTTGTTTTTGGTCTTTTTATTGTCAAGAAAATTGGAATCAAAATACTGGTTGGTCGAGCGTTAAATTTGAATCGTACGGATGTGGATAAATAAAATCTCAGAATTATCCCACTTAAACGTCTCAGTTTGTGTCAAGTTTCATTCTTTTTCTTACATTTCACGGACTGGAAATCTTTGACTTGAGAGGATTTCTACTATGTTCTTAGGCAAAGTGGCCAAAAATGTAATGTTTGTTAACTTTGCCTTGAACTTGCCCCTGGGTTGGTTAACCTCACTATGAACTTGCCCCTGGGTTGGTTAACCTCGCTATGAACTTGCCCCTGGGTTGGTTAACTTCACTATGAACTTGCCCCTGGGTTGGTTAACCTCATTATGAACTTGCCCATGGGTTGGTTAACCTCACTATGAACTTGCCCCTGGGTTGGTTAACCTCATTATGAACTTGCCCCTGGTTTGGTTAACCTCTCTATGAACTTGCCCCTGGGTTGGTTAACCTCACTATGAACTTGCCCTTGGGTTGGTTAACCTCACTATGAATTTATTCCCTTGGTTTGTTAACCTCATTATGAACTTGCCCCTGGGTTGGTTAACCTCATTATGAACTTGCCCTTTGGTTTGTTAACTTCACTATGAACTTGCCCCTGGGTTGGTTAACCTCACTATGAACTTGCCCCTGGGTTGGTTAACCTCACTATGAACTTGCCCCTGGGTTGGTTAACTTCACTATGAACTTGCCCCTGGGTTTGTTAACTTCACTATGAACTTGCCCCTGGGTTGGTTAACCTCATTATGAACTTGCCCCTGGGTTGGTTAACCTCACTATGAACTTGCCCCTTGGTTTGTTAACTTCACTATGAACTTGCCCCTGGGCTGGTTAACCTCATTATGAACTTGCCCCTGGGTTGGTTAACCTCATTATGAACTTGCCCTAAACATAATACTTGGAGGAACAATGAGTTACAATATGACGTTAATATTTTAATAGTTCTCTTGATTATATATAACTTTGACACTTTACACCTCGTACATAAAACTGGAATTGATTCTTACTGAATTAACTAGCATCTGATGCCTTGTACCAAAATATTAATAATATTATATATAATATAATATTAATAATAATAATAAAACCTGTTAATTCCGCAAAAGGGCGACAATTCCATAGACTTGTTTCCTTAAAAAAAACCTTCTCTTTTGCCTTGTAAGGAAACCCACCTCAACCCAACATAATAGACAGGGTTTTGAACTATGAGACTATTTTCAGACCACTGTCGGGAAAAAATAACATTCTTTCTAGTTTTTGAGAAATATGATTAGGACGGCATGATATCATTGCCCTAAACGGTGGTCTCTCGCTCTTAAAGGTTGTTCCGTAAAAAGTGTCGCCCTATTGCGGAATTCGGTAAAACAATAATACATGTAGTATAGGTTTTCCCGGTCATTTCCGGAAAATGAGCGGCCAATTTTATTTTCACGCATTCGTGTTGACGTGATTTTACCTCCTCGATTGAAACTGTCTCTCGATTTCACTTTGATGCATCCGTATTTATATAGCATTGCATTCAATTCAATTCAAAGTCGTTCAGTTTAGCCATATGCAAAATAAGCATTTAATTTAGCACGCTGCCAAAAGCCGTTGCGAATTTTAATGTTTTCTCGAGTGGAATTTTTAATTGAATTGCGATTCTATTTAATCGCCTGACACATGACTATGTTGAGGAGCCTTGCAGTTTCACGTGAAATGTAATGACGCAGCATTTAAATTGTTCGCTCAATTTAAAACAATTACCAGGAAAACCTATATTTAATATGCATATTAAATCTAAATAGACTAATAAAATTATAAAAACCAATTGTTCTCATATTAAGGTTTGGTAATATGGAATACAAGAATTCAACTCATTCTGCACATTTTGAAACTGATGGATGAATATGCTTTAGTGGAAAACAAAATTGCATTTCAGGAAAGATTTGAGGCTTTGCATGATGACAATTGGTATGTAGATCGGTTTGCGGAAACACCGTGTAAGAATCGTTCGTACTTTTGCACTTCTCGTATTAAGGTCGCAACGTGTCGACTAGCCTACTCTGGTCTCCTGATGATGACTACAGCAGGCTAGTCGAAACGTTGATACCTTACGAGAAGTTTGAACGAAATAGAAGTGCGAAAGAATGAACGATTCTTACATGGTGTTTCTGCAAACCCATCCACATAAATTTGCACTTGATAAAAATGTCTAATTTTCCTCCAATTTATCCCAGTTTTACCAGCTTTACTAACAGAAATACCTTGCACAGATTAACACGTCAGTTACAATAATACAATTGCATTTAAACGGTCAGTTCACCTAAAATACAAATACATATATTGATAAACCATTTTTCTTTAGAAGTAAAAATGTATATATTTTTTGGCTAAATTAGCTTATTAATTTGAAGAATACACCATTAGATTTTTAATGTTATCTGTTTTTGTATTTTAATTTGTCTGATAACATGATTTTATTACTTTAAATTTGCACACGTGTAGAAGATATTTTGGTGGCATAATTATGAATATAATTCCTTGTACCTTCTCAAAACCAACCAACCAACCAACCAACCAAATCTGTGCCTTTGAATGGAACTTTCCAGATACTGTGCGTATTATAAATGCTCTGTTAATGAGGGATGGGGTGCCGGGGAACCAGCTAACCAGCCAAGCGGGGAGCCAGCCAACCACCAAGCCACCCAGCCAGACATACAATAAAACAAACCCAAATTAACACAACATTTTTTAAAGAAAGACCATGGATAAAGAAAAAGAAACAGCTCGAGCACGGAGCCCTATTGCGTGTGCATGCTCAGAGCTAGCAAAAAATAGACTTCGGTCTGCTGCCGCCAACGTCTGAAAAGTTTCCCATTGCTTCATGATTTAAGATTAATCTTAATACTAGGCTCAGAAACCGCTTCATGGCACAAAAGGACACCAGACATTAAAAAACAGAAGAGTTAAAAAGAATATCATTCATTCTTTGGCTAATGTAACACATGCACATCGCATGTCACGTAACCTGAGCAAATTTCATCTCGGTTCTGTAAATCTTACAAGCGATTTAGTGGACATTTCACACTGGCTTTGTTTTCTCACACACAGGCTGATGGACAAACTATAATTTTGAAAACTACTTCACACTTTTCTCAACGAAAAATACAGCTTTTCGGGCCAAAACATTTCAGGGAGAGATTTTCACCATAACAATATTTACAGCATAGAGGTTTTAAGTTAAAACTTTGCGAATACTCCAGCTTTTTGATCTTACAAATGTAAATAGTGGGAGGTCATAGAATTACAAAGATGGGTTATTAGCAGTGAAATCTAGGGCCTTGTTTTTTTAAATGGAGGCTCAGACTCCGGCTCAGGCTCCAGCTCAATTTCGTGAATCCATTCTGACATAACGGGTATCAAAATGGATGCTTTGGCTGCGGTTCGTTAGTAGATTCTCTGGCTTGAAAAGGAAAGCAGAGCTTCAGCTTCAATGAAAAACCACAACCTACATTTTCAGCATATGGATGACAGAGCTGGAGCCTGCTCCTGAGCCTGAGCCTCCGTTTTGTAAAAAATCCTAATACGGGTGATTCCCAATAGTGCACCTCCAAGAGTTTGCAACGCGTTGGCCGATCACAATGCGCAGAATCTTTCGACCCTTTCCAGATGCGCATTGGGTTGACAGATTCCGTGCATTGTGATTGGCCAACACGTTGCAAACTCTTAGAGGCACACTTATTGGGAATCGCCCGTATTAAAATTCAAATCAGGCTCCCTGATGACAATATAATAAAGATCTATCCTTAGTAGGGAGGCGGTTCTGAAAAAAGTCCGGAGATTATACCTGAGGGTCTTTCGGAAAAAAACCTTTTCAACGGAAGGGTTATGATAAAAACTAGCGCACCATGAAAAACCTACTACTGCATTGTGTCCTCACCATGCAGGGTTTGAAATATCATATCCATCGAGGTAAAAAATTTGCATATTATACTATTAACTTAAAAGCACCTACCAACCGACACCTGTTACGCATACATGCACACACATACATGTACACATATATATATAATATCTATATTAGCTCCGACAGTAATTAAATGTCACAGTTGATCGTTAAAAAATACAAAATCATGGCATTAAAAGAATGAGAATTCTGAAATAGGATTTGGATATAAATGTTAATGATGGCATTAAAGACATTCTCATACATATTGCAAAGAAGAAATACACATAAAGACCAACGTGTGGTCCTGTCAGCACACAGAGGTCCTGGGGCCAATTTCATAGAACTGCTTAAGCACCAAAATTGCTTAAGCACCAAAAACCTTGGTAAATAAAATCAGTATGCCAGCCAAAACTCTTATGCTCAGCAAACAATGGCCGAATTCAAGTCAAAAGCAGTAAACATCACATGAACATTTGGTTGGTAATCCTGTTTGATCAAGGAAGACTTTTCATGCTTAAGCAAATTTTCCTTGCTTAAGCAGATCTATGAAATTGGCCCCTGAGCAGTCAAGTGTGAACAGCATCTCGTCCTCCTGCTTCACAAACTAAAAATAAAATTAAAATAATTTGGCGATAGCATATTTTAGGCCACCTAAGCAGTTGATGGCTAAGCGTTTCATCAGTGAAATGTCACATCTTCGTTACCATTTTTACCCCAATATTTCCCTCAAAAATCAAAGCCCTGCCACTCTTTCCACAAATTTAACCATGCTAGCATTCAATAGGACATCACCACCAACTTATTTAGATGAGCTACATTTTAGAGAAGTGTTTTTTATTTCCTTATTATGAACAGGGGGCCTAAAATACAACTGAGGTCGATTTCACGAGAGCCCTACGATCGATCGTAACTCGAGTTATGAAGGATAACCCATCGTATCCTACGGAGGGCTACAATGCAAGTCCTGCGATTAGTAGTAAATACGGTGAGTTTGGTGAAATCGACCCCAGGTGGCCTAAATTACACTATCGCCGATAATTTGAGCCTCAAATCCTTTGTCTCAGAGAAGCTGGTTTGGCAACATTCCAATTCTTCTGGTAAAACGCGAAGAAGTTCTTACTGTTTTGGCTCTGACGTTTGATGATTTTGCACAATATGAGAAAGACGACGACGGCATGAAAGCTTGATGAGAGGGCGCTAGTCGAAACTCCAAAATAGCGCAGACTCCGCCCGCTACGCTTCCCTGTCTTTTCCTGAGGCCGGTCAGTCACACTTTTCTGGTCCACGAGGGAATGTTGTCGCTACTTCTTGTGGTCCAGCCCGTTGGATATAAAGAGTTCCTCCAGTTTCTGGACATTGTCCTGCAAACAGCTTTGGTATTCCGTCACGTCCTGAATCACGATCTCCGTCGATTCACCGTTGGACAGCTTCTGGATCAGGTCGGTGTAATAGGGGGCAGCATGGAAGGCCATCTGCACAAAATAAGATAGGAGAGATGGAGCCGGAGACAAATTAGCGGCTGCGGCTAGGGATACGGCTGTTGCTAAGGGGGTTGCTATAGGTAAATTACCAAGCTCCTAGCCAGAAGGCAAGGGGAGTCGGGGCCTTTTCCAAACCTCCGTTCCGGCTCAGGCTCTGAAAATGCTGAATATGCTGAAAATATAGGTTGTGGTTTTTCATTGAAGCTGGAGCTCCGTTTTCTTTTTCAAACCAGAGAATCTACTTCAGAACCACAGCCAAAAGCCTCTATTTTGGAACGCGTTATTTTGGAATGGATTAATGAAATGGAGCCAGAGTTGGAGCTGCAGCCTGAGCCAGAGTCAAGGTTGGAAGAGGCCAAATTGGAAGAGAAGCAAATTTTGATGCTCAAGCTGGGGCCAATTTCATAGAGCTGGTTAAGCACAAAATTT
This sequence comes from Astropecten irregularis, assembly GCA_963971285.1. Taxonomy (NCBI): domain Eukaryota; kingdom Metazoa; phylum Echinodermata; class Asteroidea; order Paxillosida; family Astropectinidae; genus Astropecten; species Astropecten irregularis. The sequence continues at coordinate 24,542,586 of OZ020247.1, read as the reverse complement.
GCTTAAAGCATCATGATAAGTCTTCCTTGATCAAACGGGATTACCAACCAAATTTTTATGTGATGTTTACTACTTTTGACTTGTATTTGGCTGTTAAGGAGCTTTGGCTGGCACACTGATTTTTTTACCAAGGTTTCTGGTGCTTAAGCAGCTCTCTGAAATTGGCCCCCGAGTTATCAAGTGCTATTTACATGTTCCTTAATGGGGCCACAAGTGCAATCACTTTGTGGCCATGACCTTTGACCTACCTCCACGGCTTTCTTGACAAACCAGTTGTGATAGACTTCCAGGGTGACCTTATAAGCAGCTGAGAGTGCAGGGATGATGCTGTTATCCTTGATGTTACCGTCTATAAGATTCTTCAGCATGGTGCAAATAAAACCGAGAGCCCTGAAAAAATGAAGGTGATCGGGGATGAGATTGTGTGGGTATATCAGTCTCCTGTGGCGGAGGGCAACCTTGTACTCAAAAATATGACCATTGACTGATCTCACATTATGGTGAGGGCAAACAGACGATTCCATTAGTTAAAAATAATGGAATAGATAAACAGATGAAATAATAGTAATGCCATTACTACAGGGTGATTCAAAATGAAGTTGACCGGGATTGGTGATGTTTTTCAAAACAAACAAATGACACTCAAAAGTTCAGTAAAACATACTATTTAATAAGCACTCTCTCCTGCTTATTAAAAACAAAATTAAACAAATTGATAATTCCTAAGAGGACTTACGTCTATTCTAATGAAGGTACTCATTTTGCAAACCGTCCATGGTACGTAAATGCTTGACTGAATCTAATCATCTGAGTAAGTAGCAAAGAGTACATTAAAGAGTCATTTTAGCTACATACACAGCTAAAATGCTATTCCACGGACAGCTTGAAAAATGAGTACCTTTATCAAAATAGACATTTGTCCTCTTTAATAGCAGTGATAAATTTGTTTCATTCCTTTTTTCTAATAAGCAGGTGAGGGTGCTTGTTAAATATATGCTTTACTGAACTTTTGAGTGTCATTTGTTAGTTTTCAAAAACATCACCAATCCCGGTCGAGTTCTTTTTTACTCACCCTGTAACTGAGTCAGAAAAGAGCTTTCTAAAGGTATGTGAGACTTGGGGTGCAGTGGGGTGATTCATTGAAAACAGGAATGTCTGACAACTAAGAAGGAAGTAGGTCTACCTGCTGAGCCATAGCATGGCCTCAGTGGTGGAGCCACCCTTGAAGGCCGTCCCGTTCTCAACCTCAATCTCAATGATGTCGGCTAGCGTCTTGTACTTCTCAGGATCTTCATCGTACCGCTTCCGAACCCGCTGAGAGCAGAGAGGCAAGAGAATCACTGTCAGTATTACTGTTACATATTTCTCTAGGCATGAATTGAAGACTTGAAAAAAGCCTGCTTAGAACTACATTTCAAATCTACTTCAATAATCTCATATAGCCTCATTACGTATGTGTACTTCATGGCACAGAGCTTTCATTGACCCTAATGTACAGTTGTACACTGTATTGACAATTTACCAAATTTAACTGAACCTAGATGTAGACTTATTAGGTAATATCATACTTTGGTTTTTGTCCAAGAAATACAGATTCATGGGCAAAAATATCAAGACAGATACAGTAACAGTCATCTGTGAAAATTTCAGTCCCATACGGTGCCCACTTTTTGAGAAAACAGTGAAAAATGGCCAGAGTATTTCTTAAGTCTTTCCTCTTTTATTTTTGATCTTTTAAAAGATAAAAAAAAACACCATTTCAGGCAGAAAAATTTTAAAGGTATTTTTCTACCACCACCATCTTCATACCCTGTAAGTTATACGTAAATCTGTGAACATTTCTATTTTGGTCTCTTACCAAAGTATGATACTACCTTTAAGGGTTCTATTTCGGAGTAAGCCACACAGAGACATAGGAAAACAGCTTAGCAGCATCAGCAGCAATATTCTAAGCAGAAGTAAAGCCAGTAACAATGCAGCGATAAATAAATGTACCTTTAAATTTCCATTGATGTCCGATTTGACCATAGCAAATGCTTTGGGTCCTAACATATCTGCACAGAAAGGGAAAATGAATTTATCAAAATAAGAATAAAATAAAAATACCGTTTGTACAAAACTTAATAAAACAGTCAATGTTTTAACAGACTAAGAACCCCCCCCCCCCCCGCCCCCTCCCCCCATTTAAACAATCTTTACCAAATGTCAACTAACTTGAATGAAAAACATGTATGATGAATAAATATGAATATTTATGAAAAACAAATGGCTTATTTTTCACGGTTTGCAACCCTATATCAATATATCAATATGCGTTCATTGTAATTGTGCTATAGAGCATAATTCATGTACTGTAGTCATAGTCAAGTAGTAAATCAAATATAAGGGTACATGTAGTTCATAAGTGTAGTAAATGAGGGTAGTTATGTATAATTTATATCGCTGACTTTAAAACTATACCAGCAAATTCCTTTTAAAAAACACTTTAAATATGGATGGCTGGGATTGTCGGGACTGTAGAACAAAGAAAATTGGAGCCACAGAAATAGAATGTAGGTCTACTTTTGAACGTGCTCTAGGTACATTTATGTATTTGCACATTATTAAATACAACTTACTGGTTGTTGAATGACATCAAAGGGAATGGATTCCAGTTTTACAATTGGAAATGAAATGAATCCTTGGTGGTTTTTTTTTACAACTTAATACTAATAAATTACCTTTCCAATAAAAGAATATCAATATTATATTATTTATTATTTATTTGTTTGTGAGTATTTGTTTTAATTTTCAAACTGGCTGAACTTTCCATATCAAAAGCAATGGTTATTTCCACAAATTGTACATGTGTATTTCTAATGTTGTTCTTGCTTAGAGTTAGGATCCTAGCAGGATCTTCACAAAGGCTAAATGTTTTTGTTTTTGTTTGGTTCTTAATATTTTTTGCGGTAACTGTTTATGGTGGAATAACAATGCAATGTTTTACAACAGCACCCGAACCTATTATTAAGTGGGTGGTTTTTTTCACAATTCGAAAATTACTTTCTACAACTAAGCATTGCTTCATCTCTTCAAATTTCCAAGTTTCTGGAATTTTTAATCCTGTTTTCACAGAAAATTAATCACAATGTAACCCAATTTTGTAGTTTTGAGTCAGCAGTCCATAATTTCCCTAAAAACTCAAAACCTTGTCAATTTTCCCAAACCTTAGCAATTGCTGACATCAAAATGGATTTCAAAACAACATGTTTGGTTTGGCAACAGTTTTTTATATTTAAAATTATTATTCTCTTCTCTCATTGTTAACCAATGGCAATGCAACTTTACAAGCAAGGTACAAGCAAGGTACATGCAAGACTAAATATTAACACCTTGCTAAGTACATGTACTGCAATTCAACATGTAGTTGCGATAAACATAACCCTTGGTCTGACATTGGACCATATCGCAATGTAAAGACCAAGGGTCAGACTATCGGTTTAAGAAGCAAACAGAAGAATTAATAAGTGGTTTAAAATAGAAAATGGAATTAAAATTCTACCAACATTATTAGGAGCCGCCACCTTTTTCATCACAAGACATTACTAGTCATGCTTATCCAAATATGAAAATACAGTGTAAACAAAAAAGTGAAAGTGTAAACAAACTACAACAGTACAAGACAATGGCAAAGATTTCCCTTCACTACCTGCACATTTTTCCAACACTTAGGCCTAAAGGTAATAATATACTTTGGTTTTTTTTTTTAAATGCAGATTCATGGGCGAAAATATGAAGGTAGATACAGTAACAGTCATTTGTGACATTAGCAGTCCCATAAGATGCCCACCTAGTCTTTTCATCGTTATTTTTTATCTTTAAAAGATCAAATACTCTATTCTGGATATACAGCATTTCAGGCAGAACAAATTTTAACAGTTTCTACCATATTTAGGCTATACCCTGTAAATTTATAGGTAAATCTGTGAAGATTTCTGTTTCGGTATGCTACCAAAGTTGTGTTAATAGGGCCTATGTATGATATGTTTAAAATAATGGCCAGATACTTTTCAAAAACAAAATCTGTTCTGTACTGCTGCCTTTTCAAAAGTTTTTATTACTTAAGTTAGGGTTATTTATTTATGTAATAAATTTTTCGTTGTTAATTCAACATAAATAATAGCGTCTTTTACGCCACCCATATTATTTTCAGTATTTATTTAGCTTCTTCTGTTCCAAAATGAGATTCATTACTTAAAAGTTAAAGCAAATTTATTCATGGGTCCTGTAAACCCTAAAATTAACTTATTTCGGCAATATTTCAATGAAAACAAAACAGTTTCTTACCCAAATAAATACTGAAAATAATATGGGTGGCGTAAAAGACACTAATGCCATAATTAGTAGTAACTATTGTTCTTAATATTTTCCATCTATTACTTTCTCTCTAGCCGGTATCACCGTGCATGTGGTAAGGACAAAGAAATAAAAAGGTAACTCCTCCTACTCACCAAGTAAAGGTATGATGGATTCCGTGCTCGCTAGAACAAACGGTAAAGTCTCTATCCTTTCGTTCTCCGATATCGGTACATACTTGTTCTCTAGACTCTTGTGAAAAGACATTGTTGACTAATTAATTCACCTAGACCACAGACTCACAAATAAAAACAAAAAACAGAACTAAAATGAGATATTTTTGTAACTTAAGCTGGAATTTAGACACAACTTTCAGTTTCACTGTCCGATGTCCAACGCTGCCGACCGGTGTATGTGATGTGATATCTACATGCTATTCCTATACAGGTCTCTGTTAGACTTCGTACAACGTTAAATGAATGGCATTGGTGTCAGGGTATCTGACTAAAATTATCAACATTAGGCCAATTGGTGGCGCCCTACCGGAAAAACACTAAACAACGGACATCATCGACATCATGAATGCTGCAAATCGTGCACGGAAAGACAGAACAATTCGGCAGTTTACACCCGTAAGAACGAATACAAATTTGAATTGGAGTATTTTAGGGGGATGTGGGTTTATTTGACTACTCGAATCCGATTTGTTTCGGTGGGATGCGAGACTGTGAGACACACATGCATGGTTGGTAACCGGTGACGCCCAAGCAAGCCATCTGACGTCCAATCAATTTATGACCAACCACCTGTTGTTATGACTGAGTCACACAGCGTGGAGGAAGGAGTGCCAATGTCAGTTTGGATGTGGCTCGCTTCTTCCTCCATGGTTTGCTTTTATCTTAAGCCAATTCGACCTACAAATTGTGAGAAATATTGTATCGTGCCTCTTACTGCCTCCACTTTCTTTATAATTATACAATAGTCGCGTCAATTAATGAAAATCGCATTTGTTTGGAGGTTAAATAAAACTAAACCTCGTAAAACTAAAAGGGAAATAATTGTGTTAAACATAACCCTTGGTCTGTCTGACAGTGGGACTTGTAGTTGTACCAATGTCACCAGCCCAAGGGTTATGATTCTCTCAATTGCAGAATACCCCGCCACTCGCCTCTCCCTCATTGAAGCTGTGTATACATTGTCGTTCTTGACCACTCATAATGTTTGTGCACAGGGCTTTTGAGCAGGGTATTCTGCAATTATTCCTTTATTACAATTTATTCCTTTATTCCAATTAATTATTATCGTAACTAAAAGGGAAAAGGCATGACCTGCCCTGATGTTTCAATCTGAGCAGGATCGTTCTCAAAATGTTAAAAGTTAAAGCCTTTGACTTTTGAGATAGATCGTGTAGGATCGAAACATCATGCTCTCCTAACTCAGAGAATATGATGATGTAACATTTCATGCCATATTTTTGGATTGGTGAACACTTTACAGTGCAGTTTCTTAATTGGACATTTTATTTTATTTGCATTCAAATACGTAATTGGTTTCTTTTTTCTTTTGCAGCCGTTATATGATGACTCACCGTACAGTGAAAGAGACTTTGATCCATCAGTTAGGAATGCTTGTCTTGCCAATAAAACGGGAACTGTGGGGTGAGTGAGATTCAAGGATCAGATTGATTAATTATTATCAAATTAAAACCAAATTCGAACCAGTGACCTCTGGAATACTGTACGGCACTCTTACCATCTGAACTCACCCACTGGTTCAAATCCCACTCTAGTCAATTTTTCTTTGTTCACTTTTCAATTTCTTAAAATTAACCAGTCAGTTTCTCTTGTGTTATTTTACAATTAAAAAAAATTGATTTCCTCAGTGGTAATTTCTCTGTGTTTTCCCTCAACCACTAGGCCTATAGCTGAAGTTAGCAATAGTAGTCTAGGAGGGCTAAATGCTCAGCAGTCATCTTTAAGCTTGGTCTCATCAGGACGGTAGCAACTCAGAAATGTGATCTACCATATCTTTCCACTTGCCCTGAAATTCGAAATTTCACTGTGAAGATCATTGTAGATTCTGTTTTAGCATGAATTGAATGCCCCAAAGATTTCTACTAGACTGTCAGCCTGTCAAGTTTGCTTTGCATTTTGTAGGATGGAAATTGTTTACTTTGAGAATCAATACTTAATTCTGCCAAAATTATAAACCATTGGATCTTAAAATTTTCTGTCTGTCATGTTTTATATTGAAACCTGATCTACCCCAGGTGCCTCAATTTGTTATGTCAAAATAGCTAACCTCACAATTTGTTTTGGTGTTGTGCTTATATATTCCACTATAGGATGGTATGAGATTCTGGTTTTATTAACTTCTACCTCATTTTTCTCTCAATATTTTTATTTGATTTAATGGCAGGTTAAAGGTCTCCAAAATGATAGTCGTTGGTGATGTATCTGTCGGTAAAACGTCGCTGGTAAACCGATTCTGCCACGAGTGCTTCGATCGCGACTACAAAGCCACCATCGGTGTGGACTTTGAAGTAGAACGGTTTGATGTGATGAGCGTTCCCTTCAACTTGCAGATGTAAGCGGATCAGGTCGCCAGCCTAGATCATGGGGGCTGCAGTTCATGAAATTTCTTGACCATACATCTCTACCATTTTGTAAAAATTTTCCCATTTGTGTAGAGAGCCCTTAATTTATAAAAATGAGCTGATTCATTTCAGTTGTTTCCCCAAAAGTCCACCAATAAAAAGCATTTTGAGAAATATTGTAGTATTTGACTATCAGTGGGTTGTGCCAAAATGTTGTGTGAAGGATGCAACTTTGTCTTAATAACAAAAAATGAGGAAATTGCAATTTTAACCATACTTTGTACAATGTTTTAAACATTTCAATGACATACGAGTGAAGTGAAAAAGAGGAAATCAGCTGATCAGAGGAAAAGTTGCATGCCTTACTAACTTTAATAAAGAAAATGGACACTGCCAACATTGGGCTGGATAGCTCTGTTGGTAGAGCACCTGGTACAGTATTCAAGGGGATTGCTGGTTCGAATCCCGCTCCAGTCAATTTTCTGTGTTGAATACTCATGCTGCTGCTTGTACCAGTGTTCAGTTGATTTTGATTCTCTCATACTCATTTGTGCACATTTTGGTGTATTTTGTACACAGTTGGGATACCGCAGGCCAGGTCATTGGTTCGAATCCTGGTCCAGTCAATTTTCTGTGTTTTTTTTATGTTGGCCCCTGCTCATTTTCATACTCATTTGTGTACTTGTTGTTATATTTTGTACACAGTTGGGATACTGCAGGTCAGGAAAGATTTAGATGTATTGCGGCAGCTTACTACAGAGGAGCTCATGGTGAGACATTCGGATTGATTTTTTGTATAAATAATAATACAATTTATAATTTGGGAGGCTAATAATCTCTACAGCTGGTGTGCTGAATTACGAAGGATGCGGCTACAATGTGATCAATGTGCCGGCAATAATTAGCGCCCTTGGCTGCCAGCCATATCAACCCATTATATGATTGTAGAGCGCAGCCAGAGATCGAAAGTATTTGACAGGGAAGAAAACCCTTGTAGCACAGGAGAGAAGTTACCAACACGCAACTCTACTCACATATGACCCAAGCCAGAATCGAACCCAGGCCACATTGGTGGGAGGGAAATGCCTAACGCACTTGCCACCTATGCCTCCAATCATCCAGAAATGAGTTGAGATGGTTAGCCACTTCAACGATAGTGAATTTGCCTCAATCGGACAAATTGTTCAATTTGGCCTGAAAATCATCAAGTGGTCTGTCACATGTCTTATGGTCAGAGCCATAGACTGAGGCTTTTCAAAATCTCTTCTTTCCAAGAATAATTTATTCACATGGTGCATCTGAAAATGTTTGTGATGTGTCTCCACCATTCAAAGTCTCCAATCTTATTCACTTCCAGTTGTGGTCATTGTCTTTGACCTGATGGACCTGTATACGTTGGAGAGTGTTACCAGGTGGCACCAGGAGGCATTGAGAGAGAACACCACCGGTGGAGTCCACCTATTCCTGGTCGGAACCAAGAAGGACCTATGTGTGAGTATTATTGGGATGTTTGAGCCAAGGCTGTGAATTGTTCATCAAGGCAATATGACCTAGGGCCTTTCTCAAAGCTCGGCTCCAGCTCAGGCTCCGTCTCCATTTCGTAAATCTATTTTAAAACTACGGGTATCAAAATAGAGACTTTTGGCTGCAGTTGGGAAGTGGATTCTCTGGTTTGAAAAAGAAAACAGAGCTTCAGCTTCAATGAAAAGCCACAACCTATATTTTCAGCATATGAATTACAGAGACAAAGCCAGAGCCAAGCTTTGAGAAAGGCCCCTAAAATAATTCACTTTGTGGCATCAATCACAGATCATGTGGAATTCTATGTGGCAAACTTTTATTTTTAAAGTCACACAATAAGCCATTTGCGAGTTACATCTGTGAATAGTACCTGGCACACAGACTTCTGTCATTGCACATTAACACCCCAGTTTGAATTCCAAGACATAAAGACTCTGTTGCTATATCACATGATTCAGGGCAAGCTTTTGCATAGCGATACCCATCTCTGGAATGGACTGGTTCCTTTTTGCTATTCTTAATTTCTTATCCATTATGAACAGTACATTGGTATGGTGCAAGACGTCTGTTATGTAACCAAGCAAAAGCTTGCCCTGAATCGTGTGATATACCGAGAATTCAGGTTTTGATGTTTATGTACCATGAAAGAATTCAGTGTACCAAATATTGTTAAATTTTAACTCTTGATTCAAGGCTTATTTGTCTCGTACCACTGCACGCTTGGCTGCTTGAAGCAGCTTTATGCACATTGCATTTTGGATAACTGTTTAACAACTTAGATTACGTTTTTTTCCAGTCCTACTCATCTTACAATGTTCAATCTGTAGTGCAATCTGTAGATTTTGTTTTTCAGAGCATCTGAATGCACAAAAAACTGTTTTGTTTGTGATTTGTTTGTTTGTGGATAGCTCAGTTGGTAAGAGCGCAAGTACAGTATTCCTGAGGTCGGTGGTTCAAATCCTGCTCCAATCATTATCTTTGTACACTTTTCAATGACTTAAATTTAATCCAGTCAGTTTCCCTCATGGTTATTTGATGATTATGTTTATGTTTTTGTTATCTTACCCTATGACAGACTCGACAGCAGTTTGTGGAGGCCAATGAGAAAGGCTACAAGATAGCTCAGCAGATCCAGGCCGAGTACTGGGTACTGTCCTCATTATCAGGTGAAGCACAATTGTTTCCTTGTCGTTGTCCTTGCTTTGGTTTGCTGTTGTGGAAGTGAAAAGGAGTGTTGGTGTAATGGCGACATTCTGCACAAAGAACTAATGGCCAGGGGTCGATTTCACGAAGCCTTACGATCGATCGTAACGCGAGTTACGAAGGATGACCCATCGTATCCTACGTCGGGCTGCAATGCAATGCCCTATGATAGATACTTGATAGTTAACGATGAATTTGATGAAATCGATCCCAGGTTCAAAGAAAAGAATAACCATTGTTATTTTATTTATTTATGATTTTGTTTCATGATAGGCGAAAATGTGGATGAGTTTTTCTTCCGTGTGGCCTGCATCACGTTCAACGCTGCCGTGAAGAGGGAAGTGGAGGACATGAACGTCAAGTCTCAGGCCAAGAAGATCACCGTCTCTGGTGGCAGCAGTCTCATAAGTAAGCGACGCTGATCACTATTAGCGGGACTCTCTTAATGAAGCCTGTGCCATAAGCTAGAGGGAATTAATTGCTATTAAAAGTTTTTGGGGGCGGGGAGATCGTACCCGCTGCGATATTGGACTCGATTTACCCTGCTGACCCCGCAGGTTGGCGGGCTAGTGGTATGGCATGTGCACTAGTAAGCAGGAGGTCGTGGGTTCGAATCCCACCTGAGCCAGTGTATGATTTGTTCATGTGCACTCAAAAAGCACTGTGTATGCAGTGCTGATATACGTTTAGCAAAGGGCAAGCCTAGGGAATTTATTTTAATATAACTACCTTGTGGTTATTGGGCCAAGATTGCCAGTCGTGAGTTGCTCTATAGCTTACTGGGTGTAGAAGGCCTCTGTCGTTTGCCATCGCGATCTGTGAAATCACCCACAGAGATCTTCAGTTTGATATCAGGTCACTGGCACTGAGACTGGTACATATGCAGACAAAAACCCCTGCAGAAGAAGACAACCCAAAACACTGATCAAGTGGAAACCTTTTTTCGCCACACAAAATACTTCTCCGTGGTAGAAATTAACCATTACCTTGAGAACTGGCACCACAGAAGCTGATCCAATTAAATTTTATCCATCTAATTACCCCAAACTTAGCATTCTTGGAGTAAGGAGGGCCTGACGTTTTGATCTTAGCAGGATCTTTCTCAAAGGTAGCTCAGAGTTAGGAGGGCCTGATGTGTTTTGATCCGAGCAAGATCTTTCTCAAAGGCTGCTCAGAGTTAGGAGGGCCTGACGTTTTGATCCTAGCAGGATCTTTCTCAAAGGCTGCTCAGAGTTAGGAGGGCCTGATGTGTTTCGATCCTAGCAGGATCTTTCTCAAAGGCTAAATGACAAGAGAACAAGAACATGCAAGTAAAAAAAAAACACATGAGAGGATGAGAGGATCAGAACAAAGAAACATACCCCCTTCCTTTGTGATGATGCTCTCATCCATTTATGTGTATCTTTAATTGCATGTTCTTGTCCTTCTTGTCATTTACATGTAGCCTTCAATTAAGATCCTGCTAGGATTGAAATGCGTCAGACCCTCCTAACACCAAGCATTCTATATATTCCAGGTCATTTTGTTGATGAGCAGTTTGCAGCCTGAGCATAGCAGTTAATTATTTATACAAATTCAGAATTATTATTTGTTTTTACGATCTTTGTCTCCGTTTCAGAACTGAACAAACCGGGAGATCTCGATGCATCCTTAAACGATAAAAGCAAATGTGGTTGCCGGTGATAGGAATAGTTCAACTCTTTATATTTTGTGAGTATTGAATTATTCATATATGTTTTGTTTTTTTGTCCTTTTTTCAATGTCTTTCGATACATTTATTGATTGATACAGAAAATGAATTAACTTCAAAATATTGCGCCAAAATATCAGATGCGTATTGAGATGGGGTATGAAGAAATGGCCATATGTATGAAAGCAGAATTTTCAGTATAAATGTTTGACTTAAAGGTAATTTCATACTTTGGTTTTTGTCAAAGAAACGCAGCTTTATGGGCCAAAATATAAAGGAAGATACAGTAACAGTCATCTGTGACATTTTCAGTCCCATTTACGGTGTACACTTTTTGAGAAAACGGTGAAAAACACCCACAGTATTTTAAAAATCTTTTCACCATTATTTGTTATCTTTTAAAAGATCAGAATTGTTTTTGGTCATTTGTTTCACTCTGTTCTGGATAAATGCAGCATTTCATGGAGAAGAGTTTTAACCATGGTTTATACCTAGACTGGTTCCCGTTCCCTACAGTAGTCTCCTGACGTCTATCGTCACTCAAATGTAGGGACCGGTAGCGGGTAATGAATAGTGTCAGAATTCCTCCACTCTTATGTTAATGAGCTCCCATAATGCAACGGGGTTCTTTAAGTCTGATTCCCAGACCCAAAACATTGTATTCATACAGTACAGTTACGAGACCTGTCTAAAGCTAGACGCGTATTCAATCCGTGATTCAGCCGCGTATTCAGCCGCGTATTCCAAAACCTAGAATCCATGCAACAAAAGAGATTTAAAAATGCATAATCTTTTGAAACAAAGTGCCAGTTTCAAACAAAGTGTACCAAATATGCTTTATCTAAATCGATTTTTTTATTAATGGATCAGGAAGACCAGGTCCCTGGGCACACTTTATTTCCGTACTGGCTAATTCCAATCACTAATTAGCGACTAATTAATCAATTGAAAATACCCCAATTTTCGGCCTTTATTCAACACATGCGGTTATTCAGAGGAAATGTGTCACTTTCAAACAAAGTGTACCAAATATGCTTTATCTAAATCGAATTTTTACCAATGGATCATGAAAACCATGTCCCTGGGCACACTTAATTTCCGTACTGGCTAATTCCAATGACTAATTAACGACTAATTAATCGATTGAAAATACCCCAATTTCCCGCAATTATTCAACAAGTATAAAAAAGGTATATGCGGTTATTCAAGAGAAAGGTGTCATTTTCAAACAAAGTGTACCGTGCTTTATCTAAATCGAATTTTTATAATAATAATAATAATAATATATAATTCTTGTATAGCGCAAAAATCCGTCAAAATTGACGCTCAAGGCGCTTCACAGAAATATAAACAATCATTTAGAATTAAGCAACAACCTTAAAAACTCATGAAGACCATGTCCCTAGGCACACTTAATTCCAATCACTATCTTTTTGCTTTTGAGGGGGTTACTACGTCCATGATGATAGTCAAAATTTATAATAATTAAACAGCTGCATACTATGGCATGCTGACCGTCACGCATGGGACACGACTTGTGATCATCTTACACGTGCGCACACAAAAGTTGTAAACACCATATCTATAAATAGAAGCACTTTTGTGCGCATGCGCAGAGCTGACCCAATCAGGAGCCTTCATTTACTACTAGCTACCTGTCCCTATATATTTTATGTATTGGGACGGGAACCAGTCTAGGTTTATACCATCACCATCTTTATACCCTGTAAGTTAAAGGTAAATCTGTGGAGATTTCTGTTTCGGTATGCTACCAAAGTATGATGTGGTTTATTTTTAGGGCACGGTTGTGGTAGGGGTGGTATGTAACCTTGCAAAGTTATCAAGTAATGAATTTTAAGATGAAAAAAAAAAATTTGTTTTAATTTTTCTGATCTCTCAAAAAGGTACATATCATGGAGCTATTAAACACATCCACCAGAATCCATCGGAATGACTCGACCCAATGGATTGCCCTCCCGCTGGATGGAAACAGCATGGAGCAGTGACTCTTGTCCAAAAGAACCCCCCTCTGTCAACAAACCTTTGAGAAAGGTCTGCTTTCTTTCTTCCTTTCCTTTGTTTTTGCAATCTTGCATTCTAGTTTTAGAATAGTTTATGTACATATGAAGTTTGATATAAAGCCAGATTGTCGTGTTTTTTTTCATGTCTTTGATATAGTTTGCATATTGGCATCATTGTTTTCCTGTAATTGTTTTGTTTTCTCTGCCAAAGATTTATGCTAATTTATTTCATTGTAGCCATTATGGTGTATTCCAGTTTATTTATAGCATGGGCGTTTTGCATTGAAGGTGATTTGTGCTGAGAAAAAAAAAAGACGGTTGCAATAAAATCATGGGTAGTACTAAGTATTTTAGAGAGAGAAACTTGAATGCTAGTTGGGCCTAGCCACTGAAAAGCTAGGCCAGGCCTGGGCTTTGCTTCGAGTCTTGGGCTTCTGTAATCCCATGTTGTGTCCTGGATCATGGTTAAACATGATTGACAGATTGAGTCCACATTGATTATAGACAGTATCCAGAAGCCAGGCTTTATTCATTTTAAGCAGCTCTATTGTTGCGAAGTTCAGGGCTGACAAGAGGAGGATTACAGGCCTAAAAACTGAGCCTGGGCTGGATTTCACCAAACACTAAGATGAGTTGTCAATATCACCATAGTGATTCGTATTGTGACATCACACTTTGCTTAGGAATTAGGATTAATTCACATTTAAGATCAATCTTAGTGCTTTGTGAAATCGGCCCCTGGCCAGGCTTTTCCGTGGCTGGGCCTGACCAGTATTCAAGTTTCTCTCTCTTATGCAATTTGTGTATATTTAGACGAATCAGAAGAGGGTAGGGTGCCATCCCATTGACACATGCCAACCATTTGTCTGCCCATGTCCATGTTATGGCCTTAGCTTTGGCGGAATTCACTCTGATATTTGCACAGGCTGAATCATATTGGGAAAGAAATCGATTGCAGATGACTGCCAGACTAAAAGTTTCAAATTTAATTTTTTCAATGGTATATTCTGGCTACTAATGTAAATAAAAATGGAAAAAATTTGAAGATATTTTTGTGATGAATATTGTATGTCGGTGGTAGAACATATTATTTGAGGGGGTGGATATGGGATGTTAACCCCCCCCCTCCCCCAAAAAAATCATGAGTATTCAGGGGGTTTGAATCCAGCTCCAATCAATTTCTTTATTCACCATTTAATGAAAAAGAAATGCATACTGTTTATCAATACAGAGAAACAGCATAAAGGAGTTGGCAAATATTGCATTTGTCTCTGACAAATTAAAGTGACTTTAGCTTGGAATTTGTTGTTGTTATTCAAGAGCATTAAGCGTACTACTCAGTAAAAAAAGAACAACATATCTTAAAAAGATGCACTGGCTGCAATTTTTAAGAGCAATTAACAAAATGCAAATATTGATGCTATAAACGCATTTTGCTTTTAAAAGGGTTTCCAGTCTACTGACTTGATGATAAAGCAAGGCTAAATTCATAATTCAATGCAAAATTTATATAATTGATAAACAATTCATGTATTTCTCAAACTGCATTTGTTTGTTGTAAACAAAATACACAGACATTTGTTAAACATAAAAAATATCAGCTGTTCCGTGTAGTGTATACAATTTTTGGTTAATAATACCAGGGTTCTTTCAAATGTAGAAATGTGACCAATGTTAAAGCAGGTGAAATTATTGGGTTTTAAAGGTAGTATCATACTTTGGTTTTTGTCAAAGAAGTACAGATTTATGGGCAAAAATATCAAGGAAAATACAGTAACAGTCATCTGTGAAAATTACGGTGCCCACTTTTTGAGAAAATCGTGAAAAACGGCCAAAGTATTTCTTTAGTGTTTTAACTTTTATTTTTGATCTTTTAAAAGATCTAAAAGATTTTCGGTCGTTGTTTTACTAATTTCTGGATAAATACACCATTTCAGGCGGAAACATTTTAACAGCATGTTTCTACCAGCACCCTCTTCATACATTGTAAGTTATACGTAAATCTGGGAACATTTCTGTTTAGGTTTCTTACCAAAGTATGATACTACCTTTAAAAGATTTTATCATTTGATGGTTGATGAATGTAAACCAAAGTCTAAATGGGTCCAACATGATAAGTATCACAGGTCAACATTTAAGTGTTTCCATTGTAGTTTCATAATAATTATATAAAATGTGATACAAAAAAAGCTGTAGAACTTGGTTTTAGTGAATGTTATGCTTTGCAGTTGCTATGCTAAAGAATGGAGGCTCCATGGTAGGAGGAAGCAGAGTATGTGTTGATCTTTCTCTTACTTTGTTTTCCAGAATTGCAACTTTACTTGTCCTCCTCAACATATGTGATAACAATTCTGACCGATTCTGACAGGGCCAAATTGTGGGCTTTTTTTTACTCTTGCAAAGTATGCTCCGAGCGCTTAATGTTGATGTATAGGACTTGTTCTATAGGCCTTTACGAAATGAGGCTTGAGGCTAGGCTTGGGATTTATTTTGTTACTGCCATTTTTTGTCCTAAATGAAATGGAGGGCTTGAGATACATGGCGAAGCTGTAGCCTTTCTTCAGCTTCGTCATAATTATGTTGCCCAGTTGTTTTGTTTTGTGGGCCTCAAATGGCAATAGCAAAATAAGTCCCAAGCCTAGCCTCAAACCTGGTTTCGTAAAAGCCATATGTTGCCTTCCAAGCCTGTTGAATCAATCCTTAATCAATCTTTGTTTTCAATTCCGATCATTCGTCCAAAAATATTACAATTCAGTACTGTACTGTATTCAGAAAAGCTATACATTTGTAAAGCATTTAATACATGAATGATATAACCATTAAAGTAATTAATATATGATCAATTGCAAAATTGTATTCCGAGAAATCATTTATTTTTTAAGCTACAGAAAGGAAATAAAATTTCTCTGTAATATTGGTATCATGAGTATCTTTCTTTTTATGGTATTGCTAGTAATTGTGAGTGTACAGTCATTTTTGTTTGCAACGTTAGAGTCAGTAGTTAATTGTGAAAGACACCGTGGGCAATTTTGAATTGATTCATATTTTAAAGGTAATATCATACTTTGGTTTTTATCAAAGAAATACAGACTCATGGCCTAAAATATCACTAAGACAGATACAGTAACAGTCATCTGTGAAAATTTCAGTCCCATACGGTGCCCACTTTTGAGTGAACAGTGAAAAACGCCAACAGTATTTCTAAATCTTTTCTAATTTATTGTCTATCTTTGACAGATCAAAAATAATTTTGGTCACTGGTTTAACTCTTTTCTGGATAAATACAGCATTTCAGGCAGAAAAATTGTAACGGTATATGTTTCTGCCATCATCTTTATACCATGTAAGTTATCGGAAAATCTGTGAAGATTTCCAGTGTTTCGGTATGCTACCAAAGTACATGATAAACTACATGTACCTTTAAATTGCTCAAGTTAAAAATTTTAAATAGGACATTTTACAAGGATCAATGGAAGTTTTCAAGGATCAATATGGCAGTTACTCTGTATTGGTATGATAAAAAAGGGAAGAAAAGAAGATTAGACTTTTCAATTGTGCATTAAAGTTATTGTTCAGAAAGTAGACATTTTAATTAATCGTTTTAATTAATTAATTTTAATTAAATATTTTGGTCTGACATCATCAGTCATAGTAAAAAAAAAGTGCATTTGAATTCCAGTTTAAAAAGGCTTGCACTATCCAAAACAAAGAAAGAGCAAGCATGATGACAACAAAAATTGTGTTGAACTGCACTGTCTTTCGTTGGGCAGGGGTTATTTTTACTCTCTGGGCATTTTAATATGAAATTTGTCTGTGATCAAAAGTCATGGAATTGTGAGCATTTTTGATAACCTTTATTTAAATTGGGAATTTTACATTCTCATTCATGTCAGTAGTCATGTACTGTAACCACAAACTGCCAAATAAGCTGCAGCACACTTTCAGATTTTTAATAGAACAGCGCCCTCTATTGAGCAAACCGGCTTCTTGATATGATGACAGTAATCTATTTTCGGTGGATGACATACAGGTATTACACTAGCATTTTTCGGCTGTCTTTTGAACACCTGTACGTGTACCTAGCTATAGCTAGCCCAGCGTGGCATGGAACACATCATCACACACAGTGCTATACACTGCAACAGTACAGAATCCTTCAAGGACAGGGTAGGCCTAACTGCTTAGATCATCCGTAGAGCAAAGAACACCTGATTGTTACCGTCTCAGCTGCGCCGTAGATTCTCTACGTTATCCGACCGTGGGACGTGACGGCGGCCCTCCACCACTTTGAATTTGTTTTGCTTTGCATTTGACAACAAAACAAGGCAAGTTGCAGGCCTAAATGCCCTTTCCTAGTCTGTACTACATACTCATCTGCTCATTAGAACTTCAAAGAAGAATCTAAATGAAATCACCAACTTAACAAAATGCAAGAATTTGATTGAAAAAAGTACCAGGCTGTATAGTTGGATACATTTAATTATAACTCAATAATTGAATATTAAAGATCACTACTACTAGGCCTGTTGAGCGCAATTTTGACATCTGCACAAGTTTCAAACTGGCCTGTGCATAATTTTGAATTTAACATTCATTTGTGATTTTTCTTCACTGTGGCACGTAGCTACCATCACTTCAGTTAGGCCCAGGTTAAAAGCGTTGGACACAGCCTCATCACAGGTTTTCTTAAAAAACAAGTCACGTCGGACAAACGGTTAAAGATTGTTCAGGTTGAAAGATTGCACTCTTCGGGCCTACTTCATCACATCAAAAATATCATTTTGGAACAGTAGAAGCTGTTAAGTCGTTTTAATTTCCTTTATTAACTTTATAGTTATCGTACCCTTCAGATAACGCTCACCGTAACTCTATCTACTCCGACTCCCTTGATACTGGATTGTGAATGTGCTATCCAGCCCTATATGTTTTAAGTGTCTCAAATTGTAAATTTTCTTTGTTTGTTTGATTTTACCTTAAAAGGGCCAACAGATTACCAGTCCTTTCTGGCATCTGGACAAGTGTTTGAAACTTCGGAACATTTCAAGCATCATTGCTCAGTTTGGGCTTGAAGATCGACTGTTACAGTTAGCTTGCTGAAGAGGCATTGACGGACTCGACGGTGTCGTGGGAGGGAAGGTCATCTCAGGCTTAGTCATGGCTAAGGAGTATTACACACTCCCGTGGTTCCGCTTCACCAACTTTGCCAGGTTACTGGTTTTCCTGGATGGTTGTGCTTCAGTGGCATTGTGGCTGACCGGTAAGATTCATTGCAGAATTTTCAGTTTTCATAAATTATGGGGAAGAAATCCCCACAGGACTACCCATTTTATTCACGGAAATTCCCTGAAACTTTTATCCACTGACCTTAAGTTACAGACTGTAGTTTCTTGAAGGGTCGAGAATTTGCCAAACTCCAACAGAAATGTGACTGGAGCAAACACAGACTAAATTAGCTAAAATATAATGCTACGAAGCAAACATTTCTAAGTTTTATGTTGAAAGTTCCTCTTTTGAAATGAAATTTTTTGGCCTGGGTGTAATGTTGCATGAAGCAATTGAAGAAGTTTGATTTATGTTGAATACTGTAGGTGGTCATGATGCGTACCTGGAATCCAGCGTCATGAAGTGGACCCTCACTGGCTCTGTCTTTGAGCTAGCCTGCATCAGCCTCTGCAAGATGATGTTGCTGTACTACGCCTTCACCAGGCTGGAAGACCTGGCCCTGGGTCTGCTGGAAGACCCGTACTGCCGGTCCGTCATCAGCAAGAAGCGCAACTACCACATAGTCACGGTTGTCCTTACGCTGGCCAGCCTGGCCTACGCGACGGTCAAGGGTGGCCTGGTACTGGACGCCATCCTGAATGATGCCAGCTATCAGTCCATGCATGTGACGTACAATGCCCTGGTCATCAGCGCCGTGGCGTTCTCCTTGGTCGAGTTCTTGACGGCGGCCGCATGCCCGATGTTTCTCCGCCGGCTGCAGGTCATACGAATAAAACATGAGATCATCGACGCCGAAAAGAGCAAGGAGAAGAAGAGTGCCAATCTTGGAAGGCTTTTGACTCTAGCAAAACCAGTGAGTTGAGCTTCTTCAATTTCCCCACAAAAAAATGAGGGAAATGTTAAATTTAAGCAATGTTTATGTCCTTCAGACGTATCACCGTTGAACGTCCTATTATAATCATCAAATAACCACATGGGAAAGTGACTGAATTTAAAGTCATTGAAAAGTGAAAATTGACTGGAGCGGGATTCGAACCGGCGACCTCCTGAATACCGTACAGGCGCTCTACCAACTGAGCCATCCAGCCCTACGTTGGTGGTGACCCCAATAGACAATTATCTTTGTTCGTTTGGCAGTCAGAAGCCATGAAACCACGCACACACTGCCACATTCTATAAGTTATAGTATAAGTTTGTATTGGATATGTTTGAAACATATTTTTCTTCCAGCTGGGTACCCCTCACCTACCACATAATACGAACCCAGATCCTATTGTCAGTACCATTAAAAAAAGTAGACCTATATTTTATCTGTACTGCTTTTGTTATGTCCTTGTTAAATACAGGAATGGGTCCTGCTCCTACTTGGTATGTTGGGTCTGGTTGGGGCTAGTGCCTCTTCTATGGCTGCTCCTCTGTTCTTCGGTTTTGTCATCGACGCTGCCGTTCATAAAACCATGGGTAAAGTCTCTACTTACATTCCTTTCACTTTCAGTAAAACCCTTTGAAGCTGGTAGTGTGTAAG
The DNA here is from genome assembly GCA_963971285.1 of Astropecten irregularis. NCBI lineage: Eukaryota > Metazoa > Echinodermata > Asteroidea > Paxillosida > Astropectinidae > Astropecten > Astropecten irregularis. The sequence continues at coordinate 24,522,472 of OZ020247.1, read as the reverse complement.
ATAATGTAGAGTCAGACTACGTGCTAAATAACAATCCAGGTGTTAAGGTTAAGTTTATGAAGATTGTGTCTGTAGGGTTTAAAGGCCGAGACTGTTTGTGTTTGTTCATAATTATCCTCTCTCTGAAAGAGGAAGCTTGTAAAGTATTCTAGGGTTGGACAACTTGCTCAGTCACTGCCCTGCTTCTTGTAGGGTTACCTTATGCAGCAGGGCGTCTGTGAGGTATTGCATGGTAAGACTGCTTGCTCAGTAACTGCCCTGCCACCATGGCCACTAGGAAAGCTACCTTATGGAGCAGGGAGTCTGTAAGGTCAGACTGCTTGTTCAATCACTGCCCTGCCATTAGGAGGGTTACCGGTACCTTTATATGCAGCAGGGAGTCTTTAAGGAATTGTAGGATCAGACTACTTGCAGGGAGTCTTTAAGGAATTGTAGGATCAGACTGCTTGCTCAATAACTGCCCTGCCACTAGGTGGGTTACCTTATGCTGCATGGAGTCTGTAAGGTATTATAGGGTCAGACTGCTTGCTCAATAACTACCCTGCCACTAGGAGGGTTACCTTTATGCAGCAGGGAGTCTGTAAGGTATTGTATAGGGTCAGACTGCTTGCTCAATGACTGCCAGTGACCTGCATTGTTATGAATGCTTCCATCTCTCTTGCTCCAATCAGCCGATGTCAACAGCACTGTGCTGGTCCTGTTCCTCATCTTTGCCGGAGGCTGCATCGCGGCCTTGGTCCGATCCTGGTTCTTCACGCTGGCAGGGTATCGCGTGGTGTGCCGCATCCGACGGGACCTGTTTGCCGCCATCATCAAGCAGGAGGTGGCCTTCTTCGACACCAACAGGACCGGGGAGCTGACCAACAGGCTGTCATCAGATACCGCCGTGGTTCAGAATGCCGTAACCGTAAGCTCCTGATGCCTTATTCTTTCCAAAGAGGAGGAGAAGAGAAGGGTAGGGCAGGGGAAAGAAGTTTTTAGAGGACTGGGTTCTTTTCTTCTCCAATCAGTCAGAGTTTTTGAGGCATCTTCTGCACAATAGCTCTTAACCTAGATTCAGGAGCTTTAGGATTCATTGTGAAAAAAAATGCAAACATTTCGATGCTGCTCACTCACTTGCAGAAAGATTCAGTGCCAGATCGGTTAACTCTGCATTCTCATCGTCACATTCATTTCCGTCTGTTTTCCAGGTGAATATCTCCATGTTAGTGCGGTACTTGTTCCAGATTCTTGGCTCCATCGTCATCATGTTCACGCAGAGTGCTGCTCTAACGGGTGTGCTGCTGTCCGTGGTGCCCATCGTCGCAGTAGGAGCGGTGCAGTATGGTGAGTCACTGAGTCGGCGTCAGATAGTGTGGACAGTATGTAGCCGTGTAGGAGTGCTGGTTAAACAGGCTACGACTGCCTGAAGGATGAAGCCATACCATGACCACCCTTGTACTTGGGTCACAATAGATATATGTATGGGGTTGGTCTTATGGCCCTCTGGAACTAATCTGTAGAGTTCAGTATGCATATTTCAGCTGGTTCGGTAGCTGCCTTCGTGTTATGAGTTGAAGCCTTGAAGCCATGCCAAGTCTATTTGTACTTGGGTCATGATTTGATATGTATTTGGTTTGTCTTCCTGACTCTAGAGGTAATCGATCAATCAATAGACAAATGCATTTGCCCGTGGTCTCTTCCTCAAATTATACACTGATGGAATCACTGGTGCCGCTCCCACCACAGCCTGCCTTTCCAGTGCTGCTGCTTTCAGTTTGGTGGTATCACACCCTGACCATAATCTGATGTTGTCACCCAGCGCACCTTTGAAGTAATATTTGAAATGGTTATCAGTAGCTGTCTTTGTGTTAAACTCAAGACAGATATCTCACAGCAGGATACCACCTAGTGTCCCTCGGTGCGTTTTTTTTACATCCGATGGTCATCGCCAAGACGTAAACCTGAAAGCTGGCCTTCTTTCCTCTTTTTAGGCAAATTCATGAAGAACATCCGCAAGAATTTCCAGGATGCGCTGGCGAGCGCGGGTACTGCAGCCGAGGAATCCATCTCCAGCATACGCACCGTGCGCTCCTTTAGTGGCGAGCAGAAGTCGCAGGCGTCGTATGACAAGGAGATCGACCTCAGCTACAAGTACGGCAAATCCTTGGCCCTCCTTACTGGTATCTTCAATGGCATTATTGGCGTTGTATCTCAGGTCAGTACATGGGTTTAAATTGATACAATTTGAATGTGTTCAAATCCTTGCAGAATTAGTCACCGACTTTCACTTCTGCAACCTTGTCAGGATAAGTTGTTACTGTTGTTTTTGTCGTCGTTTTCCACCATGTACAATGCATTGTGTACTTGGTACAATTCAGTTGAGCCACTAAGGGTAACATAGTATTTTGTACTGTTTGGTATAACACAGGGAGCCATTGCTTTAGTGCTGTGGTATGGAGGCAAGCTAGTGCATCTGAACGTGACAACAGGTGGTGCTCAGGGCATCAGCGTCGGTATTCTAACAGGTCAGTCGTCAACAAATTTACAGACTAAATGCTATCATGGCTGTTTTAACCCCCTTTACTCACTGTACCGCCCGAGACCGCCCGAAATTGCAAAGCGAGTTTCAATGCGTCGGTTTAACTAAATTGTAAACAAACAGTTTTGTAAATTCATAACCATTTTGTGTAATCCTCGCATCCATCATAAACACACCGTGTATTAATTCCTATAGTAGCCATTTCATCATGAATGGATTATTAACAAAATTTCTTAAAACAATGTACATCCCGAAAAGTAGCTCCAGCCTCTGATTATCAATTCCTTTGATCTCATCTTGTAGCATTCATGTTGTACACCTTGAACGTGGCCATGGCCTTTGCGTTCCTGGCCTCGCTGTACGGGGATTTCATGCAAGCCGTCGGGGCCTCGGTCCGGATTTTCGAACTGATGGACAGGGAGCCAGAGGTGGGCAACTCGGGCGGTCAGCATCTGATGGGCTTCAATGGGGATCTAGAGTTCAGCGACGTCCATTTCACCTACCCAGCTCGGCCGGATAACGAAGTGCTGAAGGTATTATAAAGGAGGTGGTGGTAGGGGTGGTCCCGTTAGCCCAGCACTTGTTATCCATCAGGGCCAATTTCGATAAACTGCTGAGCAGAATATGACGCTAACTATTAATTTTCTTGCTAAGCAGGATCAGCCATGTACCAATTCACTTTACATCTGATTTGGGTTGCTAAACCGTTTGGGTTGCTAAACCTGTCTGTGCTGAACAATTTTGTGTGCGCTTAGCAGGTCTGTGATGCACAGGACCCAATATGGCAATCCCTGATTAATTAGGCAATTTATAATTACAAGTGCCTTTAGGACAGGAGCATCTTAGTGTATCATGACTGTAGCCATGAGCTTCTTCAGCTTGAGTGTTGATTTGTTTCTACCCTCCAGGGAGTGACATTCAACATGAAGCCAGGCCAGGTGGTTGCCCTGGTCGGGCCATCAGGTGGAGGCAAGTCCACCATCGTCAATCTGATCGAGAGGTTTTACGAGTCGGCATCGGGCAAGGTCCAACTAGGTAGGCTCATCAATGTTCCACCTTATTGAGGCTTGATACCGTACCCGGGCTCTGCTATGCCCTTAATAATGCAAGGATTCACCCTCTGATCACCTGCAGAATATTCAGCACTCTGCCAAAAAACATATTTCACAGGTCAGCTGTCCACAAGTAAGGAGTCTTTGCTCAAAAAGTCGGTGTAAATTTTCTTAACCAGTGCCATAAGCACATAATGGGTCTGGTAAACCAAGAACTTCTTGCTGGCCTGACTGAAAGGTGGGATTTTGATCCCTGCCGCCCCAGCCTAGGCATGTATGCTGTAACAACTATACTGCCACAAAGGGTAAACCCTCGTGTCTTTTAGGTAGAATTATGCACACAACCGTACTCATTTCCGTAATACAAAGCTGCAAGCTGTATCGTACAGTACTGTATACTATTCTTGCCGACATATTCAGAAGAATTTACAAAAATTGCCAAATTTGTGCAAAATATCGACAGTCACTAATTTTTCTTGACGCTGTTATTGCTGTTGGCCTTGTAGATGGTGTTGACATAAGGGACCTAGATCCGATGTTCTTTCGCAAGAAGATGGCCATGGTCAGTCAGGAGCCCTCACTGTTTGCTTGTTCCATCCGGGAGAACATTGCCTATGGCAAAGATGCAACGGACGAGGAGGTGAGTCAGGGCTCCAGACCCGCAGGGTGCAAAAGCACTAAGGCTGTGTCCCAAATATCTGTCTGTGGCTGCAAATTACATACACACCTAGGAGAGCCACAAGCCAGCGACTGCAGCTGTTTCCATAGACTTGTATGTTATTTGTAGCCGCAGCCAGAGATTTGGGACACGGCCTAATATTGCGAAGATGTGGGCGAGTCTTTAATGGCATGCACCTTGGAAATATCCTGAATTGGCTTGGTTTTGTCAGACGGATGAAGATTATAGAGCTCTCCAAGTGGCAATTAACAATACAAAGCTGTCAGTTTGGGGTTTGAAGTTTTTTCTTGCATTTTGTTTTGCTAAATACAGGTTCACAATGCAGCCAAGATGGCCAATGCCCACGATTTCATCACCTCGTTTGAGGAAGGGTACGACACCCTGGTCGGAGAGAGAGGGATACGCCTGTCAGGAGGCCAGAAGCAGAGAGTGGCCATCGCCAGAGCTCTTATCATGGATCCCAAGATACTGCTCCTAGATGAGGTAGGATATCGGGGAAGGGTGCGATCGGAGGCTTAGGCTGCAACCGAATCTGTTGTCTAGAGCTAGGTCTAGGTCTTCGCTCCATTAGAAGTATGCGGAGACACTGAGACAATAGACCTAGCCGTAGCTCTGGAAGCCTGTTTCGAAAATGGCCTTAGTCTATAAAATGCTGTCTTGGCTTTCTTGAATTTGTAGAGTGATTTGGCTTGCTTTGTGGAGAATCCTTGATTCCATGCCAGCACGATGAGACCCATTCACAGCCATCATCAGTAGTCTGTCCTACTATTCGAAGACCTTTCCTCAACGTAAACCATGAAATATTTCCAGCATGTTCTCTGGGTTTCAGCATGAAGCAGAAGCCAAGCAGATCCAAGTGTAATACATGTATACCATATGAAAGCTCTTTGCCATGGTATTTTTGATGGTAATGATGTCTGAATAAAAGAATTGATCAGCTTCTTCTCCCCCTCCTGTAGGCCACTAGCGCCCTTGATGCCGAGAGTGAACACCTGGTACAGGAAGCTATAGACAGGGCAATGCTTGGACGTACCGTGCTGATTATAGCGCATCGACTGTCCACCGTCAGAAATGCGTCACAGGTGGGTGATGGGGAGTTTGAATGACCCACTAGGGAAGGGGGTCATTAAATGATGTGTTGCTGTGGACTCGGGTATCCCTTTAGACCCTGTTTGGTTTCGTAGAGTTACCATCGGTCTTGTTTCAGTGAGAGAAACTTGTTTCTACTCCACATAAAGGGTAGATGCTTGAATCGCCTTTCTGTAAACAAGGTACTCTGTCCACTCCTCTTTATTCTGTCCACCAGTCATGCCTCAGTTTTGTGGTGCAGGTGTGAGGCATTAAATGCATTCCTGTGCACTTTGTACCTCTTCCAATTCTTTTTGTACTGTGAAGAATCCATCAATGTTGTCCCAGTAGGAGGGATTGGCTTCGCCAAGCCAGAGATGCATTTATTGCCTTGCTATGGACTAGGTATCCCCTTTCAGTCCTGTTCGTACTGTAGAGTAATCGTCAGTCTAGATGCATTGTCGGGGACTGGTTACGGCACGGCATAGCCCTCACCTTGATGTCCCATTTGGCACCTCATCGGTCCTTTTCAGGACCACCCATCTTCCAAAATGAGTGTTAACTGTTATACATGGTGCCTCTGCAAGTCTTACTCATTCATTTGGCACCTGGTGCCCATTCTCTATTGTGTCTTTGTTTTGTTTGTGTTACGTACTGGGGTCTTTTACTTCATGAGGTTTTATACTTCATGCAAGTCTTAATCTGTGAACTGTCATCTCTCAGGTGCTCGTCATCAATCATGGCAAGATCTCCGAGAAGGGAACCCACGATGAGCTGGTGGCCAAGGGCGGAATCTACAAGAAGCTGGTGCTGCGCCAACTGACCGCAGCAAGCGGTGCCATCAACTCCGTCCCGGAAGACGAGGTCATCATTGACGAGGACACTGGCAATCTCATTGATCTGGTACCCAATGGTCTCGACTAGTGACTCGTGACAGGTTTCGATCTGAAATAGGTTTCTAATTAGATTTCCGATTTCATTGGTCTTTCTTGAATCCGAAGCTTTTTTCTTTTAATTGACTCAGTTTAGGTTCGGTGAATTTCAATCATAGTTGTCTGTCAAATTGTCTTGTGTATACTTGCTTCCAACCACCCTGAACACTTTGATTTTCACTAGTGCTGGGATTTTTATCTGGTTAATGTGATTGGTTATTAAACCGAACCGGATTTAATTATCCGGTTACAAATTTTCACTAACCGTTAACCGAAACTGAAAGGGAAAAAATGGACGAATATTTGGCTCATGCTGAATAACCAAAAAGTGTAAACTGTAGAATTTCCGGTTACAAATTTTCACTAACCGTTAACCGAAACTGAAAGGGAAAAAAGGACGAATATTTGGCTCATGCTAAATAACCAAAAAGTGTAAACTGTAGAATTTCAGTCAGTTTGCCAAGTAGAAACATGCTTTTCACATGCTGGATAAAAAAAAACATTGTATGTACTTTATAATCTAAACGCTTGATCTAAATAATAACATTGTAAAAAGCATTCCGAAAGCGACGATCGCATTGAAGAAGACGTAGGCCTATACCATAAATTGCGCATGTCGGACGTGATTTTGTTTGGCAATCATTATTGAAATGTTCACCTTATTGGCAGCAATTTACAATTTAAAAGACTGTCATCTTGGACTCGAGGGGCCACAGACAGTGTTCTACAATGGTTGTGCTGGTTGTCAGTAGCCATATCTTCGTGTCAAGCTGTAATGGCAGGGAACCAGTGGCAAATAATGTGTCATCTAGAATTGTTCTACTTACGGTAATAAGTATTAGCACAGGTTGGACTGTGACTAGCTTTTGATTGAGTTAGGGTTTTTGCTTAAATTTTTTCACAATTATCATCTTTGAATTCTTTAATTGTCACCAAGTTTTCATTTTGCACACTCATTGCCATGTTTTATAGATTCGTGAAAAATCAGATTTTCTTTCCTCATTCCTGCACATGGAAGTTTTTTCCTCTTCAAAAACCAATAATCTTGATACATGTACTTCACTCAACTATTTCGGGCCTCGTGATTTATCTTATCAAAAGTCCTTTTGATTCCGATCCAAACAGATTTCATTCATTTCTTGGAGGCTGTGCAAACTATAGTACTATCTGTTGGTTTAAGATAGTGAAAGTTATGTTGTTTATAAATAGAACAGTAAATCTTGGTCCGAAGAATAAAATGTATAGAAAAATGTCAGTCAGCATCTTTTTCTAATAAGACTGAATGGATGGTGAGGCATATTTTTTTTATCAGCAAATTATTCCTAATCGAAAAGAAAAACATATAATGTACATTTAAGGGAAATTTTTTATGGATATTTGTAAAGTGTGTCAAATGAATTAATTGTGTGATTGATTATGGTTTATTGTGTATTTCTGCAAAGTCAGAAGAGTTTGGGTTACAGGGACTATTTAATGGTTGATGTAGAGTTTGTATGGGAATGACTTTTACTTTTGGTCTTTAGTACAGTAATTCCTATACAGAAATCAGTTTCTTCTTTTATTTTATAATGATATGATTTATTTTGTAGTATGGATTAAAACCAAAATAATTAGTTTAGTTCTTTTTGTTACTATAACTATGTTACTTTGCTACCACAAAAAAAGAAGAATAAATTAAAGGTTGGAAATGCTTTATTTAGACGTTTAGACGATTGTCTTCAGTGGGAATTGCCTCATCCACAATAATAGTTCAAAAAATAACATTGCAAAGACAATTCAGGAACGAAAAGAGTATTAATTCAAATAAAAGACCTATATTGGATACAAAATTATTGTACTTTTAGAAAATTGTTAAAATGGAAAGGGAGACTAATTCTGATATGAGAGAAATAAAAATATTCACAACATGGCATAATTGTTACTGGTTCAGTTATTGGAGGGAGAACCGTGCCTTCATAAAAACAAATAATGGTGTGGTGTGAAAGATTTGAACTTGCTTTTATTCCCCTAAACTGCTGCTCAACAGAAAACCACGGGAAAGTACTTGGCCTATAAAAGCATGTAATATTAGACCCAATCCAAAACGAGAAGAAATTGGCAAACTGTACTAGGCCTACTACTGGTTAATATTGTGGTCTAATTTAGCCGAGCATACTATGAAATCTTAACTATTATTTTTGTAATAGGAGGAAGAGAAACAGAAATCGCAAGAAGGCGTGAAGATACAAAAATTACAAGGTTTAAACAATTAAATCAATTAATTGCTTACATATTGAGATTCTTCTTTGCTTTGCTTCCACCGTTTTTGGTCTCCCCTGTCTTCGGCTTTCCAGTTTGACCACCCAGACCCAAAGCAATAATCAATTTTTTTGGCAGAAAGTCCAATTTCAGGCAACGCAGCACAAGCGCTACACGAGCACGTGTAATTTTGAGCAAAGCTTTCAATTTGCCAAAAGTTTTTGACTCACGTGACAGGTCATGAAGATGACGTCATCAACCCTTCACATACCCATCAATTTGGCTCGTAGTCCGAGCCTGTTATTTCATTTGAGGCTTCAAAATTACCACAGTTGATTATAGCCCAAACCTAGCCGCTAACCCATAATTATTTATTCCTAAAATTAGCTTTTTATAATTAATAATGGCCATCATTTTGGTATGTGATTTTGGTTTACCTTTCGCCCTCAAGAGGTCAAAAGTAGCCTATTGTTATGGAGCGGAGGGCACGTGATTATTGCTGTAAGATTTGGTCTGGTACCCAACTCAATCAAATGATGGTAATACTGTGATATGGAAGGGGATCATACTGTGAGTTTATAGTCTGCGGAAGTTTGTGTTGTTTTTTATGACGTGCTTATGTATGAGAAATACGTAACTTGTCGTACTTTTCGTAGTCAAAGCAGCCTGGAAGCCTTCCTAGGAAGGGGGAAAAAGCTCAAGAATAGGGGTCTTCGAAGCCGAATATGTATGTATATTTCATCTATTCAGTCATGAGCACTGTTTTTATGTTCACACGGTATTGCTGACTGAGTTCTGTTCAATAAGCCTTATCGCAAATATCGCATGGTTGATTTTGGACAATAGTCGAAAGGCACTGTGGGAAGGGAAAAGGTATAAAATATGCCCCTTTTTCCGGCATTAGTGTAGTTTACGCCACCCATATTATTTTCAGTATTTATTTGGGTAAGAAACTGTTTTGTTTTCACTGAAATATTGCCGAAATAAGTTCATTTTAGGGTTTTCAGGACCCATGAATAAATTTGCTTTAAGTAACGAATCTCATTTTGGAACAGAAGAAGGTAAATAAATACTGAAAATAATATGGGTGGCGTAAACTACACTATCCCCCTTTTTCCTTCCCATGTAGTTGCGATGATCGTAACCCTAGGTCTGACCAGGGACTGGGACCTTAGGGTTACGACAAAACTTGTTCAAAAAAATGGGTACGACCTTTTTGGCCAACTCCTGAAGTACGTTTCCACTTAGTTTTCCACTTTCCAAAATCCAAACACAAAATCTGACTACATGGATCTGATCGGTACTTATCAATGATTCATATAAAACCACTTTGAATATCGAAAGATCATTTTCTGCAGAAAAAATGACCAAAAACTTACCGAAGGTGTCGAGATTCCCTCCGTTTGCCGTCAGTCGGCCATTTTGAATAGTGCGCAGTGCCATCTCGACCAAATTACGTCATGCGCAATGCCGTTTTGGCTGTTCCACCTTTCAAACTCAAACTCGCAGCCCTATGGAGGGTGTTCCCAGAATAACACGTGCGCTGTGCATGATATACCGTGTACACGCATATCGTATACAGTATATGGAGGAGGTTTTTTTTTTAAGTCCGCATTGTTTGCCCATGTCAAGCTGCCGCTGACAATTCAAATCTTTCATCATGAACTAAAGGAAATTGCTAAGATTATCAAATGATTTCCTTTATGAATGGTCTCACAAACAGACAAAATATGTTAGCAGGTCACAAACTCGGTGCCGACCCAATCCATGATCAAACAGAATAAAAAGGTCATACCCGGTAGGACAGTGAGGACATATTAGTAAAAATATCACCGGAATATTCCACTGCGGATCGCGGAAAAACCACAATTTCTTACTGCAAATCTGTAGTTCTGTACCGAGCCGTATACGGTAACGAACCCGGCCGGCCGCGATCCAAAAAGGTGCCGACCGAGCGCAACATTTCAAGCCCACGGCGAAATCTGTACCGAGCCGGCCGCCGGCCGTGAGCCACCGACCGTAACGGTGGAGCGACGCCGGCCGCGATCCAAAAAGGTAGGCCTTCCGACCGAGCGCAATAATTATACACTTCATTTCAAGCACACGGCACGTGTGTAACGTACTGATTGAGACTTTCGCTGGTGCACGTTTGCTTTGAAACTGTGGCTATTACGCACGCGGATACCAGGCTGTCTTTCTCTGCGGTGTGGGCACCGGCAATGTTTGTACGTCTTAATTTTTTAATGCGATCGTCGGTCGGTTTCGGAAGGATTTCACGATAATTTTTTTAGATTCAGTATAATTATGAAAAGAGTGTTTCTACTTGGCCAATTGAACAAAATATTGAATACTGAAATTGAAATTCAAGTAAGATTTATAAGCTGATCAGCCGACGATTTACGGTACTTTGCAGGACGGTCGATCAGAATATTTTTATTTTTATTTAGATTTCGCATGTGTTCGATGTCGGTGTTGGTTGTCGGAAACAAATCACGCCGTATACGTATACGCTCACACACTATATGCGATATGCCGTGTATAGCACTGTACAACGCACGTGATACGAGCCCTCCATAGGGCTGCGAGTTTGAGTTTGAAAGGTGGAACAGCCAAAACGGCATTGCGCATGATGTAATTTGGTCGAGATGGCACTGCGCACTATTCAAAAAACGGAGGGAATCTCGACACCTTCGGTAAGTTTTTGGTCATTTTTTCTGCAGAAAATGATCTTTCGATATTCAAAGTGGTTTTATATGACTCATTGATAAGTACCGATCAGATCCATGTAGTCAGATTTTGTGTTTGGATTTTGGAAAGTGGAAAACTAAGTGGAAACGTACTTCAGGAGTTGGCCAAAAAGGTCGTACCCATTTTTTTGAACAAGTTTTGTCGTAACCCTAAGGTCCCAGTCCCTGGTCAGACCTAGGGTTACGATCATCGCAACTACTTCCCATGGTGCCTTTCACCATTGTCCAAAATCAACCAGGCGGTATTTGCGATAAGGCTTATACGCAAGTTGTCCGGTCCGGTGCCGGTGGCCACTGAACTGACTTACTGAGTCAATACTGTAATTTTGAGTTGTTGTGACAGGTTGTCCTCAATTTACTTGTATAAGCCTAACAATATTTTCGGTAATTGTGTACAAGTGGTTCCTAGTCACTGCATTATAACTACTAGTACTACTAAAGTACTATATTACTACTTTACTAGGCCTAAAACCCCTGTAAAGTGCAGCTTATTTATTTGTTTGTGCTGACAATCTTTCTGTCTGTCTGTGTGATAAAAATCAATGTTTTCCAATGGAAATCCAGACGATAATTTCAGACTTTTTTGGATCGTCCACCATCTTGGCTCTCCGCCAATTAGAAACAAGGGGGCATGAAGTCACGTGTGTGTTGTAAAAACCTTACAAACTGACAAATTTGACTCTTTGTTTATAGTGCTGTTTCAGTAGTTGCTAGTTGACATGTTTTTATGCTGTAATGATTTATGTTTTGACTTTACTTTTCTGTGTATTCGTGTTCAGTAAAATGGATGGAAAGTCGGGTGATGAAACACAACCTCTTCTAGAGGATGTTCGGTCGAGTCCTTCTGCTGAGACCTCTGGGGGTGATTCAAGAAAGGGCAATGCCGTCCAGTTTCAAAACTATGGCCTCTCCAAATGGAAGCTTCGCTGTGCTTGTGGCGCCATTCTCCTGGCCGTTATGTTCGAACGTTTGACATTCTACGGCATCTCCTCCAATTTGGTCATGTTTCTCAGCGACCTGCCCTTCGGATGGCTGTCCTACAATGCCGCGAGCGCTTCGCTGATCTTTGTAGGTCTTTCCTACGTGACCTCCGTCTTTGGTGGACTGCTCGCCGACACCCTGCTCGGCCGTTTCAAGACTATCGTCCTCAGCTTTGTCGTGTACATCATGGGAACCATCTTGCTGGTCGTGGTTGGATATGCCTCTATCAACCGGACGTTTTTTAACGGATTATGCGGGGATAAACCGCCTAAAAACATCTCTCATTCCAGTGTGGACAGTGGGACGCTAGTGACAGCAGCGCCCTCTCAACACCCTGAAGGCTTCATGTACTGTGGCTGGGCAGTTTACCTCAGTCTTGTCATTATAGCCATCGGGACTGGATCAGTCAAGGCAAACTTATCTCCATTCGGAGGTGACCAGGTAAGATGGAGTGTCAGGTGCATCACAAACAATAAATTTTGTTATTATGCCATAGTTGTAAGGGATACGATTCAATTAATAGGCCTATTGGTTCGTTCAAATAGTATCTGAACAAGTACCAGTAATAATCTGCTGCAAACTGTTCATCAACCAAAGTAAGGCCACATAAAAAAAATTACTTGTTTAGCGTCCCCGCCCGACCTCCGATATGAGCCCGACCTGTATTTTATAAATAAAACAAAATATTGGGGGAAACAATTATTTCTTGTATGTAAAAGCAGTGTGCGCTAATATCTACCGTAATTTTCGGACTAAACATCATGAAGGCCACCTGGGGTAGAAGCCGCAGCCTGCGAAAAATGTACAAATTTAAGCGGAAGGGACATTTGATAATCAACGTTCCGGAAATTTGTACCTATGTGGCGGACTGAAGGAATATCAGCCGAGCGCATGACTAGAACTACCGTAACCCGACTTGAGTCAAGTCTACATACTTAGGTTTCTCTAGTCTACTGAAATTTCCAATGGTCAGATATCTAGCTTGAAAGCTTCTATGGTCTTCAGTATCTTCCTAACATGTTTTCTGACCATGAGTACCATGTATCTTTTCTTCCACAGGCATGTTGCCATTCTATCCTTAAAATAAAAAATAAAAATAAAAACCTCCCTCCCTACCTAGAAAATTTGGAAGAGGTGGACGCTAAACAATTTTTTTTTTTTATGTGGCCTAATGACCGAAATTTATAAAATGCTTGGAGTTAGGGGGCCTGACGTTTCGATCCTAGCAGGATCTTTATCAAAGGCAGCAAGTATTAACTTAAACAAGTAATGAACAGGTGCAAACTGTTCATCAACCAAAGTAATGACTTGAAATATATAAAATGCATACTCTTTTCATTTAGCCTTTGAGAAAGATCCTGCTAGGCCCTCCTAACTCTAAGCATCAAATGATTTCTACTGCAATGATAAATTCGTGCCATTTTGATATCAATGGCAGCCATAGTCCCCTATCACAACTGATGCGGAGCAGATTTTAGTTGGTAAGCGGTGGAGCTGCTCACTATTCCATGCCCTGTCCTTTCCATCTCCTCTCAACTGTATCTCTGATTGCCTGGTATCCTGCTGTCTCGCAATTTCCAGGTCCGCTACGAAGGCAGAGAGGTCATGCGCACCTTCTTCAACTGGTTCTACTGGGCGATCAACGTGGGCTCACTGTTGGCTTTTGTCGGGGTGACAGCCCTCCAGCAGAATGTGGACTTCTTCGTCGGACTGATTGTGCCGGCGTCAACTCTTCTCCTTGCCACGGCCATCTTCGCAGTCGGTCGCACTTGGTATCTGTCCAGAAAGCCCATGGGAAGTGTCCTTACAAATACGTCCAAGATAATCATTGAAGCTTTCAAGAAGCGGAAAGTACGGAAGATGATGTTTGAACGACAGGACAGGTAATTAGCTTGCCATGCTAGATTGGCATGCTAGATGCCATGGGAAGATGAACAAACACGTCGCCATGGACTTCCGATGGCTGGAATTTCGAGAAAACTTCTCACCAGTTCTTTTCAGAACCACACTCCTAGAAAAGAGTTTATACATGGTGTCTCCGCAAACCTTACTTTCTTATGTTACTTCCACCATCAAATCCTACTGCCCTTGGCCAAGTTACGTTACTAGTTATCATCCTCTATCTTTTTTTTTATTAAATTAAATGTTCATGCTTCAAACGTTTATCACAAATCGTCCTTTCAGCTGATCTCTGAAATTTTCATAATCCAGAAACAATCACTGAAATTCAAACTGCCTGTGAGATTGTGGTTTATGGGAAATCTGGCTGTCCAAACTGACTGCCTCACCTACTGACTACATAATTAGAGCAAAGAAAAAAAAAAAATGCTGGAAAAGTCTTTTTTGTGTCAGTTTTTATCTGGCTAATTGCCGATGTGCTTTAATTTTCGTCCCCTTTTTGGTTTATAAATTTATTTCAGCAACGAATTGTTACATAGTCAGCCGACTCCCAGCTTTTTGGACATGGCCAAGGTGCGCTTTGGAGGCAGCTTCCACGAGTGCATGGTAGAGGATGTCAAATCCCTGAAGATGATCATCCTGGTGTTTGTAGGGATGACGCCGTACTGGCTGGTGTACTTTCAGGTGAGGGAGAAGGTGTTTTGTCAAAGGATTTTACCCAGCAAGTGGTCCCACAGGTGGATAGGTCTGTTGGGTGTTGTTGCGTAATGGTATGGCATGTCGTACTCAAGGTCTTATGGTCAGTCTACAGATTGTGGGTTCGAATCCAGCCATGGGCTAGTGGTGCTTGCGTCCTTGGGCAAGACGCTTTGTCACATATTGCCTCTCTTCTCCCAGGTGTAAATGGGTACCTGCGAGGGTAGATATGGCTTTGTGGTTTGATTAGCCTTTGTGCACCATATGGTAGCCAGGGCTGTAGACTCCCCATGGAGCTGAGATGGTTTCAGGAATGTAAATTTTGACCCGATGACCAGGGATAATAATAAATATATGTATGTATATTCATATAGATCAGCGCGGAGTGACGTCATTCCAACTCGCCGACCTTGGAGCTGATGAAAACAAAGCATTAAGTTGTATGGTTTTTAAGACAAAAAGCTGCAAGAATTGTTTAATCTTTGTATACGGTACATCAAAGAAGGATTAACGTCAGGGGAAAAACTATGACTTGACGATGAAAATCGTGTAGAACACGATTTCTGCTTCTTGACAAAAAATTTGGAAAACAATTCTCGACGACGGGCGGTTTGTGCGTGATTTGTCCGTAGCTTGTGCCATCTACATGTCAGTTTTTCATCAGTTGTCAAGTTATGAGAATGAAAGTACCCGGATGTCCACCCTGTTCTATAGTATATTCACAAGCAATCCAGTAGCATCCCAGTCTAGATGGCCTCCATACCTTTCAGAGTCCAGAGGTCAATCAGAAGGTTGGAGAAGGGGGTTTCGTAGCCTGTAGCATGGTTCACCCACATCCGTCTTCGACTGTTTGTTTCTGTTTTGAAGCTAGACACGATGACATGAAAACACGACATGTTATCCGCTTTATACTGTCCTTCACTCTCTCATCTCGTTTCATGTCGTTTTATCTCAGATGCAGACGACGTTTCTCCTTCAGGGGCTTCACATGCGTTTTGAAACGAACCAGACAACCGCCATTCCAGGGAAGAGCTTTCAGGTAAGGGTCAACCTGAGATACTCAATACTGGGAGAACCCATTATCCTTTATCAGTTTATCAATTATAAAATCAACTAACCAACTAAAGAAAATTCCTTCTTTGTACATGAGAGAGATTGTGAGTTCTAAGACCAGAGAGAGAGGATGATAAGACTGTATCTGAGAGAAAAGTAGGAACAATGGGACACTTTGGAGAACCGGTCTTGAGTCAACAGCACATGCGCAAGCCATGCTTTCGCAATTGTGAGCATGCGCGCGTTGTTTTGCGCGTGCATGCGTTTGCGCTGTTGACTTTAGACCGGTTCTCCATAGTCTCGCATTTCTGGGAAAAAAGCCTCAAAATCAAGTGATTAATAGAGCATCTCAATGCAGCAGAATCTTATTGTCCGTGTCTTGGATTTCAGCTTCCCCCAGCTTGGCTTTCTATCTTCGATGTCATCGCCGTGCTGGTGCTCCTGCCGCTGTTTGACTGCCTCCTGTACCCCTGGCTGGACCGGCACGGGGTCAACTTCACCCTCCTGAGGCGCATGATCGCCGGCATGCTGTTCAGCACTTTGGCGATGTTCGCGGCGGGAATACTGGAAGGAGTCCGCCTGGAGTGGATCTCGGATCATAATGGCCAGACGATCAACCAGACCATCGGGATGCAGAATTCCACGACCACGTACGAAGCCGCCGATATCTGGTTCTTCTGGCAGATACCTCAGTACACTCTCATCGGGATCAGCGAGGTCTTCGCGAGCGTAGCAGGTCAGTAAACGGAATTTCACTTCTTACTATTGATAGTTTGCTTTGCATTTTATTTGTTGATGTTGAAGACAGGGATTGTCTTAAGATTGCCAAGAAAAAATTGGCTGCACCTTAAAGGGCACCCTTGGTAAAAGTTGTAGTCAAGGAAGTTCAGATAAAGTTAGGAAGGAAGAAGTTAAACCATCGTCAAATGTTGGGAATGATTTCGTACCCAGGTCTGGAGTTTGCCTATTCCATGGCCCCCCGGTCCATGCAGGGTCTGATCATGGGCATCTTCAACTTGTCAAGCGGGTTCGGTGCTCTCATCGGCAGCCTGGTCCTCCACATCACGACTCTGCCAGCCATCGGCTGGTTCCGGAAGTCCGACGGGGGGAACATCAACAACGGCCGACTGGACCTGTACTTCTACACCCTCGGGGGAATCCAGTTCTTAGGGATGGTCATCTTCGCGGCCATGGCCTTGGTTCACGAGAGACAGGAGGTCAGGCACAGGACCTCCACGGTCGTCATCAACAAAGACGGTCATGATAGCCGGAGTGAAACTGAGAGCTAACCCAGTGGCTTCTGACGAGCAGTAGAGCAAAGGCAATTGACGGTTTATCTGGGATACTGCCGATATAGGACTGGATAGCTCAATTGTGAAGAGCGCCAATTCAGGAAGTTACAGGTTCGAATCCCTTCCGTCAGTTCCTCTTGCTCAACTTAAAAAAAAACGGACAGCCTTCAAAGTTGGAACTCTTAGTGAAGAGAGCCCTCTTTGGACTGGAAGCTTTGAAAAGCAGGTGCTTGTTCACATTATGAATCATCTGCACTTGTCATGGGTGTGAGGCAATTTGAGAGCGAGCCAATGGATGGGAACAGAATGACAGTCGCACCACGATATGTGTAGCATGGTGCACCTGCAAGCACACAAATGATTGCTGGCCTGATGATAATGCCATTGTCAGGTTTCTACCCAGTGCACCGAAACGCTTGTCTCACGATTCAAGCCTGGAAATAAACGGAGGCCATGGAGGCCATGGCCTTCGTTGCCCTGGTTCTTGGCCTTGGTGCCCCTTCAAATGGTTCCATAGACATCATGATTTTCCAATGCAATGGAAAATTGGCCTTGCCCGCACCAAACCTTATTTCCAGGCCTGACGATCTTTCCTGGCCAAATGCAATCCCCTGTCTCATCGACTGATGTCGAACATGGGAGCGTCCAGGAATTTTAGGAATTTCTAAAGAAAACCAAATATTTTGTAAAGAAATGCATCATCATCTGTAGAATATTCCTTTGTGTTTCGTACTTTTCAAAGGAGTTTTTCAAAGAAAATTTAACAGTATTTTTCATATACATACTAAAAATGTATATGCATGTAGGTTTCTAAGAAATCGATGATTTTATTTTTATTTTGTTATTATTATTACTTTTTTATGCTGCCTTGGAAAGAAATCATCTTTTGTGAGTTTATACCGAGGTCAGAATTGGTGTTTAAATCTGGGCCATAGACCAAGTTGGCCAACATGTCAAAAAGTTACAGTGTTGAGTGCAAATTAGTTGTGCAATTAAGTGTTTGGGGGCGCTTAGCGAAAGGATATGTAACGAGGTCTGCAATAATTTTTCTTTTAAAGATGTTGTCCTTTGACAAACAGATTTGTTTTAGTTTTTTGTGAGTATGATTTACCAGGAGTCTAACAATTCCTATAATATTAAGTAAGATATTAAAATCTGTCAGTGAGTGGTTGGAACCGATTACATAATTTTTGTTGCCTTTAAGGCGGTATAAACATTGCATTTAAGTATTTAAGTACTCATGAACTCAGACGTGTTTGACGCGTTGGATAAAATCGCAAACAATTCTGTCAGAATTTGTCACTCTCAGACCACTTGATAACCTGATGTTCAGTGGAATATCAGTGGTTTTTGAGGATAAATTTGGTTTGATACCGAGTTTGGTCAATATATCACTTCACTACTCAGTTTAGAAATGGCAATTAATTGGTGAACTTACATTTTGTACATAATAAAAATAATAATAAAAAAAAAAACCTATATCAATGACGCTATTTTTTGTATAGCTAAATGTATGTGAAAACTAACATATTGTACTGATTACAGTGGATTTGACACTACTTAAAACTCATGTATGTATCAGTTTACTCAGAATGTTAAGAACTACTTTTTTTAGTCTGTAAGCAACCTAAATACTTGGGGTACCTGAAGTAAATACAACATTGTACTTACATTTGTCTTAAAAGTTGTATAATCCTTCACCTACCATTGGAATGACAACAAAGAAATCAGACTATACACGTTGAATATTGGAGAAATAGAGAACCAGAAGTATTTATATTACATGTATATTTGGTTCAGAACTTAAATATTTTTGTTTTTTTCCGAACTTTGATATTACTGTTTTTTCAGAACTCAAGTTGATATTACTTGGTTCTT
This sequence comes from Astropecten irregularis, assembly GCA_963971285.1. Classification (NCBI taxonomy): domain Eukaryota; kingdom Metazoa; phylum Echinodermata; class Asteroidea; order Paxillosida; family Astropectinidae; genus Astropecten; species Astropecten irregularis. The sequence goes on along the minus strand of OZ020247.1, from coordinate 24,503,436 downwards.
TCAGAACTTTAATATTACTGTTTTTTCAGAACTCAGGTTGATATTACTTGGTTCTTTTAAAACTTTAATATTACTGGTTCTTTCAGAATCGCCTCTTACTAAAAAGAGTTACATGGTGCATCTTACTGGTTATATTATTGCTTCTTTCAGAACTTTAATATTACAGGTTATTTCAGAACCGGCTCTTATCAAAAAGAGTTACATGATGTACCTTGAATCTTACTATACCATCGTGACGCTGTTTTTTAATTAAAAAGAAATCTCGAACCTCATAAAATAATATCATAACCAAGATGGATTATGTGACACTGTGTAGTCACTGTACAAGTTTTCTTTACACTAATAACATGTTAGTACTTCTTAGTTTTATGTGAGCCTCACATTTTAAAGCCAACTTTGTTGAAAACAAAGAAATGGTTTGAATTCCGTGTAAAACAGTAAATATGAAATGACTGCACAGACTTTGGTTTCCATTGAAGTCATTTGAAATGAAATTGGTATTTTTCTGAAATAGGTTTATATAGCTTCAATGTTAAGTGTTTTAACTTATACATTTTTTCAGAGTACTGCAATGCCAAAGCAGCATGAATCTGTACTGTAGTACATAAACTGATATTTGTATATTAAAAATCTGCACAAATGAAATACATGTGTGTAAAATGTAACTCATAAAAGGTACTCAATGGTTTAAACTAACAAACAAACAAACAAACAAACAAACACCCCAATGAACAGGTAAACAAGCAAACAAAAACAAACAAACAAACAAACAAGTGCAAATAGCCCGTCAAATAGACAAACACAAACAAACTAAACAAAACAAAGAGCAGGCAAACATACAAACAAGCAAACAAACAAACAAATACAACTCCAATTTATAGGCATATATCATCTTGATAGAAATTAATTGTATCATTCCTCTTCTAAAACTTTGTTGTGTAAATATTACTCATAAGACTATTACACACACAGACCTATGGTTTTACATTTGTTGTGAATTTATTTTGAAAAATTGTGGAAACATTTTGTGTAGCATTTAAGTTTAATATTCATTTAGGTTTATGATATGTTGAACACGTGTAAGGTGACACTACGGGAATAAAAGTGCATGGCGACTAACAATTTTGGATACTATTTTGGTATAATTTGTCACTGGCACTTTGCCAAAGAAATCCTTAATGTTTCTTTGTGGTCGACCTTTTGTACGTGACTGGTTTAACTAAGCCTGTTTTATAGCAACAGGCATTTGCTGTAGAAATGCTCTTTGATAGGGGTAACACGAAGTGGGGATAGTTAGGGAAAGCACAGGATATGATCTCATATGTTTTAATGAGGGGATTACTACATGTTGGAATCATTTTCCAAAAAGAATGACGCAGCTTAATTTGCCGAGCGGTCTCAATAATGTTTGGCCAATATGGGAAGATAATTCTTGGGATCGATTTCACCAAACTCATCGTAACTTATCTATCAATCGTAGGACTTTTGATGCACTGCAGCCCTACGAAGGATACGATGGATTATCCTTCGTAAGTCGAGTTACGATCGATCGTAGGGCTTCGTGAAATCGACCCCTGGGGGCAATTTCGCGAAGCACTAATCTTAAGTCTGAGCAAAGTGTGATGTCACAATACAAATCACTACGGTGATACTGACAACTCGTCTTAAGATCAATCTTAGTGTTTGGTGAAATGCAGCCTGTCTCCGTGGATCCGAATGTGCTGCCAGCAAGTATCTTTACATAATGCATTTTCATATCTCAAAACTTAAATATTTTGTATATTTTATCATATCTGCTAAGACGAAAGGACCAATGCCTTCAGTTTATAGATATTAAGTTTAAATGTGAATTGTTTGTAGGTTACCTAAAATATTTTCAAAATACGTTGTTATATGATACCACCGTTTACAGCACAAAGGTTTTTATTATATATTGTTTAGTTGTTGTACATGTTATTATTTCATTGTATTTCAGAGCACGAACGTTATATAAAAACGCGTGCTGGGTTTATCCAGGTGATTAACATATTATATTTCCACATTATGAAATGGGTGCATGTATATTACTCACATTTTATTTTTAAATTTAATCTGCCTCAAAATAACATAGGCGTGTCATTAAAAAGCCTTTTATTATCAGAATTCAAACTGGAAACCCTCCTACTTTTTTTTTTTTAATTTGTTTAGTCACTTGTGTCATTAAACATCCATCCACCCAGTCACGAGCCTAAAACTCATTATGCTATTAGTTCAAAGTTTGTGTCTTAATGTAATATCATACTTTGGTGTTTGCCAAATAAATGCACATTCGTGGGCAAAAATATCAAGGAAGATACAGTAATAGTTATCTGTGAAATTGTCAGTCCCATACGGTGCCCACTTTTTGAGAAAAGAGTGAAAAACGCCCACAGTATTTCCTAAGTCTTTTCACCGTTATTTTTTTTTTTATCTTAAACGATCAAAATTGTTTTTGGTCCTTGGTTTTACTTTACTCTTTTGTGAATAAATACAGCATAAGTTAGAATTTTACATCTTTGAACGTATTTTGACTGACACATTCCAAATCAATTAAATACATGTGCTAATTATTGTTCTCTCCCTCTTTGTTTTTAGGTAACATCAATTTATTTGAGATGCTATATGACATTTATATAGAGATATATCTTAACTTGTCATTTTACACAGAACATTTTTCTTGGCTTTTACTTTTAGGACCACTTGAAAAAAATACAGCTGCCCAAATGGGTGGCCTGCCTTTTCAACGATATATACAAGACAAGTAATAAACGCATACGAGACAAAATGATTCGTGGTCGAAAACTGAAAACTTCAAATTTGTCATGATTTCCGTTCTTGTATTATTTGGTTGCTTCTGACTGTTTAAATTGCCATTTGTTATATACGGTGTGAGACCATAAACCTGGAGGTTTTCCTCTATGGTAAGACGAAAATAATAGCAATGTGCTATAAGACGGTTTCTCTCAATGCGAAGGAATTCGATCACGGTGAGGTTTGCCTAATGGAAGGCAAAAGAGATCAGCCTGAAGTGAAGAAGAAGTTGGTGAAGTCCTTGGTATGGATGGAGTATGGCCCTCTATAATGCAGAAAGCTGGACACTAAAACAGAGCGATATGAAAAAGATACAGTCATTCGAGCTGTGGGTCTGGCGCAGAATGCTCCAGATCAGTTGGAGAGACGGGAAAACAAATGCATGGATTCGGGAGAAAGTCAGAGTCTCTGAAGATGAAGGTCTGCTAATGCAGCTGAAGAAGAGAAAACTCTCCAAATACAGCCATTGGAAAAGACGTCCAGATAGCTTAGTCCAAATGACGGTGGAAGGTGAAGTGGAAGGGAAGGTCAGGCCAGGTCAGAGGAAGACAGGATGGATAGATAATATCAAGAATTTGACAGTGTGTGGAATGGCCATGGCAAAAGGAAATGTATAGGGCCTACATGAGAATGCCGATGGTTCTTTGAGGACTATGGCAACACAGTAGTAGTAGCTATAGAGGTAAGAGACGGGATTTTGCTTTTTATTTGCTCGTTCAAAATTTGGTTTGTCAACACCAGCACAGACGGTGAGTCGTGTTCCTATAATACCAAAAGCCAAATTGCATTAAGCTACTCGCCACTCCCATTATAATGTGTTTACAAGGATTTATACCAGTAGCAAACATTGTTACAAACATCCCATGTGATACTATTTGTCAGTGGCTGGTTCCTAATGTGATGTTTACTAAGTATCAATATTTGTTAACCGATTTTCCAAGCAAGTACGTCTGTGGAAATCAGGCCCTGGGGCCAAAGGGCTTAGATTTTGTCTTAAAATGGCATATCGATCTCAAGTGCTTTATAGCAAAGTACAGCGCCTCAATAGCTGTTTCTATGGTAATATTGACGACTCATCTTAAGGCTTGAATTGTAAAGCTTGACTGAAATAAAGTTCAAAGTGTTGTCTTTCAGTACAGACAGATCAGTTGCAGCTGTACTTGTTTTCATCCGTCAACGTTATTTTTGTTTTCTTCGTATACACAAGGACTTCCAAAGCATTAAGCAAATCGGATTGTGATGACGCCGTCACTTGACCCAGGGGCCAATTTCACAGAACTGCTTAAGCACAATAATTGATTAAGCATGAAAAGTCTTCCTTGATTAAACAGGATTACCAACCAAATTTGCAAGTGATGAGTACTGCTTTTGACTTGTATTTGGCCATTGTTTGCTGAGCATAACATTCTTAAAGGTAGTATGCCTATCATACTTTGGTAAGGAACCAAAACAGAAATGTTCACAGATGTACGTATATAACTTATACAGGGTATGAAGATGGTGGTGGTAGAAACAGATCGTTAAATTGTTCCGCCTGAACTTAATCGTGTATTACGACCGAAAAATAATACTGTGGGCTGTTTTTCACTGTTTCCTCAAAAAGTGGGCACCGTATGGGACTAAAAAGTTCACAGATGACTGTGACTGTATCTGTCTTGATATTTTTGCCCATGAATGATCTGTATTTCTTGGATAAAAACCAAAGTATGATATTACCATTAAGCACATTTTAGTGCTTATAAGCAGCTCTATGAAATTGTCCTCATGCACTTCAACTTTGCTGGTTTGCTCACGTGCTCAATCGGTCCAGTATTCGAGGAAGCTAACACATTAAAAACATTTCCTGCTCAAATGCAATGTATTGTCCTTTATGCGTGGGTATATGATTACTGTCAGGCGATTGACAGCTCTTTCAAACTGCGATCAATGGATTTCCAATCGGTCCACATTGATCAGGAAGCATATCTTTTGTTCGCGACCTGACTTGGACCGTTTCCAAGATCAAAGAAAGTGTTCAGCGTGGGAGGTATATAGGAGAGGGCTCGATTTGACAATAGGCCAACGCCGTACAAATTACCTACAAGAAAATTACAAATTATGAAGAGAAACAATAGAATAGCCGATTGTCAAAATACAAAAGCGCCATTGTTTTTGGACATATGCCAGATTAATAAATGCATTGAGCAGACTCATCAGCTCGATCTGGGTGGGGACCTATAAAACAGAATTGCACCTGTAACATCAAGGCCAATTGTCATAAGCCTATACGTGGACCCTGTTACCAAGAAACAACTGACGGAGGCTTATCTGGCAATGCTTGAGTTGACTGACACCCACGGAGCCCCTTGATGCCCACGCCCGATAAAATTGGCGAAACAATACCGATAGGCCTACTTGTGATGTTTCAAACAAACCAAGTATATACCGTGTGTGACCTATATGCTTCCTTTTTAAAGAAGCGCGCGAGCCTGTTTCATTATCTGCCTGTTCAGAATATACTGCCTCACAATGATCGATTATTGATGCCTGATGTATTATTTACGGACTTCCATACACGATCGGTAATTAGACGTGAGATCGGTTTATATTCACGACTTTTAAGGTACAGCACAGGATTGGTAACATACCCTAACAGAAGTGTTCATAGATTTACGTTTGATTTTCAGGGTATGAAGATGATCGATTGAGCTCAAATGTTCACAGTTGTATCATTTCATGTACATGCTGGATCAGACAGAGTGTGAGTGCTGCTCTGTGACCTTTTCCGTCAATCGTGTGTACTTTAAAGGATAGGCGTCCTTGCATTCAGTTACCTTAAAGAACTATGGTATAGAGCACAAACGGAAATTGTCGTTTTCAGGTGATGCACCTTTTAGCTGCTAGGCCTAATCACTCGGAAGTCTTTAAATCCGAAATGAATGATGATATCATCAGCCAATTGGTGAAAAAAGAAAGAAAGAGTGAAACTGTGGAACGCCTTCAATTGTTAGAAATTCAAAGTCATATAGCGGGGGTGGATCTAACCTTCAGGAAACAGAGGGATTGAAGATCAAAATGTGTCATTTCGAGTCCTAAACCGAGTCCGAATCATGAAGAAGGTGGACGTGAAAAACTTATTGAAGTACATGTACATGTACCGGTAATGGTTAGCATGAATTTTGGGCACGGCCTCCAAATCGTTTACAAAACAGCAGATTTGTTGTTGAGATTTTTCTCAAATTATAGAGCATCAAAATATGGCAAACAACAGGTGTGAAAATGGTTTATGACCGGAATTATTGATCTGGTTAAAGAGGATGTTCAACACTCAACTTAACCTCGCTTTATTTGTTAGAACTATAACCCTGAAATTACTTGAAATGAGAAAAAAATATTTATCTCACACTGAACACAGAAAGAGAGTCTTTTTTGATGATTTTTCTCTCAACATGCTCAACCCGCAAGCTCCCCAAAATTAAGATTTTCTGAATTTCGTCAATGGGGGCAGCAGACAAATCTGTGTGATTTCGTGACGTCAGATATGCATTTTCTTTTAAAGAAAAGGTGTCCATTTGGTGTTTTCTCCAATAACATTGGTCTGCTGATGAACAGGGGGGTTGCAACTGCTCAAATACCCCTCTATCAACCACTGTATCATAACACGATATGCGTTCGTGGTGCTTTTAATGTGTTGTCATCATGCATGATCGTGTAACTTTGGCCCGTACCGTGTCGGCCAAAACTGCTCAGGCAATTCGAGTTCAGAGCTTTTAGATTAAAATTAAAAACCTGAAGTATACCTTCAAGGTTCATTGAATCTTTAGTACCGTAGTATAATGGTGATATCCAAAATATTGTTCAGTGCCAGTGTGTGCGGGAGCTTACTCTTTTTAAAGTTGATGCTAATATCAATCTTCCTGTGAAATATTATACCTTCCCTATAATGCTGTCAGAACCCTCTGAATATCCAGCTCCATTAGTTGAATTTGATGGTAGCAGTAAAGATCAAGCAATAAAAACAGGAACACTATTCAGTCAGTTTGACGTAATTTGAAAGCTAGATAATAGGAATACATGTACTCCCAATGCACATGACCAACCAGTGACGGGAATTATAACTTTAGATTTTAAGCACATCCTTTTTTGATTTGATTGATTTTATAAACCACTGCAAACTGCTCATCAACCAAAATAATGATTTGAAAAACATACAATACTTGGGGTTTATTGGAGGGGGGCCTGGCGTTGAGATCTTTTTTTCAAAGGCCTCTATAGCCAGTTGAGAAAGTTCCTACTAGTATCCAAACGCCAGGTCCTCCTGTAACTTCAATGATTTTAAGACGTATTTGAATGCAAGTTTCATCATGCAAGTGTCAGTTAATGTCAGACAACATACCAATTCTAATTTGTTATTTTACTATCTCTGGGATATGGCGATGTGTGCGTGGTTTCTTGGCTTCTGGCTGCCAAACGAACAAAGATAAATTGACTATTGGGAACACCACCAACTTACGGCTGGATGGCTCAGTTGGTAGAGCGCCTGTACGGTAAGTTCAGGAGGTCGCCGGTTCGAATCCCTCTTCAGTCAATTTTTCTTTGTTCACTTTTCAATGATTGTTATTTTATACTGTTAAAACCAGTTAGGATTGCAGACACGATGAGGTGTGCTAACCGTCAGTGCTTAATAAATGGCCTTGGAGTGCTATTGGTTGAGACAGGAAACTGACATTAAAACAAACTTCAACTGTCGTGACACTTGTGATTATTTTTAGAGTTCTGAACGAGAGGGGCAAGAGGTGTATTCACATTTTATAATATGATTCATCCATATTTGTATCTTCCACTTGCCAACCCCACGCGTTGTTTGCAACAATCGGTGTAAACACATGGTCTTTCCTGACACGCACGCATCATGCAAGGTCAATACAATGACAAAGTTGCATTGCTTTATACTCTTGTTGACTCTCCATCACTTTTTTAGTCTGGAGTCAAACGTCAAACGGACATGATACTTCTCGGTCGCTTAGTTCAGATGCTCACTGTTTGCGCATCTCGCTATCAGTGTGCCTGATCGTTTTGAGTGCGGAGTTTTATTGATGGTCTGGTTGTATCTTCCACACCATCACGAGGAGACATACACAGTCACGGCACAGGTAGGCCTAATCCTGAAGCTGTAGCTGTTAACCGTTGGAATACACCACAGACAGTTATGTTGTGAAGCCTTTGAGTTGAAATCCTGTCTCTGCAGGAGATCCTTTGTAGTTTCATTCGTCAACAATGGGGGTTGGCCCACCTCTGAGCACGGTGAGGCAAGGGAATTACATGTACATGTATTAAACATCCCAGCGGCGCTCATTTTCAAAGGACACGGGTCTTTTGTGCGAGAGGTACACAACTCTAAAAGCAGCAGTTGTGCCGTAACGAGCAGCAGTGTTATCTTATCGCTATGGACAGTTGTTGTTAGTGAGAGAGCGTGTTATAGACTGCGGGGAGCACGTATAATCCGCCGTTCTCTCTTGAGGAATGGCCCTGCTCTGGGGAAAGTTGAAGCATCTCACTAGCTCCAAGAGATGGAGGAACGTCACTGGAAGATGTATATGAACCTGCAGTCATAATGCCTGGATGAGAATTGACGCTCTGCTCTGGAATTTTCCCCAATAATTTGTTACAAGAAACTGAATACGGTCGTGAATAATACATGTGCTAACTTCTTTGCCACCATGTCTTCGAATGTGGAGGTTTTGTCCTTGGATGGCTCGGGAAGTAGTGGCGAGCAGCCGACATTCAAAGGTAGGCCTACAACTCCGGGAAGAAAACCAGCAGTTTTGCCGAAACCACAACTTTACGCCGGTAAACGTTCCCAGATCAGTAAGGAGCATCTCATACAAGTCGAACAACCCGAGCACCACGAGCCAGAGTCACCCGAGAAACTGATGCCATCCAGCCTGATGGGGAAGCGATTAAGAAACGGCTCAGGCATCCGGAGAGTCCACCCAGCGGAGACCCAGTCGATGACTGACTCCCGGACGGCGACGGATCCGAGTGACGAGGAACTCGGCGGGCACGGCACGGTCGATCCGTCGGACTCTGAACGGCGCACCTCGACTCTCTGGACCTCACTCCGGGCCGCGGTCACGATCCGCTCGTCCTTCCTCTCGAAGAAGAGGAAGAGGAAGAAACACTCGACGCCGAGAGTGGACTCGTTCCTGGAGAAGTTCACCACACGGAGGAGAGAAAACTCGGTGTTCGGCGCCCGGAATAACAACGGAGAGGACGGGAAAGAATGCGACGATCAGGAGGACTTCCAGGACAGATTCACCATCGATCCAGACGGCATATTTATCTTTTACTGGCTTCTCCTCGTCGTCCTGGCGTTCGAGTACAACGTCTGGTTTCTGATTGCCCGAGAGGCCTGGCCGGGCCTTCAGGACCAGGGTGGAATCGCCTGGTTCGTCGCGGACTACTCCTGCGACTTCATATACTTCTTGGATATACTTGTGCAATTCCGTACCGAGTATCTGGACCATGGAATTATCGTCAAAGACGGAAAGTTGCTTGCCAAACATTACATGAAATCTCGAAGTTTCGCGTTCGATCTCCTGTCGCTCGCCCCGACGGATCTGCTGTACTTTGTCGATGCGACCGAACTTCATCCTATCTTCCGTATTCCTCGCTTGCTGAAAGCCTACAGGGTGGTTGCTTTCTACTACATTGCTGAAGCCAGGGCCTCGTCTCCCGCCTTCCTTCGCATCTTCAACATCTGCCATGTCTTGCTCCTCCTTGTCCACTGGCTGGCCGCCTTCTATTTTCTCCTCTGCGAGGCGATCGGTTTCGGCACCGGGGGTTGGGTGTACCCTCTGCCCGAAGGGGAGTTCAATTCGACGGCGAGGATGTACCTCATGTCCTTCTACTGGTCGACACTTACTCTGACACTTCTGGGAGATGTCCCCATGCCTGCCTCAGAGTGGGAGTAAGTTGTTGTTATAATTATTCCCTTTATTTTAAGTTTAAAATTATCGTACAAAACATGCAGCCACAGTTGACTTCATGGGAAAGAGGGGGAGGTTGGGGAAGGAGGACCTGTATGGGAGGATAAATCTTTCAGGGTCTAGTGTTTGTCCTCCCTTTCTGGTTTGCAATGGCAACCGTTTCCATTGCACGGACTATGGGGTTTGATACATTTCTTACAATTCTGTTTTCTCGACTAGAAGAACTTCATCAAAGAAAGCATCATTAGTAAAATAAAAGTTTGAGTGGAATTTCCAACCCATACAGCGATTGAAATTTCGTCATTGGGCCAAAATGCCATGGCTGAACCCCATCTAAAAGTAGGATAAGGGGAATAGAAAAGACAAAGGAAATGAGGAAATTGCAATAAAGGTACAACAAGACACATGAAATAAATCAAACTAAAACAGATTAATATGATTATTGGGAGGGAGAAAAATATGTATGTTTCTGTTTCAATTTACTCCTATACAGAAATTTCAAAATGAACATGATTGATTCACTTCAAAACCGCACTATACATCAGCTAATACAAAATGTACAAAAGTGGCGATAACATTTCTGGTTATGGCCTCTACATTGAAATGACAATGTAGATGGCTCCTCTAGTAGTTCGTTTCCATGCAGTGTTAACAGTGGCGTAGCCAGGATTTTTTAATAGGGGGGGCCAACGTGTAAACAATCGAGGATCGACTCATTATTCATTTATCCACTTGTCTTGCACTAGGCCTACTGAATACGCGCGCCAGCATTGAGGCACGTTGGTGTTGTCTTGAGGGGGGGGGGGGGGGGGGGGGGGGGCGGTGTAGGAGGAGTAGCCCTTAGAATTAAACAAAAGAATTGTGATAATATTTTTTTTCGGGGATGAATAGGGGGGGCCCTGGTCCCCCTGTCTACGCCAGTGAGTGTTAATAATCAGCATTTAATCAATTTGATTCTTTTAATTACATTTAAGGTATTGCTTCCAGATTATTAGCTATCTCATCGGTGTCATCGTTTTTGCTACAATAGTCGGTAAGTCGTGTTTTGATGGTTTTGTTTGTTTTAAATATTTTGGTTGTTGTTATTGCTGCGTCTTGTTTCTTGTTTGGGGATTTTAAGTTGCATAGAGACTTGTCATGACTCTTGTGCAAACTTCGTGCGATCCTTGCATGTGTCTTGCTTTGTTAGATCTAATTATTTGTATTGTCATGGTTAGGTGATGGACTAGTAGACCAAGTGGTGGGTGCGACAAATGTTTATAATTTTAAGACATCTAATGAATCAGTAAAATTGTACAACTGTGTAATTATTCCACTCACACACAGATTGTATAACACTTATGAATTACCTTTTGAGTTGTCAAATTTATTGTTATTTTTCAATCAATAACATAAATAGAAATAGAATTCCCAAACCCAATATAAATATTTGTGTAATAATGAAGGGTGGATCGTAGGGTATGATCTCGAATTTCGTGGGGAAAAAACACTGGACAGCAGGTCTAGTAACTGAAGAATTTTACTAGACCTGACCTTTTTTCACTAGACCTGTGGCATTCATGTACATAGGAAAACCGTAATTGTATGCAATATTGTGTCAAAAATCAACAATTTATAGGAACCATTTTATTTGTGCAAAGAAAACAAAATCACTAGACAGCCGGACTAGTGCAGTACACACTTTACTAGACCGACATTGAAATCACTAGACTCGGTCTTCAGTCTAGTGGATATTTCAATCCGGATCTGCTAGCCGTGAATGGCAGGTAGTTAAATGCCGGTTAACAATATGGATAGGCCCTAATAAATCCAGATCACCAGATTTCTTTATGAATCATAATTATACAGCTAGTGAATCACTAATGGCATCAATGAATACAAATAATGCGCATAAAATCATTCAATGAGCATGAATGCACAGTGTGGGTAGTTAACACAAACAGCCGTTGAGTTGACACATAAAACAGCCGTTAATCACAAAACATTTCCTATGAAAATGATATAATGATGTGGAAAAGAACGGAACTAAAACCATTCAAAATGACAGACTGTGATCACTTGACACCCAAATAGTGCTCTCAAAATGATCAGGGATGAGCAATATCTACAACAACGCAAGATAAATGGCAATGTCCATCTTTTTCATGGCGAAAGATTATTGGCAATTCTTGAGAAAGTAAACTTACGTCCATGCGACGCGGAACACACAAGAAAGAGGCAGAGCGAGCGAGAGCGGCGAAGTTCCTCGCGCAACAATATTAAACTTTTCCTGACAAAAAAATCCCAGAAATTACATTAGAGTGCTATCTACAAAAATAGCAATGGCAAAATTTCTTCTATAATTCGGACAACAAAATGTATCCAACAAGAACACATCATTGAGCGGATTAATAAAAACAAAAACCACACCGGTACTAGATTTTATCGTGTGAAGACTAAATGTAGAGGTGACAAGGCAAGTGTACGACATAGACTGGTTACCATGTCCCAGCCGGGACAGTAACGACTTTGGGCGTTTAAGAAACGGAGGCTCAGCTTCCGGCTCCATTTCATGGATTCATTCTACAATTCATTCAAATATAGACGTCTGGCTGCGGTTCTGAAGTAGATTCTCTGGTTTGAAACAGGAAACAGAGTTTCAGCTTTGGTGAAAAACCACAACCTATATTTTCAGCACATGGATGTCAGAGCTGGAGCCCGAGTCTGAGCCTATAAGCCTTCGTTTCGCAAACGCCCATAGACTGGTCAGTACCATGTCCCAGCCGGGACAGTATTATAAACGACATGCCGAGAAAACACGAAGATGTATAGGCCTTCAAGAGATACTGAGAGCATAACATAGCTATGCACATTCTTGTTTTCTTCACATTGTGACAATAACATAAGATGTATAGGCCTTCGTAAATGAGAATCCGCTTGTACTTTAGTGAGATTTCCGACGGTGACATGAGTAGCGGCAATACACAGGGACTCATGCTCATGTGTTTTGACAGACGACAATTGCCTTGAATTTAACGGAGGCCACGGAGGCCATGTCCTTCGTTGCCCTGGTTCTTGGCCTTGGTGCCCCTTCAAATGTTTCCATAGACATTATGATTTTTCAATGAAAGTGCCCCTTGCAATGGAAAAGTGACCCTGCCCCTTTCTGAACCAAATTCCAGGCCTGTGATGATGTTTTGTTTGGAGACCGTGTTCTCAGTAGCATCTTAAGCTGATATGCTTTCATGTCATTTTTTGCTCCATGTAGGACAAGTTGGGATCGTCGTTGAAAATCGAAACGCATTGCGACTTGAGTTTGAAAGACACGTGGTGAGTAGATGACCCCATGCATAATTCCACATTATCACCATTCTCACAAACGATTACATTATTTTATAAGCAGTAATGCTGCCACCCGTGGCATTTCTAGACACTGGCGCGTTCTGTGGTTTTTATGACTTCGAGGTACTATGCATATACTTTGGTAACATACCAACAGGGTATAAGGATTGTGATGGTAGAAACATTGGCCTACCGTTAAAATTTGTCTGAATGACTGAGGCTGCATTTATCCGGAAAAGAGTAAAATCAAAGACCCCAAAACACAAAAAAAAAACAATTTTGAACTTTTGATCTCAGGGAGATCAATATATTTGAAAATAACGTGAGCGTTTTTCACTCTTTTTTCCAAGTATGAAGTACATTAACCATTGCATGTATGTTTGTTTTGTGGAAACAGGATAATGCCAAGAAGTACATGAATACGTACAATGTGGCAAAAGATGTGCAAAAGCGGGTCCTTCTTTGGTATCTCTACACTTGGAAAAGGTAGGCATGAGCATAATCAAAAATTATACTCTCCCAGATGGCAGTCCACCGAGGCTTTCAAATCGCTTACTCCTTGAGGTTTGTAGGAGTGATTGTCTGAAAGGGAAATAATCTCATCTTATTTTGTTTCCAGATCTAGAACCGATGTGAATAGCTTGGGCCCTCTGCCGACGAAACTGAGAGCAGAGCTGGCGATGCACGTCCACCTTCAAACGCTGAAAAAGGTCGGCCAAAAAAAAAAAAAAATCCTAAAAAGTTAATAGACCCTAGTTTATTTTTGTCATAACATTTTATATGGCGCCAATTTGCCACAGATTGTAAGGCGCTCACAACTTGAGAGCGCCTTAGGAAAAGGAAATTAAGATAAGAAGGAAAAAAGGCAAAAGGAAATTAAGATAAGAAGGAAAAAAGGCAAAAGGAAATTAAGATAAGAAGGAGAATGCAGCTACGATCTTGGAAAGAGATGTGTTTAAGAAGATGAAAACATTGTCACAAATCGTGCCCCAACTTGGTGAAATGACGCATGCATACTGTGGCCCTCCTAAGATCTCTGTCCTCATAATGTCCTCACATATCTTTATGATGGGGATTATAAGGCGCCAAAGGTTGCAAGGCGCTCACAGAAGTATAGGCCTAAGGACATTAAGTTGAGAAGGAGAAGATAGCTAAGAATCTTGGTAAGAGATAGTTTAAGAGGATGACAAACTGTCATAAATCGTGCCCCAACTTTGTCCAATAACCCATCCCGTAGATCTCGTGAGGTTTCTGCCCTCATAATGGGAGACTTTGGAGCTTGACCTTGAAGTTGATAGCGCACGCGCACAACAACTTGCGCATGCTCACAATTGCGCACGCATGCTCAGAGCTAGCAAAAGGAGACTTCAGTCTGCTGCCGCCAACGTCTCAAATGTCTCCCATGATGCCATCACATTCTTATAATTCATGCTGAGGTTTAATCTTGATGCGTAGGTGAGCATCTTCACGGAGTGCCCGCCGGAGTTTCTCCACGACCTGGTGTTGAAGATGGCCACGTGTATCTACACGCCTGGCGACCTGGTGTGTCGCAAGGGGGAAGTGGCGCGGGAGATGTTCATTATATCAGACGGGCTTCTGGAAGTGGTTCGGTGCGTATAAAAGGCCATCTCTTGGACTGTGTGTGAACCTATGGGACAGTAAAATGTTCATAGGAACACCGTGAGCCTTAAACTCTCTCTCTTACACAGAAGCATCTCTGTTCAGGAGCGTCCAGTTCTGTCATGGCTCTCTAAAGTGTGTCCCAAAACAAAACGATACCCATGTTCAAAATATTATGACCAGAAATTGTTTGCTTTTAGCTAATTGATTTTTAGTCCCTTGCATTAAATATCTCCCAGGCAATCTTTACATTCTTAGTTGTGATCTGTAAATCTCCCCTCGATGTGGCCGCCCACATTCACTACATACAGATCACCACTAAAAGATAACCACAACTGTCACTCATAGCAAAATGGTCTTTTAAAGACAATCAGTAATTGCTCATTGATGCATGAATGGATTGCATTGACATTTGGTCAGAATTTACCCAGTGAGATAGTGAATGCAATAGACCAAAAATCAAAAAGCTGAAAACATACAATTTGTTTTTATAATATTTTGAAAATGGGTCTCTTTTTTTTTAAGGGGGACACTGTATAGAGAGAGGGGGAGAGAGATGTTGTATATTGATGGGTACAGGTTGTCTAGTGTCACATCCTCATTATTGGGGGTGTGTCCCATTTGCCTCCACAACCAGATCATGATAGTATAGAGTCGTTTAGAGGGTTTGTCAATATTTGGTGTGTATAATTACACTTTTAGACCATCCAGAAGTGTCTATTTGTGGCTTTCAGTCAGCCATTTAATGAAAAAATGTTCATGACTGTAGAGTTGTCTCGAGGGTTTGTAAACAATCTGTGTGGATGATATAGGTTTTACCGGCGGTCATTTTCGGCAAATGAGCGGCCAATTTCATTTTTATGCATTCGTCATGACGTGATTTTGCCTCCTCGGTTGAAACCGTCACTCGATTCCACTTTGATGCATCTGTATTTACATAACATAGCATTCAATTCATTTCAGCAGTCGTACAGTTTAGCCATGCAAAATCAGCGTTCAATTTAGCACGCCGTCATAAGCCATTGCGAATTTGAATGCTGTTCGAATGGAATTTTAGATTAAACGGCGATTCTATTTAATCGTCTTGTTCACATTATTTTGCTTGCACATGAAGTGAAATCGAATGACTGTTTTGAGGTGCATTGTAGTGTCGCGCGAAATGGAATGACGCAGCGTACTTTAGATTGTCCGCTCATTTGCCGAAAAATGACCGAGAAAACCTATAAATACCTTTAGATCACCCATAAGTGTCTATTTGTGGTTCTGTTTTTTATTCACCAATAAAGACATGGAAGGGGATACCGTTGCCATCTATGTATAGTAGACCCATTTTTAGGCCTCTCGTGGTGGTCCCCCTGGCTACCCATACTCGGCAGAAAACCATTTCCCCCGCATGCTCCAGCACTCAAATATTGGTACCCAGTTCATCTACTCTAAAGGCCCTGGACTGCAGGACTGGTGGTCTATAATAAAACGTTTTAGTTTTTCAAAACCGACAAATTGATACCAAAATAATGTTTATTGATATTATGAAGCAAAGTAGTTTTCTTAATTTGTGTGCATCTTTTCAGATCGGACGGCGAAATCCTAACGACACTTCAGCCGGGAGATTTCTTCGGCGAAATCGGAATTTTGAATCTGGAAGGAATACCAAACAGGTGCGTGAAATATTCATTGACACTTTGCGCGAGCTTGAAGGCCTGTTTGAAATTTTCTCATAAAATGAAATCGTTCCCTCCTACATGTATTCAAAAAGGAATTTAGAGCAATGTCGTAGTTTGGTTAGAGTCATTCATTGTTTAAAACGATGCATTCGTTCCCGTGCAACCTTCAACCTCAAAAACTTTGTGTTGGCAATTCTCGGAATGTTTGCATAATGTTATCACCCCGATATAGATATACTGTAGATGGACTTTATTTATTTGTTTAGGGCAATGCTATGAAACACATGACTGGCTGTTGAGAGGGATTGATTGGTTATTGAAAAGGGGTAAAGAGATCAGATGTTCAAGTACCGGGTCCACAAATAAGATTTGCACCACTGTGGCACTTTGCGTCTTTACCGGTAAATGGCGCTATTAAAACTTCATCCCTCTCCAAAGACACTTGAATCAATGCGATTCCGATTACTTGAAATACGGGAGTCAACAATCCTGCTTGGTTCGGCACGTTTTTACATATACGTTTTGTCAGAATCGATACTGTTATCAATGTCGGTTTCGATGACCTTGCGATCGATACGGCAGCTCTCTGTATATAATAAGACCTAATAATTATGCCCGTGCCCTCAACTCCGCTCTGCACTTTTTGACGAAGGCGAGTTTCTGTCCCGGAAGTTACATTAGATGCATAATTATCTTGTGCCACGTCATCGTTCCAAAAAAAAAGCAACAAAGAAGAACATGAGCTATTGCCCAAATTGAAGAGGAAAACCCACCGTGATTCTTGTTTGCTTCCTCCCGTTGATTACAGGCGAATAGCGGACGTTCGGTCGGTGGGCTATGCCGAGCTTTTCACACTGTCCAAGGGAGACGTGCTGGACGCGCTGCAAGACTTTCCCCAAGCACAGGTTAGTGAAGGAGTTGATCCATGGACCGCAAAGTGTAGCATTAAAGCCTATAATATAAGGACCTCATATCCCTCAATTCAATCGTCTCCTAGCTGATGATGACTAGAGCAGGCTAGTCGAAACGTTGATACCTTATGAGAAGTGCGGAATCACGAAATCAGAAGTGCGGAAGTATACGAACGATTCTTACATGATGTTTCCGCAAACCGATCCACATACCAATTGTCACCATGCAACGCCTCAAATATTTCTTAAAGCCTATAGTTTAGACAGAGGTACCCACTGCCTTTATACAAACCATCGGTCTGAAATATCTTTTAAGTGCAAATTTACTGGTTTCAAAGTTCACTCAATATTTCGACAGCCGAGGCATTTGGCTCAATGTGATACGAGGAAATTTACAGGCAGTCACTTTTAGGCAGTCTCCAAGAAGATTCGCCTTGCAGTTGCATACAATTTTCTTGGGCCATTGAAAGGTGTGAACAAAGAAAATTTACTGTAGCGGGATTCGAACCAGGGACCCTCCTAATTATACCATACAGACGCTCTATCAACTGCGCTATCCAGCCCTACGTTGGTGATGGTGTCACTAATACCGGGAGTCAATTATATTTGTTCGTTTGGCTGTCAGAAGCCATGAAACCACGCACATTATCACTAAATCCCAAGGACTGACGATACTCTGCTGTGACTCAATTCAGTCAGTTTCCCTTTTGGTTAAGAAATGTGATGATTAATTTTCTTGGGAATACATGTAGTTATAAACACAACATATAGCTGCCTTTTTGTGCAACCGAAGTTATAGTCTTGTATAGAAGTCGCTAGTCGCTAGTATAGAAGTTGCTGATATAGATGCCTCGTTTGACATGATCGAGATGTTCTGTTCTGTCATCTTTATTCCAGAAAGTGCTTGAGGAGGAGGCTATGCGCCGTCTCAGCGTCAACCGTAAGTCACCTCCTCAGCGGGCCCGGAAGAGGGCGATAGACGACTCCAGCTGCAACGAGTTATCGGATGTCGAGAGGAGAACGCCCAAACCTGAATTGCCAGCCGAATCAAAGTAGGAATCAAAACTGCTACAAATAAAATAATTGGGAATGACAAAAACGAAGTCAATTTGGCAATGAGTCTCCATATACTATTGCAGAACTCGTAGGCCAAAGAAAACAATGTTTTAACGCACCATTTATCAGAATTACAGTTTCCCTGCAAATTGTGCCGTGTTACTGGCGCTTACCGCCATGAAGAACTGATCAATACTGAGAAGACAGGTTATAGTCAGATAACTAAGACCGTGTCAAGGATTTGGAGGCACTATGACAATTAAGACATTTTCAGCAATGACTATTTTGTACTTTAAGTCGATCAAGCAGCAAAAACAAAATATGCTGAAAATATCTTTAAGATACGCCTCAGATTATTGGTATACTAGTCAAGAAACCCTGGCCATTTTTATAATAGCTCCAGTATTAAAGCGACTACTGTATAATCAAAGAGATATATCATTTTTGATAATAGAATAGAAGACAGTTTCATCACTAACGTCGTTGTCCATCGTTCACAATTTTTACCTCAAAGGAGTAAACCATCCTCACCGGAGCCGATTTCCCCAGGTCGTCGGGGGAGTCCCACGGTTCGTGGCGTCTTCCATCTCTCGCCCTCGCCGAGGAATAGGATACAAAAGCCCGCCGTGCCCGTCAAACCGTTCAGGAGAAAGCGAGGCTCGAAGGGCAGCCTCACCTCCAAGGACAACGGTGACGATGCATGGGTGATTGACGTGATGGCATCGGTGCGAGAAAAACTCGCGGCGAAACAGGTATAAACAAGTCTGATTTAAAATACCAAACTTGTAGCTCTTCCTTCCACGAAGAAGACAATGACTTCATTGTTTCCATTTGACGATATAAACGTACCAGTTGATATACATGATCCTGGGGTCGATTTCACAAAGCCCTGCGATCGATCATAACTCGAGTTAAGTTAAGAAGGATAACCCATCGTAGATGTCTTATCCTACATAGGGCTGCAATGCATCATAAGTCCTATGATTGATAGTAAGTTGCGACGAGTTTCGTGAAATCGACCCATGATGATTGTTGTTTCACCCATATCTCAGGTAAAAGTCCATTGGAACCTTGGTACAAAGAGTTTCCGCAGTAATTACTAGAACTTCATTGTTTTGAGTGGCTTGTATAATAATATTATACCGTTTCACCATCGCTTTGAGAAATTCAAAGAGATCTTTGAGATCGAGTGCCTCGCGTCATTTTCTGCTGCTCGAGTACCCAGATCCTCAATAGACCCTATATTCACAGTGCATCCATCCTACATTCCAAGCAATCAAACCGCGGCTTGGATTCAAAGTAGTCTGGTACCCGTTTGCCTTTTAGAATTGGTTTTTATCTTTTCCAACGGGTACACAAGGAAGGTGATGACAAGATGGATGCGCCGTGAATAAGGCGTATGGGTGTCCACGTTTAGTCGACTTCGGACCGAGTTTTGATTTCGAATCGTAAATGAAAGTAATAGTTACACAAAGTGATCTTCCGTCGTTTTGTGTTGCAGGAGCGTTACAGCAAAGAGAATGATACATTGTTATTCCGCATCCGTAAACTGGAAAACGACTTGAAGACGAAAGAGAAGGAACAAGCCGGGAAAGATGCCGAAATAAGAGCACTACAGAACAGAGTCATACTACTAGAGGTAATTTGGAAAAGCATTACACTGAGGCCTTTGAGAAAGATCCTGCCAGGATCGAAACGCGTCAGGCCCTCCTAAGTCTAATTTCAAGTCATTTTGGCTGATGTGAAGTTTGCAGCAGTTTATTACTTGTCAAAAATATTGAATGTAAGAAAGAAATAAAGAAATGTACTTGTGTCCGCATTAATGTATAACAGTCCAATGGCAATGGTTACTATTAAGCATTATTACATTTTGCCTAAAATTGGGAAAATATCGACCAACGTCTTGGAAATTAAAAGGTTAGGATAAGTGAACTGAAGCGTGGACGAAAGGGTACCTAATAATGTTGACTAGTGGTGTGGGTACATGAACATATGGCCTATACTGCCAATTGTTGAAACTTAAGCTTAGATACAAGCTTATTATTATAGGCTTGTTAGCCTTGGGATCCTTCGCCCACTATAAAAAAAAACGTTTTTCGTTTGTTTGTCTTTTCCTCCAATTTGTACAGGACTTACTGAAAACCGTGGATATGCGGATTCCATAATCTCTGACTGGTGCAGACGCGTCACGCAATGCAAGACATCGACGACGAAGGCTTTGTACACCACTGGAACGATGCGTCTTCACGGGGAAAACTTGTCTGGCTTCCGTATTAATTTTGAACATCGCCAGCCATTGTCGGTATACCCACGCCGTGCGATATTTCAATGGAAACATTTATGGAGTTCTTTTTCCAAGCGGTTAAACAAAACCCATTGATAAACCGACTGATTGTAATAATATCCGAACTTTATGCAAACGCACTCAAAGCCTTTGGATGATCGATCGCAATGGGAGAAGCTTGAAGGCAAACATCCTCGCTCACTGCTGAGGCAAACTCGCAGTGTTGTTGAAAACAACAAAGCACGTAAAATATTGGCGATTCCGAATAGTGCACCACCAAGACTTTCGAAGTCGTTGGCCAATCACAATGCGCTAAACGTTTCGTGAATTGTGATTGGCCAATGCGTTGCGAACTCTTAGTGGCGCAGTATTTGGAATCGCCCGAATTTGCAAACCAGGGACCTTTCTCAAAGCTGAATCGGCTCTGGCTCAGGCTCCGGCTTCGTCTCTGTATTCCATATGCTGAAAATACAGGTTGTGGTTTTTCACGGGAGCTGAGGCTCTGTTTTCTTTACCAAACCAGAGAATCTACTTCCGAACTGCAGGAAAAAGTCTCCATTTTGATACCCTTAATTTCAAAATGGATTCACGAAATGGAGCCTGAGCCGGAGCCGAGCTTTGAGAGAGGCCCTATATAAATGTATTCGTATACTTATTAATTATGTGTAATATTTTCTATTGACAAAGATTTTATCTAAACCGAAGCTATTTTAATCAATTTAATACCATTTGAAGTTATGTATCTATATCATATTATATACATATAGGCCTATAAATATTTATCACTGAAAGCTGATATCAATAAAATTATATCCTGGAAAGATTTTGAATACATCGTTGATATTTCTTGACCTCTTAATTCTTTAAAGGTAATAATACATGATCGGTAAGGGTAACAGAACAGTACTCATACTGTGTCTGATCAAACAATTTGTATACATGAAAAAATAAACATGGGAACATTTCAGCTCAACATGTGAGTCCCGAGAACTTAGCAAAAACCCAACTCAATGTTTCTTATATTTCAGGCGAAGATATTTTACTGTATGTTTCTACCCGCACCACCAGTAATACATAAATATGTGAACATGTAACCAATCACGTACTGTACTTTTTAACATTAGGGCAGCACAACTTTAAAGGTAGTATCATACTTTGGTATAAAGAAACCCAAACAGAAATGTTCACAGATTTACGTATAACTTACAGGGTATGAAGATGGTGGGGGTAGAAACATACCGTTCACATTTTTCCGCCTATTGGTTTATTTTTCCAGAAATTAGTAAAACAACGACCGAAAATCTTGTTGATCTTTTAAAAGATCAAAAATAAAAGAGAAAGGACTTAAGAAATACTGTGGCTGTTTTTCACTGTTTTCTCAAAAAGTGGACACCGTATGGGACTGAAATTTTCACAGATGACTGGTACAGTATCTGTCTTAATATTTTTGTCCATGAATCTGTATTTCTTTGATAAAAACCAAAGTATGATATTACCTTTAAACCCTTGATTTCAACTTGAACGTGTGAAAATACTTTCTGTAGAACTGTACACCCCATGTCCTACTCTGCCGCCCCTCCCATCCACTCGGTATAATTAGGTACAGTGGATCAACGAAGAGGGCGCTGTTCGCCCGTACCAAAAATGGCGACGACCCTTGCAAGGCATGTGTGCTTATGCGCCAGAAACTTTCGACAGTTTCATGGTTTTTTGGTCGTCAAAAAGTCCTTAACTGCAGCACGAGTCGGTAAGTCCGGTCTGGAGATAGATCTAATGATTCAACCCCTTAAAAATCCCTAAATAATGACCTTCACCTTGTCGAGCAAGAGGCCTAAGTTTTAGAATTTCTAAAACAAACCAAGTTCCACTGCATGCACTGAAGGATGTCGGTCACTTCGCCCACTTTCCACTTCGCCCATAACCACTTCGCCCACAACCTCTTCGCCCACGCGTCACTTCGCCCACTTACCACTTCGCCCACTTACCACTTCGCCCACGAGTCACTTCGCCCACGCGTCACTTCGCCCACTATTAATACCAACGCAATTTTAAATACATGTACAGGGTTTAAACAAAATTTTACAAAGAATAAGCACATTATCACAAACCCCGACCAAGAAGGAATTCCCACCTTCAATGACCTTGTTAATTCCACTTAAATCACCAAACAAAATCCACGGATTCAACTCGGGTCTCAGGTATAAATTGCAGTAAAAAGCACTCCCCAAATGGAATTATTTACTTATTTACCTATTAATACTCATAATAATAATATTATAATTTATAATTTATAATGACCTCTTCCCAGCCCTCCGGCATGATAAAATATACCCAATTATCACACAATAATTATGTTCAGCTTGTTCATGTATGGCTGTTATGTATACGGCGGCGTGTGGGCGAAGTGACGCGTGGGCGAAGTGGCCAGTGGGCGAAGTGGTGAATGGGCGAAGTGACGCGTGGGCGAAGTGACTGGTGGGCGAAGTGGTTGTGGGCGAAGTGGTTGTGGGCGAAGTGGGCGAAGTGACTGTAAAACGCACTGAATTGAATCTAATCTAACGTTAGTAGTAGGGGGCCTAGTACTGAACGGTACTCGCTATTTGCTAACACACTACACAGGCCCGTTGCGTTGCGTGCATAGGCATACTTTCTACCACAGTGCCACTAGGCTTACTACCAGTTTTACGTTACTTAAAACTAACGTTAGAACTCGGAAGTTGAACTCATAAAGAAGCATTCTAGTAGTGCGTCTGGTTCTAATTCTAGAAATCATCATAACTGCCAACTTATTTTTATGATGATGAATGCACCCGTAGTACATTTTTTACAAGTAATTTAATGGTGATGAAAAGAAATGGAATGGGGTAACTAAAGGGCTGGTATACCGGGTACCCGATCGGGGGCGGGGGTGGGGGGTGGGTGGGTTTGTTAGGGCGAGAACCCGATCAGCCGCATTTTACTCTGTATAAAAGAAGCATACCCGATAGTGATTAGTGTATTAACAACTAATCAGGGTTCTAGCCATGATGGGCGGCACTGGGCGGGCCAGCCCGGCACTGGAAATTTGCGCCCGGAACATAGGTCTGAAATAAACTCTGCCGCCCAGCACGAATTTCCACAGAGTGAATAAAAGTATTGCCAATATCCTGAATTTTGATCACATTCCGGAATAAAGTTCACTCTTTTCTGTGTTTTGAAATGTGAAGCACTGATTCTCAATGTTTACAAGACGATATAATTTCCAATGTTTAGCGTAGGCCTACCGTATATCTGTACATTTTTAGCGGACTAGAGCTCAACTTCATTTCTAGAGCCCACCGCTAAAATTGGTTTGGCTAGAACCCTGCTACTAATACAACTAAGCGAAAATGCAAGTTTTATTTCAGTACCTGGTTCAAAAAAGTTTTTTTAATGATGCAAATTTCTTGCAAAACTAAGCATTATCACATGCATGACAATGTTATTAAAAACTGCATAATAATAGACTGAAGAATTTGCCGTTTCCTTTTTCAGATGTGAGGCATCATGCACGCTGGTTTGCCCCCTTCCTTTTTGCTCTGCGAAGACAAGTTCAAGCAATCCAAAGGAAATATGGGCCAGAGGAGAAAAAGCCACGATCCCACCAAGAGAACTGGTTAGTATATATGACTCAGTAACTCCTTGACCCAGGTTGGACTCCAGGGGCCGATTTCATAGAGCTGGTTAAGCGCCAAAGTGTGCTTAAGCACCAAAAACCTTGATAAATAAAATCAGTATGCCAGTCAAAACTCCTTGTGAATGTTATGCTCAGCAAACAATAGCCCAGGGGTGGGCAACCTACGGGCCGCATGTGGCCCGCCATTGATTTTTGTGTGGCCCGCGAGACGCATCCAGAATAAAAAAAATTGGTATGTGCTTTACACAGCGCGGTATCAATAATATTGTGTCATATCGGTATTGCTTTGACAAGTTTTCACAAACAAAGCTCAGTTGTCAGGTTGTGTTCCTTAGTAGGGTTGCCCTCTAAGAAATTCCTTGTTACTGAATATTTGAAATTGAAAGTGCATTGTTGACCATAGTGCGGCCGCCAAATTTTCCATTCCTCGTTTCTGGCCCATTGATTCATAAAGGTTGCCCACCCCTGCAATAGCCGAATACAAGTCAAAAGCGGTAAACATCACATGAAGACTTTTCATACTTAAGCAAATTTTGTGCTAAGTAGGTCTATGAAATTGGCCACAATTGTTTACTCTTAAATAATGGTTATTTATAAAGTGCCTTTACAAAAATGTCAAACTCAAAGCACTCTACATAATTTGTAGACTTAAGCAAAGAGACAAAGAAAGGGGTTGCAAGAACAAAATATTTTTAAGTCGTTTCCTGAAAATGGTGACGGAAGGAGCATTCCACAGTGGGACCAGCTGTACAAAACGATCTACCAGGAACCAGGAATAGACAGAAGAAATTTATCATTAGAAGATCTTGATATTTTGTGTGGTCTAAAGTATTAACCTCTCGTTGAACTTGGTTCTTTTCAGGGACTATGACAGCGAGCTCTATGCCTTCGGGAAGCGTATCGGTGAGGAATTCTCCGAGACCACGCTGAGGGCAGCCCTGACAGACAAGGGTTACGTAACGATGGAGGAGCAACGGAGGGTAGAGATGGGACTGACGGGGGAGGAAGCGAAGATCGAGATGCCGGACAATCAGGACCTGGCTCAAACCGGTATGAAGGACAATCACGAAGATGAGACATGGAAACCCAAAAAGCTTTGCTGGTCGTTTCTCAGATATCAAAACTCTCAATGTCATCTTTATGTGTTGCTTTTGCATACTACATTTTGCCCAAGTGCTATCATGTTCTAATGTGAATTATGGATAAAAGGCCAATCATTGTTTGCTTGGGTTTTTTTTTTTTACTTGTTTGTTTATTTGTCTTTTGGTAATACCTTTGAAATGAAAACCCAAAGGCCATAAAAACTAAGCTAAGTGAATGTTAAACAACAACAAAACTTATCATTGTTGAAGGATGTATTTTCAACTATACATAAGTTATTTATGGGCTGGTATTAAGCTGTATAAAAATGTTTGACTTAAATTCCCAGTAATTTTAAAAGGAACCATAAGTAGCTTTGTTGCACCTGATCCTACAACCCACAAGTGTAAAAACACTGGCCATTCTGGTCATTTTCTATTTGCAAAACTCTTCTTGTCCCAATGACTTTTTGCCAATGGTCTCCATTTTGTCCCTCTTCTCCGCTGTAGGCTCAGTCTTCATTTCAGACTACATCAAGGGCTACTTGAGGCTTACCTACCCAAAACTACCGGAAGAAGGAATTTGGTGAGTTGACAAAAAAAAAAGTTGCTGTGTATACACAACTATTAAAAACTTAAATTGGGATAAATAAACTTAACATTACCTTTATCGGTTAGGTTTGTAATGGTATCATTGGTTTGTCCTCTGCACACATATGCTGTTAAATGAGATCAAAGAGATTCTCTTAATTTCTGAAGAATGAGTGGATAATGCATGTATTATAGGTTACCATCATGGAGATTTAGAGACCAGGGGCCTTTATCAAAGCTCGGCTCTGGTTCTGGTTCCAGCTTTGTCTCTGCAATCCATATGCTGAAAATATGGTTTGAGGGTTTTCATTGAAGGCGAAGCTGAAGCTCTGTTTTCCTTTTCAAACCAGAGAATCTACTTCCGAACCACAGCCAAAAGCCTTTTTTTTGATACCCATAATTTTTAAATGGATTCATGAAATGCAGCCGGAGCGGAGCTTTAAGAAAGTCCCCAGGCTATATGTCTTTCATGTCTATTTAACACACATGTCAACATGAAAAGTTTGCTGAGCACAAAATATATTTAGCTTGGTATACACGGGGCATTGGCTAAAAGTTGAAGTGTAATATCTCTTCCGTATTCATTACCTGTCTGGAGTGTTTTTCGCTTAGTATAAATATGAGATATTAAAGCAGTACTTTTTTTTTGCTAAGCACAAATTGGGTCCACGTCACAATGAGTGTCTTTGTGTTTCTTCTTTAGTGCCATCCATGACTATCTAACAACACAAGAACTTCTTGCACACATCGGCAAGCATCTTGGTATAAAAGACATCATTCTTTGTGCGGTAAGTATTTTATTTTTAGACCTCAAAATGGCCAGTCCATTCAACCACAATCCTTATATGACTATTTGCAGTAAGAATTGGTCGCACAGCATCAACCAATGAGTACCTTTATAATATCTTGGCTGTATATTCTCAGAATGTGAGTGCCAATTATTAGACAGGATTGATGCAGTGTGTTGGATGGTCCATGCATAAAACATTGGCAACCTCCCTTAATCCTAACCCTCTGCACCTAACACACCATACAAGACCAGGGTCCAGGGGCCGATTTCACGAAGCACTAAGATGTATCTGAAGTGTGAATTTATCTTAATTGCTAAGTGATGTCACGATACAAATCACTATGGTGATACTGACAACTCATCTTAAGATCAATCTTGGAGCTTTGTGAAATCCAGCCCAGATCCACTATTTTATCCACACTCAGATTCTCATGTACAACTTGTGTATTAAATGTACGTACATTCATTTGGTTGCCGTCGACAGTCATTTCCAATTCCTGATGAAGTCATCAGCTCTACACTGCAGGCCGTGATTGGAGGTATCGTCCAGGACTCGGTAAGTACTTGACAGTGTCATCCCAAACAGACTTTAGTCCAACCATCTCTTAGGGCCATGTCACATGAGGCAATTTACAGGCAACCAGTTCCAGGCAATCTCCAAGAAGAAATAACATTCATCTTTTAGATCTTCGCATAATGCTATAGGGGATAGTGAGAAACTGCTTTTGTGCTCCAAAACTTTCCTTTTGCATGCAGTTGCTTCCAAGTTGCCTGCTTTCTGCAGAATGCATATGACAGCGCGTTAGCAGAAAAATTTAAGGTTAGCCTAGAAATTCTTTGCTAAACAATTAAGCGCCAAAAGTTTTGCTTACGGATTCCATGAAATATACTTCACTCGTTTGCAGTGCTCGTAAGCACACAAATAGACTGTAACGTATGCCATGAAATGGGGCCCAGGACTGCAGTAAGAGCTTATCTTAAAATCAGAATGTGACCCTTGTCTCACATAGTACAGTAATAGTAGAATTTGATGTCTTGTTTCCCCAACCTAGGGTGCCGAGAGGGCTGGTGTGTTTATCCGTGACTTCCTCCTGTCCCAACTCGTTAATCAAGATGTTAACGAGCTGTGGCATATTAATAATCCCATGGGCATGCTGATGGACATATTGGAGCAAGAGGGACAGGATCCACCAGAGGCCAGGTAGGTTGACCCCCATTGGCTGGGTGCGCAACCCGTAGAGGGCAGCAGAGTTTGTTTTACACTTTATTTTACTCTTTTGTGAGGGTCATGTGTAAACAAGAATTTGTGTACAAGATTTTAGCGCATACTGATGTGTTGCTTGTATACCTTCGCTGCACACATTTCCGACCTATCAATGAAAGGGTCCACCAAAAGGCAACTTAGATGGTGCAAATTGAGGTACATGTACACAGAGAAAACGTCATGGACATTGAAGAGCTAGAGGCTAGAGGGTTTTAATCGGTTTTCTTCCTATCATAGCAGACATACATTAGACCACGTCCTATGCTTTCTTTTCCTTATCTGTCACCTTAAAAAAAAATGACAGGGAAAAAATGTTAAAATAAAAACTCGTGAAATAACCACAAGGGAAACTGACTGAGTTATTTTAAGTCATTGAAAAGTGAACAAAGAAAAATTGACTGGAGCGGGATTCGAACCGGCGACCTCCTGAATACCGTACAGGCGCTCTACCAACTGAGCCATCCAGCCCTATGTTGGTGGTGACCCCAATAGTCAACTATCTTTGTTCGTTTGGCAGTCAGAAGCCATGAAACCACGCACACACCGCCACACCCCAGGGATCGTTTCAATGATACACGCAACAATGCTGCAACCTGGGAACGGCACATGGGGGATCACTCAAAGAGGATACGGCTTTTTAATTAATATATTCGTGAAATAACCACAAGGGAAACTGACTGAGTTATTTTAAGTCATTGAAAAGTGAACAAAGAAAAATTGACTGGAGCGGGATTCGAACCGGCGACCTCCTGAATACCGTACAGGCGCTCTACCAACTGAGCCATCCAGCCCTATGTTGGTGGTGACCCCAATAGTCAACTATCTTTGTTCGTTTGGCAGTCAGAAGCCATGAAACCACGCACACACCGCCACACCCCAGGGATCGTTTCAATGATACACGCAACAATGCTGCAACCTGGGAACGGCACATGGGGGATCACTCAAAGAGGATACGGCTTTTTAATTAATATATTCGTGAAATAACCACAAGGGAAACTGACTGAGTTATTTTAAGTCATTGAAAAGTGAACAAAGAAAAATTGACTGGAGCGGGATTCGAACCGGCAACCTCCTGAATACCGTACAGGCGCTCTACCAACTGAGCCATCCAGCCCTATGTTGGTGGTGACCCCAATAGTCAACTATCCTTGTTCGTTAATAACTCAGTCAGTTTCCCTTGTGGTTATTTCACGAATATAATAATTAAAAAGCCGTATCCTCTTTGAGTGATCCCCCATGTACCGTTCCCAGGTTGCAACATTGTTGCGTGTATCATTGAAACGATCCCTGGGGTGTAGCGGTGTGTGCGTGGTTTCATGGCTTCTGACTGCCAAACGAACAAGGATAGTTGACTATTGGGGTCACCACCAACATAGGGCTGGATGGCTCAGTTGGTAGAGCGCCTGTACGGTATTCAGGAGGTTGCCGGTTCGAATCCCGCTCCAGTCAATTTTTCTTTGTTCACTTTTCAACGACTTAAAATAAAAACTCTGCGGTTCTGAAAACAAAAGGTCACGAAGAGCCATTCCCAAGATTTAGTGTGATGTCATATGCTAGACTGACTTTGTCTAGTTTCATGCGCTTCGAAGGCTGCTTGTGCAGTGTCCGTATTGTGTACGTACGTTCGTGGCCCAAAAATCTGTGTATGAAGTATGTTATAGGTCAAAGTCATGAATATCATGGAAGCCAACAAGACCATGGCCTTCAGAGTCACAGCCTTGCTGCTCTTCAACAAAAATTCCCACAATTTTCTAACAACTAGCAATTCTTCTCCAGCTCAACTAAATCTTCTCTACTTTCTTTTTTTGATTTGTTGGCAGACTTCTTAGACAAGTTGGTACATCCACCATCATGCCCCTGTACATGGTTGGCATATACAGCAACAAGAAACTCCTTGGATGGGGTAAGGAACTCTGGAAAAACATTTTCACTGTTTTTTGCAAATTTGAAAATAAGACCCTGGAGCGGAGAGTTGATTCATATATTGTTTTGTCAACAGGTCCCGGCGAGACGCTAGCCATAGCCGAAGAGGAAGCCACTCGCGTTGCCCTGAAACATGTCTTCGGCACGACAGAAAACAGCCCACCGCTACCCCTGGATCCTGCCAAATTTGAACGTTTGAATGCCTCTGTCTCGGACGAGGTTCAGAGAGGACGTCTGGGCGAGCAGGCAATCACGAGTTGAGGGACCTAGGACTCGGCGGTCTGGAGAATGCGAGTGAAGAAGCAACTGGAGGAGGGAATACAGCGGAGTCGTCTTGTGGTTATACATCATGCAGCTGGAGATTGACTGCCACAGGCTCCATATTCGCGTAGTATGAGCCTGATAAACTGCTGGTTCGACCACTTCGTCCCGACTTTTAATGTAAAACAGAACTGTGCTATTTTGGCCAGATTCAATTTTTGTGAGACTTAATTGATAAGGTATTTTGAAGACTCAACCGTGAAAATGTTCCCTTATTATGTGCAAACAAGTAAAATGGTATTGCATGTGATATAAATAATGTAAGAATATCAGCTTTCATTTTAAGACCAAGTTCCCAATTTTCACAATAAACTCCCTGGTATTCAGAACTGATAATTTCCTATGAAAACAGGAAATAATAAATGTGTGTACAAGATGTCAGTAAAAAAGAAGAAGACATATCCGTGTGGTTCTCTTTGGTTGCAGGTCCAATTATACCAAAACCTCTTGCTTGAAGTCTAGAGGCCTTTACGAAATGAAGCTTGAGGCTAGACTTGGCATTCATTTTGTTACAGTTATTTTGTGTCTTAAATGAAATGAAGGGCTTGAGATATTGTACATGGCGAAGCTGGAGCCTTTCTACGGCTTCATCATGTAGCCCAATCACTTTGTTTCATTTTGTGGGCCTCAAAATTGTGGTAGCGAAATAGGTCCCAGGCTTAGCCTCAAGACTGGTTTCGTAAAAGCCCTGTCAGTCCCGAGAACTCCCTTTATTGGCAAGGTGCAAAAACTTCCAAAGAATCTTTCAGTAAATTCTTCCGTTGTCCGTTTCTGAAAATCACTTCTTGTTAGACATGATTTAAATATTTAAAAAGGGATTTACTCAAATACCCAAATTTATTCTTTCAAATAAAACTTTATCCCGACTGAATATTAATTTAATATTAATTGGGACCTACCAAGAACAGCCTCCATCAAAATACATTTTCCATTCGAAATTTATAGGATTCATGTTCAAAGAATTAAGTACACAAGATTGTAGGCCTACTCTGTTGTGAAATTAGGAATGTTGTTTTGGTGAACAAATGTCTTGCATAGTGTGCACTGATAATAAATATGTACATCTTATTGAGTGAAAGTGAATATTGCTTTCTTTCTGTTCAAATTTCTTTGTTTTTTTGTTCAGCCTTTATTGGTGAAAAGAGCTTTTGTTTGTTGGAGACAAAATTGAGTCTGTTAAAATAGCAAAGGCCAACCGAGGAGCAAATTGTGATGGAAAGATACGCAAAAAATGGTTGAAAATTAACGGCAATTAGAATACTGGTGTCAGTAAATACTACAATGTCGTTTTGAAATACAGTGGAATGCCACTATAGTGAACAAAGTGGGCTCCACAGATAATCCATTAATATTGGTCGTTTATGTTCAGTATGCATTGTACACTAAAGTTGGGAGCCCAGGAAGGATTATGTTTGGTATACCGGGAGCCAAATTTTCAGGAATAGTAGTGTTTGTTAAGGTGGCCTTCCACTGTTCTGCAAGTTTTTTAATGTACATGTGCATAAGTACTCGTACATCTGGACTTTTGTTTTATTGACAGTCCCTTTAAGAAAAGTTTTCTTGAAGTAACATGAAATCTTTGAATATGTTCGGACGGTCACAGTTTGAGATGGACTGCATAGCATGAAGTGTATTGCTAGCCTACTAGGACTGCACAATGTTCACAAACCCCTCAAAGTTTGGCATTCTGTTGCCACTCTCCAGCAGCTGCAAGATGACAGCTGCTTGCATCTCGTGCTCAGGGTGGCTGAGAATGATCTTATGGGCCATATCCTCCATCTCAGGCTGTTGGATGTCTTCCTGCATCCCTTCCTGCATCCCGTCGGGGACGTCTTGAAGCTCGTGGTCTTGGACGTCCTCGCAAGCCACCACAAGATGCTCTTCAAGTCCATCCTGCTGAAGCCTAGATTCTTCGAGATTTTCAAATGCCATCTCGGGGTTGTCACTCGGAGCATCTCCGTGCAGCATGCACACCTCCAGAGACTCCTGCGACTCGGCCACAACGACAAATTTAGAATCAGCTTGTGATTTGGTCTCCATGACTGTGTCATCCTTATGTTTCCTTTCGTGGTTCTTTCTGGAGCCCAAGTGGGAAAAGGCCTGCTTGCAGAATCTGCAATTGTAGGGCTTCTCTTTGGTGTGCACTCGCATATGCGTTCTCAGGTGACCCGACTGGGAGAAGGCCTTGCTACAAAGATCGCACTTGTAGGGTCTCTCCTTCGTGTGGACTCTCTCGTGACACTGCAGGGCATTGTCGTGCACAAAGGACTTTGGACAGTACTGGCACATGTAGGGCTTTTCGTTGGTGTGTATGCGCTCGTGCCGCTTGCGGACTGCACTGGCATGGAAGATCCTGCCGCAGAACCTGCAGGGAAGCTCTGACTTGTTGGGCAAGTTGCCATGCTCGTCTAGCCCGCCCCGATGGACTTTGGTCTCGTGGCTGACCAATTTTGACTTGTTGATGAAGATCTCTCCACACTTTGTGCACAAGTAATTCTGCCCTTTGCGACAGTGCATCCGCTCGTGACTCAGGCGATAGCTGGTGCTGGAGAAGGAGGAGTTGCATCCGTTGCGACACGGGTACGGCTTCTCCTTGGTGTGGGTCCGCATGTGCCGCTTAAGCGTGACGGGTCCTTTGACAATTCTCTGGCAAACTTCGCATATCATTTCACGATAATAATTCTTCATGGTGTGAGTCCTGTTGTGGGCGATATACGAGAATCTATCCTCGAAAGTCTCTGGACATAAGGAGCAGTTTATCAGTTTGCTCTCTTTAATGTGAAGTTTCTCGTGTCGTAGGAGGTGAAGTGGTCGGGTAAAGACCTTGAAGCAATCTTTGCAGCTCATGGTTTTCAAAGTCTCCTCAGTGGATCTTTTCCCCTTTTTAACTCTGTGTACTTTCTCGTGTCGCCTGAGGTTGAACATCCTTGTGAAAACTTTGGAGCAGTCTTTACACGGAAAGAGGAAAGATTCCCCTGGCGATAGATGGTCTTCTTCGTGGCGTTGCAATCTGTACCTGCTTTCTAGAACCATACCGCACCTCTCACATTTGAACTGCTTCTTGCCTGTCAAACCTCTGCCAAATAGTTTTTTCAGTGTTTCCCCCTCCTTGGTTTTCTTGTTCATTTCATTCGCATGCTGCTTCTTGTGTGACTCAAAAGCTTCAAGTCTTGAGAAGACCTCGGCACAGTCTGGGCAGGACAAGTCGGGATCAGGCTTTGTTGCGGCGGCCTCCTTGTGCTGCTGGCGGGTTCTCCTCCGACTACTGCTACTGATCTTAGACTTCTTGCCGGCCTTGCTGGTCTCTGCCTTGTCTTCCTCTTGTTCAGTTTCATCCTCGTGCGAGAACATGTGACGGTCTAGTGATGCTTGCTGGGTGAACCTCCCGCCGCACCTGTTGCAGATGAACTTTTGCTTTCTGTCCCGGAGTTTCCGATCACTGCCTGGAGAAACTTCCACCTTTGCGCAGGGAGGTTTCTTGGACTTGCTGCAGGCACAGGCATAAACAGGGCCTGCGGGCTCCCTTTCTGAAGCTTCCACTGGCTTCCCAGCCTGGGGTTTACAGCGGAATGTTTGACCGTGTACGCAAACAAAGATGATCTCATTTTCCTTCTCCTTTTCAGTGGCATCACAGTGTGGCTTCACAGCAACCTCCTGCAACTTGTCTACCTCTTCAGTCTGTTGCTCAATCTGGTTGAGGAGGTGCTGAGCTTGTGACTCGAGATCTTTCACAGGTCCACTACCACTATCTGCCTGTGCTCCATTTGTAGTTTTGCTAGTTACGCCGTCTGTAAATTTTGAGTACACAGGACAGGGAAAAAGACACAAGTTAACGGGAAAGTGTGATCACAAGTGGTGTTACATCTATCATTTCACTAGTAATATTTAGAACTTTGGTGAAGAAATAATCTTTTACATCAAACCCTTACCAGCATATGAGGCCCGTAGAGTAAGATCCAAGGCATCTAACGTTGATTCGTCGACTGCTGTTGGAGCATGTACCTCCTCCATTCCAGCATCCCCAAAAGTGTGGTCACTATCCTGCACTGGGCCTTCGATTATTTTAGTTCCGGTCATTCTACAGCCAGTCACAGCCTCTGCGTCGCCTGCTTTGGTTTTCAGGACCTCTGCATCGCCAGCACAACTTGACTGCATCTTGGAATCTATCGGGGCTGTTACAGTTACAGGGTCAACAGTGTTACCAAGTCCAACCATGGTATTTTCCTCAGATGCACTTGTGACGACCACGGTAATTTCTTCACCATGTTCGCCGGTCACAACCACGGTGTCTTCCATAGCTTGTCCTCTTGCACCTGTATCGTCATCGCCTTGCCACGTCACCAGAACAAAGTTATGATTTTGGACATTTTCCACGTCCGTCACATCCATGTTTATATCTCTGTCAGCTTCACCCGTTGTTGAGACCATGGTTCTTCCGTCAAAATCACCCGTCACGTTTCTTTCGGCTCCATCACCTGCGTCAACAATAGCATCCTCGGCTGCACCCGTCACGATCAAGGCGTCACTGTCATCTGCCGCCATTTGGTCTCTGATATCAAACACGTCTGCCATCTCCGAAGCCTGGGCGACTGTCTCTATGATCACAGCCTCGGAACTTTGCAGACGTTCCATAGCAATGTCGGACCTGGCACCTGCAGAGTGTATCAAAATATCTAGAAATCGTTACCATTTAATCTTTACCCCATGGCATAATTTCCCTCAAAAGTATTAAATTGTAAAAAACAAAAACAAAAAACCCAGGGGACCGACCACCAAGACAGAGGCGGTTCTGGTGGGGGATTGAGCCCTGCCCCCCCCCCCCCTCCCAAAAAAATATCGCGATTGAAAAAAAATACTTGATGTTTTCACATTACACACAAATAGGGCTCTGCGCTCGAGCTATTTATAGAATACGGTCAATACGCCCTTCATATCGACAGCTATAATTACCCGGATGTTTGGACAAATAGCACAATGTTTACGTGTAAGTAAATAGCATAGGGCAACATGCAACTTGTTTGTTCAAACTTCTGAATGTGATGTCACGAGCGCGGAGCCTTACTTACTTGAAAAACACGCTGTGTAACTACAGTGAGTGTACATGTTGCTTTTGACATACGAAAGGTCTAGCACCCCAAGCAGAGGCCAATTTCATACAGTCACAGTCATACTCATAGTCATATACTGAGTTGCATAACTTAAGCCATGGAAAGAATTCCACTGATGACCATAATTTGTACACAACTCTATGGAACCAACAGAGGGCGTTTTGAGCAAGATGGCTGCCGCTATATTGGAAGTGTACAATTTGTAGGTAAAAAACCCTGTAAAACTCACTTTTCAGATATCCTACCCAAGTTGTCCACACCTGAGACTGAAGTTAATCATCATTTGTATCCAATAAGTTAACTCTTGGAGGATATAATCCTTTTTCCGTAATGGTCATCAGTGGAATTCTTTCCAAAGCCATAACTTAAAGCACCATACATTTCCTTTAATAATTTGCATGAAAAGTCTTCCTAAACTTGGTCAAACCAGGAACACACGTAGGCTATTCTTATTCTTACCTCCATAACATTCACAAGAAGTTTTGGCTGGCATAATTATAATAAGCAAGGTTTTTGTGTGTTTAAGCAAATGTTGATGCTTAAGCATGCATGGCAGCTCTAAGACTGGGCATGGAGGTATAAAAAGGTCCATGGACTGAGTAAGAAATTGGTCCCTGCTGAAAAACCTTGCTGCATGCACTAAGTAGGCCTATAGTAAAACTTAAAAATCATAACACTGACTGGTGAGAATAGACTGGTCGTACTGCCTGGTTATCGATTTATAGCTGGATTGAGACCGAACAATACTCACCTAAAGCGCTCAATCTAAATGCTCTTTTCCCTCTTGTATGACGTGGGCGGGAGTAATTGCAGAATACCCCGCCACGCGAGAATTACCCTTTTTAAATGGTTGGCTACGATGTGAGAGACGTGGTCCGGTGCATTAGCAAACCAGCGAATTATGAAATGGGCGAATTATCAAACAGGCAAATTATTAAACGGGCGAATTCGCAAACGGGCGCGATGAGGGATACGGCTGTATTTTTTGTGTAGGACTATGGACGAAGCAACACGAAGTGAATTGAAGGTTGTGAAAAAAAATTCTAAGTCCAAACTAAGTGCCGGTTGGTGGCTACGCGGATACGATGTGGTCGTGACGCTGAAGAACGAAGCAACACAAAGTGAATGGGAAGTTGTTAAAAATTACTAAGTCCGAACTAGGTGCCGGCAGGTGGCTACGCGGATACGATGTGGTCGTGACACTGAAGAACGAAGCAACACAAAGTGAATGGGAGATTGATAAAAAATACTAAGTCCAAACTAGGTGCCGGTAGGTGGCTACGCGGATACGATGTGGTCGTGACACTGAAGAACGAAGCAACACAAAGTGAATGGGAGATTGATAAAAAATACTAAGTCCAAACTAGGTGCGGGTAGGTGGCTACGCGGATACGATGTGGTCGTGACACTGAAGAACGAAGCTACACAAAGTGAATGGCAAGTTGTTAAAAAATACTAAGTCCAAACTAGGTGCCGGTAGGTGGCTACGCGGATACGATGTGGTCGTGACACTGAAGAACGAAGCAACACAAAGTGAATGGGAGATTGATAAAAAATACTAAGTCCGAACTAGGTGCCGGCAGGTGGCTACGCGGATACGATGTGGTCGTGACGCTGAAGAACGAAGCAACACAAAGTGAATGGCAAGTTGTTAAAAATTATTAAGTCCGAACTAGGTGCCGGCAGGTGGCTACGCGGATACGATGTGGTCGTGACGCTGAAGAACGAAGCAATACAAAGTGAATGGCAAGTTGTTAAAAATTACTAAGTCCGAACTAGGTGCCGGCAGGTGGCTACGCGGATACGATGTGGTCGTGACGCTGAAGAACGAAGCAACACAAAGTGAATGGCAAGTTGTTAAAAATTACTAAGTCCAAACTAGGTGCCGGTAGGTGTCTACGCGGATACGATGTGGTCGTGACACTGAAGAACGAAGCAACACAAAGTGAATGGGAGATTGATAAAAAAAACTAAGTCCGAACTAGGTGCCGGCAGGTGGCTACGCGGATACGATGTGGTCGTGACGCTGAAGAACGAAGCAACACAAAGTGAATGGCAAGTTGTTAAAAATTATTAAGTCCGAACTAGGTGCCAGCAGGTGGCTACGCGGATACGATGTGGTCGTGACGCTGAAGAACGAAGCAACACAAAGTGAATGGCAAGTTGTTAAAAAATACTAAGTCCAAACTAGGTGCCGGCAGGTGGCTACGCGGATACGATGTGGTCGTGACGCTGAAGAACGAAGCAACACAAAGTGAATGGCAAGTTGTTAAAAATTACTAAGTCCGAACTAGGTGCCGGCAGGTGGCTACGCGGATACGATGTGGTCGTGACGCTGAAGAACGAAGCAACACAAAGTGAATGGCAAGTTGTTAAAAAATACTAAGTCCAAACTAGGTGCGGGTAGGTGGCTACGCGGATACGATGTGGTCGTGACACTGAAGAACGAAGCAACACAAAGTGAATGGGAGATTGATAAAAATTACTAAGTCCGAACTAGGTGCCGGTAGGTGGCTACGCGGATACGATGTGGTCGTGACGCTGAAGAACGAAGCAACACAAAGTGAATGGCAAGTTGTTAAAAAATACTAAGTCCAAACTAGGTGCCGGCAGGTGGCTACGCGGATACGATGTGGTCGTGACGCTGAAGAACGAAGCAACACAAAGTGAATGGCAAGTTGTTAAAAATTACTAAGTCCGAACTAGGTGCCGGCAGGTGGCTACGCGGATACGATGTGGTCGTGACGCTGAAGAACGAAGCAACACAAAGTGAATGGCAAGTTGTTAAAAAATACTAAGTCCAAACTAGGTGCGGGTAGGTGGCTACGCGGATACGATGTGGTCGTGACACTGAAGAACGAAGCAATACAAAGTGAATGGGAGATTGATAAAAAATACTAAGTCCAAACTAGGTGCGGGTAGGTGGCTACGCGGATACGATGTGGTCGTGACACTGAAGAACGAAGCAACACAAAGTGAATTGCAAGTTGTTAAAAAATACTAAGTCCAAAGTAAGTGCCGGTAGGTGGCTACGCGGATACGATGTGGTCGTGACGCTGAAGAACGAAGCAACACAAAGTGAATGGCAAGTTGTTAAAAAATACTAAGTCCGAACTAGGTGCCGGTAGGTGGCTACGCGGATACGATGTGGTCGTGACACTGAAGAACGAAGCAATACAAAGTGAATGGGAGATTGATAAAAAATACTAAGTCCAAACTAGGTGCGGGTAGGTGGCTACGCGGATACGATGTGGTCGTGACACTGAAGAACGAAGCAACACAAAGTGAATTGCAAGTTGTTAAAAAATACTAAGTCCAAAGTAAGTGCCGGTAGGTGGCTACGCGGATACGATGTGGTCGTGACGCTGAAGAACGAAGCAACACAAAGTGAATTGCAAGTTTTTAAAAAATACTAAGTCCAAACTAGGTGCCGGTAGGTGGCTACGCGGATACGATGTGGTCGTGACACTGAAGAACGAAGCAACACAAAGTGAATTGCAAGTTGTTAAAAAATACTAAGTCCAAAGTAAGTGCCGGTAGGTGGCTACGCGGATACGATGTGGTCGTGACGCTGAAGAACGAAGTAACACAAAGTGAATTGCAGGTTGTTAAATATTTAGAGTCCAAACTAAGTGCCGGTAGGTGGCTACGCGGATACGATGTGGTCGTGTTCATTCATTTTCAAAAGATAACTTTATTTTAACCAAGTTCTTCCAGAAAATGACACATTAAAGGAAAAGGAAAAAACAATGGCAAGTCAAGTTTGAACAAGTTTAACAATAAAAGGTAATGAAGATTCTCTAATTTTTTTGTTTTTATGAAGAACTCTCATTTTATTTTGTAATGAAAAGTGTTGATGTCTTGTTGCTGTCGATTTTTTTTCTCGTCATTTAAATTTTGCATGGTGTTGTTAATGTTTTAAGGGGATGCATAGTTCTTCTACCCATCACTTGACACCAAATTTGTGGAACTATAGATTTTTATATTCAATTATTTTTTCATTTCTTTAGGGAAACATAAACACTGAAGTATGAAAGTATTCCTGTTGTTGTCTCAAAACTTGCCCTTTTATTCCTTCATTGGTTTTTACTTATCATTGTTGTTATTTCATGCTATATACTAATACCTTTTTTGCTGTTTCAGAGAAAATAACAAATTGCATGCACAACACCAATACTACACCATACGCAGCATTGTCACATTTGTTTTTACAATTTTTGCATGTTCTGTTTATTAAAATAAGTAACTTCTTTATTACTTTCGTACTAACAACCCTCACTTAAAAATATTCTGATGAAAAACACCTGTACTTATGAAATAACTGAATTGTATTTATTTTCTGTCATTTTATTTGTTTGAAACAGCTCAATGCCGACTATAAAGAACTGCTTAGAACATCATAGGAAGATGACATGTAAACATGGCATTAGACACAAAGTACAACTACAAGGCACCAAAAGCCTATTATTTCTTAAAAGTGGTTTTGTGGGATAGTTTTTATGAAGTTAACTGTATTCAATATACATTCAAGAGCAATGAATTATGCTGCATCAAACCCTGTCAAACAAAAATCATCCTTTCTGTTACTCATCTGCACTGATTTAATAGTAATTTGATCATTATTACAACACTGACCGCCAAATTAATAGATTTGAGGCATACCCCAAAGTACATGTACTATACAAATGTGCACTTTATTTTGAGACGAAAGAAATCCCCTCTGGCTGATCAATTTCCAAATTTAGCACATGTGTAAAGGAGCATGTGTAACAAGATTTTAGTTTTGGAGGTATTTCCGGTTAACATCTCCCTTTGCTATAGCTACTGTACCGACTATTACATAATTTATTGTGAGTAATGCTGATGTATTTATGCCAAAGATAAGCAATTTAAAATGAAATCTTGAAAGTTATGGATTTCAAATAGTTCCTTTTCTTATTACTTGGTACCAAATATAATGTTGGATGAGGTTCTGCATATGAAGTTTGTTGGTTTGAAGAATTTTCTCCGGCCTTTACTGATGTTGTGCTGCCAACTTCCTCTCTCTGTTTCTTGTGGAAATGGTGACATTTTAGATTCTCAACATGGGCACTCTTCTCTATAGATACTGAAGTCATTATCACAACCCCCAGCACAACAACATCTGTATGGCATGTTTGTTACTGCAAATAAAAATCACAATACATAAAGTTGGAGATTGAGTGCATTAAGTATGCCATTACGTAATTTTAATTGTTGTCATGAGGAAAATTTATCATAATTATGTATTAATTGTTCATCAGTCAGCAGGCGTAATGAGTTGGAAAGTAAAACTACATGGTTTGCAGACTTATAAACAAACATGTTGTTGGCTACACGTCACACTGAGCCGAGATTTCCTTTTTATTGGAATCAGTTTATAAAGAAAAACTCCAGATGGAATACAATGAGAATGTCACGAGAGTGTACATTTAATTTAGAGAAATTCCTGCAATGGTAGTACATGAACTGGATGAATTAGCCACAGCAGCAACAAAGGTATTAGTAGCATGAAATAAATACAGCGGTGAGTATAAACTAATGAAGGGATAAAAGGGCAAATTGAAGGAACCAAATGAAGAATTCCATACTTCAACGTCCAATGTTTTCACCCCAAAATGAATTGCAATTAGAAATAAAATAACAACAATATCCCAGAAATACATAATATGGAAAAGAATTAATTGAAGAATATTAAAATCTAGTTCCACAGATTTGATGTCAAGTGATGGGTGACTATGGAATTCTTATTCCCTTATAAACATTAACAACGTCATGCAAAAGAAACAAAAATGAAAACGAACAATATTGAAAGCTACAAGTACGTTCTATAAACACTTCATTTAAAAATGAAATAAAATAAAAACTCAATAATTAGATTACCTGTTATTTTGTTCAAGCTTGACTTTCCACAATAGAATTTCACTGGATGAACATAGCAAATAAACAACAGCACAAATGGCAATTATTTTCTCAAATGAAACCAGAATAAACATTAAAGAAGAGATCAAGAAAAAAAAAAGAAAAAAAATTGTTGTTTTTTCTCCAAACGGTCCAAGATTGCAACAGGTAAAAAAACAAGCAGGCAATAATGCATATTAAGTGAGGCGCGGCGCCTGCACCGCTTGTTTTGCGCGCCGACACTGTCATCCACTCGGCAAGGGAATAAACACTGATTTATCCAAAACTGACCACTCAATGTTGCGACCAAAAATACATTTTGTTGCTTGTATGCAGACGAAGTTTCATTGCTGAACTCCAACAAATTCTCGAGAAAAAGGCGAAAGAAATCACGCACGTGCTGCGCCATAGAGTTGTGCGATAATACACGGCCAATATTTGTCATCTATAAAACCCAGAATGCTTTGCGAACGTCGAAAAGCAAGCTCTTCAGCTGCCCATTCGAACATGGGCAATTCGAACATGGACAGTTTGGGTGTATGTTCAGGCCTGTGCCTGCATGGCTACACGTACTGTACGTACGCCGGGTGAACGTGTAGGCCTGCGTCGGCAATGAGTACGTGTTTTACCATGTCAACTGGGGTGTGTGTGTGCGCGTGTCCGTGGGCATTGTCCGTGGGCAATGAAGCGCGACATCGTAGCCGGCTACGATGTGGGAGAGGTGAGTGGCGGGGTATTCTGCAATTGTGCCCCGTGGGCGCACCACAAAATTCCTTTAGGCACTTAAACCGATCATAATTTGTTTTAAGAGTTACAGAGTTGGTAAAATATCACCCAGAAAATCAACACGAGACATGAAACGAACGATGCGACTGGTTACCTATCTATTGTGTGGTGCATACTATCCCAGTAGTTGGATCGACTGGTACCCGTCCTTTCCAGATACTCGAGCAAAAGGGAAAAAGAAAGAAAAATGAGCACAGAAACAGCGCCCTCACACGGGCTTAACAAAATGCGCTCATAGGGTCGAATGGTCCAAACATGTTGATGTAAATATTGATTGATTGATTGATTGATTGATTGATTAATTAATTAATTAATTACATCACACACAATCCCCAGCACATCATTGAACCTTCAGGAACCCTCTTGAGTAATGCGGTGTCACATTTCAATTAAATCTGTGTCAAATATTAAAGGCACTTTACCCGACATTATTCTCATCCCATTAAAAAATTTGTTCCCCCATGGTTTGCCCTTTACATGTAATAGGCCTATCATACTTTGGTTTTTGTCAAAAAAATACAGATTCATGGGCAAAAATATCAAGGAAGATGCAGTCACAGTCATCTGTGAAAAGT
Source organism: Astropecten irregularis (assembly GCA_963971285.1). Lineage (NCBI taxonomy): Eukaryota > Metazoa > Echinodermata > Asteroidea > Paxillosida > Astropectinidae > Astropecten > Astropecten irregularis. The sequence continues at coordinate 24,460,772 of OZ020247.1, read as the reverse complement.
TCAGTCCCATACGGTGCCCACTTTTATTTTAGAAAACAGTGAAAAATTCCCACAATATTAAAAAAAAATTCTTTTTAGTTATTTTTATCTTTTAAAGATCAATATTGTTTTTGGTCAAGTTTCTACCATCACTAATACCTTATAGGTAAATCTATGAAGATTTCTGTAATTCTGTTTGGTTTGTTACCAAAGTGTGATAGGCCTAGTACCTTCAACTTTACCAAAACAATATTGTTATTACTGAGGTGAAGAAGAGTGACAATTTTTCATTGTAGTCATCCAACAAGGGGGCCATTCATAAAATGAATATTATAACACTGGAAAGAATATGACAATAAACAAACAGACACCCAACAAACAAACAAACAAACACCCCAACAAACAAACAAACAAACAAACTAAATATCACAAAAAGGCATGTTTTATTTGCCGACAATCGTGAATTTGAAGAGAATATTCAAGTATTCCTTTATTATGAAAACAATATGAAAACAACAATTTCACTTTCCCTTTTTCTTGTGTACATCTTGACTGAAATGAGACTGAACACTAAACATTCTGATCACTTCTTTCACAATTCAGAATTTTTTTTTTAAGATACCCAATTGAAATTATTATTCTTTTGAAAACATGTCAAAGCATGTTTATTTTGTCTGCTATTTCAGAGAAAATTTTTAAAATGCATAAAATAATTGAAGCAATATTAAGTGGAAGATCAACTCCAATATGCAGATTATTTCTCAACTAGCAATTGACAATGCTTCATAGAAATTGTGTAAACCACTGATAAAAATTGTAGGACCGTGCGTCCGTTTCGCATGAGGCAAACAGTTCAAGACAATCTTCGCGAAGAGATAAACAATCACTGTCACTTTCCAGTTTTCAAATTTCTTAAAAACGATTAAAATACACTGCCAGAAAAGTGAAGCTTTTAGTTTTGTATGCAGCGCAGTTGGATAGTTACCTGTACAATATGCCTAGCCGTGACAAAGCCCTTTGAAGACATAAGGCCTTTTCACTTGACACTAAAAACAAACTCTCAAACATTGAACAATTTTCTCATGGTTGCAAAATCTTATGTCACAAAAGTGTCATTGTGTGAAAGGACACCAATGCTTGAGAGTGACCGACGTCCCTGGTGAATCCTTGAGAGATTTTGACCGAGGTCCAGACCCATGAGAGAATTTCTCAGTGGTTGAGAGTTTTTTAGTGTTGTGTGAAAAGGGCTATATTGGACGTAGCTAGTCTCAAATTAAGGATGTATGGTCGAGCAGAGGCCAGCTTTAGTCTGACTCAACACAATAATTAATAAATTATGATCAAACCTCACATAAACACCTATTAGTTGTCACACTATCCTATATTCATTTGATTATTCATTTCCATGGGAAATTTATTCATAACAAAAATTATACCTCAAACAAACAATACCTCTCATTAAAGAAAAACCCCACAACACGGCAAAAAGATGCATTAACCATTAAAGGTAGTATCATACTTTGGCAGCATACAGAAACAGCAATCTTCACAGATTTACTTATAACTTACAGCGTATAAAGATGGTGATGGTAAAACCATACCGTTAAAATTGTTCTGCCTGAAATACTGTTTTTATCCAGAAAAGAGTCAAACCAGTGACCAAAATAATTTTTGATCTTTTAAAGATCAAAAATAAAAGCGAAATTACATAAGAAATACTGTGGCTGTTTCTCACAGTTTTCTCAAAAAGTGGGCACCGTATTGGACTGGAATTTTCACAGATGACTGTGACTGTATCTTCCTTGATATTTGTGCCCATGAATCTGTATTTCTTTGACAAAAACCAAAGTATGATATTACCTTTAAAACTAATTGCTAGAGCAGAATGTCCATGCTGTAACAAAATTCATTTTATCAGTGGGATAATAGAATAGATGTGCAATGGATGCTGAACAATTTGATTTTTTGGTAATAACAGGGATGAGATTCACCAATGATGAAAATGTCTGAAAACAGCTGACAGGGAGTATAAAAAGTCTTAAATCTGAAAATCTCCTATACCTTTGTACACAGCCTGTGAGGAAAAAAAAATCTGAAATCCAAAATAAAAAAAATTAATCTGAAATCAGATAAAAATCAGAGAAATCTCATCCCTGTAATAAACAGACTTCTACAACTTTCTTTCAGGGGTCTTCTGAAATCCAACACATACAATTTTTCTGTAATCTGTACCTATATCATTGAGACTTTCAAGTACAGTGTACATGTATGGTGTTCTTGTATTGATACAACAAAGAGCAAGTATGTACATATAGTACATTAAAGTATACTAAAATGAATAACATTATGTAGGCATATAATATAGGAATATTGAAGGTACATGTTTATATAACTTACACTGCTTTTGTACAAATGTATGTACAATTCATGCAAGATTAATAAGTGTCATTTAAAGGTAAAGAAGATTCCTTAAACTAAAAGCGGTGCGTTTATATACAAAGAAACTCTGATAACACGCCAGTAGTCAAGTTATGTCTCTTAAACCACACTTAACTGCTTTTAAAGCTTAAAAAGTAAAATACAGGCACACTTTATTCTTTAACATTTTCAGATTATTTCTTTTAAAATATTGTATATTTTCCCTAAATATTAATCAATGGGGATTCTTTGTTTATGTGTTCATCCAATCTCAGCAAGAGAGGGCGCTAGTATCATAACTTTAAGCAACAAATAGCCATCCCACTTTCATAATGTTAAAGGTCCTAGCATACTTTGGTAGCATACCGAAACAGAAATCTTCCGATTTAAGATGGTTTCTTGTCTGCCTGAAAATGAAATGGTGTATTTACCCAGAAAAATAGTGAAACAAATGACCAATAAAAAGATCAGAAATAACGATGAAAAGATTTAGAAAATATGTGGCCGTTTTTCACTGTTTTCTCAAAGAGTGAACACTAATGGGACTGAAAATTTCACAGATGACTGTTATTACTGTATCTTCCTTGACATTTTTGCCCATGAATCTGCATTTCTTTGACAACAACCAAAGTATGATATTACCTTTGAATCACTTCTCAATACGGGAAACATCTACAAACAACATGTGCGCTGACAATTTGTATCTAGGGGCTTGTTTGTTTCACGCAAAGGATCACGAATTCTTCTGATCCGTATCCCATTTTAGCGTACCCACTACCCTGCATAGAACATGGATCCGCAAAATCTGGGATGCTGTGTATAAAAACAAACAGGCCCTAGGTCTTGCTTCTTAAATTATATGTACCTTCTGTAGCAGCAAATTATTGTACAATTGATCTACTGTATAGATTTGTACAAAGACCTAAGTCTTGTCAACTTGCATTTGATCATAATAATGGTTCATTCAACAAAAAAGTACACAAATTAAGTAGGATCACTGGAGATGCTTAGAAAATGGTGCAGTAATGTCCAATACGAGTGCCAAGTTGCTCCTGTGATGGAAGTCCATGGGCAAGAGCGATCTATGTTACAGTGTCCTCTTGCAGAGATTGCTTATGGATCGTAGGAAAAATGTACAGGAACTCACTGAACAACGGAGCATTTCCCTGACCATTTACTACAACGCAATAACTATTATCTTCTAGTTATTAAACAAAACAACAGAATTATGTAATGTATTATAAACTAGCTGCACAGCACACATATTAGATAACAAGGCAATATGAATAAACAACAAACCCAAAATGGTAACCTGCTGAAATTCATCAGCCCAGCAAATTACTTCTCGAAAGGGCAAAGGTCATTTCCATTTGTGAGGGACATTTCCATATTAAACCCCAAATCAAAAAGATTGTGAAAAAAATGCCAGTTCATAACATGATTCCTGAAAGATGCAGCTTAGCACACGTCTTAGTAACAGGAATGAGATTGACCAATGATAAAATTGTCTGAAAACAGCTGACAGGGAGCATAAAAAGTCTGAAATCTGAAAATCTCCTATACTTTTGTACACAGCCTGTGAGGAAAACAAAATCTGATTTTAATCGGAGAAATCTCATCCCTGTAGTAAAAATTTGTTTTTGATAAAACAAATGTTAAGAGAAATGCCTACCTACAATGGTAGGTCAAATGTATGAAACTAAAAAATGTTGCTTTAAGCTCACTCTACAAGCCAATGAGTAAGATATTAGCACCTTTTTAAAATACCAATGCAGGCTTTTAAGATGGATTCACTATTGCCAGTTTTTGAGAATTTAAGCAAAATGTCTGAAAAAAAGAAAGTTTTTTCTTGAGCAAATTAAGGTTATGTTTGTCAGTTGTGTAACGAAAAAGTCAAGATCTTTAGATACAAGCAATTTTATTTCGAAACACTCCATTCTGAGTGCCTGATTAAATGGCTGAGCCAGTCTCTTATTCCTTTTAGTTAGATACCATTTATACTGGATGGATTTTTGGATTTTTGGTACCAAATGAAAGGTCATAAATTGAATCAGGCAATACATCTTTAACCACCCTTTCTTCTGTCAAAATACATACATGCATCTGTTTTGTTCGGAATTAGCAACAGGTCTAAGAGGAAGCCATGTGCACCAATCCTTCAAAGTTTGATACCCGGCTACCACTCTCGAGCAGCTGCAGGATGACGTCTGCAGCCTGTACCTCGTGCTCATGGTGACTAACGTGTATCTTGTGAGGTATGCCTTCAGAGTCCTGGTGAATTACCTTGATGTCTGGATGGAGGACAACATGTTGTTCCTGCTGGGGCATGTGGAATTTGGACGCAACTTGACTTCGAGGTACGGCTAAGGTTACATGCATTCCCTGGTCGGGGGCCGAACCTTGATTCCGAGGTACGGCTACGGCTACTTGCATTCCCTGGTCGGGGGGAGCAATTTGACTATGAGGTACGGATACGGCTACCTGCATTCCCTGGTTGGGGGGCGCAAGTTGACTCCGATGTACGGACACGGCTACCTGCATTCCCTGGTCGGGGGGTGCAAGTTGACTCCGAGGTACGGCTACGGCTACCTGCATTCCCTGATCGGGGTTGTTCTTGTGGGTACCCTCATGGCTCTTCCTGGTCCCCATGTGGGAGAAGGCCTTGTCGCAGTACTTGCATTTGTAGGGCTTTTCTTTGGTGTGGACACGGATGTGCGTCTTGAGGTGGGTAGCTTGTGAGAAGGCCTTGCCACACTCGTTGCAGGAGTAAGGTCGCTCTTTGGTGTGGACCCGCTCGTGACAGACCAGGGCACTGGAGTGAACGAAGGCCTTGGGGCAGAACTGACACATGAAGGGCTTCTCGTCGGTATGGATACGCTCATGTCTCTTGCGGCCCCCTTTGAAGAAAAAGACTTTCCCGCAGTGCCGACACGGGTACTCGGTGTTCGCAGTCCGTTGGCCTCCCACAATTGGCCCGATGCCGTGGTATTTACTCTCATGGTAGATCAATTTCGACTGGTTGGACAAGACTTCACCGCAGTGAGTGCAGAGGAAATCCGGACTTAACTTGCAATACATGCGCTCGTGGCTCAGCCGGTTGCTGGTACTAGAGAACGAGGAGTTACAGCCAATGCGACACGGGTATGGCTTCTCCTTGGTGTGAGTCCGCATGTGCCGCTTCAGTGTGGCAGTTCCTTTGACTACTTTATTACAGATACAGCATTCCACATCTCGCAGACTTTCTCGTTTCTTCTGGCAGGTCTTGCGCTTCATATGAATATTCAAAAGGTACTCGTGCTTGAATTTCATATTGCAGAGTTCACACTGGAAGGCTTTCACGGCATGGGTCTTTCTGTGGATGTTATAAGTGAATCTGTCTTCAAAAGTCACAGGACAGTGTGGGCAGTTGATCAGTGCACCCTTTTCCTTGAGGTGCAGTTTCTCATGTCGCAACATGCTCCTTGTGTTTGTGAAGACTTTGGCACATTCCTTGCAGGACAAGTTGTCAATCTGTTCTACCGTGAGGTGTTCCCTCTCGTGACGGAGGAGTTTGAACTTGCTGCCCAAAACCAACTGGCAGGTGCTGCATTTGTTCTGTATCTTTGTCTCGCAGTTCTTGCTCTCGTGACGTTCCCGGCTCTTGATCGTAAGAAACTGCTTGCCGCACGCGCTGCACTTTTTACGATCACTATCTACGTGAGTCTCCATGTGCCTTTCAACGTCATACATCCTGGTGAACTTCTTTTGGCAGACTGTGCAAGACAGATTTCTGACCTTTTCGACATTCTTCTTCAAATCATCCCCGTTCTCGGAATCAAGCTGTTTTTCTTTTTCATGTTGTCTTCTGTGTGCTGCAAGAGCCTTTACCTTAGAGAAAAGTTTTCCACAATCTGGACAGGGCTTCTTGGATGTCATCTGTTTCCGCGCTGGAGTTCTCTTGGAGGTTCTGCCTCCCTTTTTTGGCGAGTTGTCACTCTTTGTTTGAGTATCTTCACTCTCATCGTCTTCTTCGCTGTCCTCTTCTTCATTGTCATCTTCATGAGCATCCATGTGGAGTTCCAAGTCCGCCTTCTGGGAGAACCTACCGCCACACTTGTCGCACGTGAACAACTGCTTCCTGCTGCGGAGCTTTCTTGCTAGTTTGCCACCCTTGACAATACCAGCAGTTGGCGGTGGCTTCTTGGACTTGCTGCAAGCGCAGGCATTGGTTGGCTCCTGCCTGACTGGGCCTTCTACAGGGATGCCAGCCTGGGGTCGGCAGCGAAACTGCTGGCCGTGTATGCAAACGAAGATGACCTCTTTGGACTCAACGTTCAGCTTCCTGTCTCCGGTATCTGCCGCTTGTTGTGAGGAAGTGTCGTTGGATGCACAGGCGTTGTGTTCAGGCAAATTACACGTATCTGGCTTCCCCTGCATACCTGCCTCCACAATGTCTTGGACTCCTTCACTCTGCGCTTCCAACTCAGGCTTCCCGTCTCCTTCATCCATTGGTGTAAGAAGCTGCTGATCAGACACCTGTTGAACGTGGGCTACTGCATCATTTGCTTCACTGGAGATGACTGTCTCTTGAACACCTGTAAATGTAAGAACAAATGAGATCTTTAAATTAATCATTATATCCATTATTATCCTTTTAGGTATGAATTAAGAAACTTTCAATAAGCTTTAAGTGCTACATCTTTACAATCAATTACCTATATGGTAACTTTTTAATTTCACAGAGGACTGATTCAAGGGCCGAGACTGAACAGTACTAGACTAGAGGCACCTTTTTGTTACAGAAAATGGTAAAATTTATAAAAAGTGTATCAGGACTAAGGCTGAGTCATCTCGGGATTTTTTTGTTCCGGAACCCGACCAAGTTTTTTCGGTCGGGATCCGGTGTTCCGATAAATTAATTCACGAAAAAATTACGTACTTTGGTGACCCCCAAAATAAAGTAAACATAAACAATTCCGACATCGAACACGTGCAAAAAACACGGTTGGAGTATTACGCCGATTTACGCTTGTAATTTATTTGCGAGATCCCTGTAAAATATTCCTTCCGAAATTCCGAAGTATCAAAAATCGCGTTTTCCTGAGCAGCTAAATCTTACTTGAATTTCAATCAGTCATTTTTGTCCTATTGGCCGAGTAGAAACATCGTTAAATCCTTCCGAAATCAACGGTCGCACTGTGAGTATTTTCTTCCATGGTAAGACGTAAACAATCATCTCGCACGCCATGCCATTGCATTTCCTATGCATGATACTGGTACTCCGCGCAAAGTGCACCAGCGCAGCGAAAGTCTCAACCACGTGCGTCGGCAGGAAGCTTTCCGTACATGTACACATGATGTACATCAACATGTGTACAGTACACAACGCGCGTACGATGTGTGTATGTGGCATGCACGGTGATGTAGCGCTCGGACGGACCGTGGACCACGATCGGGGGTCGGCAGCGGTGCATTAAAATGCGGTGGTGGTAGGCCTACGCGTACGATCCGATCGACAGGACTCTTGACATCGCTAGTTTTTCGCTACAGAAACTTTAACTTTACGATTGGTAAGATTGAATAAAAGAAACGTGATTTTTATTCAGATTTGAAGAAGAAAGTTAAGAAAAAGTATTTCTTATGTGTTTTATTTGTTTCATCGGAACACCGGAACGAAAAATCGGAAACGGAATCCGATCGCATCGGTCGGAAATCGGCATTCCGACCGTTCCGACTCAGCCTTAATCAGGACTTGATCACCAGGGGTCGATTTCACAAAGCGCTAAGATTTATCAATCTTACTTGCTCAGCAAAGTGCAATTTCACAATACCGATCACTTTGTTGATGCTGACAACAGAACTCATCTTAAGATTAATCTTAGTGTTTCGTGAAATCCAACACTTTTTCATGGTGCATGAAAATCTTCAGAGTTACATCTTAACATAAATAAAATGACTTCAGTTCAAAGCAACCGTATGCAACTTCCATACCTGCTTCTGTAAGTGGATGACTGACTACGTCCTCTTGTTGGAAGCCACCTGTGAAGTCCTGGCTTACTGGTGCAACGACTACACTTCCACTTCCAGTCATCTCAATTGGACAATCTCCCGGTAGAGTGTCCACTGCCTCGGTGATTTCGTTAAGAGCTACATCATCTACATGACCACACATCTCTAAGCTGGCTGGCTGGACGGCAGTTTCCAAGCTTGCCAGGGGTGTCATGACCGATGCAGTGTTTGCTTCGGTCGTCACGTCAGTCAGATGGTCCTCGGACTGGCTGAAGTGAATGGCCATCTCGGGTGAAATGTAATGGTGATCGTCGGCGATAACCTCCTGTATCATGATGCCGCCCTCTGGTGACGGATCTCCACCAGGTTCCAGGTCTTGGCTTATTTGCATCATGTCTGGAGGGTTGCTGTTCAGTTCGTCCATGTTGCTGACTTACAACTCTTGACCAGGTCCTGTTAAAAATTCACACAAAAGAAGCACAGTTTATGTTTTGGATGTCATTAGACTTTGAATACTGCACTTTTGTTTAAACATTATTATTAAATTTATTAATTACTCACAGCAAAAAATCCCCCATATGTAGTGTAACACGGATGGGAACAGTGCCGTGTGAGACAAGCGTAGCGCAGATTGGTCAACGCGCATGGCAGTGCTCGTGACGTAACGGATACCATGTGCTGGCCCAATTCTTTACGCACGCACATAGCCTCATAGTCATATAGGGCCGTTGAGTGGGCGTTGCCAAGTAGGTGCATTTTCATTCATGAAAACTGCCATTTTTGGTCATTACAATGACGTCACAGAATGAGATGATCGTGACGCCCTCTTGCGGCCGTTTCGTGTCAATTTGTATAAGGAATTGTTCGCTATATGGGTACTAATATTATGGTCGTTCTCTTAACCACTTAAATAATATAATTTATTTATAAGCCTAGGGATTATGATTGATGGTCATAATGACGTCCCGAAAACCTTACTTTATTAATATTAATAATATTTTGGGGTGTTTTTTTTTTTGGGGGGGGGGGGGGGACTGGGGGAGGGAGGACACACCTTCTCAGCAACACCCCCCCCCCCCCCCCCCGGCCCCCAAGCAAAAGTAGAGTAGCCAAGATGTGTACGTGTATGTTTCCTGCGCGTATTTACCAATATACCTGGGCCATTAAAGCAGTACAGTACACGTACACACTATCACTACACATGGGCCATAGGCCTGTACACGTTTTGGTACCGCCACGGATATTGGTAGAGTTGTACACAGGTACTTTCGCAGGATGTACAATTTACGCCCTTATAATTCCTGCAAAAATACACTTGCCCTGAGGTCTTCTAACAAACAAAATCCACGCTACTGGGATCCTGGACCACTAACGGTCAATATACAGCTAGAGCTAGATATTAATGCTAGATATTTGATGAAAAAATAACGAAATAAGTCTTCAAAATCTCACCGTTCGAGAACGAAAAAACAGTCGATGTCGTGGCGTCAGTTCATAAGTGATTGGTATCACGTGCATGCTGGGCATATTTTCTACAGTAATTGCATGGAAGCGATAAAAGCACATAGATTACCAGCGAAATTTAGAATCACGAGAGGGCGATATGCAGCTTGAACGTAGAGTTTTATTAATGTTACGTTTTGAAGCAAGATTTTTGAGTTCGCCGTTTTTATCTTTAGTTATCATCCTTTGGTTATCATTGCCTGCGCTTCGACACGCGAGGATCTCTGTAAAAGTTACATGTATTTAATTCAAATGTAATCAGTCACCACTCAAATTGAATAAGCACAAGGGAAACTGACTTATAATTCTAAGTCAATGAAAGTGAAAAAAGAAAAGAAAAATTGACTGGAGTGAGATTAGAACCAGCGACCTCCGGAATAATACCGCACCGGCCCACTTTCCGAGGATTATCCCACTAATCAAAATTTATCTCTTGTTTGCACGAGTTGTGTATAAGTTTCGCTACCCACGATGAAAGAAAGGACATTACAGACGCCTGACACTGCCGGCCAGTCAGCCCAGTCAGCCCCCGGTCAGCCGGTCGAAGACACCACGAAAAACGGACCTGCACTGGCGGAGGAGTATACGGCAGAGTCTTTTCAGGTTCAAAGCTTGCAGTTACTGAAAGGGGACAATTTAGTCTGAACTCTCGATATTATTGATATTATTCACTATGGGCTCAATGGAGGTAGGAGTGGATGTCTACAAATAATAAATATTGTGTGCATCCGTCTCAGACGCCACTAATACCATTTTTTAGTAAAGTGATTAAACAGATGTATTCTTTCCAAACGAAAAAAAAACTTGGTGGAAACCTATACTGTACAAGCTGTGATGGGAACGTATAGTACAACTTGTCCACACCTAACGGGGTTTGATCAATCAATAATCCAAAAATGTATAAAGCGCCTATAACTATTTCCCCTCAAAAACGGCAAAAAATAAAGCTCAGTAATTGTGCAAGAGTGTGCTCATGCACCAATGACTCCTCAGACCTCAGTAGACGATAGATTCTCTTTTGCAGAGATTCTAATGCAGCACGGAGAGCATTTACAGCCATGATGGGGTGGCCGACGGGGCGGAGGCTTAGCCCGGTGGTGATTGCTCTCTCTCTCTCTCCCTCCGGCCTTTTGGCCCAGGTGCAATTCCTTAACATTCATGCATGTTTTGTATTGATGAATCCACTTCTCCCCACCTGTGGGTTAGGCAATATGGGGAGAGGGGATCGTGGGGTGGGGCACGGAAAATTTGTTTGATCTTTTGAAATATGCCTACAATTACAATTGCCCGAGACATGAACTGATGCGGCACCCGAATACGGTCTGATCAAGTAAGAATAATACTACATTTTCGTATTTTGATTTTGGAAGATTATTTCCAATCATTAGTACCACTAGCCGCTCGCTCTGCAGAACAAAAGGGTTGGTGTTAAAACTAATAATTTCAAATACAGGGTCCAAAACAAAAATAAATTCAGACGAATTTAATTTAACACAGCGAGTTTCAAACCGTGGTGTGGACGGCCCTCGAGTAATTCTTTACCCTTGTCGAGGAGCGAGCGACGACCGGCGCCGGCGGGGGAGCTCTGGCCGCTTTTGCCTCCATTCCGTCCCCTCGATCTTATATCCAATTGGCTTAAGGACGTTTTCTCGTTCTCCGTGATGGTGCGACAACAATTATTAGTTGCCTATAGTTATATTTTTCTGCTTCTTTAAACACGAATCATCAACTTTTAAAAATCCCATTTATAATTACAACTTTACTCTCTTTTGTTTTTGTATATTCACTGGCCATTATGTTTACTCTTTGGCATGTCTGCGTGACTTATCCCACAAGTCGGGCTAATGCAACTTCAAGTACAATCATGTACTACATTAATAGGTGACTTACATCGTTTGTTTCTTAAAACGATCTCAGTTGACAATAATGGCTCATTAAAGACTAACTCCTCTTGTAGTTATTGTCTTAATAATGAACAGCAAAATTATTACTATTTTTGGCCACGTTCCAGAGTCAATTTATGTGGTCTCTCATAATGCTTTATCGGTATTTTGATATCCTTTTTTTTAATACATTTTCTCTAACTACTGTGAGTACTTGAAGAGGGTAATCATAGCTGGTTGTTGCATGCTTCACATTTAAAAAAACGAAAAATCTGAGAAAATCTTGAATCCGTGGACAGTGACATTATTACATAATTTGGGTGATCGGGATTCTTTGAGCTTTTGTTTTACATGCTTGTATTTGTATTAGTTTTGTGAATTTAACACATAAAAATGCATATTGTAAAGTGTATAATTTGGGTCACTCAATGTGCCGTTTTTAAATGAAATATTTCTCTTTTTTTGCCGCACTGCGCGAATTTTTGGCCCTCTACTCGCGGGTAGCGAACCACTACCGACCACTCGGGCGGGCGCGGGCTCAGTAGCCGCGCCCGGCGGTGCCGGGTGCATGCGCCACGCGCGGTGAGGATGAGACGCCGTGTGGGAGATGCAACGATCTTGAATGGGATGTGATTCGGGATGATGTGGGATGGGGTAGAACTCAGGTGATGTACCGTCTTTGCGTCTTCACTCCATCGTATTACAGCTGTTTCCATGAAAACATCCCCAATGCAGTCATTAATTGGTTGCATCATAAGATTCATATGTGGACAAAATTATAATAATTATTTAAGCCTAATAAGGGCAACCAAGAGCATCATGCAATGCCCAGAACATGAAAACTTCCGCAGTTTAGCTAGACCTGACTCTGAATTACCTGCCTCAATTACCTAATTTCATGCCCGACCTTCATACAATAATTTTTTTGGGGGCAGGGGAAGTGGACGACTCCGGTCCCCGTCCCGGTCCTGACAGATTTCCCATCAGAGATGTGATAATTTCAGGCAGTGGCGTATAAGTTTATAGGGAAAACGGCGCCCATGGCAAGCGCTAAAATTGCGCCCCTATAATTCCAACTTCTGATGCCAATGACAAACTGAAAATCAGACAATTTGAAATTGAGATTTTTCTTTCTTTGTTCAAACTTCATCGGATATAGATTTCCAATAACTTCAACAGAACTGCTCCCTCTTTTTGCCTTTGCGTTTTTGTGCGCACCCTAAAAAGTGGTGATGGGGGCACGTGCCCCTGTTGCCCCACCCCATAGTATACGCCACTGATTTCAAGATCCGGGACTTGGAGACCGGAGGGGATCTTGATCATCATGTGCTGACATGATGTGCTGACACTTCACGCCTCACTGTGTGCATAAAACACCGACGACATTTTCACTATAACGCCGCTGAATGAAATATCGAAACTTCGCGAACAGAAAGGTTACTTTTCAAAAGTAAGAAAACCTTCAAAATAATTATTAGAGCAGCAATTATCCCCACTGCCATGCATGTAAAGTCAAAAGTCAACTCAACTTTTTATAAATTGGCATGGACAGCCTTCAAACGAAACTACGTGGTTTAATTTTCACATTCAAAATGTTTAGGCCTACTGTGTTGTTTGCTCGTTTTTCTTAAATGTCCATGGTGACAGCACTTTAAATTTCCATCCAGTTATTTAAACAATTTCAAACAAGAACTGAGAAAATCATTTGCGTAAGTTGATTCTCAAAACTGGACCCCACACCCCTTAGTGGAAAGTGGCGGCTATACACTGTACACATTTAACATGTTTAGGCAAAGTCATGTTGCCCATGGAGCTATAGGGAGAGAGCATTCGTTCCAATAGTTATAGTTTTTAAGATGAAAATCACAAAAATCAGAGTTTACGTTTCTGAGAAATTAACGAATAATAATTCGTTATCGGGATCATGACTTTGTGCACGAACTCATGCATGTGCTAAATTTCGATTGTAGTTAAGTGCACTGCGTCCGATTCAACTTGTTTTATTTATTGAAAACAAACAAGTAAATAAAAAGATGACATTACTAACATAGACGAAGAATCTTATCTATAGTATCTCATTATTTCAACCATTATAATTTATTGAAAAGTGAACAAAGATACCTATATCTTTGTTCACTTTTCAATAAATTATAATGGTTGAAATAATGAGATACTATAGCTCAGTTGGTAAGAGCGTCGGTACCGGTACGGTATTTCCGGAGGTAATTGATCGATGGTTCGAATCCCGCACTCCTGTCAATTTCCCTTCGTTCACTATGGTTTTCAATGACTTAAAATTAACTAGTAAATTTCCCTTGTGGCTATTTGATGACAATTTATAATGACTTGATTGGTTCAGTCATGTTAAAGTTCACCAAAACAGTCAACCAACTTAGTCTGATGGGCCTATAGGCCCATTATGTCTTGTGACGCGCCCTGGAAATAATGGATTTGGGCACACTCAGTGTCCCACAACAGGTTTGGTTCATTTTGATGAGCAATTGATTAACCCTTAATGTTAATTTGGTTTCAAAAAGTTAAAAACGCCACTTCTTCTGACCATTTTGTGACGGATTGTTAAACATAACCCTACGAACCCAAGACAGATCACGCTGGCGCAGTTTAGGAAGTTATCATGTTTTTAATGCTGGCCGCACCCTTTGTATAGCGCGGGGGCGTGGCATTTCAGGGCGGGCAATTGAACTTCTGAATGTGTAACATAATAATGACAATATTTGTAGGGATTTATATTTTACCATGAATGTGACAAAACTATCCTTACGCGAAAAAATGGTGGTCCTTAAAGACTTTGCTCGACTTTTTAACCAATTATAACCAATACATCGGCTCCATGTAGAAATCAGAATTATTATTATGGCAAATTGTTTTAAAGCTTTTGCTTTTAATAGCGAGTTGCAAAATACTGTTTATTTTTTGTTTCTCTTAAATTGAACAAAAACAAATCCCCACTTTTATTTGGAATGACAGTGTTATTTGCGGTTCATGCATGGAAACGATAGTACGTACGGGGTGTTTTCTAAACATTTTAGTTTTCTCTGAAAAAGAAAGTTGGGCAATGCGTTTATTTTGTACACATCACTGCATTTTACTTTAGTGCGCACAAGTAAAGGGGGGAATTTTTCTCCTTCGCTGGTTCCCGAACAACCACCCCGTGCACCGTGCTAACTCAACGCGCTACACAGGAGGGCCAAGAGATACCAGCAACAATAATACAAGAAGTAAATTCACGGAAAAGATCCCCGATCCGCTACGCGGACAGTCATGAGTTGAAACAGCTTTACCCTAGCGTTCCCTCACCAAACTACGATGGAACAAGACGAATTACTGCACCGAAACGACGAAGACAGTCCAGACGATATGGAAGAGCCACAAGGTAAGCCGTTCTCTCTCTGAATTTAGCGAGTAAGGGGGGCACTTTTGGTAGGGGACAACAACACAGATGTTGGAGTCACCCCTACGCGTTTATATCGCGTTGAGTGTGTACACAAACCCTATGCCTCTGGGCTCCGTACGGAGTTGTACAGTGCTTTTCTTATAGCGGAAATACACACACTGGTGATGTCAAGTCTGGGGTTTTAATGGCTATTTTAACCCGGGGGAATGTCACAACGGCAGGCCCTTACTAGTATGAAACTGTGAACGAATATCATGTTACTTCTGTATCTCTTTGTCTGTGACTTTCATTGATTTCTCATTATTATTAACTACCTAGGTCTTGCCGAATAACTTTGTTTTTACTAAGTTCTTTAGGCGCATGAACCTGACAACCACATTAATTTTAAGACCAACTGTTACTTTATAAATTATAGTTAGTAAATAGGGGTGTGTTTTATTCCTCCATGTTTAGGGCTAGACCTGTTTCCTTTTCCTCCAGTCGCCCAGCTTACTCCAGCAATAAGAAAAACATTTTATATTTTCATGGTTGCACAGTGTTCTGTTACTAATCCTCCCAAACATTGCCAGTCATTTCTATAATTTGTTTTACAAGTAATTAAATAATCATTTTAGGGGCCTAATTGTATTTGACACTTTTGTCTTTGGTCTGAGTGTCTTTGAAATAACGAGAGGTGTTATTTTTTTAGAAAAAAAAAATTTAAGACCTACTACAGTTGTTAAAATAATTCACTTGCTTTTATCATAACTTGCTTTTTAGCAACTGAATAGGCAGGTGGGCGGTTGTGTTCGGCCAAACAATGTTATGAACAGATGACTAAGTTTAAATGCAAGTATAACAGAATTCAACAATAACACCAAACCCTTCCGAAAGTTACAGTTCATTATAAAAATAACCTCACTCCTACATGCCAGCAAAAGTAAAGTACAATCCCTTTTTTCATACATGTAGGACCTTGTATGGCTAACCATTTAGTCTTTTGTTAAAGTGTGAAAGGATATTTCACACTTGATACACACAGTAAAAAGGCCCCCAATTACTTCAGTGAACAGCCAGTTAAGAAGTCACTCGCACAATTGATCCGCCAACAATGCAAATAATTATGAAACTTATATATGAATGGGGCAACTTGTGGGAACTATGTGTTTTGTGTTTGTTGGTGCACAAATTGTAACTTTGCAAAAATTTCAGTGTGTCCAGTCCAGTTTCCTTTTCTTTGATTTCTTAGATTTTTGGTTTTTTTTTTTGGGGGGGGGGAGGGGTGGGGGAGACTGCATTTTGAAATGGAGGGAATTTGTAAAATTCCTGGATTCCAAGTGCTTTTGGTTGTTTATTTTGTTTGTTTGGTTTTGTTTGTTTATTTATTTAATTTTAAAGTTATAATCCCGATTGATGATATCCACCCAGTAGTACTCTTATGATGTATGGAAATATTTACCTACAGAGTGCATCTGCTACTAATATGTGTGTCGTGGGCATGCCACCATGACATTTCACCTAAAAATTAAAAAAATTTAATTTGAAGGGAAAATTTGAAGGTTTTTGTTGTTGTTGATAATGATCAAATTGTTAACAAGCCAGAAATGTAGTAACTTCATGGAGGTAGGACACACCTCCATGATTAGGCCCTTGAAGTAATTGAAAACTACTGGAGACTTTCATCAAGATCTCAATACTTCTTCATATCTAATATCATTGTAGTCTTTTTGTCTTTTTGTTTGGTTGGCATTAGGCCTATACAAATTGTAAAATGTTGTAGACAACAAAGGTTGACAACAGTCTTACACGACTAGTGCTGAAATTATTTTCTTACTGGTATCCACGCATTACAACAAGTTACGTGATGAATTCATGGCACACTTCACGTTATTGACGGAGTCTCTTTGGATATTGCCAGCAACTTTTTGATACAATACAATGGCTGTCCCTGAATAGGAAGGCTACTGTTTGGCTTCAGACATGTACATGTCGCCGTATTGCAGTCGTGCAGTGGGTACGGGTAGACATTATGCATCGTGTACAGTGTGTATTATTTCTCTGCAGTCTGTAACCAGACTGGTGCCTGCCAGCGCCAGTGTGGTCAAGGGGCGCCTGTCCTTCCTTCCTGCCGATTGTGTCATGACAGTGCACACACACTCATACAATCACCATCCTGCACTTGTTGGTGTGGCTCGCTGACACAATAGCCCTACACCAATACATTCCCACAAATACCAGTGTACATGTACATGTACTTGCCGAGCCCTGTCCTGGCACGACCTTGGCCTGAAAAGAGGGATATATATGCAAATGTTGTCCTTGCTCAACTACCAAAAAAAAAAAAAAAATCAAACTCTGGTATCTTGTTTCTTTTGCCCCTGGTGGTGGTGGGCAAGTTCTTGTTTTTCCCCCCTTACTGTGAGGGGACAGACAGCCAGCTAGTTTGCCATGGGAACCGGAGCTGGTTCGACCCTGGCCTGGCATTGATGGGGGGAAGGGAAGCAAACAGGAACTCAGGAATTGGTTGGTGGTGGTGGTGGTGTTGGTGGTGGATGGGCTGGGTAGAGACCCCAGGGGTCATTGGGTCAGATGCGAGGCGTTTCCCTTGCAAGTTTCCCTTCCCCAAAGGAAGTGTATACACTGGCGCATATTTTGTAGTAGGCCGCAACTTCATTGTTGTACTTCTTGGTGAAATACAATACATGATCATATTGACTTATTGACATTATATGCCTGAATGACCTTGCCCAGTATTATCTACAGCAATTCAAACTTTGAATAGTTTTCCCTGATAATTTTCTTTTTTTACAGCATGTTAATTCTGAGATATTGTGATTTATAACTTTTATATAGCATAAATTGCATACTAGTACGGTACAGAGTGTATATATAGGCCTTCAGAAGTTGATGACATCCTGGCTGTGTGTGATTTTGATATGAATTCCTAACTTTTCTTCAGCAATTCAAAGTTTTCCCTGATAATTTAAATTTTTACGGCAATCTGAGATATGATTTATAACTTTTAGATAGCATAATTGCATTGTACGGTACACTGTACAGTGTGTATTCAGTTGATGATATGGCTGTGTGTGAATTTGATATGTAACTTTAAAAAGAAGATTTACATGTACGTATTGCTTGTACATATAAACCTGTGTATTGTGGATTGTCCAATCTTTTCACTCTACACCAATGAACATTTGGTAGCCCAGCCCCTTACCAATATGCTCATTGCTGTGTGACGTAGGGCCCATAGAAGGTCAACACCAGGAGTGACCAAATTTATTGAGATTTTTAGGCCGCAAGGAAAGGTGAAATAGCAAATCCCTGAGGAAGTGTATCCCTGGATCCCCTCCTTTAGTGCCATTCCACATGAGACATCTTTTACAGTCAACTTGGTGGCAACCAAGTACACCGTATACAAGATGAAAACTAGCTGGTACCAAAGTCTTTTTTTTCTGGTACTAGTTTCTCACTATCCCCAAGAATATTGGAAATTGAAAGATGAAAATGTTATTTCTTCTTGGAGATTGCCTGAAACTGATTGCCTGTATATATTTCCTCGTGTGATATGGCCTTTAGAATTACATGTAAATGCTGTATTGACTAACTATTCAGTTCCATAATGCACTGATTATACTGTAGATGAATCCTTGGTTGGTTGTTCCAGGTCATTGCCTTGCTGCCCTTCACAAAATACCCAGTGGACGTGTCACTTTCTCTCATAAAAATCCTCCTAAGGGTACTGCATCATTCATGTATGTCCATGGTATTCTTTCTGTTTGTATACGTACATGATGTATATTACACTTTATAGGTAGATGTGTAGTATTTGAGATTCAGTCAAAGAATGATCAAAGTCACCAAAATGGACACAGTACAACACAAACCTCCCTTCACTCCTAAATTATAAATGCAAGCTCTACTAATTTTCCAGCAGCACATAAATGACATAATAATTATGATCCCAGTGAGTTCAGATTGTGAACTTTCAGGAAAAATGTGGAATAGGCTACTGGGGGAAAAGCAGTTCAGCAAACTTTTTGTGTAAACAGAGAAAATTTCAAGTTTTTACACATTGTGCTACCATGCTGTATTTGTTGACAGAATCAAATCTGAAAAGTTCTTTGAAATGTTTCTTTGTTTGTTTTTCATGATTAGATTACAGTATAACATTCAATACTTGTGGCAAAATGACCTGCAACTTGGCAATCAGTGCCTTTCTCAAGGTTGAAAACCTTTGATAAATATGTATTTTATTTTATTTTGCATTTTGATAACGATAAAGATATCTACAGTACGTGCATTATACTTTTAATTGACAGATTGTTCATATAGCTATTCACGTAAAACTTTTCTGTGTACTTTACATTGTCAATGTTTGTATATTTATTATTGACCATAATATTGCCAAGATTTACATTTAAAGTACCTGGTACATCTTGCACAAATTGCAGGAAAACTGTGTTAAAACAACTTAACACATGCAAAGAAATTGCACCAAATGTTGTACACTGTAGTTTAGTACAAGTAATAAACTGCTGCAAACTGCTCATCAGCCGAAATGACCTGAAATGCATCAAATGCTTGGAGTTAGAGGGCCTGACGCATTTCGATCCTAGCAGGATCTTTCTCAAAGGGACGCATTTCGATCCTAACTGGATCTTTCTCAAAGGTTTTTTCTTCAGCCTTTGAGAAAGATCCTGCTAGGATCAAAATGCGTCAGGCCCTCCTAACTCCAAGTATGTTGTAGTTTAAGAAGAAAGAACTCCCAAAAGCAACCTTTAATGGTTTAGAGCTCTAGCCCTGTAAAATGAACAGTTAACTCTTACCCTAGATTTTCAGAAGATGTTTTGAGGAGTTGCCAATGGGAGCTGTATAGCCTGGAACAGCATCGACTTCTGTTCCGTTTATGACTTTAAATACTAATTAAAAGCACAGCACTATGCTTAAATGAGAATGCTTTTTGAGAATCTCAAACAGTTCCTACCTTTTTCATGTTGTATCAAAATGAAATAAAATTGAATAATAATGATAATCATTTGGGAGGCTAGTCATCCTTACTGGCAGCTGGGGTGCTGAATTGTGAAGGATGCAGCCACAACGTGATTGAGTTGCAGGCATTCATGGATGCCCTTGGCTGCCAGCCACATCAACTCATATACATTGTATGATCAAGGAGCACAGCCTCTCTGAAAGTGTTTGATTTTTGTGGAGGGAAGAAAACCAGAGAACCCGGAGAAAACCCTCGTAGCATAGGAGAGAACCAACACACAACTCTACTCACATTATGACCCAAGCTGGGATCGAACCCAGGCCACACTGGTGAGAGGCGAGTGCCTAACGCACTTGCCACCTATGCCCCCTAAATTTAATGTTGTGCTCTAGGCCTATATATCTATATATGTAAAAACCACCAAATTCATTATGTGTATTGCCACTGGTCTATTTACAATGCATAATAACCAACAATTTGAAGTTTTTGTTGAATTGTATTGTAAAAGTGGTTTAATGACAATAAGATTAATGTAATACATTCCTTTTGTAATCCCATCGACCCATGCTTGTAACCTTTTAAAAGCTTTAAAAAGAATTTGTTTTTCTCTTGTGACACTATCCAAGGGCGCCAAGCATTTTACAAAGTCATTTGAAGTTGTATCCCTGATGGGACTTTGCACTTTGCTTTGCCAATACTACCCCTAGTCCAACCCCCTTTTAAATCAAGAAATTACAATCAATACAAATTTGGCACTGCATAAAAACCAAACCCACCACTTGATTTGTATGTACATTGTGAAGGTTAACCCCCTTATCTCACAAACTCTCTTGTTTTCTTTTGTGCCGTCCAGTTATTTTTATCCCTGCCGGGATTTGTTCTTTACCCCCACAAACAAGATATGAGATTCTTGAAGTTTGAACGCCCCTTTATATCGCACCCTTCAAAAACTGGAGAGTGGATAGACCTTTTTACCAGACAAAAACAAAAGTATGATATTGATGTTTAATTTGTAGTGGGAACTGTTCACGGACGTACCGGGAACCGTGCACGGACGTACCGAGTACCGGGTACAATTTATCAGAGAAAAATCAGAAGCTTTGTTTACATCACACAGTGCTGACCTGCTAAGTCGATCTTAACATTTGCTTAGCACGTTTGGAAAGCAGTTATTGGTGATCAGTTCGAAAGAAAGTATTGCTTGGAACTGTTTTTAAGTTTGACTGGAGCTGGGATTCGAACCTCCGACCCCCAGAATACCATACCAGGTACTTTTCAATGACTTAATTTAAAATTAGTTTAGTTGTAGTTTCCCTTTTAAAAGCTTGGTTTGTTGTTACTGAAAGCAGTGCATTTCTGCCCAGAGTTCTAACAAAAGAACCACTCTTAACATGTTAGCTGTCTGATTACTGTGCAAATAACTGAAATCAGTGTTTTACCTTAAGTTTTAGGAAAAGTTATACGAAAATGGTTCTAGAAATATTCTAAAAAATAATTGCCTAAATTGTATTAAGTATTATCATCTAGTAGTAAAATGACAATTAAACGTTCATGGTTGGCAGTGTGGTTATAAAACTTATGGGATGGGTCAGTTACACTGTGTTAGACTGCTACAACTTTTTTTGTCCTGATTTTATCTGATTTTTATAACTGAACTAAGGTCACTCACGTATCAACTATCAAAAACCCTCAGTTGAATTTTGTCGCACTTTAACAAATTTGTTTTGCCATCATCCCATGGTGTACCGACTATTATTATTGGGTCTCAATCTTCCACAGAGTGTTGATTTTTTGTAAACGTAAGATCGCAATGGCGACTATGAAGTTGAACATGGCCAAAGGGCACCAGGGTATTAGAAACTATCGTGCACCAGGGGGCAAGTAACAAAGCAAATGTGTTGAAAATGTAAATTTGCTGGATGTGGAAAGCAGAAGAATTTAAAGGTAATTTCATACTTTGGTTTTTGACAAAGAAATGCAGATTTATGGGCAAAAATAACAAGAAAGATACAGTCATAGTCATCTGTGAAAATTCCCAGTCCCATGGTGCCCACTTTTTGAGAAAACAGTGAAAATGGCCACAGTATCTCTTTTGTCTGTTTTTTTATATTTATTGTTAAACCTATAAAAAGATCAAAAAGATTTTCAGTCGTTGTTTTACAAATTTCTGTATAAATACAGATAAATACACCCATCACATGAGCTCTACACGTTCTCTGAGGCTTGTATGTTGTATACATGTACATCCCTTTCACAGGCATTTCCTGGCTAACAGGAGGGACACGTTTGATGGGAGCTCACCTTGGTCCCATGACACCATGCCTTTGTTTGCTGATCCCATGTGACTTCTCAGCCTCTTTTGTGAATCCCGGAAGGTCTTTAAATTGTGTCATTTTATTTCCTATTGAACTGGACAGTAGGATGGTGGACATGTACAGACAGGAGTTTCTTGTCTGGAATGGCCAGTAAGAAAGAAAATGCCCGAGGGGTTGAACGAGCAAATAATAGGGTGATAACGGCACTACCTTGTTAAACGCGAGTCTTTCGACCTGCTGGTATGACATGTAGACACAAATGAAATTGTAAACCAAAATTGTGTTTAAAAAACCTCAAGAAGTGCTGACATTTTTTTCCAAATCAAAATTGTATCAATGAGGTTTGCATTCTGTTGGTCAGTCAGTTCATATCCATCGGTCAAACTCAGTCTTCTTGAACTTATATACACACGTAGTACCCTACATGTCAGATGGTGTAGCGGTTCTTTCCTCGCCTTTCACCTCTGTGGACCGGGTTCAAGTCCGCCTTGGTCCACAAGTGGATTGGGTTTTCAGTCCCTACCTGATTCTGTGGGTTATACCCAGAATATTACTCGTGGGTTTTCCTCCCCCCTCTAAAAATGTATCTTCTTCTCATCATCTTCCTATAACAGGTTTCATCAGGCTTTCGAGCTACAGTGCGTAGGGCGCTTTAGAGGAATCCTTGGTGTCATTACCAGAAATAAATAATAATAATAATAATAATGTTTGAGTAATTGCCAGATTGATTCAGGAATCGATTCATTTCAAATGGATGGCGAACCAATGTGGATGATAAGCACCCTTTATTTCTCGGTTTTATCACAGCGCGCCTATTAATTAAAGCCCCTACTGCTAGCAGGATACAAATACGTATCCAGTATTACTCTACCCTCCAAGATTTGATATGGAAACAGCAGCAGCGACTTCTCAAGGTTCCTTTTTTTTTGTCCAGTCAGGGTAATGAACAGGCCGTCTTCTCAAATTTATGTTTTCCGTAGGATCGGACACCTGCCCAGAATTGTCTGGGGCTTCAGCAGAGAGCGCCTAGCCTTGCCTCGGCAGTCCCGGACAAGACAACTTGACATCATTCATTTTGTTGGTGTTTGTCAGCAAGTCACTTTCATTATTGGGAAGAGTCCGTATACTGTTTCTTTCTCTTCCACTCTTGTATTAATCCAGTAGATGTTTAAAATGTTCCCTCCCAAGGTGCTGTACATTCTGTACGACGACGTCTCATATTGTGCAACTTGAAGGCATTGTACAATAAACTAGAGACCTTAGTGAGTTTTGTTATTAAAACACTGGGCTTGGTTTTCTTTATTTATCTGGAACATTGTCATTACACATCTTTGAAAAAAAAAAATCCCAAGCTTATAAAACTTAGCCAAGTAAATAAATTAAAGGTGTAATATTACACAAGTATGACTTGTACCCTATTCCCAACCACTTCAAAAACCCCACCAAACATAGAATTGGTAAAATGAGTGTACGATGTAAGACGAAACTTGAGTTAATGAGTGATCTTTGCAATATATTGCAAGAGAGAGAACCAATGTTATTAACCCACTTAAAAAGTTGTCCCGTGACAGTCAGAAACTGGTAGCAAAACACAGAAATGGGAGTTAATCTTAGGAAAACCCGACGGGATTTTATTCCATAAAACCCAATCAAAGGAAAGACCTCTGTATAGAAGCTTGTCTTAGGGGACAACTATCAGATTATCTACCATCCCTTAAAGTTTGTCTGGCCGCAAAATATGTGGCCCGTTCTGCCCTAAAAAAAATCTCTAGAGTCTCTGATTGCAAATCTAATCATTCGAGTCGGCTTGACCGGAAGACGCACACAATGTAGTTGAAATAAGTTTTCATTTCTACAAATATCGTGTTTATTGCGTACCTCTCCGGAGTATTCAGTTCCGTTAGTGCAAGTTTTTTGCGAGTCAATTTTGTTTTTGAAAAAAAAACCCCTAAAACTTTGACAGAAAAAGAGCAATGCACTTTGTACATGTTCATACACTACTACAGTACAAGTCTGAGGGTTAGACAAGAGCTACATGTACAGTGCTGTGTTTTCACTTTTGAACTATAGTATAGTATAGAAGTATAAACAGGATAAAGTGTATTTCCCCTTTTCTACATAATTCCATAATTTCCATTGTAATTTTATGCATTTTATAATGATCAGAGCTTCAGATACATATACATACATGTACAGGTGTACATGTAATTCCCATCAAATTTGGCCATGTTTATTCTCCTTTTCCCCCCCAACCTGTAACAGCCTTAGGCCTACTGCTCAATTTCCATTAGTTAAATCATTAAAACGACGATGGGCCTCTACGAAATGAGGCTTGTGGCTAGGCTTGGGATATACATGTATTTTGCTACTGCCATTTTGATACGAAGGGCTTGAGATACCTGGCAAACCTGGAGCCTTTCCTCGGCTTTGCAATGTGGCCCAATCCCTTTGTTTTGTTTTGTGGGCCTTAAATGGCGGTAGGGTCCAAGCCTAGCCTCAAGCCTGGTTTTTGTAAAGGCCCTTAGATAGCCAATAAGAACATTTGCTAAAAACCCACGAAGAAAAAGGACACGTAGTACAAGCAAATGATTTGAAGATGCCATTTTTCTCATCCATTTCAATAAATATCATTTATTAAAAATTAAAAAAATTAAAAATCCCATCACTTCATCCTCTTTTTTGTTCAAAATTCCCTCTGAACTCTTAACATAATTTATTTCTTTTGAACTGTACACTTTCACCGGGTCCAACTGTATGAGATGCTATAAAGTTACATCATCACCAGTGCCGATCATATTGTTAGATTTGAATCATAAAAACATGAAAGTTCAAGTATGCTGGTATAACGAGGTAGAACCCATTGGTATATCATTTATCATGTTATGAACATGGAGATGAAAGAAAAGAAAAGAACAGACACGAAAAAGAAAAGAAAAAATTGATGAAATCCTGTTTGTGAGGGAGCGAGATGGTATCAGTCAAGTAAGCCGAGAGCAGTGTAATTCCCCGTCTGATTAGGGAAGATTCCTGGCAGAGTAGCTCGTGGCAGGTGTGATCCTGATGAGGATATATTGGGGGTGTCGCGTGTCTTCCAGTAAAAGTCTTGTAGTGCTGAGGGGGGGGGGGGGGGGAGGGGAGGAGGGGGAAGGGGGTACTACTACTACTACTAGAGAGGCAGGGACATGAACGGGTGTTGTATGGATGCTCTGTTCAGTGTGTCACGCCCATGTGCCCGGATACCCATGAAGGGGGCTCACTGACCCCCTGTCATTCTATTTTGCGAAGAGTCATCTTGCGTGTGTCTTCTAGTAAAGTCCAGTTGTGCTGGGGATAGGGGAGGGAGAAGGGGGTACTAGAGGCAGGTACACCATATATAGAAACGGTGCTCTGCCCTGTGCCACACCCAATGTGCCACACCCAATGCTATGAAGGGGCTTGCTGATGCCCGTCTACTGTCTTATTCTAATTTGTGTATACTGATCTTGTATGAATTGTTCAATAGATACTACGGCTTCAGCACACTGTACTCTCATAGCAACTGTACATAATTTCCTCACCAAAATAGACAAGATTTGTGCAGA
Organism: Astropecten irregularis; assembly: GCA_963971285.1. Classification (NCBI taxonomy): domain Eukaryota; kingdom Metazoa; phylum Echinodermata; class Asteroidea; order Paxillosida; family Astropectinidae; genus Astropecten; species Astropecten irregularis. The sequence continues at coordinate 24,434,715 of OZ020247.1, read as the reverse complement.
ACACATATTGTATCTTTGTTTATTTTAGCAAGTTTTTGTTTTAGTTACGATTAAAAAAAAATGATAAAAAAATGTTTAATTATGGTAGCATCTGCAAAATTGGATTCAATTTAACCTGCTGACAGCCTGTCGCCAACTACATGCAGCTAAAGTACATTATCCACGGACTTTGGTATTGACAAACATGTAGAATCAAGAGGTTACTGGTTCGAATCCCACCTGAATCAGAACTTTTTTTTTTTTTCATAGGCACAGAAAAATCAGTGAGCATGCAGTACAATGTATGTATATTGTTGAAGTCTTAATTAGTCTCTTTCTTTTTTTTATGTTTACAGTGAAAATGTAGTGTTAAAAAAATTAAAACACAAACAAAACAGTTTATAGTGTAAACAAGGTAATTGTTGCTAATATAGAAATAATTAGGCGACTTAGGTTCATTACATAAATACATAATGTGCAAGTTGGGAAACATTTTCACAAAAGCAGGGAACCATTCTTTTTCCGAGCGTGACCTTCTCATCGGCGGGACGGTCTCCAGTTTCATCCTCTTATGCAGCTTGATTAATTTTATGCGATTCACGGTATTGAATAACGGGGGATGGGGGGTCTTAAATTTCAGCTCTGGAAAAAGGGGTAAGGCAGTCTGTACTTTGGTAAAAGGGCACCCACGTTGGGAAATCAAAAACATCAGCGGTCGAACATTTTTTTTTTTTTTTATGCGAGGGATGTCAAGGCAGCTCGATCACCTGGGGGCCGGGCCGGGCCGGGCTGGGATGGAGGCAAACTGCCGCGGTTGATTGGTAATGTACAGTATTGTGAGAAGAGCGAATCTTGAAGGAAAAAGTCAAGAAGCAGGGTTATGTGGTATGATGTTTCATAAATTTCCAATGTGTATAACCCGTGTTGTGGCTTGGTTCGGCAATTGGCATAGAGGTGTTATGATCACACAAATGTAGGTACTTGCTACCCTGCGGTACGTATTTATATGTCATGTCTGTAAACATGTACACCGTATACTGTACAATTCTGTGTATGTCACATTACATTCACTAAGGAGCAGTGCTGATTCATCATTGTTTTGTCATTGTTTTGTCATTGTTTTGTCATTGTTTTGTCATTGTTTTGTCATTGGTTTGTTGTTGTTTTGTCATTGTTTTGTCATAGTTTTGTCATAGTTTTGTCATAGTTTTGTCATTGTTTTGTCATTGTTTTGTCATTGTTTTATCATTGTTTTGTCATTGTTTCGTCATTGTGTTGTCATTGTTTCGTCATTGTTTCAGCTGAGATTCCAGTACAATGGTATTTGTCTCCTTTCGTCGTCGTCATCATTGTCGGCCTCCATCCCGTCTCGGGAGACGAGGCTGCACCAGGTTCGGTCAGTGTCTGGTTGCTGCATACTCTCCTCGTGTGGCTGTGTAGGCCGATGTGGGAATGGCAGTCATAGCTGAACAGACGACAGATGTGGACTGTTGCATTTACAGTATAGTGTGGTGCAATAGGACTTCTCAAAGTTCCATCTCACTACAGGGTTGTGCTATGCCCATGTTCATCACAACTTTGCTCATGTGTACCGTACTCAACATTCAGATATTACCATACACATGTATATTGTACAGTTTTGTACGCAGTACTTGTACACGTGAATCGTGAATACCGGACGACTCTCTTCATCCATGCTACACATAGCCTCTACCTCACCATTTTCCTTCTTTCCTTGCCAAAGGATTGGCATAATATTATGATTTTCAATTCAAAGTCAAAGAGATATGATACTGTAGAAACTTTGATTTGTAAAAATGAGTTCCCTTTGTAGAATTTGCGTTCTTGTATTGCAAGCGCTGAACAAAAAGAGATTTGAAATTCACTTTTGAAATCCATTCTGCGAACAGTTGCTGAACAGGTATTGGATAGATTGCCTTGTATTGTGTTCGTGCATTCTAGAATGTATCCTGGAGAAAGCTGTGCATTTGCAAAGTTAGTATCCTGTTAGGCAGGACCTGACTGAAAGATACTGTTCAGGGGTGTACATGTACCGCCATTTGAGGTTTAAGAGGTGCAATATGAATATGCCCCAGCATTATTTGTAAGTGTAGATGTCCACCAACTTGCTTTTGTGGTGACCGAATCTTGAGCGATCGGCTTCTCTCATCAACGGTGAAATGATATGAGCCCACTCCTGTCAGGGACAACAGAAACGGAGAAATTGTCAGATTTACGGATCTTAACCAACCCTCTTAAGTTGTCATATCTGTATCTGTATAACCGCTCAGATGGAAGGAGACAGGGGGACCAGGCAAGCAGTGTGCTCAGCATCTTTGCAAAGAGGTAACAGCTCACCACACGTCTTATGGGAAGGGACATGATACGGACAGTAATTTCCAGTCTTTGCAATGCGATATGATCAAGCCTGTACGTAGCTAAACTACCCCAGTGCCCGGGCATTACCGAATATCTTCGCCGACCATCTCTAGGGGGCGACACCGTTACATGTCTTTCTGCTGACCCGTGAAATGTATATATTTTCCCCGCCAGTGTCCCCGTATCAATTAAAAGCAAGAGTGTGGCTAAATTGCATCAGTTGAACGGGTCAAGTGTCCCGAGTGTGTCTCAGAGAAATGAAAAGAATGGGATAGGGTCTTGTGTTTTTCTGTTTTAGTGTTTTATTTTGTCTTCATATTGGTCAGTGTTGTCGGACGGGTGGAACGTGGTTTGGGCCTATCACTGACCAATTAACTTACATGTACAGAATGCTATACTGCGACTCCCATAGGACCCACACTCTCAGTAGCGATTGTTGAGGAGCCATAAATTTTGCACACAGAGTGCAAAGCAATGTCAGTGTGTTTTATATGCAGATTTATGAGTGTTTTTGTTTCTAGTCCTTGTTTAAAAATCACTGTGTTTTTTTTCTTTTCTTGTGAGAAATTACAGAAATTAGCCAATGGTGAAAAATTATGTGCATCGTGTACAAACTGCACCTGTAAGAAAGTAATAGGGGAGTGTCTACATATTATACATCATGTAGGTTAATTCTTTTGGACAACCTGTTAGCTGTCAGACATCAACGATCATCTTGAAATTTTAAATAATCAAGTGCAGCCGAATATTTCATCAATACCTGTTGTTGTTTTCTGTTTTTTTTTAGTAAAATCAAAAGTGGACACCTTGCTTTCAAATCCTGGCCAAAACTTGGATGTCTACACATGAACATGATATGTTTTGAAACTCTTTATGGTTAGACACGAGACCTCTATGAAACCAGGGGTGCGTTCCACTCCAGCTAACTACGCGCACGGCGCACAATGTGCGCCACCGTTTTCAAACCGGAACGCGCTGTTCGCCAAACACGCACACAACGTTCGCCTAACATAGCAAACGGTGTAGAGGAGGTGTTTGCTGAAGTTGGCTAACTACATCGAATGAAAGATGGACGCAGTACGCAATACATGTTCGCGGTTTGTTGCGTGTGCGTTCCACTACAAAATCCAAACATAACGCAAACGGCGCCAACATGTTCGCGTATGTTCGCGCAAGCGGAACGCACCCCAGGTATGAGACTAGGCTTGTGATGTATTTCACTTTTGTTATTTAAGCCCACAAAACGAAATGAACAGGTTGTGCCTCTTGACAAAGTCAAAGAAATGCTCTTCATTCTATTTAGGACACCAAATTGCGGTAGTAAAATAATCCCAAGGCTATAGCCTCAAGCCTCATTTTGTAAGGCTTGTATAGTGTATATACAGGGTGTACCGGTATTTACATTATTTACTGTACATGTACACTTTGTGCAAACTTGTCTACATGATGTATATTTTGAGATATTGTTGCTCTTGTTGAGTACATACCTGTAAAGTAGGTTGCATTGCTGAAATTTTGTTATGAGTCTGATACCAGTTGCATTTGGCTATGTAAATAGTCTGATGAGAGTCATAAAGTGTTATTGTTTTTCTCCATATGATACCGAACATAGGCCCTACTGTATATCATCCTTGGCTCCCAATTCTAATGTACTTGTGTATTGGCATGCTGAACATTGTTCACTATAACTAGGCATTTCAGGTCATTTTTTTCCTTAGTTCCTTGTTAAATAAGATGCTTGCTATGAGTTAGATGGTATTGTTAGAAACAAAATGCACTTTGAATTTTTGAAATCGGAGTTACGGTTCATGAGATACAGATTTTTCAGTGATTAAATTTTGGTCAAATATTTGATCAGGTCAAAGGTCAAAATCCTATTATTCTTATTGTTTTAGCGACGGTACCACTTTCATTAGGACCTGGGTATCTTTTATGAGTGATGGCATGAAAACTAAATATCCAATCTAGGTGAAACTTGGCAGACATGTTCAAGGATAATAGGCGATACAAAAAAATCATAATTAAAAATTAATTAGATATGCTAATTAGTTAATTATCAGGAATATTTATGCAAATTGTATGCATTTTAATGTTTTTCACTGTTTTTTTATTGCCAATCTTGATGAAAATTGGCAGACATGGTTAAGTAATAATAAAATCATAATCAAACATTAATTACATACGCTAATTAGTAGATAATCAAGAAAATGTATGCAAATCGTATGCATTTTAAAGTTTTTTCAGGAATGTGTTCGCTGGTGGGGCTTGACGACACGGCATGCTGGTTACTTCCGCCTTGGACATCGCTGTCTGGTGGGAGGGCCGTTGACAAATCAGCTGAGGAAATCTATAAAGTGGAAATAAAAATTGACACAATTTATATCTTTTTGTAAAATGTATAGGTTTAATCAATAAATATATTCTCACTATTTTTGTAACAAAAAATGCAATTGACAAAATTAAATCTTCTAGTGATGTAGACCTATACGATAAATAAATTATTCTAAACAAAAATAAAATTATAATTATTGCTACAAGGTATAGCAAGCTTTAATTAATCAACTTTTGGGGGGCATTTCATTGCATTAACAATTTAAGAAATTATAATGTTTTTTACCTGTGCTTCCATCTGCTTATCTTTTTCTGGACAGCATTGCATGTCAAGCTACTGAGTTCAAGTGAGTAATCCTGACTATTTTTCATCCACGAATTCAGAATTCTGAGTAAAAATAAAACAATAAACACTTCATAATGATATCACTTAAGATTGATTTACATAAATAAAATTATAAAACTACCATGCTCACGGCACTATGTGATATTGCCAAAATAATGAAGCCAGCCAAAAATACCGAAAAGTAAATAAAATCTTCTCAAGTGAAGAAAGAAGGCTTCTGACTCGCTGTATCTGGCAAGTGACAGCTGTATCATTATAATGTTTTCGAGTTCAAAATGCATTCCTAACAAAAAATCTGTCTATTTATTTCCGTAGCTTACACTTATGTTACAGTATGAGATGTCAAATTATTGTGGAATAAGTACAATTTATGATGAAAACATCGAAAATCAATGACGCATTTGAGAATGTGTGCGGAAAATTGGACATCGTGTGTTAATTGACCACAATAACATGTGGGGCTGAATTTTTACGTCGATCGTTCATGCTTGAAAATCGATGTTTTTGAGTTCAAAATGCATTCCCAACAAAAAATATCCGTCAATATTCCGTAGCTTACACTTCAGTTACCGTATGAGATGTCAAATTATCGTGGAATAAGTTAAATTTACGATGAAAACATCGAAAATCAATGACGCATTTGAGAGTATGTGCGGAAAATTTGACATGACAGCGTGGGTTCATTGTGGGACTGAATTTTTACGTCGATCGTTCATGCTTGAAAATCGATGTTTTGGAGTTCTAAATGCATTCCGAACAAAAATATCGGTCAATATTTCCGTAGCTTACACTTTAATTATGGCATGAGTTATCAAAAAATCGGGGGAAAAGTACTATTTGCGCTGAAAACATCGAAAATTAATGACTCATTTGTAAGTTTCGAGACAACAAACGTTGACAAATTACATGTACATGTGTCATGCTTGCATATGCCGGAAGCATGCAGCGTGGGAACGATGTGGACGCGACGATTATTGAAACAGGTAACAAAGCAGATGAAATGATAAAAATACACATTTACTTCTCTATAAAATTAACTTAAATGACATTCTAAACTTCTTTTCATGATTTGTGCTACAAACGTTGATAATACAAGCAGGAAGTTTAACGTAAAAGGGTTTCATTTTAAACGAAATATCGATAACATTCATACATTACCCCCGTGCAAAAATGGATCATCCCATTAGCCGAGGGGCATTATGGGTAGGCAGTGGCCATCACACGGGCTGCGATTTCGGACATTTTACGTTATGAATTGTCATCAAAAATTGCTTTGCGTTCGGCCTAGATTAATTCAAATCAAAAAAATATTTATCTAGAACAATGAAGAAAGGATCAAAGAATGTACATACCTTGTCTCCAGGTAACTCGATGATGATATGTGCTCTTTCTAGCCCCTTGAAGTCTTTGTTTCGATCAAAAATACGCTTAAGAAACAGCTGCTCGCTGGAAACTCCGACACGATGAATGGGGGTCCTTGTCTGAGATGATGACGTAGATTCGAAGCAATTGACCAATCAGAAGACCAAACGCAGAGACGTGGGAAACCATGATGTCATTTTTTGCTTATGGAATTTAACCACACGGTGCGTGCCACGAACTGCCAGTTGACCTACAGTGCAGGATCATATGGCGGCCCTGTGTGTTGGCTATGCGAACGCGGGCACGGACGGAGCGGTCAACGCGCTTACGTAATCACTCTGAAGTGCCTACTATAACGAACAATTTATGTGCATCCCGGCATGTACGTTATACACGTAGTAGCGTTCCACTGTACATGTTACATGCGCACTGTACTTGCATGAAGAGCCAATACACTGTAGGTCCACATCAATAGCAATACTGGATCTCACACAGTGGTATTCAGTAATTGCATCAAGTTATAGAGGTCCCAAAACACCAGGAAATCTCGGCTGAAATCAATATCTGGCTGGGGCTGTTTCTAGGAAAATGCAACCCTACATGTTCTTCCAGTTTTGACACTGATCTAGCCTGGTGAGGCATTGTGATCACACTGACTAACTTGGGTTCGTTCTACTCCCATACAGGGAAAGTTACAGGTGTTCCTTTTGCTCCTTGGAAATGTTTTTCCTTGATTAGGACACAGTAGGCTCCTCTGAACTTCCTAAGGGGTCTTCTGTGTGGCCTGAGAAATTTGGATTTCTGTCCGTGTAGGCCTACAGGTCTGCATCGGGACAGGAACTTCAGGCTGGTAATACAGTTTGCCTTTGTTGCCCCTGGATGTCCATTGCTCTGATATGTCCTGGCCATTGCCTGGGTGCCCCTAGCGATTGCCTTAGTGTCCTGGTCATTGCTTTGGTGTCCTGGTCATTGTCTTTGTTGCTCCTGGTCATTGCCTTGGTGTCCTGGGACCAATTTCACAAAACCGTTACCGTAAACAAGAACTCTTTGCTTACGATTGCAAGCAGACTTTTGTTGCTTACGGTTAGCGTATTTCATGGGAGAGTTGTCTTTCTCGCTACGCTAAGCAAGGACTTTCTGCAGATTGAATAATGACAGACATCTTGCTTAAATGGATTCCATGAAATAGATTTCACACAATATGCATGTACATGTAGCAGTGCCAGTAAGCACAAAAATAAGAAGTAAACTGCAGGAGCGAATTTTTTTTTCAGTAAAATCTAATTTTTGAGCCTTTCTCCTCATATTGTTTTTTCCTCTTTCTTTTTCTTCTTCTTTTCTTTTTCTTTTTTTTTTTTGCTGGAAGAAAGGGGGAGCCTTGTGCCCCCTGGTAACGGATTCCATGAAATTGGGCCCAGTTCTTGTAACCGCCTACATGTACAAGGATTATGTGCAGTTAGTTACTGTACATTGTAAGTCTGGATCAACTACAGGACGACTGACTGGTACACATGTACCTGCATGAATGTAACCCCACCCAAAAGTTGGTCCAGTGTATCCTATGTATCACAACTCTCCTCTCCCATGTTTTGTGCATTATCAATTGTCTCCATGCGCATTGGTAATGTAATTGGATACCGGATCGTGTACATGTGTACAGTGTGTAAGAACAGGCTCCCTTTCCTATTCTCGTTTCTGTTCATACTTCCTTCCTTCTGTTATGATGCTCCCACATCCTAATCCCTTTCCTGTTTAACCTGTCCATTTTAGGAATGCTAAAATCTGCTGTTGTACAGGGGCCAATTTCATAGAGCTGCTTAGCACAAAAAAATCGCTAAGCATGGCATTTCTGTCTTAGTAAAAACAGGATTAACAACCAAATTTCCATGTGTTGCGTGTCACTTGCAATGGTTCTTTGGCTGTTGTTCGCTGACCATGAATATGAAATGGAATTTTCAATGGTGGTTTGTTTTATTGGGCGAGAAATGTTTGTGCTAAGCAATTTTTTGTGCTAAGCAGCTCTATGAAATTGGCCCCAGGAGTTCATGTATTGAAAGATCGACCCAGTGGTAGACTTAAAGGTATTATCATACTTTGCTTTTTGTCCAAGAAATGCAGATTCATGGGCAAATATCAAGGAAGATACAGTCATCTGTGAAATTTTCAGTTCCATATGGTGCCCACTTTTTTGAGAAAACAGTGAAAAATGCCCACAGTATTTGATATTTCACCATTATTTTTGATCTTTAAAAGATCTTAATTTCTTTTGGTCATTGGTTTTACTCTTTTCTGGATAAATACAGCATTTATAAGGCATGAAAAGTTTAATGGTATATTTCTACCATCATCAACTTTATATCCTGTAAGTTATGGGTAAATCTGTGAAGATTTCTGTTTCGGTATGCTACCAAAGTATGATAGTAACTTTAACTTGTCTAGTACATGTACAGGTCTGTATCTTTGGTGATGTGTACAGTGGATGTTCCATTGTTGCCGCCTTCTCTTTTTGAGGTGAGGAGACAAAAAACCCTCTATATTCCCTTGGAGAAGCTGAAATGTTTCCTGGAGCTATTTGATGAGGGGGGCACTAAGATGAGCCGCGGCATTGAGACAGTCTACCTTTATCACAGCCTCCTCAAAAGGTTGAAGGTCCTGTCAAGCTTTTGCTGCTCTAACTTTTGTTTTGACAGAGCTCTTTCTCCTTCTCTCTCTCACACACACACACGATGTCCAGTTGAGGACAGGTGCCCAGTCAAGGACACTCATTTGCAATCCTCTTTTACAGAGGTGCATCATCCTTTTGTTGTCTAGCCTTGATGGGCACCATGCCCGCCCGGCATGGTGCTACTGTCCTCTGAAATTGAGATCACGAAGTCCCGTATTCACTCACAATCGACTTGTTTTTGTGATTGATTGTTAAACGTAGTGCACACACTTGTGCACGACCACTGTGCAAGTCTGCACATGTCGGCACAAGAAAGTTATTGTCACTGTCGGGAAGTATAAGACATGCTGTAAGGTGATTGGTCCGTTCTTTGAGGGTAGAACGTCCGCTCAGGTGCAGACATGTATGTAAGATTGCAATAGCATTGTAGGAGTAACATGGATTTCTTCAGCTAGGAGAATCAAGAAGCACAATGATACCGTAAGTACTCAGGTACCTGTTATAACTTGTGGACAAATCTAAAACCCCTTATAGTCATTGAAAAATGAGCAAACAAAAATTGACTGAATCATCAAATAACCACAAGGGAAACTGACTGAATAGCATAAATTGACTGAAGCGGGATTCGAACCGGCGATCTTCTTCTCAGGAGGTCGCCGGTTCGAATCCCGCTTCAGTAAATTTTTCTTTGTTCACTTTTCAGTGACTTGAAATTCAGTTTCCCTTGTGGTTATTTGATGATTAAAACTCCTTAAACTCATGTACTGCACTCTCCTATCACATTGAAGTTTAAATACTCCACCATCATGTACTGTAGTCCATGAACTCTAAAATGCATTCAGTAGTCATCCCTCACTCCCCCTACCTATGATTTTTTCTTCTTTTTAGCGGGTGCCTGATACCCGGTCTGGGGCGAAACAAAGAACATTCCAAGTTTGAGTCATACCATCGCTACGGGGCGGCCGGGCATACACCTCCCAAGTGAAATATTATCTTCTGTAATCTTGATCCCACTCTTCGGTGTTGGTAGAGAGGGGGCAAGAGGGGACATAGTTGGAATATCGGCTTCGGCGAGAGACCCTTCGGGCCAGTTGCATAATTTTTTTTCGAGGTCGGGAGACTTGACCTGCCCGGTTTCATATTTTCTCTCTCCCCCCATTTTTGTTTTTCTTTCCTTTTGACTTTTCAGGTATACATGCATGTAATTTTATTATATTTATGTCCTGTACCGATTGAGCGAGAGCCATGTTGGTAGGGGGCAGGGGGGCAAGGGGGGTGTAAGTGAGCAGCAGTGCCACGGTAGTGCATTTTGTGTAGGTGTTTGACACTCACCAGAAAGCTTAAATTTCCAAAGTCCCTCGATTTGTAGGCGTCAGAGAAATGGTTAGTGAAGAAGTGCAGATTGGATGGTACGGATTGATTTAAATTTTTGTCGAACCTCTGTCGCATGCTTCTTATTAAATAAGATATCCTCTTTCAAAAGTGTCTGGTGGTTGAGTCACTGCAAGTATTAAAATAAATCGCAGTGGTTGAAGAAATTGTGGATAGGAAGTTCGGAGACTCCTCTGCCAAATCACTGATTGTTGTGAGTACAGTGTACAGTGTAAGTGCATCAAGTATTTTCAGATATTGGTGCTTTTTGAGCTCCTTAGCCCTAACCCTCTGTACTTGCCACACAAGACGAGCTGTTTACCACACATCACCACAGTCTCGACAGGGGGACTGGATCATAAACCACACTATGGTGTATTGTGGTATTCAGGATACCACACTTTGATCTTTTAAAAGATCAAAAATAAAAGAGAAGAGACTTAAGAAATACTGTGGCTGTTTTTCACTGTTTTCTAAAAAAGTAGGCACCGTATGGGACTGAAATTTTCACAGATGGCTGATATTGTTGCCCATGAATCTGTATTTCTTTGATAAAAACCAAAGTATGATATTACCTTTAATTACCACAGGAAGAACCATTTGTGGTAAACTGTGGCATGCAGGAGGGTTAGGGTTTATGCAGTAGCTGTCATAGTTGTCATTGGTGTTTGCCTGCACAGAAGCCTCGTTCGAAATGAAACAGGAAATACAAAATGTGTACACATGTGTTTCTTCCATGTCCGCATGTGATGGAAAGGAGCACATTACTTTCCTGGTACCTGTTGAAATTTGAACCACACTCATGAAGGACACGCCCACCCCGCTACAGTGCCCCCACAAAGACATCTTAGCATTCATTTGATCCGTTGCCAAACTTCACCCAAGAGTCTAAAGATTGTGCATGTGGGTTAATAGAGTTATTCAGTACGACACACCAGACCACTAGGCCACAGCACCCAACATGGGTGGACTTGAACCCGAGACAGAGAACTACTGGCCTAGCAGGGTTCATTGCCAGAGTTTTGTAAAGTACTACATGTTCCAATAGCGCTCCGCACTAATGACGTCACAAAATCCCCGGATGTCAGACAAACATTGACTCACACACGACTGTACAGCGGTACATGCACGCGCACAACCAGGCATCGTGTGCATGGTTGCAATGTTTGTCTGAGGTCTGGTGCTATTTTAGCGCAAGTGCGGAGCGCTATTGTGCTGTACCTTTTGATTTAGCTGCACACAGTACACTCGCATACATATACTGTACCAATAGGCAATAGCTCATGCCATAGAGTTCTGGCGTGTTATTATTCCAGAGGTCTCAAGTTCCTAAACTACTGAAACTTATACCCAGTCAGTTTCCTCTCATGAAAGCCATTTAACAGATTTACAATGTACACACTTTACAATGTGCATTTTCAACTGAAGCCTTTTCTCACTGTATGAAATGTCTGCCAACGAAGACAATTCACTGCTAGAGAAGTACGTGTACATATGTACGTGTATAGAGAGCTGAAAGCTCTTGAAAGATTAGTATGTAAAGGTGTAATGTATGTATGTATACGTACCATAATGGTTTACAAAACTTTGTACAGTATTTCTTGTTCTGAAACTTCAACCTCTACATGTAAATGTACTGTATGTACATTTGTAGTGGTCCTTTTATACTGTAGTATGCATGCCTTGGTACATGTACATTTGTACATATCTTAAATGTTCAAGATTCATACTGAAATTTACACTTGTTAGGCTGTAACCAAAAGGAAATAAGACTTTGAGGTTTTGTGCTGTATGCCGGGGATACAAGATTAAAGGTAGTATCATACTTTGGTAGCATACTGAAACAGACATCTTCACCGATTTACCTATATGTAACTTACATGGTATAAAGATAGTGATGTTAGAAAGATAGGCCTACTGTTACAATTTTTCTGCCTGAAATGCTGTATTTATCCAGAAAAGAGTAAAACCAGTGACCAAAATTATTGTTGATCTTTTAAAAGATCAAAAATAAAAGAGAAAAAACATAATAAATACTGTGGCTGTGGCTGTTTTCTCAAAAGTTGGGCACCATATGGGTCTGAAATTTTCACGGATGACTGTTATTGTATCTTTATTGATATTTTCGCCCATGATTCTGTAGGCCTATTTCTTTGACGAAAACCAAAGTACAGGGCTTGAAATATCCACGAGACCGAGGACCGAGTCTAGTGATTTCTAGTGTTGGTCTAGTAAACTGTGTACTGCACTAGTCCGGCTGTCTAGTGATTTTGTTTTCCTTGCACAGTTAAAATGGTGCCTGAATTTATGAGTTTTGACACAATATTACATACAATTAGTTTTCCTATGTACATGAATGCCACAGGTCTAGTGAAAAAAGTTCAAGTCAAGTAAAATGCTTCAGAAACTAGACCTGCTGTCCAGAGCTTTTTTTCACGAAATTTTGAGCCCTGAAGTATGATATTACCTTTAACGCTGCACGTTGTCAATAACTTTTTTGGCGGGAAAAACTCTAAAAGAGTTCATTTGTACTCTTCTTGCCGCATCATAAACCTGCCCTTGTGTAATGTTACTACAGTACATGTACATTAATTTTCCCCATTGTCACATGTTGAGCCCCCTTAAAGCTTACATTTCACATAATTCTGGCTGGTGAAATTCCTGTTCTTTCTTGACAATATCCTGTCCCACTGGCTTGTTCACAATTAGTTTGACCGCTGGGGACAATATAGTGCAGGTTTTGGGTAGGGAGTTATAGTTGGTACTTTTATGGGTCGTGCAGCCAGGGGCCAATTTCATAGAGATGCTTAGCACAAAATATTTGCTTAGCACAAAAATGGCTTGCCCAATAAAACAAACCATCATTGAAAATTTGATTTGATTTCATGGTCAGCGAACAACAGCCAAAGAACCATTGCAAGTGATACACAACACATGGGAAATCCTGTTTTTATTAAGACAGAAATGTCATGCTTAGCGATTTTTTGTGCTAAGCAGCTCTATGAAATTGGCCGCCAGGTTGAAGACAGGAATTGTTATTGGTTTTTATGATGTTTCCGGTCGATGACAATTTCAGTAAGCTTGTATTGCCTATTACCAGGATTACTCTTAATGAGTATTGTGTGCTGTCCCATAGCAATTGATTTTATTCAGCTAATAATTTGGAGAAGTCTGCAAATTGGCACTCATTAGGCTTCTCGATCATTGGCTCTGTCAATGGGTTTGCGAAACGGAAGCTCAGGCTCCGGCTCCGGCA